>JAFMOC010000022.1:0-632500 GCA_019802505.1 Corydoras sp. C115 | reverse complement strand
TAATAATAATTATTATTATTATTATTATTATTATTATTATTATTATTATTATTATTATTATTATTATTATTATTATTATTATTATTATTATGAAAGGGCGGCACGGTGGCTTAGTGGTTAGCACGTTCGCCTCTTAGCGCCTCTTAGCGCTAGTCAGTTAAAAAATCGGCGTTTGAAAACTTCAACAGCACTGATCCATTCATATCAAATCAACACACAGTAACACTGAATTATCCATCACCCAAATAGCACCTATAGAACCATCTGTGATGGTTTTGTAGAGGTCATCACTTTATAACAACAGATGGAAAACATGCTGTAATTGTGAAAACAGTAAGTGGACCTTTTAGATGTGGTGTGGAGAAACAAAGAGCTATACCAATAAGGTTTTTAAAATATTTGCAGAATAAAGAAACTCACTGGCCACTTTATTAGGTAAACCTCCATTTCAGTGGTTCCGTTTACCACGTAGTTGCACATTGTCTGGTTAGTCTGGTTTCTGACCATTACAGTACAAATTATTAACGCAGTGAAAATGGAGAATGAATGTAGAAGAAAGGCAGTATGATTAGTGGAGCTAAAATAATATCAGACATTAAGCATGAAAAGTGAAAAGTGACAAAATTTTGAGTTTATTGACTCTTACCTATCCAATCCAACTACCAGTCTGTTTGTCTATTTGTTATTTTACTTACATATTTAAGGCATAAGGCACACAAATTTTAAATTATACGTTTGATTAAAATATTGGTCAATTACTTCAGTAAAGTAAACTGAATATTCCGGGTTCGAATTCCAATCTGGGTGGAGTTTCCATGTTCTCCCCGTGTCCGTGTGGGTTTCCTCCGGGTTCTCCGGTGTCCTCGCACAGTCTAAAACCATGGATGGTCAGTTGAATTCTCCAAATTACCCCATATAGAGTGTGTTTGTGAGTGAGTGAGTGAGTGAGTGTGTGCCCAGAGATAGATTGGCGCCCTGCCCTGGGTGTATCTGCCCGAAACGTTCTCCCCTGGATGGACATGGGGAACCCCACCGCGACCCTAGTAGCGGAAGATAATGGATGGATTGAAAATAAACTAAACCGAGCTGCAGCATTCATTTCTTGTTGTCTTGATGTCACATGGCGCCATCTTTTGGACAAAAATACGAATGACAATGGATCTCGTGTTACGAACAAAAAGATCACAGAAGTCAAAATTTAAAGTAAAATAAATGATCAATCTATACCGGAATGAGTTTTCATTGTCCAAAAAATAATGTTTTCATGATAACTAAAAACTACAAAACATTTTACTTTCATTTTTGGTCCAATAATTTTAGATAGATAGATATACAGTATACTGTAAATAGATAATAGTGGGGGAAAAATGAACCTATTTGGACAATAAAAAAACCACTACATTACACTTCATTACATTTGTGAAACACAGTGGTGTAAGTATCTTTCATAGTTTTGGCTCTTTTTTTGCTCTCTTTGAGCAGAAATCTTTACCACCTTTGAGGGAACAGCAAATTCAGAACAAGTCAAGTGTTTTGTAAATTAACCAGCGGCTATTGCATTGCATTTTCTGTTTTGAATTTAGATCCATGTTTATACACCCATGGATCACAGTAGATACTTTGTTACTTTTGACAATTGTTTTTGATAGTTGCTTTTTTTCATTCATTATCTCCCGCTTTTATCCTCTATTAGGGTCGCTGTGGGGTTCCCCATGCCCATCCAGGGGAGAACGTCTCGGGCGCTGGGCAGATAGACCCAGGACAGGGCGCCAATCCATCGCTGGGCACACACTCACTCACTCACTCAAACACACTCTATATGGGGCAATTTTGAGAATTCAATTGACTTGATACATGTTTTTGGACTGTGGGAGGAAACCGGAGAACCCGGAGGAAACCCACGCAGACACGGGGAGAACATGGAAACTCCACCCAGATGGGGATTCGAACCGGGAATCCCTAGCGCTGAGAGGCGAACGTGCTAACCACTAAGCCACCGTGCCGCCCTTGATAGTTGCTTATCTTTGTTTATTAGTCATTGAGCTTGGGTCCTGTTAGTGTGAATATAGATGCTATTAGTGGTGTTTGTTTCTAGTTTATGTTTACTGCTATTTTTTTTTTATTAAATATTGTACTATTGGAAACCACAGGAAGCTCTATACATGTTATTTAATGCACATTAATACATAATACATATATACATAAGGATATTTGTCATCCATCTATACTATATCCTATCACTTCTGTTAGACAATTCACCCACTCTTGTATATGTTTTATACTATGTACATATAGATATGCTACTTTGTGAGTAACATAGTTAAGCACGCAATAATCAATGCAGAGCCTCAGGCATGAGTCTTTCATTTTGGGAACAGAAAATATCCTGACACAACAGGAGATTCAGAGGGGCCTATAATGCCACTGGCCAACTCTGTAATGTTCTCACACATGGCTCTAATCTTTGCCATGATAAGGGTATTCTGACTGACGTTCGGTAATTTTGTCTCGTCTAACATTCCAATCGCGCAGTCACAATCCCTATGAGGTAATAGAGAGAACTAAGAACCCAAATCAAAACCAAATTCCTCAGCTACTAAGGAATACACAATGGGTACGTTGAAAGAAAAGTCTGTACAATAAGATTAAGGTAAGATTAATGGAATTAAACTTGGGGAACTGGGCGGCACAGTGGCTTAGATGTTAGCACGTTCGCCTCTCAGCGCTAGGGATTTCCGGTTTGAATCCCAGTCCGGGTGGAAATTCCATGTTCTCCCCGTGTCCGCGTGGGTTTCCTCCGGGTTCTCCGGTTTCTTTCCACAGTCCAAAAACATGAATAAAGTCAATTGAATTCTACAAATTGCCCCATATAGAGTGTGTTTGTGTGGTTCAGTGTGTGCCCAGCGATAGATTGGCGCTCTGTCCTGGGTGTATCTGCCCAGCGCCCAAGGCGTTCTCCCCTGGATGGGCACGGGAAACCCCCCGCAACCCTAATAGAGGATAAATGCGAAAGATAATGAATGAATGAATAAAAACTTGGGGAATTGGTTACAGTTGGACAAAACTTAAGGTGACCACTGTACAATCCCCTGTGTGGACCAGGAGACCAGGGGGTCATGCCGCCTCAGCCAAGGTAAATCTATAATGACAGGAAAAGAAAGAAAGCAAATGATAAAGAAAGCTCAGATTTCAAAATGGTAGCTTGCACAGGTTGTTAAAGATATAGGTACCATAACCATAGAAACTGGGTGTAGAGGATGACCATCAGCAAAGATAACATGAAGAGGATTATGCAGGGATGTCCACAGACAAGCAGACTCAAAATCAATAAAACTACCTTCTGCTTCAGAATTAACAAGAACAGTAGTACAAACTAACTTTACATTACCAGTCAAAATAACATATAAAAGGACAGAAATAAATGCTATGACTAAATAAATTTTCTATGAGTCTTGTGGAGACGATGCCACAGCAAATGTGTGCCATAATCAAAACTAAAAGACTGGGTGTTTTGTTGGCCAGGCTGTGAATGTTGGGCTAAATCTTAGATTTATGATGAAATGTGGAGTTGTAGGAAATACTACACATTTTCTTTTTATAATGTAGTGGCATGGAAGTAAGAAACAAATTAAATAAAATTACCTTATATTGTAAAGACAATGAATACAGTACACACAAATATGACTAATCTGGAAAGCTTAAGGACATAAAAGTTGCAAAGCAAATAACATCAGTTAAAAGGAAATGGCAAACTCAGTTTTCTTATTGTCAAAAGAAAAACATATTAAATAAGAAATCACATTAATGGGTCATGTTGGTATATGAGTGGGACATTCCTGTGGCAGCCCTGTGAAAAGCAGCTGCCTTCTTTTTGGAACGCAGCGTACATCTGTATACTGTGGATTTAATGCTGTGGGAAACTGATGGGGCTTATACAGGCTGCCCACAATCTGCCTACAAAACTTAGTACTAGAAATATTCTTAAATATTATTCTTCTGGCCTTAAACTCACAGGCATAAGCTCTCAGTGCTCAGTAAATCAAATATAAAAAAAATCCAACAGAGGTTTATGAATTCTGATTCTTTCTAGTATAACAGTTTTTTAAAAATATTTTTTTCACACACACACACACACACACACACACACACACACACACACACACACACACACACACACACACACACACACACACACACACACACATTGTGATATACAGCACAACTAAGAAATGTCTTGTGTACTAACTTAAGAAACAAACATCTGCATTAATAAGGAGAAACCTTATTATGCAGCAAGCCAGACATAAAATGCACTGCCAACTAAACTAAATAGTTAAACAGGGAAAAAAGAGGTAATGTTCATGTTAATAACCAGGCCCCAATTCATCTTGAATAGGCGACTGATGGGGACTAAAGTGATGAGCAGATGTGAGGAACAGCGTTTTCAGTTCATTGAAATCAGATCATATCCCTTTGAATAATTTCACAAACCTATATTTACCCCCTCCAGAAGTTCGTGCCAGGATACAAAATGCATTTTGCTAAAGATTAAATGGAAATAAGAAGCATTATATTAAAAAAAAGCCCTATTCCATCTGGAAAACATGGTAGTATGGTTTGGGCCTGTTCAGCTTGCCATCACTGATAGAACAATAAACAATAACCCTTCAAAGTAAGATTTTTGTCGTTGTTTTACACAGAGAAATGGTCTAAATTTTATAGCTGCAAAATGCTGTGATATCAGGTACTAAAAGCAAAGGTTCAGATACTTTGCCACACAGAGAAATGTTATATTAAATTATTTTCCTTGGTAATTTTTTTATGGACTTGCTGTCCATAAAAAAACATATGGACAAAATATGTACAAAAAATGAAGAAATAATAAATAAATAATTTACAGGCATACTGTAAATTGTAAACTGTGTAAGACATAATGAAAATAAATCCTGGAGTTGTGATTTAATGCAAATATTTTATATGTTGGTGTTAACATTTAAAAAAAAATACTTGTAGGATGCATCAACATGCTATAGATATTAGACTTTTTTTCTTGTTTAAACACAATTTGATATACAGTACATCATATTCAAAACAGAATTACTTATTTTTGAATCCATAATTACATGTATAATTTTGGCACTTGCTGAAATGGTGAGAGAGGCATCTTTCAGTGATATTATTGGACTCCTTGTTATGTTTATTGCTACCCATTACTACTTCAACTGGGTTGTTTCATTTAGTTATTTCTCTTGTTCTGATTGATTCCTTATTGTTAATTAAGCCTTCACTCTGTCTCATTATTTTTAGTTTGCGCTCCTGTTATTTCATAATCTTCAGAAAACCCTATATGAGTCCATTAGCTCCTCTGTTTTTAGGTTAGAGAGTTTTGGTTATATTAGCTGTAAAAAACACAAAACAAACCTCCACCAGGGGAATGGCGGGTCAGCTAGGGCAGCTCATTCCCGCCCAAATTCTGCCTCAGGAGTCCACACTGCCTGTTTGTATTTTATATGTTTTGTAGCCACACATTCTGTGAAAGGGAGCTTTGTTTCTTTCACTGCCATGGTCTTTTATTTTAAAACTCTCAATTTTATTTAATTTCACATCTCCTTTTGTTTATTCAAATATGTCATTTAGGTACACTTCATTATGAGGTTGCTTTGTATATATATATATATATATATATATATATATATATATATATATATATATATATATATATATATATATATATATATATATATATATATATATATATATATATATTCCTTTTAAAATAAAGAACCACAGAGAATCACCCAAGTTATCTTACTTTGGTCATATAAAGAGACATCCAGATGAGATCATGGAATGACGTATTATGGCAGGACTTGTGAAGGGAGACCAAAGACATGGAAGACATTAAGACATGAACTGGTTTATCAGTTTCTAGCCTGCTATAAGTAACACGTCAGGGAACATCGGAGAAAATTGACTCATCCATGTAGCCAACTACCGCAAAGTTTATTTTGGTATGCATATCTATTTTGGGGGCTGCACGGTGGCTTAGTGGTTAGCACGTTCGCCTCTCAGCGCTAGGGATTCCCGGTTTGAATCCCCATCTGGGTGGAGTTTCCATGTTCTCCCCATGTCCGTGTGGGTTTCCTCCAGGTTCTCTGGTTTCCTCCCACAGTCCAAAAACATGGATCAAGTCAATTCATTCATGCATTATCTCCCGCTTTATCCTCTATTAGGGTCGCGGTTGGGTTCCCCATGCCCATCCAGGGGAGAATGTTTCGGGAGCTGGGCAGATAGACCCAGGACAGGGTAGATAAACCCAGGACAGATAGACCCAATCCATCGCTGGGCACACACTCACTCACATAAACACACTCTATATGGGGCAATTCACTTGATCCATGTTTTTGGACTGTGGGAGGAAACCGGAGACCCCGGAGGAAACCCACGCAGACACAGGGAGAACATGGAAACTCCACCCAGATGGGGATTCGAACCGGGAATCCCTAGCGCTGAGAGGCGAACGTGCTAACCATTAAGCCACCATGCCGCCATCAAGTCAATTGAGTTCTCCAAATTGCCCCATATAGAGCGTGTTTGTGTGCATGTCTGTGTGTGTGAGTGTGTGCCCAGCGATAGATTGGCACCCTGTCCTGGGTGTATCTGCCCAGCGTCCGAAACGTTCTCCCCTGGATGGCCATGGGGAACCCCCCGCGACCCTAATATAGGATAAAGCGGAAGATAATGAATGAATGAATGAATGAATGAATATCTATTTTGGTCAGTTGAGGATTTTAGGTTTTTTTGCTCCATTTGGGATATTTTTTTTGTTTAGCTTTTTGGCTAGCAAAGCTGTTGACCTTTAATCTGTTTGCACTTAAGCATTTTGTTTATGAGAAATGTATTTGTCATTGTTGGATGACCCATGACTACAATGCTAAACTTTAAACTACAAAGTTTGAAAGATGTGCCAAAACAGGCTCTCAACACACAATGCTTATCTGAGTACAGCTCTATTAAGAGTGGTCTAATTACTGGTTTAATTATGGTGCCTCTCTGCAAGTATATGCAGCCACATCCCTGGTAACCATCCAGGTTGTTTTCACAAACAACTAACCAGGCAGCTATGATTGCCAGCTGATCATGTGGCAGCGTCATGAAACAGTACTCTGACCAATAAGCTGAAACACTGATTCTGAAAATGCCAGAACATACTACCATTCCAGTCTGACACTCCATCCTTGTATGTATGTGCTTAGATATGAGAGGACTGGAGACAAGAGTATCCAGACCCAAACATCATTCAGACTAAATTATGTACTGCATTATGTAGTGTAATCAATATTTAACACTCACCAGTAATTATGAAAACAATTGTTAAAGACAATAATATAGTACAACAGTTAAATTCCTTCAAACATATATCTGAAAAACAGCTGGTCTTAGTAATTACACATTTAAAGACAAACATCATAACACATATGGTGTTATTCAAGGGTCAGTTATGGTACTGCTCCATTTGCCGTGCATATGCTTCCATTGGTATCAGTTATTTGTAAACGTGGAATTAGTTACCGCTTTTATGCTGCTGATATACAGTTCTGCATTTTAGCTAAACCTAATGATGTTTATTCAGTCAGTAAGCTCAAGGACTGCATTAAGGATATTAAAATGTGGATGTCAAATTTCACCTTCATAATATTTCAAAGCTAAGAAAAATCCTCTCCATCCAAGATGCAGAAAAATATATTCATGCTTTTATAACCTCAAGGTTAGGATGACTGTACTCCACTTCTGACAGGATGTACTAATAAATCACTACATAAACTACAACTTGTTCAAAATGCTACAGCTAAAGTTTTAACTAAAACCAGAACGTTTGATCATATAAGCCCTGCTTTATCAAACATACACTAGCTACCAGATAAGTTTCGCACAAATAGTTTACTAAATTTTATTAATAACATATACAATTCTACATCATCAGGCTCCACAGTATGTGAGTGGACTAATATCTGAGTGGACTAGTATTAAAATATTTATATGTATTACTAAAACACAGATCTAAAAACTAATTTAACCTGATCATCCTTGAGTGTTAACAATAGTAAATGTAGTGTAAGTAAGCCAGACAGCAAAATAAAGTGGAATACAAGTGACTGAAACTTTATTATTATGTGGAGTAAGCATAGACTAAAAGACTTAGATGTTGTGGCTTCCTCAGATGCTTTGCCAAGCCTATATGAAAGAGCACACCCTAAACAAGTCCATCAAGTCATGACATTTCCAGCATGCCTTACTAAATGCCACTTTTGTAAGATTAAACTGAAAACAAAGACCCTCTTCTACTCTTTTGTCTGTCATGTTTGATTTACTTTTAAAATCTTTTTAAGGATGTAACACCATTGCCAATTTTTTATAGGCATTTTGAAATATAACTTCTTTTAGGTTACTCTCTTTAAGAAGTACAAATTCTAGAAATTTAAACACATTTTCCTATTTTCTATTTGCAAGACACAAATACAGTCATTTCTGTGTACAATTTGAAAAAAAAAACACTTCAGTTTGCTTTGCTGAATAAGCAGATTGTAAAAGCAAGGCTGACTTTGAATTTTGTTTTACCCTTTCGACATTTTATATTTGCTTTAGCTTACACAGCCAGTTCCACCTGGGCATACATACAAAATCCAACCAGTCAGACCATGTCACTAAGATATTTATGTAGTGAATAATTAAGAAAGCTACACTAATATGGGGAATGATATTCCTTCCCTTTTCAGTGAACTGCAAACCACCTTACACAATGAAAATCATGACAAATAATAGCATGAGCTTGAAACATCTGTGCAACTATATCTGACCTAATTATCTGCTGAACTCTCCAAAACAAACTTAATAACCAAAGCAAAGCCCATGTATTGGATCATCTGAAAATCTGATGACATGATGGTAAATTATTTTCTATATACGTGCAGTTCCTAATAAAGTGAAGGGATTTTTTCCTGCCAAACAGATTCCTGAATAAAATGCAAGGTAATAAAGACTAAGTGTTTTTGGCTGAAGTGTTTTTTTCCATGAACTGAAGGGAGTGAACAGTGAATGCTTTCCAGACCACATGGATCAGATACAAGCACAAAAGCTGTATGCCCTTCAGGGAAATATCTTAACAATATTTTTGCTATGTTGTTTATTTCTTATCCTTGCATGGCATTTGAATAAGATTTTTCCACTACGACAATGTTGATATCTATTGTGTACAGAGAACATTATTTTACAACAGACATACAAACTATGTTTAATAACCTTATTTAAACTTTATGGTGAATTGTAAAACTTAAACAAGTCATTGAAGGATAGTGAGTGAACATTCAGTATAATTCATGTGCTGCTGTTAGAGAAAATCTAAAAGCATTTGAGAAGAGAAGCCAGGTCAGCCAGTGTGAGTGTAAGTGCATGTGTGTGAACAGACCATAACTGCCTTTATGACCAGTGACTCTAATTTCATGATGTTTTCCAGAGGGACGCCTCGATTGACAAAAAGCTGCATTAGTGGGTTCTGGAATGAAGTTTCAAAGCAAAGTGGGGTGTGACATTATTTATGTTTGGAGAACACCACAATCCATTCTGACACTTTTCCCAGTTTTAAGTTTCCTACAGTCCAAATCAGCACCCTTTGTTTCAATACTATGGATTATGAGAAGGCCCCCTCCCTCTGCCCAGTGGCCCTTGAGAGTCTTTGTGATTGGAGCCATATGTCAGTTTGCATTACTGCATGGAAAAACTTTACAAAAACAGTACATTTTCTTCTACAGATCATCTGATACCTTTATAAGGATTGTACATTTAGTAGTGGGAAACATTGTTTTTATCAGGTACAATCAGATTGGCAGTCTGGGAAACTGTATTAGATGCTGCTTTCAAGTCCAAGTTACACAGCAATGTTTGACTTTTAAATGTCACTCACACCCCATTTGTAGTTTCATATCAATGCCAAAGTGAAACCAGATGGCAGAACGTCACATTAAAGACGGCTTAATAGCTTCAGTTAAAAACTTATTATTCAAGCTTGTAGTTGTTTTTAGATTACAGACATGACTGTTTTTCTACATGACTAATACAATGAAACAACTCATATATTGGTTAACAGTTGAAACCGTTGCTTTGGATTGCCACAAATATAGCTATTAGTGTGTGTGCACATGTATGCACTTGTAGTTCTGAACCACTTGTTTTTCTTCAGTAAAATTTAATTAAATCTTTAACTAGCAACTCTGCTGCCAGTTCATCGAATCAACACAGCAAATTTATGGCTGAAATGAAATGAGCTTGTTTGTTTATTTGGTAGGAAACTGTACTCAATCAGACAGTGCTACACAATACTGCTGTAATCCTAAAACAAATAAAAGCTAAGCATTGAGAGGAAGATACACAATATAGCATTGAAATGTTCCTGTTTTCAAATCTCTGTAACATATTGAAATAATTAAATATCCATCAAAGCAGATGTGTAATTACTTACCTAAAAAGCTGATTATAGGAAAATAATATTAGTGAGCATTCTTGTATAAACAAATAGTCATGTAATGCTTTAGCATCTGCGTTTATTTTTGATGTTATATAAGGACTCTTGTGGGTTTGTTCAAAGCACTTCATGATAGAAGACCATCATGTTTTGGAAAATATAATGCCACATTCTTTATTGAATCAATATGCAACAATTTGCCCTGCATTTTTGCAAACAGTTTTTTATTACCACTAATGTCTTCAGTGTGCTTAAAATAACAAAATCAAAAGAAGTCAAGCCAGCTTTACAAGTAAAGATGTTCTGTGGAATAAAGCTCAAATTTAATTTCACTCAAAACCTAGTGCACTTTAGTGCCATAAATCAACCACTGCTTATATTGTAGAACAATTTGTGACTCGCACAGACATGCTGTCAGAACACTACAGAAATGAGAATGGCAAATAGACTGAAGTAATTGTTGGGTGAAGTATGCCAGGCATAGATTTACTGCAGAAGTTAGGATCAGTCCACGTATATTATGCCAAAGATTTCATGCAATGTTCTCTACAATCCAGAGGGTACTAACATGACGTAAGATGGACACTGTAATTTCCTTTAATTGTAGATCTATTAGACAATTATTGTTTGACCCTAGAAAACACATTACATAAAATAATTACTGACTACATTTCATTATACATCATATAATGCTCATCATTTAGATGAATCATATAAGATTACTTTTTTTATACGGTGTCAAACTGTCTTAAAAAAACATTCAAATATGATGAAAACTGTTTGGAACATGGTAATCCAAAGTTAGACACAAGCTGTGTGAGAAGAAGGCAACATGTCACTAACATTGCTTGCAATGTATAGCATTCACCACTTTTGTTTAAAGTTATGTCCAAAAAAACAGCAGTGGGTTTAAAACTAAGAAAAAGGTCAATCCTCATAATCCTCATAATAATATTTATTATACATTTTATAAATTAAGAAACTTTCATTTACAAATTTAAATATTTACAGTATAGACTGAAAGTCAATTACATATTTACCTTTTTTGTTGATCACTGAACTAATATGTAGTTGTAGAGCTTTATTTCTGATAACTGCTTTACACCTGTGTAAATGTGCATGGAGTCAACTAACATCTGACACCTGCAAACAGATATTTGATTCTTGAAAGCTGACTGCATTGCTCAGTTCTTCTACATTTTTAAATTGGCATTAAAAACAGTACTTTTGATGTAACTCCACAAATTGAAATTTTCATTGAGGTCTGGGGATTCAGCTGGCCACTTTAACATCGATGTTGTTGGTCTGGAACCAGGGTGTAGCCCACTTTGGCATCACATTGATATATTCTGATTGTTGTGGTATTCACAGGTAACAAAACACCTTCTTTGATGGATGGATGCTTCTTTGTCATTCTTGTTATTCTATGAAGGTACGCACGTGGCGAGGCTGGTTCCTTAACCACAAACCTACAACTGCCTTACTTTAGTACTATGATGTGTCGCATGCCATGTTGATGTGCCACAGCTTGGAAGGAGTCCAGAGCTGAAGTTGGTTAAAAAGTAGTCTTAAATGCAGAAGACACTGGGTGTAATCAGACAATGCACACATGATGACTGGAATGTAACACATTAAATCAATGAATTCTCAAAAGAAATAATAATAATATGAGTTCCAACACCCAATACAAGGAAGAAAGGGCTGTAAAACTTACAAAGGATAGTCACATGACAAGAAACACAACTGAAACAAGATAGAACTGCATTATCAGTAAATAAGAATGAATTAAACAATTAACTCTCACAGCTGAATTTACACAGGAATACTGGTAATTCCGCCAAAATCCAGTAATTGGATTAAACAGATTACCAGTAATAACACAAAAGGCCAATAGGGGACGCTGGTGTGACATTTCAAACAAACCCACCAGCGGCTGCTAAAAGAAACTGATGTGACATAATAAAAGGATTTTAATTGAATGCTGTGGAAATATGATGAAGTATAACAAGTCAATTCATTGACCACAATAGTATAGTTCTGTTGTTAAACAATAATGTACTTCTTTTTTTTAATCCAGTGTTTTCTGCATTTCTTGTCATATGTTTATAGAAACATTTGGCTTATGGATTTTCTTTTGTTTCCTGATAAAAATATGTTGGCCTTCATGATGCTGGTAAATAACTTACAATACTGTCAGCTTCCATCTGTTTATTGTAAGACTTAGGTTTCATTGTAAACCACATGATAGTATGTCAGAAGTGTACCAATACCACTGATGCTTATTTGCTGTGTTATTTGTTATTATGTGCTTGAAGTAAACAAGATCATTTCTGTCTGTGAGTTTCTGCATAAATGTACTGTAGGTATTTGACATTGGCCTTGTTCTAATTCAGTTGATTATACTGTTTACATGAATATATAAATAATATGCGTCAGCATAATTACTAGTGTGCATATAAACACACACAAACAAACTCATCATTGTAACAATAAATAATAGTAATTTATTAAAACAGTTTAAAAAAAACTAAAATGAGAGTTTAACTTTGATTTCAGTATCAAAGCAACTACAAATGTCATTTTGTCATTATTATTAAAATATAATTGTGTTTTAAGGCATATAATGACAAACTTGAAAATTACAGGGTGTCTTTTTACCCCACATTTTGTTGAATAGCTTCTGGCACCCTATGTATTTTAGTTTAGGATAATTGACTTAAAAAACAAACAAATATATATGTAGGAAATTCAGATTGCTCCCTTTTAAGTATTCATTTGGCCTATAAATTGTTTTATAGGTTTCTGAATAAGGCAGTGTAATGGGGTGAGGGTGCAACCACTGCATATATTTTGACTATATTTTTATTTTATGCTTTGGTTAATCTTGAGCTGCAACCAAACTCTTAAAAAAACAAAAGCTTACAGGTGCACCTTAAACTATAAAGTAAAATACAGTAAGGCTGTGTAACAACAGTATAGAAAACTTTAAGCAAGATCATGTGCAAAAAAATGGTAGGGTAGGCAGTATAAGCACCCAAATACCACATGTACTGTAATAAAACCACTCTGTTGATTTTATCAGAAATGACAAATGCTATCATGACATGATGAAGACCCTGTTAAAACAATTTATTGTGCTGAACTAAACATTATTTTGTTTGATGACAGATTATCATCTTAAAAAAAACTGTCAAATGTAAAGACAGCTATAATCAAACATTTTTGACTGTGAGTATAGCTGCTATGTATGGATGATGGAGAGACATGTGGAAAAGTAAAAAAATTGGCACTCACAACTGCCAAACATTTTAAAAAATAAATAAATTATGCTAAAATAAATTTAAACGAGGCACGGTGGCTTAGTGGTTAGCACGTTCGCCTCTCAGCACTAGGGATTCCCGGTTCGAATCCCCATCTGGGTGGAGATTCTATGTTCTCCCTGTGTCTGCGTGGGTTTATGCCGGGTTCTCCGGTTTCCTCCCACAGTCCAAAAACATGGATCAAGTCAATTGAGTTCTCCAAATTGCCCCATATAGAGTGTGTATGCGTGCATGTCTGTGTGAGTGAGTGTGTGCCCAGCGATAGATTGGCGCCCTGTCCTGGGTGTATCTGCCCAGCGTCCGAAACTTTCTCCCCTGGATGGGCATGGGGAACCCCCCGCGATCCTAATATAGGATAAAGCGGAAGATAATGATTGAATGAACGAATGAATAAATTTAAACATACAAACCTGGATATGTACTATTACGTTTGCATTGCTGAGAAGGGGTGGCAAGATGGCACAGTGCATGTTTCCCTCTCAGTGCTGGGGATCAAGTTTTCATGTTTAACTCATGTCTTTCTGAGTTTTTTCTGTGTTTTTTGGTTTCCTCTCACAGGCCAAAAACAGGAATTTAAGATGAATTGGCTGCTTTTAATTGCTCCTATCTTATTCATTCATTAATTATCTTCCGCTTTATCCTCTATTAGGGTCGCGGTGGGGTTCCCCATGCCCATTCAGGGGAGAATGTCTTGGGCGCTGGGCAGATACACCCATCTATCACTGGGCACACACTCACTCACACAAGCACACTCTATATGGGGCAATTTGGCGAACTGAATTGACTTGATCCATGTTTTTGGACTGTGGGAAACTGGTGAACCCGGAGGAAACCCACACGGACACGGGGAGAACATGGAAACTCCACCCAGATGGGGATTCGAACCGGGAATCCCTAGTGCTGAGAGGCGGACGTGCTAACCACTAAGCCACTGTGCCGCCCGCCCTATCTTAACTGTTCCAATATAATATGTGTGTGTTTGTTTCCAGCAATCAATTGGTGCCCAGTCCTGGATGTATCTGACCAGAACCCGAGATGTTTTCCCAAAAATGGGCATGGGGAACCCTGCCCCCATGTCCCTGGTAGAGTATTAAGCAGAAGATAAGATGACTGAGATGTTAAATATTAACTTGTCGTTCACCACCAAAGGCTAATTATGTTGTTTGAAATAACTTTTATCAACTGTCTTTCAGTTTAGTATAAAGTCATAGCAACTGCTACTTCTAAAAAATGTTCTTATCATAATGGTCCATATTCTGCAGTAGCTGTCACTTTTTAGTCTATAAAATTAAGTGACCATATATTGTGCATTGGGTGTGATAAAATAGAAACTCATTTAGCTGCTTTAAAAGGGCTACCAGAATATGCCAAAATGGAATTTACCAGAACTAACTACTTTAAATGAGTAAAGTGAAAGCAACATCTTTTTTTTAATTTTAAAACTTAAGTCTAGCATGCAAAACCCAAATAAGTCTATGACTTTATTATTTTATTCTCTGCTCTGCATATGCTGAAGGTTCAGATTGAGAAACACCAAACACAATTTATGAGTTCATCATAGGTCACAAACTTCAACACTCATTCACAGACACCTAAGGGCAATGGATGACTGTGAATGAAAACTGGGACTCCTGGAGGTAACCCACAAAAGCCCAAGAAGTACATACAAACTAGACATGGAAAACCCATCTCCAAAAAATTCAGGTTCGTCTTGTTGAGGGATTTTGGCGCTACCCCCAATGCTACCATACTGCTTCAGTCCTAATTAAATCAACTAACAAATAAACAACAAATGTGTTACACTCACAAACACCTTAAAAACTCACGACTCAAGGGGAGTGCTATTACACTTCTTTCCTATTATTATTATCTGACTGCTTCACATTCGTATCAATACATATGTAACAGATGACTGCGGCACCTGTCCCTCATTTGGTTTTTCATTATCTCACTTGGGTGATTGGTTGGGTTTGTGCACGTGTTTAGTTGGGTTTGTATTTAGTCTTCGTTTCCCCTCGGTTCTGTGCACGTCTTTGGTTTGTGGTTACCTTACCCTATGTTACGTTGTTCGTTTACCCCCTTTTTGTTGATGCTCCGGCACCATGTTTTAATAAATTCCGTTTTGGTTTTTATCCCGGTGCTTCCAGTTTTTCTGCCACGGTGTGTCGCTGCGCACTTGTTCCGCGCAGGTCGCACTCGTGGGAGCGTTTCCCTCTGTTTGGACCAGCTGACGCAGTGGCTCACGCGCAGCCGGTGCCCGGGAAACGCTCACTATGCACGAGCGGCGCACGCGATTGCCCCGCGTAGCCACTCTTCTCTGGGGAAAGACGGTCACCGTGACAGAAAGACGTGCCAACCATCGGAGAATTCTGGACACCTGGGGTCACCCATTGTTGAGCCGAAGGACCAGAGGCTGTACTGCCGATCATACCGAGGCTGAGTACCAGGGACTGTCAGCGGCATAGCCCGGGTACCGGGGGCCGGCCGTCGTCGGTTCGAGAGCGACTGAGGCCATTTGTTGCCGATCCCGAGCACCAGGTGCCGCCCATCTCGGACTCTGAGTACCAGGGGTGCTATTCCAGCCTCGCAGCGAGAGGGCGCCGATCTGCGACCACGCAGCGAGAGGACATGCTCATTTGGTTTGTGGTTACCTTACCCTATGTTACGTTGTTCGTTTACCCCCTTTTTGTTGGTGCTCCGGCACCATGTTTTAATAAATTCAAGTTTTGGTTTTTTTCCCGGTGCTTCCAGTTTTTTCTCCTTCCGCATTTCTGCCACGGTGTGTCGCTGCACACTTGTTCCGCGCAGGTCGCACTCGTGGGAGCGTTTCCCTCTGTTTGGACCGGCTGACACAGTGGCTCACGCGCAGCCGGTGCCCGGGAAACGCTCACTGTGCGCGAGCGGCGCACGTGATTGCCCCGCGTAGCCGCTCTTTTCTGGGGAAAGACGGTCTTCGTGACAACATACATTTTTCCCAATTTTTTTTATAAAAAATATTCTGTAATTTGGTCACTGAATGACAGTATTTGATTATTAGATTTTTTACAGCGAACACTGACCAGATTTCCGGACACTGACATTTTTTTTTTCCGAAATCTGAACACTGATCAGATTTTCAGATTTTTTTTTTTTTCAGATTTCAGGTTTCCGGTTTGGAAACCTTTACACTGGGTCAGTGTTCGCTGTAAAAAACGGATTCATGAATCAAACCTGGATTTTATTTTATTAAATAAAATGTTTGTAACCAATTTATAAAAGCAACAAGGCACTAGTGGTTGTGTATTATTCTTATTGTGAATAAATCACAGGAAAGAGATGTAATGGCACTCTGCTATGCCTCATGCCTAATAACTCATCTTTTCCGTGATTTATTCACAATAACACACGCCCTCTCATGTCTAATTGCTTTATCAAACTGGTCTTTCGCAATGTAATCTAGTCTGTTTTTTTAAATAAATATTTACCGCTGAGTAACAGGATACCATCTTAGTGATCATCAGGAATTGGCTTGGCTTATAATAATCGGCTCAGTTTATATTAATCTGTGTGTTCATTTGTGGTACATAATAAAATATTGTAAATCACACATTAATATAAATGTGAGTTCAGTGATGTGTGCAGTATTGTCAATAATATCATGGTTGGACAAAGCTCAGTCAATCAGATTTATGCTCTGAAACTACTAATTTTGTAATAAAATTAACTTTATAAAGGTTAGTTAATGAATAATTATTTAATAATATAATTTATTTTGCTGTAAATCTATTTACATTTGGACTATTTGTTGAGTATAATTGACTTGAAAACAAAGCAACACACTTTTGTCATGACTTATATTTTAATCCTCTGAAGCACAACTTGATAGATTTACTGACCTTGTTAAAGTTCTGGCTATTTTTGTGCAAAATACATCTGGCATTCCCCATGAGTTTTTCCCCTCTGCCTGCTGATTTTCCTGTGGTTCATCTGAGTCAGTACTCACAAAATGTCTTTTAATCGAGGCAGTGTCTTTATTTGAAAATGTACTATTTGCTCTTGAAGAAACCAAGCAGGAATGTTAAAAAATAACATTTATGCTGGCATGACAAAGCATGGCCTTTACAGTTTTTTATGTAACCATTAATAAGAGATTACCATGGAGTCCTTATCAGGAAAAATAAAATGCCTAAAATTTGATCTTATGATCGTTGGGAAAAGGATGCTTTGTCTCAAAAACAGATGCAGGCTTGGTGATCTACAGGGGCTTGTTTGAAGTCTTTGAAGTGTTGAAAAGTCCAGTGCTTTTGTATTTAGAGTTAATTGTGGGAATATTTGCGTTTTGCCTTCAGGAAATGACACTAAATAAGGACGACTGGGCGGTGAAATTATATACCATAGTTAGCTGGTATTGCTGATGAATAGTTGGTGCAGTGTTGCACAAGCCAGCAGATTATGAGAGTGCAGCTGCTGAGCGCAGCCCGATTGCGAGCAGCTGGGTCATCGGGCAAACACAATAGTGTGTCGCACTCTGCATTCTGTAGTCTGTCCATGCTGAACAAATAACTCACAAGAAAACGCCACATCCACCTGTGTTTTTTTTTCCTGATTCAACTTTGCAAAGTACAGTCCACTACATTCTAGACAGTGCATTATAATAACAGGTTTCTGCGTTCACAGTTGTCTTACTCTTCCAACCCATTAAAAACTCATTAAAAAGAAATTAATATTACAAAAATGACAAAATAATTAGTTGTAGTAAATGAAAACTATTGCTTTTAATGATCCTTATTCTTTTTTTCTGTTTCATCAGTGACGGTTGTGCAGTGATTTTTCAAGGTTGGTTATCTGTAATCGGGAAAATACAGGAATTGGTCTGTAGATGTCGCTGCTAATCAATATACCTTCTTAGTTTCTTCGTCAGTGCAGCAGCTAAGCAAAGATGCTGACCTAATTTAATTGGTTTAAAACACTGGAATTGACACCCACATGTTCATAAAAAAACTTCTGCTGGTGTTTTATATTTAAATTTAAAAACATGTTTTTATATTTAAACGTCAAGTCAAGTCAAGTCAAGTAATTTATTTATATAGCGCTTTTTACAACAGTACATTGTCACAAAGCAGCTTTACAGAATGAAAAGCCTTTAAACCCCCAAAGAGCAAGCCGAAGCGACAGTGGCAAGAAAAAACTCCCTTTTATGTTGTTATTTTAAGGAAGAAACCTTGGGAGGACCAAGACTCAATGGGGGACTCATCCTCCTTGAGCGGCCGGGCAGCAACAACAGTGTAGAACAGCCATGTCCAGATACTAAACAAATGGAAAAACTAACAACTAGAAAACTATATGTGAGTCCATTAGGGGGCGTCCTGCAGGACCGCCTTGTCAGGATCCATACAGTATTCGTAAGCAGAGCCATGGATCTCCAGGAAGCCGGGGGACACCTCAAAAGAAACAGACAAAGGAAGGGAGTTAGAGTTAATAATAAAGCACGGCATTTAATTAATAAGTAATTAATTGACACAGTGCAGCATGTGACTCCGGCATCACTGACTAGAGCAGCATAACTAAAAGAGGCAGATACTGCAGACTCTACATAGTTGAGATGGCGCCCCGGAACAGCATCATTCCAGCGCCACACCCCCCCATTAATGATGAGGTGGGTGAAGAGGTGAAATGCCAGCATACACTGATCAGAGATTACCCCCCAACACAGCCAAGTCTGAGATCTACATCTTTATCTACAGGGGATTAGTTAAACGCAAGATTAAATAAATGTGTTTTTAATTTATTTTTAAAGATTAATAGTGAATCAGAATCACGAACAGTAACTGGAAGGCTATTCCAAAGTTGAGGAGCCTTGTGGGAGAACGCTCTTCCACCAGCAGTAATTTTATTTATTCTAGGAGCTAAGAGTAAGCCAGCACCTTGAGATCGGAGCTCACGTGTCGGCTGGTACAATTGAATCAGCTCACTCAGATACTGTGGAGCCTGGTTATGTAAAATTTTATATGTTATTAATAAAATTTTGTACTCGATACGAAACTTAACTGGTAGCCAGTGCAAGTTTGATAACACAGGAGTTATATGATCAAACTTTCTGGTTTTAGTTAAAACTCTAGCTGCAGCATTCTGCACAAGTTGTAATTTATGTAATGATTTATTAGAACATCCTGTCAGAAGTGAATTACAATAATCTAACCTTGAGGTAATAAAAGCATGAATTAGTTTTTCTGCATCTTGGAGGGAGAGGATATTTCGTAGCGTTATAATATAACGTTATAATAAACGTTATATTCAACTGCTTATATAAAAAAGGGGTTCCCCATGCCCATCCAGGGGAGTATGTTTCAGGCGCTGGGCAGATACACCCAGGACAGGGCGCCAATCTATGGGCACATACTCACACACACAAGGAAAAGAACCCTGAGGAAACCCACACGGACACAGGGAGAACATGGAAACTCCAGATGGGGATTCGACCCAGGAATCCCTAGCGCTGAGAGGCGAACGTGCTAACCACTAAGCCACCGTGCCGCATACTAAAATCTAATATCTAAAATCTAATTTCATCATTAGTATATATATATATATATATATATATATATATATATATATATATATATATATATATATATATATATATATATATATATACTAATGATGAAATTAGATTTTATCATTATCTAATTTCCTGTCCCTCGTTTGGGTTTTTCATTGTCTCAGCTAGGTGATTGGTTTGTTTCTGTGCACGTGATTAGTTGGTTTGTTTTTTAGTTTCCGTATTCCCTCTTCTTGGTGCACGTCTTTGTTTGCAGTTAATACCCCGATGTTAGGTTGTTCGTTTGTTCCCCCCTTTCTGTTGGTGTTCCGTCACCAGTTTTTATTAATAAATCGGTTTGATTTTTATCCCGGTGTTTTCTGGACTCTCCTTCCGCATTCTGCCACGGTGCGGCGCTGCGCAATAGCTCCGCGCAGGTCGCATTCGTGGGAGCGTTTCCCTCCGTTGGCCGGTGTACGCAGTATTCCCCGCGTAGCCGGTGCCCGGGAAGCGCTCACTATGCGCGAGCGGCGTACGCAATTGCGTATGCCGCATACTTGTTCATCATATTGTTGGGAAATCCTGTCTCTGATTCTTATTTGGTCTCAGCTCATCATAATTAACTTAAATGTTATGTTTTGTTCTTTTAAAACATGTCTATCAATACATTTACAAACCAAATTTTTATTTTGCATACCAAAATAGTGTAATCAAAACAAAACAACAGAACAAAAACCAGCTATATGGGGATCCCATAAATATAAGCATATCATCATCAAAAATTATCAGATGGTAAAAAAATTTTTTCACGCTTTGTGTTTGAAAACCTAGGAAGAGACAACACATTGACTTTTCACTCAAAGAACTAAGATGTCCATAGACTAATGTCATATGCAGTCTTGTCCATGATGTGGGCATAACCCCTTTTGCATCTATCACTGATCTTGATAGTTCTTTAGTTTTGATTTACAGTTTCTATAGAATTACAATGTTTCATTTAGTCCTATTGCCACAGGTATAAAAATCAAGTACCTTGTCATGCAGTTTGAACAGCTGTATACTTCTAACTTTGTGATAACAGATTATGGCTAAAATGAATGTGCCCCAGTGCACAAACCATGTGCCCCAGTGGTCAAAAAGGCATGGTTTGGTGAGTTTGATGTAAAAAACTACACCGCTCTGCACTGAACTTTTTTGTATGCTATGAATGAAATTTGTAATAAAATAAAACAGAGATTGCAATCCTGGCTGTTTTGCCCAACCTTTTTTTTTATTTCAAATGATCTTCTGAATCAATGTGTGAAAATTCTAACAGACCAACATCTTGATATACTGTATATATATATATTTTTTTAATGTAAAACTCATGTAGCTGTAATGTGTAACTGTCACGATACTTTACATTAAATTTAGCAAATAAGTTGCACATGAAACAAAAATGATATATCTTCATATTTTTCTAAATGTATTAATACACACCTATTTGAGGACACCTTAACTCATAGGAAACTTTCAGATCAGAGTTTGAAAGTGATAAATGCTAAAACTTTGTTAATGGACATAAAAATTTAATGCATTGCTTCCTTTTATAAAGTTTTGACCATAGACTACAAAAAAATGCTATTAGGAAACTTATTAGACAAATAAGTAAAATTTAAAATGTAATTAGTACAAACAAGATGTGCAAAATATTGAACCCTCAAAAAATATGAAAGAAATACAAGGATGATGAAATATTCATGGCTATACTAAAAGAAAAACAGCATACTGCAGATAGTACAAGTCAGGGATCCGACCTTGCTTCCCACACAAAAAATGTGAAAATAAGAAATATGCTGCATGCTTTTATAATGTTGTAGTTGAAAAAAGTAGACACACACAGAAAGAGAGAAAGTATTTATGCACTTTTATTTATTTAAAACCAAACCTTATTCTTAACTACTGTTAATCTAATGCTTTTAATCACCACTAGATAAAAAGATCTAAACATTGTGTTAGCTTAGGAAAATAAAACTTATCAAATATCTGATTAAATCCTGATTATTTGTACACAAAATCCATCCTCCTTTTTTCTCAAAAAGTCTTTTTCTATTGACATTGAAGTTAATGCTGAAAGTTGAGTCATATTTCTGGCATAAATTTTAATTTGTGAAAATATGCAACAGAAGTGGTAAACTCTCTGACTATCAATGAAACGCTAACATGACTGCACCTGCTATATGAACAAAATCTGATTGGTTGAATCAACTATTTGATCTACACTTATTTTTTGCTACTTGGCTGCAGAATTGAGGATTAAGGATTCCTGACAGATTTCTATGACCCTGGCAACAAATGATGGCAGCCATGTAATTGGTTAAATGCTTGAATAAATACACATCTGGAAGTGACTGGAACCAGGGGAAAAACTGTGAAGTGAAGAGGACAGACTATTTAGAATTTTTTAATAAGCATTCATGGAAAGAAAATAATGAACATCAGTCTGCATTTCAGAATGTTTCAGACCAGCAAAGAAGGCCTTTTTAGCCTTGAACTTTGCAGTATGGAGAGAACCAATCAGACTTCAAATATGTATTTATTTACTTCTCATTATATAATTACTTAATTTCCAGACTCTGTCTTTTTCTTTTAAGTGGGTTCTCTACTTCATCTAGATTTTATTCATATCTGATATGTTTGTAATTTGTGCAGAAATATAGAATGGGTAAAAAAAATTTACACAAAATGTTCAAGAAAAATTGTTGGCAGTTGTTACCCATATGCACTGCTGGAGCACTACAGTTATGACGATTACTGAATGGAACCTGGATTACTGTTGGATTGGTGGCGTTGCAATCCTGCAGGATGGCCTCAATGGACTTATATAGTTTTTCCAATTGTTGAACACGGAAACCTGATCACTACACAATATGAAAATGTCTGTCCTACACTGTTGATGCTGCCCAGTCGCTCAGGGAGAATGAGTCTTTTACTAAGCCTTAGTCCTTCCAAGGTTTCTTTCTAAAAAAACATCAAAATAGGGAGATTTTTCTTGCCACTGTTGCTTCAGTGTGCTCTTTGGGTGTTCAGGCTCATAGCACTGTAAAGCTGTAAAGATAAGATAATCCTTTATTGGTTCCACAATGGGGGAAATTCACAATGTGACAATGTACTGTTGTAAAAAGCGCTATATTAATAAATTATTTGAAGTTGAACTTAAGAATAAAATTATGACACTGATTTAAAAGGTTTATTGTATCTGGGTCTTTTTATCTAGTTCAGAATTTCTTTGTTTTACATTTTGTTGAAATAAGAGAAAAAAACTAATTTGGGAATACTGGTTTAACACTTGTCTGTTTATCAACTAGGTTGAATATATAAACTTTTTTCTGTGATTTTAATTATACCAAGTTAGCATACCCCCCCACACACACACCCACCCACCCACCCACACACACACACACACACACATACACACACTTGCACACACAATTCTTTACCTCTCCAAGCTGGAAATTTTTCAAATTCTAGTGTTGTGAAAGAAAATTGGTAAATAAATAATCAGTATCTCATCTGCTATGTTTTTACAGGTAAATAGTTGATACAACCTTTTCCAAATATAATAAATATTTATTTTATAACAATTCACTGGTATAAAAAAGATTCAATATATATATATATATATATATATATATATATATATATATATATATATATATATATATATATATATATATATATATATATAATCGAATATTAATAAATTAGAATGCAACCAACAACTCAATTTATTTTAATAATTAAATATAAAAAGATATACCTCATATATTATATAGATCAGCCTTTGGCACTGCTGAGGTGTTATGGAAGTACATGTTGCTTTGATAGCAGCCATCAGCCTGTCTGCCTTGTTGGATCTTTTTTCTCTCCTCTTTCTCTTGACAAGACGCTACAGATTCTTTTAGTAGTTTAGATCAGGCGAGTTTGCTGGCCAATCAAGCACAGCGATACTGTGGCTAATAAACAAGGTATTGGTACGTTTGGCAGAATGGATAGGTGCTAAGTCCTGCAGGAGAATAAAATTTCCATCTCCATAAGGCTTGTCAACTGAGATAAACATGAAGTACTCTAAAATTTCCTGGTAAATGGCTTCCCTTACTTTGGACTTACACCAACAGTGGACCTACACCAACAGATGCATCGCCTCCCCAAACCATCACTGATTGTGGAAACTTCACACTAGACCTTAAGCTGTTTGGATTGTGTGACTCTCTACTCTTCCTCCAGACCTTCCAGACACTGAACCTGAATTTTCAAATGAAATGCAAAATCTACTCTCATCTGAAAACAAGATTTTGGACCACTGACCAACAGTACAGTTCTATATCCATGGCTCATGTACTGTAAGATGCTTCTGGTGTTGTCTCTTGGTCATGAGTGGCTTGACACAAGAAATGCAACAGTTGTAATTCATATCCTGGATACATTTGTGTATGGTGATTCTTGAACCACTGACTCTAGCAAGAGTCTCCCCCAAATTGCTTTTCAATTGTAATTGCTTTTTCTTGACAATTCTTTTAATCTCTGTTGCTTGTGCACCTTTTCTACTGCACTTTGTCCTTCCACTTAATTTCCCATTAACTTCATTGGATACAGCACTCTGTGAACAGCCAGCTTCTTTAGCAATGACATCCGTTCATGACATGTCTTCTGGACATCTGTCAAACCAGCAGCTTTTCCTATGATTGTTTGCTGGTGGTATTACCAGCATTTCGGACTGTTCATCAATGCCTTCCTATAGGGTTCTGTTATTATTATCCGCCATTAGTGATGATGCAGTTGTGTGTCATGTCATGTCACCATCTCGTACATCCCATGTCATGTCACCATCCCGTTTAAAAGCCTTTCCTTCCTCGTGTTCAGTGTTAGCACTTGTGCAAGTGTTACGTTATGTTGTCTCTCATTTAACATGTCTGTATTCATCCAGTGTCTTTTGCATTAAATACTACTGTACCATCTACAGCTCTGGACTTTGTCCTTTCTAGCCATGGCAGCCAAGATCTCCGTGTCAGCATGGATTTTCAATTGCCCCTATACTGTGTCTGTATGAGTGCCTCACACTGACACACACACTCAGTGAGTGTGTTAGCGATGGATTGGCACCCTGTCCTGGTTCTATTTGCCCATCACCCAAAACATTCTCCCCTAGTGGGGCGTGGAGAACACCCCTGCAACCCCAGTCCGTAGTATAGGATTAAGCAGAAGATAATGATATTAATGAAACTTAAACTTTATATAAATGCAGCTTGGAAAACTTTGTTTACATCATTATTTGTAATCATAAAGGATCCATATCATGAAGAGGTTTTAGATTTTTAGAGGTGACTACAACAATCACAATAACAAATATTTAATTTTTAACCCTCAACACTTATTAGATAAATGCTCTCTAAATTTGACTAAATACTCCATCCATCCATTATCTTCCGCTTTATCATCTAGTAGGGTCGGGGGGGGGGGGGGGGGGGGGGGGTTCCCCATGCCCATGCCCATTCAGGGGTGAACATATCGGGTGCTGGACAGATACATCCAGGACAGGCCGCCAATCTATTGCTGGGCACACACTTACTCACTCACACAGATGGGGTAATTTGCAGAATTCAATTTACCTTGATCCATGTTTTTGGACTGTGGGAGGAAACCAGAGAACATAGAGAAAACCCATGCAGACACGGTGTGACTAAATATTAATAAACATATTTATTTCATAATATATCTGAAAAGCTTCTAGCTAAATTCAACAGTACCACTAGATGGTGTATCAAAAGACTGTTATGCAATGTAATGAAGTGTGAAAATTTCAAGGTCAACGTTTTCATAAAACTGGATGTATTATTAAGAACTGACTGTATCTTCTAGCCACATGCTTTTTTTTTTAATATAGATGGCACTTATGAAATTCCCAAACCCTAATAATAGAGCATGATCTAAACAAGATGCAGCGATAAACTCTTTAATTAGACAGCGTCGCAAAAATAGCAACTTGAAACATCAACAGCAAAGTTACATTCATCAACATTCTAAAATATGTGGAAATGTGTAAAACATTTAATATGACTTTAAATTGCTTTGTGTTTCTGAATAAAAGTTTTACAGGCAAAGACAAAAAAAATTAATAGCATTATATAGTGAACCGAACTGTATACACACAGTATTTGTTCTTTAAATTGGTTAGCATATGTGGAGGGTGTCGGGTTTTAAATGTTTATAACCTATACAGCTAAGGTCTCACATATAACCTTAACAGTATAACCTTATAAGTATAAGAGCAGCTGGCTGTGACAATCAAACAGTGAAAAGAGGTTCTTTAAGTGCTTCTAACAAACCTAATAATTATGAGGCCTCAAAAGTGCTCATTACAGTTTTAACAAACATGGTATGTGGTGAAGTGGAGCAGATGTGCTCATGTACACTGTCCGTTTTTCTTTTTGCAAAAGCTCTGAAAAAAACATGAATTTTTAACAGGCATTTCTCACCATGTGTGATATGTGGTAAATGACAGTTTTGCCGCTGGCTAAACAAAAATAAAACAGAACAGTGCAGTTTCTTTTCTTGAGGAAGTTTGATTGCATTTGTTTTAACACAATAGCTTTGTGTGTGGTACAAATATGGCACATAGCTGGATAGATTGCAGACTTTTTTTAATTATAAAATGGTTTATTTCTTATTAAAAATGTTACATAGCAACCTTGAGTATTACTCCATACATAGTTGGAGCAAACACATTTCTTGAACATTGAACTTTTAACCTCTTCTACTAATACAGAAGGAAATGACCTAGGAAGATTGTGTTGCTTTTTAATTGTAATGGTAATATTCCAAAATCCTTTGTGCAAAAAGTAAGAGATTTCTTTTCTGACAACCAATTTCTGGCATGACACATTACCAAAGATGATTTTCTGAAATGAATCACTGCCAACGTATGTCTTTGCCAAATGATTTTCAAATCCACTGCTATACATCTTCCTTCTAAACCAGTCAGAAGTGGCCTGTTATGTGTGCTTCAGTAAGTGCTCGTAAAACTTCCGAAGTGTCCCCGAGTGTAGTCTTCAACTCTGGCAAGTCTTCTGTAATGAAATGCTCAGATTAAACTGTGATCACAAGTCTGTGTCCAAAAAGCCCCTTTTTGATGCAAAAGTATTCCTGGAACTATCCCAGCACAAGTAGAGTAATCCCATTTTAGATCTTGTGGTTCAGAACAGTCAGAAATTACAGTAGCTAATGAATATGATACAAAGTGTTTTCAGTAAGCTAGGATTATGTACAAGCACCTCAATCCTACAAATTTGACAAACACATTCCACTTTGCATTGGCAAACGGGTGGAAACTTTGCTGGATGTGAGAAATTCAAGGGGTCACCAGCAGATTATGGTCAGAGAAAAGTGTTTAAAACCTACCACGCATTTATATACTTATATAACATTTATGATTCATTCGGTTTATTTACATGTAACTGTAACACAAAAGACCATCATGTCCAGATCTCTTGTGGTTATTTCAGTAATGTCCAACATCTTTTATGGTTCTTGATAATTAAACTAAAACATTTAGATTGTAGTAGTTTGACCCCTGCAGGCTTGAAACATAAACGTACTACGCTATCACACTTAATACATGATCTTAACAAAAAAGTTGCACAGTAAGGATTAATATGCAAACATACAATTGTTCACCAAAGCAGCACTCCTGCATTATGCCATCACTGTGTTTCACACAGACTGATTGAAATAGCATTTGTTGTGATTGCACTGATTTGTCACTGAATTTACTTATATCCTTTGGGCATTTAAAACTTCGTTTAGAGTTCCTGCTCTTCCATTGGGACACAACTTCCTCAACTTACTCCAGCATTGTGCCAAGGCATCATTTACTAAATCAGAAAACTGACCTGCTAACAGTGCAGTGAGAACAAGACACTATCAGCTCAACTGGCCCATGTTCAAAAAAATGTGCAAATTAAACTTAAGTGGCAAAAAGGACAAATATCAGACTGCTCCTAAATTCAAGCATCTAAAGAATGCCACTAGGCGTGCGGTTGGCATCATGGCCAATTGAGCATTTTAAGTGTAAGTCAGGAGTGCTAGGCCTCCCCAACAAGTGGAATGTGAGGCTGTTCTGTCTATGAGAGTTTAGTGCTGGGATGAACTGAAGAAAGCTGTGGAGGACTGAAGGCTGGCTGGGGATTGAGGGTTGTCATGTGGTAGAGGCCATGGTGGAGAATGTCTCCGTAAGAGGTTCCCATGGGGTGTCTGTACAGATGGGCTGGGTTGGCCGCCTGGGCCAAAAACTGTCTCTGCATCATTATGGAATGGATGGCGAAGGGGGGCATTAAAGGGGAAATGACAGTCTGGTTCTTCAAGTACTGTAGTGGATGTGAATAACCCGGTGGGGTATGAGGTCCCAGGCTGTCACACATGTCTTGAACCTGAGATACAAAGGCCCCAGGATAAAGCCCTGGGAAGATGGAGGAATGCATGGGGAACTTGTGTCCCTCAGCAGCATAGCTGTTTACATGCACCGCATGTGCCGGCTCTGCCGGCTTCTTGGACTCATTTTCTGGCTCTGGAGTCCGAATTTTAACTGGAACATCTCGAGGAGTAGAGCAGTGCATTGGTGTCACAGCCCGTATCTTCTTATCAGTGGGTCCATTCTCTAGCTCCTCCAAGTTTCGTTTCAGCGGTCTTGCTGCACCTATATTCTGGGGGCTACTTTTGCTGCTTAGAATGGGCCGAACCATCTCCTCAATTTTGTAACTAACTGTCTCATCTCCTCTGCCACTGTGCACTTTAGGTTGGTTGTCAACTACCTTTTTATGAGTGGATACTGTCATAGGTGGAACCCGGCAGGCTCTTGGGTGATAATCCAGGCTTGAACTTGGACTGCTACCTGCTTGAAATAAAGGAGTGTTTTTAATGTCTTGTGGCATAATGGAATGTGAAAGGTTGCAGAGTTGGACTGAGGAAGAGGAGTTTGAGTTGGACTGAGGCAATTTTTGAGGTGAGGGTTTTGGGAGACTCAAGTCTGTTGGTTGCTCCTCTGACAGCCTTTCACTTGGAGTACATTTTTCTTTTGGATTCAGATGTGGAGAATATGCCAGGTTTTCACTGTCAGGTAGCTGGCTTTGTGGAATCCCATGTGCAGGCTCGCTGTCCCGTGAATAAGTCTCTCTGTTCAAATACTTGCTTAGCTGTTCTTTGCTAAGATGATGCTCAGTCTGTCGATACAGGTTGTGCAGGTGTGGAGAGGAATAGAAATCCCCCAGAAAAGTAGGAACCTGCCCAGGGCGAGGTATCTCATTGGATGTCTCCATATTGGAATGAATGCTGGCCCTTACAGTAAAAGCCTCTCCTGTCGAACTAGGCTGTGGTTTATGTAGGGGGGAAAGCTGAGGACTTTCAGAATGGTACAGCTCCCTTTCACTGTATACCTCTCTTTGCAGGGTTTCTAAAGGTCTTCTTTCTTCATTGCCTCGAGGTTTAAAGCTCTGTGCATGCTGGATGACAGAAGGTCGTTTGATCACTACATTTGCTTCACCTGCAATAGAAGGAATCTGGTGAATCTGCTGCCCAGTAGATGTGTCCTCTGTGCTACAACTTGAAGTCTTGTTATTGACTAGTGGTGGAGGTGGACCATAGGGGTAATTACTGGTCAAGCTAGTACCAGTTACTTGGGACAGCAATTTCTTTTTTGCAAGTGGGGACATGATACCCGGGTTGGCCCTAGGATACAGGATAGGGTTGTAGCTGTAGCTTTCTTCTTTAGAAGGGAGTTCAGTTCTTTCTGTTTGGATATCTGAACTTGAAACGGCATTTGAAGGTGATTGCTTTAGAGAAGGCAGAACTGTAACCACATGATTCTGGCTGTCATTAATTCCAACTTGTTCAGTCTTTGACAAGATGTATGGAGCTGCCTTGTATTCCATTGCACCATGCTGCCACTGCTCTTGTTTGTGACAGCTGGGAATAGGGTGGGAGTGATGTAGTGGCACAGATATGGAAACTGGGAAAACGTCAGAGTCCTCTGATTTAAGTGGGCTGCCATCCTGTGGAAGTGATGCATGTTTGACAAGTTCATGTGGTCCACCATCCCAGGAGGAATTCTGAACCACTGGTCTCTCCTCATTCTTGTTTATTAACTGTACATTACTGTCCTCTATGCTGGAACACATTGTTTCACTCTCTCTCTGGGTTGGAATCTGGCATAGCTCAGCCTCCTGCTTTGATGACATTTCTTCTTGGAGCTGTTCCTTGTCCTTTGTGTCCTCTACATCCTAGAGACACCAAAAAACATACAGATCAAAAGGTCAATTCATTATTAAAGTAGATACAAAAAATAAACTGTTGGAATACTTTCTAATAAATGTAATAAAAATTTAAATCTGTAATTTTTGATTTAGTTCAACCTTTATTTAACCAACAAAAGATTATTAGTGGTTTCAACAATACATGTACATTGATAAATCTAAACAAAAAAATGCATGCCTTAAACATAATCACATAAGTTGGGTCAAATCACACATACTTTTAATTATGCTTTTTAATCATTTCAGAAATGAAAAATGCTATTTTCCTGATGTTTTGCAGGTGCAGATTTCTAATACAATTGTCCATATATAGGCAGACGATGTTCTATGCATATGACTATAGAACAAACAAAAACTACTGAATTCAAGAATTAGGAAGTATGTACCAATACTTTTGTTTATTTAGTGTATATGTAAATGGAGTTTATCCTGTGGGCACTGATGCATTCTGATTTCATCACAGATGCTGATTTTCACACTTTTTAATAGGTAAATACTTTGGATGTTGCTGTTTTTTGGCAAACAAAGCCTGACATCTGTTTTCCTAAAATCAAGCTGAAATGTGAACATATCTGTCCACAGAACACATTTGCATTATATTTCGGTTTATTTTAGATGACTTGGTCTGCATAACTCATCTGTGTTTCTGTGTAAAGTTTGAATACAGCTTACTATTTGCATGATAATTTTTTAGGTCAGGTCAACAGTGGACATTGATTGTACTCCCGAGCCAATGCAGCTGTGTAGACCTCAGTATCTTAAGGTTGGAACACATTCAACAGTCACACTGATTTAATTTTAATAACCTGAATTTTATCTGTATATGGTAAAGGACCTAAATTATCTGAAGCCATGCATTGAAAAACATTGTCTTTAAATGAACTGACAATTCTAGGTTTGACAGAAAATGGTTTATGCTTGCTTAATACGCACTGCATATAGAGTGTAGAGGCAGATCCACATGAGACAAATAAAAGTTTAAATGGTTTATTTTAGCATTGAAAATAATTATAATAAAATAATCTACAAATTTAGGGCATGTGCACATCTTACATACCGTGCCATGCCAGACGATACCTCAGATATACACGTTACCCCCTACAAGCGGAAACATATGGAAACAAACAGCAGGCACACTGCTCTTATTACTGCACATGCGCAATTACATATACCTCAGAGAACGTGCGCACCCTACAGAAAATAAATAAAACAAACCAAAAACAAAAAGATGGGGGGAGGGGGACTCCTCAGAGCATGGCCTGTGGAAGCAAGAGTTTCTTCAATAATGTTACTGGAAAGCAAGTATGGACGGCCCTCTGCTTCATGCACAGGCAGTGGTTTGCTGGTGGCTTATTACTCATTGCCTACTTTCCATTCAGTAGGTGAATGAGACTAACAGCTACCCTCCCGGGTGGAAAGCAAAGTGGCGGTGAACATGTCTGTCTTTCTCTCATGCGACATGAATAAATAAAAATATGGGCACCCTTTTACACAGACAACAAAGAACTGAATATGGTAGCCGTGCGTGGTAATATACGTGCTTGGAGGAGCAGTGTATAGATGAAAGCGCTCCTTCAAACTGAAGCAACATATTGTCAATGGCTGAGACTAATTATTGGCTTCAGATGCACCTGCAGGTGTAGCAAATCACAGGTGATTTTACAAGGCTATAAAAATCAAAAATTTGTGGCCTCTTTATTTCGCTTTATGTAAAAATGAAATACTGGCAAGACTTTCCTTTCTTGTGTTTACAGTGCAGTTTATATAAAAAGGTAAAAGGCTACTGCTGGTTGTTTTTAAAAATAAAGCAAGCCTACATATTACTGATTACAGGTTTGTATTACTATAATCACACAAATACATACACAACAAAAAGACTTTCAGCACAGTTTCACACGAAGTGACACATATGAGAATACGACAGGTGTTTCAACCTCATCTCCTATCCTCCTTAAAATACCTGCCACGCAGACAATTACTCTAATGGCTTTCAAGGCATGTATGTCTGCTGTTTTTGACTCATGATTCATGTTTTTGTTCTGGTGCTCCCTTTTCAGTGAGATCAGTCAGCAGACTAATGATGTCTAAAGAGTGAGTTATTAGCCCGATGTCTCCACTTGGGTGAAAAAAAAACAACTGATTCCTGACCTGTAAGATTATTTTAAAAAGCACCTTCACAACAGATGAAGTCTGTTGAGATGTTGCGCAGAGGTCATGCATGATCCACTGAATGGATCTTGTTTAACTATTGTAGTTGCTTTGGAGTGATCAGTGGATTTACCTGTTGACATGTTGCACACCACCAGTGCACATCTGCTTGAATGCCCAGCCAAAAAAAAGAGGATTAGTAAATGGTTTAGTGTCTTATTCCCAGGGGCTCATTGTTACCAGAAAATATTTAGTAATTCTTTTATGTGCATGCCCTGTGTAACTCAGTATAAAATTCCATGAAAAACAAATTATGCTTACATACAGGGATCAGCATGGGCACCCAGACTGGTCTGCCCCATAATCAGCTACATATGCACTAAACTGAGGTATTAACCCGATATTCAGACACCTTTTTTAATTAGAACCAGCATTCACCTCTGCAGCAATGTAAGATGTAATAATTCATTCACACAGCCCAGTCATCGCTTCCTACATTCATTAATGAGCCTTGGCTGTCCATGACCCTGTCACCAGTTTACCACTGTAACTTACTTAGACCACTCTTGCTAATTACTGGTTAGGAACACCCCACAAGAGCTAAAATCTGGAGATGCTTTTACCTAATAATTTAGTAATAACTCCTAACACATTAACTACAAGGATAAAATGTTCACTTAATGCCTAATATGTGTGATTAAGAAATAATCAGTTGCAATGTTATGCCTAATCAATAATAAGTAGAAGTAACTCAACAATGCATGCACATGCCTGAGTGCAACAACTTCGATCACAACTATTTGATTTTGACAATGAAGATGAGATTTAAAAGATAATGGATGAAAAAGACTGGACCTTGAAAAACTCAGAACGGTTTGAGCAACAATACTAAGCGCAGGAAGCCAACAGATTCAAAGGATTGAGAGACCACACACACCAATGACAGAACTGTGGCAGCAAAAGACAATAAAGATTGACTGAACCCAAAAATAAATGAATGTCTAGTAAAAGCATAAAACATAAGAGAAAGCAACCTGAGTTGAACTCATGAGTACAATAAGCTGGAAGGAAATGCGCAAAAAGGTAACAGCAGGTCTGTATTTCAGTTAGTCAAACTATTTCTGCCTTGTATTGTAGCCATTAATGACAAAGATGTCAATAAACTTGTTAAACCAAAGGAAGTGTGTCAAAGAAAGAAGGACTACTGCAAATAAGTAAACAGTGTTGAAAATGAGAACAAACAGATCGATTTTTGGAAGGAACCCTCCAGGTGTTCCACCTCCTGTCTGTAGATGGACTCATCACTACTTGTAATGCATCCAACCACTGCTGTGCTGGCCGCAAACTTTACAGTATGACAGCTCGCATGGATAGGTAAGCAGTCATATGTAACAGGAGGGGTGCAACACACGGCCCTGAGGGGAACCAATGCTGAAGGTTTTCGTGGAGCATTGGTTCCCCTCAGGGCTGTTTTGAGCCCCCTCCTGTTCACAATGCTAGCATATGACTGCTCACCTACCCATCTAAGTGGTCATATTGTGAAGTTTGCGTACAACAAACTTCTGAATCTTTCAGAAATACTGAGCCACATTAAATCCCACAAGATATGTTACTTTGGTCATGTGATGAAGCCTCCCAATAGGAACATTAAAAGAAGTGTAATAATCTGTGGAAGGAGTTGGAAGATGTGGATAACCAAGAACAACCTAGAGGAACAAGATTACAGCGTGGTCTGGTTTATTAAGTGCTAGACAGCTACAAACAACAGGAGACAGGAGATATATATACACACACCAGCCATGTTATTACCACCAGTTGTGTGTGTTATTTGACACAATTTTAAATTTTCACTCATTGTCTTATTTATCAGCTTTGCTTACCACACTTTCCTCCAGGTTCTCCGGTTTCCTCCCACAGTCCAAAAACATGGATCAAGTCAATTGACTTCTCCAAATTGCCCCATAAAGAGTGTGTTTGTGTGAGTGAGTGTGTGCCCAGCGATATATTGGCGCCCTGTCCTGGGTGTATCTGCCCAGCGCCCGAGACGTTCTCCTCTGGATGGGCATGGGGAACCCCACCGCGACCCTAATAGAGGATAAAGCGGAAGATAATGAATGAATGCTTACCACACAGATAAACCTTGTAGTTCTGAAAATAATCTATCCCACAAATAGTACCTGATCTGAGCTTTTAGTAGGAGCCCTGGCCAGAGGAAAGAGAGCTGAGAATGTATGCAATGAAACGAATGGACCACAAATTTTAGAACTTTAAAGTGCCTACCTATTGTAGCTGTAGTTGAGCTGTACCAATTACACACTTTAAAAACATTTTAGTGTAGTAATTGGCACAAATTTCACATTAATACCAAAATCAGGAACAAAGAACATGATTTTCAGTTGATATAAGGTCTTTTGTCTATAGAAATGAAGTTCGATCTTACTATTCGATCTTAGATAAGACATTTTGAAACACTTATTTTACTAAATAATTTACAGCAATTTCACAACAGGATACAAACAACAACATTCATACTTTTAAGCTACTTCAGTAGTCACTATACATTTTATACTGTGTAAACTAAAACATCAGATAAAATAAAAACAAAATTATCTTGTCCTTTTAAAGACAGTTTGTAATTTTAAAGTGCTTATATTGTACATGGTGTTTTTACACACCGTTTAGTAATAGTTTTGAATATTTTTCATTAGTTAGTAGTGTGTCTTCATAATGCAGATGCTACTGCTTTGTGCAGAGACGAGAACAAAAAACAGACACACACCCTCATTGTTCAGGTTGACCCATGCTTCATAAGGTCATGGACTTATTATGTACGAAAAACAAATAAAAAATACTAATATAGTTTTAATAAAAAACAATAATCACATTTAGTTTTTCATATAATACTTAAATTGTTATATTCAAATTAGATAAAATACAATTGGACCAAATAAGTTTGCATATTTTGTATTATTATTTCCTAACAAAAAGTGTGGAGCACATTTTTCCTGCTAACCCTTGACCTGAGCGAATTTTCTTGCCCAGGGCTTTGCTCTGACATGCCTTAAATTCAATGTTGAATGGGGGTCTGAGAAGCTAAGAGTAACAGTCGGAATCTGATGACTGCTGTTAGAAGGGTATGTCTTACTCAATAACTTGATTGTTTGGTGACAGGGGAAATTAATGAATTAACAGAGGTATGATGCTGTAATCAATGCAGCAGTTCTTTTTCATAGCACATGACCTTGTTATATTCCACTTATGTGTTAGCCTGAAGGTAAATCTCATAATTTGTCTGTGAATGTCTTAGAAAAATATAAGATAACACACAGCTTAAAATATCTCAGTATTTTAAAATCGTTTGCCCTTTAGGCTGTCTGTGCATTAAATGTACATTTCTGCTATTTATTCCTTTCTGTCATACAATGCACAATCAGTTAATTGTGGAAAAGGATTTTAAATTCTTAAAGATTCCAGACAGATGAGCTAGGCATGGTAGTGAAAAAGAAGCCAGCCCCTACAACAGACCTCTTTGTTTCCATACGGCAGTCGATTACTCATTTCATGCAAAGCAGAAATGAATATGTGCCGTGTAGTAGCTCTGAAATGTGTCGAAATTTGACACTTTACCAGAAATTTTCAAACAGCCTTTTCATCTCCTCTGTAATCATTTTGTTATTCATGCGAAAATAAGAACTCAATTTTCATTCCCCCTGCAGAGCTGTGCTCTCATACCCACTCTTTTCACATTTTTGCTTAACAGAACAGACATTTGCAAATCAGCTAAGCTTTATTGGCATTCAGTGATAAGCCTGTAGTTTACCAAACTAGAACATAGCATTAGTTCGCTTGACAAGTAATGGCTGTCCTGATAGAAAGCATTATATTGCCTGTCAATAGCAGCATCATGGTCATGATATTTTCTCCTTGGCTTGGTATGTAAAATAATGATTTGAAGTCTTCATACGCATGAGGGAGAAAGCTAAGTGGCTTTAATTGCTGCTTCTTAGGAACAACAGAACCAAATTAAGCAAATTGTAATAATTGGTTGAGTTACTGAGCAGGGAAATACCATTTGATGTCCATGCTGCAATCCACAGCAGTCACAAACTAAAATTAATCTCACATAATTATGATAACCAGGCATTGTTGACAAAGCCGTTCTTATATGCTTTTGACAGCTTATTTCTTTAAAGAGACAAAAAGATGTTTGGCATGACATGGCTTTTACTAATTTCTTATTGATGTTTTGTGATGCTGTTCAGAATTGCTAGGTTCAGTAAAAGACATGGGGACTGACCTCTTCTGAGACTTTAGTTGGCGCATCTTTTTCATTCCGGCCCTTTAGATTTTGGTCATCTTTGGGGCGCTTCGTGGAGAGCACCTTTGTCTTATTAGCCCCCTCCTGAATGATGGGTTCTTGCTTTCGGGGCTTGACAGGAGGTAGTGGCTTGTCCTCCTCTCCTTTTGTATACCTCTCATAGGGCAGAATTAGTCTGTGAAGGTTAAAAGTACAAGAGGTCAGCAAAGTCAGCACTCTGTCCTAAAAATACTGTGGTTTCGTATTCTTATCTTAACTCCTATTAGATTAAAATGTCACAGTACAATGATTTGCATTTGCTTTACCAGTACCTTGTTATTGTTCATTTATTTAGGTATGTAAACACAACCGGTTTTGTTAAAGATGTATCAAACAATCATACTGTGAAAGGATTAATGCTTCTTTCAATATTCAAGAGCTGGTGTTTTTTAAACATAAAAAGAATAGCATAATAAAGCAAATTTGCTTTATTATGCAACCAACACACACACAATCCTAGAATAGGATAAAGCAAAATATAATAAGATGAGATGAAAATCATAATAAACATGGTTTCATTGACCTGCCTACAATTGACAACATATCACAAAATGATATAAAAGCAACTATTCATCTCAAATTTACATTTAGTCATTTTGCAAATGGTGTTATCCAAATGGACTTCCAAATGGGAAAATACAAAAAGATACAGTTATTTACATGTTGCTTTGTTCGGTAAATATAAAATCTGTTGCTGTCAACATTATACTGATTGTGCTAAATTAGAAGTGTGAGTAAACTTCTAGTAATTGGATGGAGTACTTCTGATGTAGCATGTGTTTTTTGTTTTATAATGGGCTCAGAATGATTAATGATACTAGGTGGGGAAATGTCAGAGGCAGGCAGCATTATAAAGACTCATCGTAAGAATGCAGTCATCATCCAAATATATCACATCTAGTGCATTGTCATTTTGGACATGGCAAAAACGCGCAGCAAAATTGCCACCATATTTCTAGGTGCCTCTGGCTTTCTTTTTTCTGTCCAGCACATATCTCTGAAAATCTCTTTCGTTTCCTGTGATCTCTATTCTACTCCTTTTGTTTCTTTTTTCTTCAGCTGTTTAATAAAATCAGCAAAGCATCTCCAGAGGAATTCATTTCCGCTATTTCTCTGGGCTGCATGTTTACTCAACAGAAAGTCGCCCAGGCTTTCAAAGCTGGAGCAAGGCCACAATGAGCATGCTCAGGCAGGGGCTATACAGGGGAGGTATATAGAAGAACTATGCTGGCTTAGGTTTGGCTGCTAGCCAATGGTAGAGCTAAGCAGAAGCCCAGAGGGAACATTAATCTCCAGATCCCATTACCAAAAGAGTTTAAACATGTTACAGCTGCTAAAACTGGAAAATGGCTTGCTCCACACAGTCAAATCAAAATAGTGGGCAACTGCCAAATACCTGATTCCCACTGTAATGTTTCAGTTGATGTTTATACAATAAAGACAAAATGATGAGCTTTCTGACTTGATCTTGTTCTCAGCTTATCCTCTGAAAGCATTCATAAACCCTCCCATGCCCCCTAACTTTGTGTGTGCCCTCTCCCAGCTTTATTTCTTAAGACTTCCCCTTTTAGGTTTTGTAAACCTTCCCAAATTAGGTATTAACTGACCTTAGATCTCCTTGTTTGTGCAGGTCCAAGGGATAACTAAAATCATATGTTACTATTTTATTTGTGGATTTATGGATGGATTTATGGGTGAATGCTGATTTTAAAAAAATATTTTAAATAAAATGTGAAAATTTTATTAATTACAGCAAAATGAAAACCATTGGAGAGTAGGATGCAAATCCTTTACTTAAGTAAAAGTACTAATAAACTTTCACATGTATACCAAGCAATTGCCTTCATTTTTGATGTAGCCCAGAGCCACCAAAAAAAGACTCAAAGCTTCCGCAACTAGGGGAAGGCTCACTGTTGCCACTATCAGGGGACATAGCAGATGCGACAGGGCGACTATTGCTGCCTACACCTAGTACCATGGACATACTCATGGATGAACGGAAGTGCTCCTACGAAATTAAGCAACGTATATCAATGTCCCAGTGTCTGCACTCCGCATGAAGGAGCCTTTTATCAGTGAGACGCTGAGATGTATTATTGGCTTCAGATAAACCTGCAGGTGTAGCAAATCACAGGTGCATCTGAGCTATATCACATCATGCATGCCACAGACCACCAAGTATGGCTAGAGGTAAAAAATATTTTTTGGATTTCAATAAACATTGGTTTCTGTTATGATATTATATATTTTAAACACTTTTTAAAATGTCATGATGCCAGATGTTTAAACATAAAAAATCTGAAACTGATGGAGATGTTAATGCAATTCAGTTCAACATATGGATAACAAATATAATTAAACCACATAGTTAAGTTAAATTAAAAAGCTATGTTACTGCTTGTTTAAAATGCTGAGCTTAACAGTAACTAGTATTTTGTTGTTAATAAATGTAATAATGTACAATTTTAAATTATAGTAAAATAGAGTGACACACACATACACACATAATATATATATATAATATATATATATCATTAAATTAGTATATTATACACATACTGTACAGTTTTTTTACTGTATAGATTTTGAATAAAGCATTTTGTTACTTTCCATCACTAACAGACATTATTTTTTGACATTGTCACAGTTATTCAGCTGAAATAGTAAAATACTTCTGTTCATATGTAGTATTTTTGTTTTTGTTTTTCTTTGAGCTCAGCAGTTGACAGCAATGTTTTATAAAGGCGGTAGCCGGCATTTTGCCAAAAACAGGAAATCTGCAATTAAATGTTCCATTATGAGAATGAGTGGGAGAGAGGGAAATAAAAACAAAAAGCAAAGAAAGCACAATAGAAGTCAGGAACACAGAGTGGGTGTCACTAAAAAAGTCCATTAACTGGACCAGCCTCTGCAGTCTGTGTTTTAAAGTAAATAATAATGACCATGTTGATTGTCAGAACACACCTTTCTATTACAAAGTGAGTTGCTTAAATTTAATTTTCTGGGAAATGAGCCAGAGCCACAATACCAGTCCTGACGTGAACTTGCACTGGAGGCACAAAAAACAAGACTTACAAAAAACAAGTGCATATAGTATTCCATTTCCTGTACTCTGGAAACAGTATAAGCAATAGGGCTTCTTCCTCCATTTCCTTCTTTTGCTGTCAACATCCCACACCAAATTCAGAGTGAATAAGTGCATATATTTTTCTAAGTTCATTTTAATAGTGACTGGCTGTAGCTGATGATAATATTTTTTTTACATTGGTCCAACTACAAGAATACAAAACAAAAATTAACTAATAAAAATGCACATATATAATAAAAACTAAGCAATAATAGGAAAAGAAATGTAAATATGTTTTTATATACCAGAGGACATAGTTACAATAAAATCAGATGAAGGTCAATACAGCCAAAAAAGTACTTAAATTATGTTCACAGTTTAGTCATTAACAGACATTTTTAACCATTAATTTGTAATCACACTTGTAATCACTAGGCTTTTTATAGGCCTTTTATTTTAAGCACTTAGTCTAACCAGTTTCTTTTTTAAACCATATCAACACCCGAGCATGACCTTGCTTTACAACCTGGGCAAAACATTTTTTGTGGGAAAACAACAGTCTTGGCTTATAGAGTAGAAAAACAAAAGTAGAGGATGTGACGGCTGCTCATTGAATTCGAGCTGAATAATTGTCCTTTAATAAGGTCAGCAAGGAAAAAAAAGAACAGACACTAATGAGCACCCGTGAAAGTGAAACGTATTTACTCCATCACTTAGGTAAGTGTGTCATCGTGTGTGAAACATTCTATCTGACATTATCAGTATGCCGAATCTCTGTAAATTCAGCTAGTGATCGGAGGGGTAAATACAAAACACCCAAGTTTAGGCATTATTTATTAGTGCCCTCAGGCATAAACACATCAGTATGACCAAAAGGCCAATAGGCAAACATTTATGAATACATTTTAATATACAAGCAATTTGGAAACATGTGCTTATATTTTTAAATGGAGTGAATTTATTCATGCCCTTTGACTGATTAATATAACTACATGAATTTATATAAATTGAATTCATCCAGCAACGGGCTGACTGGTTTATGCAAAACAATTCTCCATCATTAATTTAAGCGAATAATTACCCTAGGAATCGTGGGAAGAATAAAACCTCTTTACAGTGTTGACAGATAAGGGCACTGCAGCAGAGATGGCTTAATACCATGAACTGTGTGTGTGTGTGTGTGTGTGTGTGTGTGTGCGTGTGAGAGTGCAATGCTGTGAAGGAAGTTATAAATTAATGGTGCCAAATATCTCCTTGTGACCTCTCATTATTCCACAGCAATAATATCTTTTTAAAAATAATTAGGTTTAAATATAATCTAATCTAATCATTACACAAAGTACTGCATTTATGTTCTCCACACTGGGAGACTATACTTGCTGAATTGTCTTTAAAAACACTGTGACCACTGAGCTTTTTACTTTGGATGTTTGGCCATTTTGCTAATTCATCATAATATCCTCAATGGTATGGGTCAATTCATTCATTCATACTTATTTAAATACTGTGTGTTCCTTACATTTTCTGAGCAGCATCCTTTTACCCTCTTTTCATTGTTCAGGACTCCACAGAGACTTACTTTAAATTAATGTGTGTTACTGTGGCTTGCATTGGTATAAATATACCAATCATAGCAGTGCTGCTGGAGTTTCTAAGCATTGCATCCTCTCTATTAGACACAAGAACGTTACTGGTAGTCCACATTTTATGTGTAAAATGAGTGACGATTATTAAATTGTGGCTGCAGTTAGTACAACCCACAGTAACACCACCACAAAGTCAGTTTGTTGTCATGCTCTTATCCTTTATCAGTGGTCAAAGGGTGGTAACCGAAATTTTCTTTATCTTACTATACTATTATATCTTAAAAGACCTAATGCAAAAATAAAAAGAGTGTAAGTGGCAATGACTGGGTTACATGGAAAAGCTGTTGTTCTGTTTTTTTTTTTTTCACATGGATTGGTTTAGTAGGGTAGCAAATAGGGCTGAAGTCAGTGGGGATTTTCCTGAGCAACTGCACACATTCAGTCATGCTGCACTAGATTATATGTGTCAGCTACAAGTGAACAAGCATGTTCGATATGATAAATTCAAGCAACACAGACATACAAATAGAAATGTCAAATTAAAGAAAGAATTGACTCTATGTGGATAAATACTGACCTATAAGCAGATGATTTTAAGAATGGCTCTGTTATAAATCAACATCACAAAAATAATGATATAATGTGGGAATTTTTATTATCCATTGCTTTTTCACAATTCAACATAAGTGTGAAAATGTACTAGATGAATATTTTACAACACAGTCTCACCAGAAAATCAATAGTCTTTTTTCCTTTTCAACCAAATAAAACCAGTTTTGTGGGTTTACATAAACCATTATGTCATTCCACACAATCACATCCCAGGAGAAACACTGCTGGGTTGTTTTCACAGTTATAAATATGTGGAATAAATAGTTCACAGTCAAAAGAACATAGCATAAAATAGGCAACCACACATGTGGAAACAGTACTCAGTCACAATGAATTAATGGTTGCAGACTTTGAAGTTCATTATGAAAAACCATTTAAATTACTACAATTTACAAATTTACAAATTACATGAACTACAAAATCATAGTATTTAAACTTTTTTACTGTAAATTCCAATACATCACACTGCAATTCACTTTCTTGTTTTATGTTTAAATGTCATAAAGGTCTGTAACCACGGGAAAGTGAGGAACGTAATTTCGATTACTTTGTATGTAGAGAACATGTGAAGGAATTGACAATAAAGCCTACTTTGACTTTAAATTAGCTTTTGATGTCATTACATGGCTATTAATCAAGAGTTTGATTGTTATAATACATCGCTATAAACATACCTTAGATCAGTTTTGGCACAAGGTCCTAACCTTACTCTCACAAAATGAGTTCAAATCAGTATCTAATAACCAATTATTTAAAAATCGGTAATGATCTAAACAATAAACCACAATATCACTCCTGCAACTAATGTGTCAGTCATACAACATATACCTGAACTAAATATTAAACCAACCTCAGGATGAGAACAACACAAAACAGCTGATAATCTGGAATATATGTTTTTGTACAACTCTTTGAACAGGGTAGCCCCTAAGTTAAAAGACTTGTGACACAGTACAATGAGGAAATATGCTCTTTGAAACAAACTATGGAGTATAAAAATAAAAACTAAATTAGAAGTATTTAGCATTTCATGGAAGGCAGTATGGCTGATAATAATCACTAAGCTAAGGCTAAATACCTTAGCTACCTTAGCATAATTTTATATCTGTCATTTAATACCTGAATATCTCACTAAAGAACAACAAAAACAACCAAGGATTGCTTGTAGCAGTCTAGAAGCCGATAAACCGTGATATAGTCTATCCAGGTTGTTCTTGGTGTTCCATGTCTTCGGACCCCCTTTACAAGTCCTGTCATAACACTCGTGTTTCTGTCTGGGAACCTCATCACATGACCAAAAATACAAAAATTCTGAAAGAACTCTACAGCAATAAACTTTTTTTTTTTTTTTTAATAAACAGCATTTCCATCTTCACAAAGATCATAACAAAGATCATATTGAACTTCTTCAATTTACACATTCCTACTTCATTTCTATTTGACCAGTGAGTTGCAGTCCTACAAGGATGATACTGCAAAGCCAATTGAACACCTTTTTTCTCACTGCAAATCAGAAGGTTTTCACCATAGTTTAATGACTGAACAGAATCATTTAATTTGTTTTTGATTCAACACACTAGGTTTTTAAATTTAATATATACATAATCTGTACATTGTTACTGTCTTACACTATTAACTGTGTCTGGTCGCTCAAGTAGGATGAGTCCAACACGGAGCCATGGGCATCACATGGTTTCTTTTTTTCAAAATAAAACTAATATCAAAGAGTTTACTTTTTGGGGGTTCTGACTTAGAACTCTATTTAGTCACTTTGAGACAATGCACTATTGTAAAAAATGCTACATCAGTTTAAAAGTAACTTAAAATAAATAAAAAAAAATTAAAACTGTGCTAAATTTGTACTATTTTAAATGGACTAATTAAACTCAATCAAGTTAACAATAATTGAATGGACACAACTGGTTCTGAAGGGCAAAACATAGATTTCTGTTGTGTTACAGTAAGGTCTTTGTGCACTTTTATTATCAATGAGGGTTTTTTGTTGTACTGAACACTTTAAAATATTCATACATAATTCAAGGTATATGGTTCCCCCACTAGCCCTTTCTTCACAAGGTTTCTATTTATAGAAATGAAACAAATACCTGAAAGGTTTTCCCTGCCCTTTTTCCCTCTGCTTATTCTTTGGGGTTTTGAGACAATGTACTGTTATTAAAAGTGGTATATAAATTTATAAACACGATATTAAATTAATGATATTATAATATATGATACTAAGATATGATAATACCTTATTAATATTTATATGATTCAAAGAAAATCCTTAAGTAATGATAATATTTAGGACAAAAACATTAATATTAGTAGAAAACCATTAGTCAGTACATGTTATGAAAATTAATTATTTTAGGCAATAATTTTGGCATTGCTAATACCAAAATTAAACTGTTAAATTGTTATTATATGTTAAATGAAACTCAGTATATATTTAAAGAACAAAAGCTTGCTGACACTAGGTTAGGCTTTTTCAAGTCACATTAAAATTGTGCAATTCATGTTCTTGTGCACAAGATGGCATACTTCTCAGCAAACAGCTTTCTGCAAGGAGATTTAAAATATTTCCACATCACCCTAACCTAATCAATGTTAAGCTCATATGCCTATGTTATAAGATAACTGAGCAAGGAAGAACATCTTTCCCTCCCACACACATCTTTATTTTACTCACAAGGACAAAAGAAATATATTTTTACTGACACTAGCTATTCAAAAAATAATAATAATAATAATAATTTGCCAAGAGAAAAGGCTGATTTGCATTTGAGTGAATGAAAGAAATAGTATTGGCAAAAATCACTCATTGTTCTTTATGCAGCAACAATCTTTTAAATTTATTTTATATTCAAAAGAGAATTTAACTCTAAATGTCCCCAACATATTTAAATACTATTTAATGGTGTTTGTGATTGTTCAAGTATGCTGGCAAATGACCCCCCCTCTCCCGCCAAAAAAAAAAAAAAAAACCCATAGATTTCAAATAACATCTATGGGTTTTACAGTCTAGAACCAGAAGACCAATGCTATTTCGTTAGTCCATAAATATAAGTGACCTAAATACATTGGAAATTTTTGGTGAATCCAGGAAATAGAAGCGTACTTACAAAAAAGCAGTTACATAAATTGTAAAAATAAACAATAATGGGTTTGTTAATCACTTCATGCATAAGTCCCATTGTTCCACAAGTTTGGCTAAATGGCTATATCTTTATTAGTCTTTGACCCTTGAACTAATTTAAATTCACATAGTTAAACAGGCAAGGCTGGCTTCAAGCACTAAAATTACCTCCTTTATTCCCTTAAGGCTCAGACTCATTAACTTTCATAAATCTGACTCGGTTATGGAGCCTGACACATATTTGCAATGACACTTTTTAGTACTGTACATCCTGGATGTGCAGAAATTCTCAGCAGCGTAATATTGCACAAATGGAATTTGCTCGGACGGCGTCCAAATGAAAGCCAGATTCTTCTGTGATGATTTAATAATGAGCCTTGTGTTTTTCAGCTTTCACGTCCTTTGAGCATACTGGCTGCTTCAGCCAAAAACAAACACACTCTCACTCATTCTCTCTCAGGATACTCCACACTGATAAATAAGTTTGCATTTGAAACTACATCAATACCATTGTCAGGAGACAAATGAGGGAAGAATCCAAATTCCAAAAACAAGGCTTAAAAAAGCCCTACTTTTCCCTCTCTGCTTTATAAATAGCCAAACAACCTGAGCATGAGGCAGCCCAGTCCATTGACGTTTGAAAGCAAAGGCTAACCTTTGTAAATGTTTAATATGGGTCAGTTACACATCCTTAGGCATCCTGAATAAAGAAATCTATTATAGCTGCTACACAAACCCAAACGACACCTTGATGGAATTCACAGCTGCAAAAAGCTGAGTCTACACATTTACACTGATGATTGGCACTGCTGTTATTCTTCTGCCGCCACCCGAAGACACGCTGCGGAACATTATCTTTACCAAGAATTGTGTCTGACATCAGCAGTGAATACAATAAACTGTAGTTGTACATCAAGCACTTTTGTCTTTTTGAAAAAAAAACCAGCTAATGAGCACATAAAATTGTGTATGAACCATACCAATAAAATAATTTATATGATAATATCAATTTGGGCTTTTGTCAGCTACATATACCCAGACCAGATTAGTTTTCACTAAATAAATTTTATCAATGAAGAACAGACAATTGCATTAGACTGCCATCAATATTTTGCAGTTTTGTAAGCATTTCAGTGCTTGTGAAGTCAAGTATTATAAAGAGAACCTATATGCTTCACAGAATGATTGCATGCTACAATCAAATCAATAATGCTACTGTTTCAAATAAAGCTTGGACTGCCTCAGGGACAGAAGCAGCTGAAGCAAGAGGAAAAGGTGTTGCTCCATAGGCAGATCATTAAAATTTACTTAAAGGACTTGCATTTAAAAGCTGTCATGCAGCCTATAGTTTCAAGACAGCGATCAGCGAAGCATGGCTCATTCGAATTTAGAGCAAACATTAATTCTGCAGGGGATAGAAAAATCAATAAAGAGTCAGGAGAACTAGCGTGTTTCTTTTTTTCCTCCCCTCCCTCCTCTTGCTTCCTGAGAATTCACCACAATGCCCTTTGTTTCCCATCAGATTACCAGCGTTTTTCACCCATATTTCTAAATAAACAGCCAATTTATGCCATTCCATTCTGCTCTGCATGTCTGCAAATAACATTAGGCTGAGCAGAGAATGTGTTATTCTATGATTGTTTTTATTGGTCTAATTAGAGAACACAGAAACGAATTTGTAAAGCACAATATAGCAATCTAAATTAGCAGATAAGTGCAGAGTATGTGGTTATCTGTGGCGCCACATTCACTGGTGGACTGTTTCTGGAACAAAGATCTCTCTGGGAGGAGGAGGATTAAATAAATAAGTGCGGGCTGATTGATCAGTGCCACTGACCTATATAATTAAAAAGCAGCAGGAAGGGAGGGAGGAATGCTGCAGATTCTTTCAAGGTTAACCATGTCATTTTTATGACCCAATTTGCAATCTATGTTTCTTTCTTCCTTTTTTCTTCCTGCACTCCTTTCTTGTCTGATTACCACATAGTTAAATGGATGATACTGCTAAATAAATATCACAAGGGCTTGCTGTCAGGACTGCAAATAATGTTTAAATATTGATTTTTATCCTGCGTTTGCTGAGCTGCTTTAGTGGCCTGAATTACTTACTTTATCCAGGATCATGTAGCAAATGAACAGACATGTCCAAAATTTACTGAAATCATGTTGCATCATATGCTTTCTAAATGTTTAACATTGTGACAATGTACACATATTAAATGCAAAACGTATTTTCGAATTTTCATTTTCTGTTTTTTAATATTTACTGCTGAATATAAGCAAGCCTAGCCAATAAGCAGTTGAAGAGCAACTAAAACTAAACGGAGATAATTTTTAGATTCACATTTAGTCATTTAGAAGACACCAAGCGATTACAAATGAGAGAACAACACAAGTTAGTGGTTAAGGAAAAACAGCTACACTGTAGAATCAAACTTGAGCTTTTAGTCTTTAAATCAAGTTAGAATTGGTTTAATGTAGAGAACCATGGTTTCTAATCGATCAGGACTACACAAGATAATTTATTTACTTATTTATTTTTCAAATTTACTATTCACCCTATTAATTGTCAATTAAAGTCCCTTACTTCTTATTTTAGAGTATTATGATGTTAAATGCTATGACTTTATTGTATGGGTTTTTACAATTAACATTCAGGTATTTCTATATACTGTCTAGAGATTATGCACTGCACATTGGCCACTAATTACTTACAGGGAGCATAAAGATTGGACTCTAGTGCAATGGAATGAGGTCATGTGGTCATGTGGGAGAACAACAAAAACAACCAGTTTTCTCTTTAGAACCAATCCTACTATGTAACTAAAACTAAAATCTCGAAATAATACTAAATCAGATAAACAAATTCACTCCCAGTGATATCTCTCCCACTCATTTTATGACTTTCATTAATGATAATTTTAAAACATAAGACCTAAATCATGTAATATATTGCAGAGTGTCATCAACAATCAATATTCAACAGTGACGTACAAATGGCTTAAATACTTATCAAAATAAAGCCTTTAATAAATATAATAAATTTATCCCTTAAACTAGGCTATATCTCCAAAAATTGTCCAGTCATTAAAACATTACTTAAAAAACTGATTTGAATCCTTTGATACTGTCCAACTATAGACCAATATTAAACAATTATTTTGTGTCCAAAATCTGAGAAAAAAACTGTTTAACCAGCTGAATTGTTATCTTCAAGCTTATAATATTTATAAATTTTATCAGTCAGGTATATATATATATATTTAGAACTGAGACAAAATTAATAAAAGTTTTTAATGTTCTCCAATAATAACAGTATCTCTTTTCTTGTCTTATCAGATCTTATCAGATACAACCTTACTGGATAGATTAGAATACATGAGTAAACAATGAATCTTCTGAAATTATGCTGTTCCATAAGGTTCAATACTGGGACCAATTCTATTTGCCCTATATATGTTCCCATTGGGATCAATTATCAACAAACATGGAATTAGTTTCCACTCAGTGTTATACTGATGACATGCAGTTATACATTTGGGATAAACCTAATAATGTTAATTCAATCAGTAAGTTTGAGGGCTGCATTAATGAAATAAAGTAGTGGCTGTCAAGTCATTTCCTGCTGGTAAATTCTGATGAAACTGAGGTCTTACAGTTGGATCCAAGAACAATATTAACAAAACAAAGTCACTAAAAATTTTAAAACTTGATGACTCGTCAAACCCAGATAATACCTAAATGATCTAGGTGTCATGGTTCAGATATCTCCTTCACAACGAAGATTAGCAATATTGATAGAATTTGCAACCTTTCAGAGTTAAAAAGAGATATAATCTCTTTTTATTGTCAATACTGTCATTGTCTGTGGTGTTTACCTGTCATGTGATCTAACTTCTTTGTAGATAGATAGATGCCCTTCCTTATGTTAATTTCAGTCATAGGAGTTAGTCTTGTCGTATGGCTCTTCAATTTTGGAATAGTCATCTTGGTATTTAGGGGGTTCAAGCTTGGGACACTATAAAGCTGCTTCAAGACAATGCATTATTGTAAAAGCCTTAAACTACAAATGAATGTAAACTAGAACTAGAGTTTTAGCAATGCAAACACACCAAACACTAACAGTGCATATCAGTATATGCAATTTGCTTAGATTAAGGAGCAATGTAGAATTCCTCCACATCAGATAAGTACTCATAAATCTCGTGTTGTGGGAAGGGATAGACTTATGCAAGAACAGTTTAGTCAATTACATCTGCTGACTGATGAATATTGGACTACACTGCTTGACATTTGGTCAAGGACAGTATATGAGCTATTGGCAGCATGTTATTTACTGAGTTGAAAGATATTATTTTTGAATATTGATTGTGTGCCAGGACTGGGTGGGAAGCAGCTCATCTGACCTCAACTCTCATCTTCTTCTGTCAATGAACCAGCTGCAAATCCTCACAAATATTAAAGGTCGCTTTGAATTGCTTTTCAAACAATAGAAAAAGTTTTTTTCTCCCAAATTATGCACTGATGTATGTAGGAACCAATATTGAGAGAAGCATGCTAGGCAAGTACACAAAAATAAACACATGCCCCCAAAACTCACAACAGGGCAGTTACACATTTCCTTGCTTCTTTAAGCCACATGTATACAGACATTTTTTGACAACCTTTTCTGTTAAACAATTCAAAGCTGTAAATCTCTTCACATCCTTTCCTCTTAGCTTATGACTCTTAAGTAAACTCAGTATGTACATTCATGGAAGAATGGACTGATAGATAACACATGTCCTAGTTGAAACAGAACTAGAAATTAATCTACTGCTTATTTTTGTATGCATTGCCATGTAAATTAATGAACTAAGCTGATTTTCATCTGCTGTAAGTAGCATCTGCTGTAAATTACATAACTGAAGACTGTAAATTATTGCTATACCTTTCATAGTGTCTTCTTGTGCACGTGGCAGCACTAGTGCTTCCTGGGTTTCCGCCGAGCTCATCATATACATTTTTCCACTGTCGTCGGGCTGTTATCTGAACAGAGACAATTCATACACATTAGTTATATTTGACATGACTGCAGTGTAATGACAGTGTTATACAAATGTTTTGACATTCTAGCTTAAATAAAAAGTTTTCTGAATGTTCATAAGTTAACACATCCTCTACATGAAACATAGTTTATTAATACATTAAGACATATAAAAATATATATAAGAAAACTAATTTCTTTATTCTGCATATCAAAGTGTTAAGAAAAACCTTCTTTTTGGGGTAGGGGATGGCCTTAAATTAATTATCAATATTTACTCCTGCAATAACAATATTCACTAACAATATTCCACTGACATACATTTAGTAGCTTACTTTAAAATAGATTGGTACAATACTTTTACTAATACTAATATTATATTACTAAATAAGCAGGACATAAAGAGCTTTCATATAATTCAGCCTGGAAGTTTTAATGACTATTTAAAACATTTAAAAATGAAAGCCCATATTTTACCCACTTACACCACAATAATATGGAATAAATAATAGGCAAATACCCATAAAAACAGGCCCATTTTAGTAGTCAATCACAGCTTAAAACTTAACATTCCACAGAGAAATCACTGCCGATGTCCAAAGACTAATGTTTCTTTTAACAAGGGTGGTTTTAAAAAAAGATATAATCTTCAAGATTTGTTTCCAGTGACATCAGTGAATTAAATTCTGCTCTGTGCTTAAATTAGATCTTTCTTGAATCAACCCTAACTTCATTATGGAACATATGCTAATCAATGAATTTTCTGTGCCTCAAAAAACAGACAGGCTGCTGTATTGATGGCCAAAAAAACCCACAGAAAATAAACAAGTGGGAAAAAACATTCTTCAAACAACTTGGCTGGCTTACATGCTTTGTTTTTCTCAGCTCTGAAAAATGCAATGTCATTAACAATCTTGTGGAAAACTAAACTGATTAACTGCAAAATGCTTCTGCCATATTAATGTTGCATGGATGTTAGATGCACTGCCAAATAAATTCTCTACTTGCTAGTTTTGGATGAAATAAGGCCTTAAGTAGCTCAGTATGGGTACCTAACAGGCACAGCCGATTTGCTCACCGGTAAAAAGGGTTACAGATGTTTTTCGCTTGCAGATTTTTAAGAACCTTCGCAAGCAGCACTGGCCAAATTTGTACCCGAGGGATGCCTTAAGTCTAGTAAAACACACTTTTCAAGGCAAGCAGAAAAATCTGCCTTTCCACTTCCCCAGCAGAAGTAAGGTTGGGCTGGGGGATTCACTTTGGCCCTGCAAATAAAAGGGGCATACACTTACCAACTCATATCCTCCCAGCTTCTGAGCAGCTTGAAACATAGTCCAGAGGTTAACTGTGGGAGGACAATTAAAATAAGGACCATCAATACCACAATACCACATTAACCAGCCATAATCACAAAGTGTTTATGTCAAGCAGAACTGTAACTAAAAGAAATTTCCAAAATTTTATTATTGTAAAACAATTTATTAGCAATTAGTCAATGTTCTGTGAAGGTTAAGCAGCAAATTGAGAACAGATGAAACCAAATAAATTAGGAATTTGAATTATTCAGAACTGTTGCACATGCACAAATACAGCCAAGCTCATATTAAACAAGACTCTTGCAGCTGGAGAGATTCATCAATCAGGATTCAAAACACATAAAGCTCATCGTGTTTGCCAGATCTTAGTTCTCCTATGACCATATCTGGTAATATTGATTTTCACCTTCTCCTCAGTAGCTATTTCAGATGGACTGCCGGATTACAGCAAAAGTTCGTTTTTAGCCCTGTAAATGACAGGCCCACGGCTTACAGGTCTGCTCTGTAGATGAACAGAGGCTTTTATGCATTGACAATATGACACACAAACAAAAAAAACGCTAGTTTTTACGCATTTTGGGCTTTACGAAGAGTTCCGTACATTAAATGGAGACTTACCCAAACCTTACCATAACCTTACCTTAACCATAACTAACCATAACTATAAAACATGATTTTACTTTAAAACTGAACAATTCATATTTGGGGCTCAGTTTGATGTCTTCACAAGGTAATGCAGTTCCCACACACATACACAAACACATACACAATACACACACACACACACACACACACACACATACAAACACTTTTTCTAAACTGTGGTAATACTACTCAGAATCTGAGAACTCAAAATAAAGGTTGTATTTCTAGAGTGAAAAGTAACTCATTTTTAAAAGGTATGCATTAGAATTAGGGTCGTAGCAAAGCAACAAAGGAAGCAATTTCCAAAAGCAACAAAACTGTTGCCACAAAGAGCAAAAAAAAACCTTATTTCCCAACATGAATGAACACTGCATGGCCAATGTGGCTAAGGGTTAGACTGTGGCCAGTTAAACAACACATAATTTTCCAAAAGTATGGTTAATAATATTGAGTTACCCAACTTTCTTACATTTAGGACAATGCTGGGCACAAATCCCTGACTCTTAATCAATGCTTTAATTTACCCCAAATATGTCAACTGAGGAAGTGGTAAACAGTCGGTATGGTACAATAATAGAATCAAGCTTTTCATTTAACATTCCAATTTACATTTGACGCAAAGTTGGAAATGATTCAAACTTATAAATACATATGCAAATAACTCGGTTTATACGATTGTGCAAAGGTGACAAATACTTATACTTTTGTTTCACAAGTTAAACTAGTTTCCTGGGATCTTAAATGTGACAAGCTTTCGACAGATATTTAAACCACAGTACTATTTTCCATGGTTGCTATTATTCAGAAATACGTTGCAGCACTGACATCATACTATCATGGTGACTTTCAACAAAAGTTAGCAAAACTTTTTAGCACAAACAACATGCGAACAATGCTACACCATGAAACTGGAACAAATATACAGCAGGAGGGGTTTGAGCCATTCCTTTCAAATATATTAGGAAAACACTGTCTACAACCTAGAAACCTTACTTGAGATTGTATTAAGAAAACAACATTTTACATTGTTACAACTGGATTATAAAATGTTACACTGTGTGGAACAGAGGCATAAGTACCACCACAGATTTTTCCAAGCTCAAGCTGGATGTGTAAACATAAACACAAACATGTAAGCTCGTAGGGCTGGAGGCATATTTTTTTAGTATCTATAAAACAATGCACTTGTAGCTTGAATGCACTTGTAGCTCAATACTGAGTTCAAGATCAAAGAAAATTATCAATGTTTTATCTGAATAAAAAAACAGCTTTTTAATAATTCAATACCCTTTAATGAAAATTATCCTTTATTTTATACAACAAAATTTTTTTCAGTTATTTCAAATGTATATTAAATGCTCATATATCTTTGATCCAAAATGAAGATCTGATTTCAGTTCCTGTGATTTGTGGATGTGTTTAATTGTGTAACTTCAGTTTGTTATCTATTTTCATAAGGCATGTTTATTTGTGTTCCTTCTGGGTAAAAAACAAGAATCACATTATAATGCTAATATTGGCCCAGGAGTGAGAGCAGCCAATAAGTGAGAACTGCCAATGCTAGTTGCTGTGCAGATGATAATTTGCTATCAAATACTGAATGTTCTCAGCTCCCTGTAATTGAACCAATCCCCATCTGAGATGTGCCTCATCTGAATTGTTTTCTTTGCACTGCATTAGAAAAAAGAGAACATCTTATTCCTGAGCTGTTCTTATCAGAATCAATTAAAGCTCCCCTCCTCCACTCACATAGTCCAGAAAAAGTGTTCTGAATTGTTCAGTTTAGGTTTACCTGTTATAGCGGCTGAAGTCAGCATAGCTAATCATTGGGTGCTTCAGTGTATAACTGATATTATACTGTTGGCAATCTGGCAGTTTACACAGTTTTACATGCCCCAATAATATATAGAACATATGTATAGTAAACTGCTTTTTAATTCTAGTCAGAAATAGTGTGCACTTATACATATTCATGAATCAGTGAACCTTTACACTGATGACTGCATTAAAATCAAGAGGGAAATGGAAAAAAGAATATTAGCATTTTTGCTTTCAGCATTTAGATAGAAAATGGGTTGTGCTTGCACTCAGTTTGAAAGCTTTGAAGCTAAACTGTTTTTGTATTCACATCATGAATGGTGATCAAGGAGCTAAAGATAGAAAATTTAAATTGGCACAGCTGACAAACAGTAAGTCTATTCACCCTTTTAGGAGTTTTATTGACCCAATTGTCAACAGAACTGTTTTGTTCTAATAATAATAAATAGGTTGTATTCAGGAAATAAATGCCTTACAAAATAAACAAACTGGCTGGACAGATTCCTGTATAGCATTTAATAGCAGATACTCACAGCTTATTTAAAATATATGTTTTTACTAAAGTAAAGGTGCATTTGGACACCCACACACAGCCCCAGGACCCAACCCCATGAGACACAAAACCACAAGAGACTAATTTAAGTTCTAAATTTGCAAGTGAAAATCTAAAGCCATACCTTAGGTGGCACACTGCTATTATTACTGTGCATGCCCACCCTACACAAAATAAAAAATAAAAAAAGGCAAAAGTGGACATCTACTGATATGCATAAGAACCTAACCCTGCCGGAAGGCTAGAACGAATGTCTTTCCTCCCCAGCCAGTCAAAGCAAGCACCTTTTAAGGGACGAGAACTGCACTGTTTAAGCCAGCTGGAAGCAAACAAGGCTCAACTTCTGCCTATGACCAGCAGGGTTTTAACATCTTACTGCACACTGCTCTTCCTTTCAGCAGGAAACATTGTGACTTATAGCACTCTGCTGCAGGTAAACATGTCAATGGCAATTCTACAAGCATTGTTCCCCGCACCCCTAAAAGAAACAGTCAATGCAGGACACTTACACATACAGTTACAACCACAGCTAAAAGGCTTCAGCTTATTGCACACGAATCATGCCACAAGCTTGGAGGCTAAAGCAATGGCTTCACTATTCCAGGACTCTAATATATATATATATATATATATATATATATATATATATATATATTCATTAATTCATTATCTTCCACTTTATCCACTATTAGGGTTGCGGTGGGGTTCCCCATGCCCATCCAGGGGAGAACGTCTCGGGCGCTGGGCAGATACACCCAGGACAGGGCGCCAATCTGTTGCTGGGCACACACTCACTCACACACACACACACGCATACACACTCTATATGGGGCAATTTGGAGAACGCAATTGAATTTATCCATGTTTTTGGACTGTGGGAGGAAACCGGAGAACCCGGAGGAAATCCTCTATTATATATATTATATATATGGTACTTGAATCCAACAAGATGCTGATCCACTGTAAAGCAACTCAGTCTCAGTCTCAGGTAAACAGTCTGAGCACTCAGGTAGAATTCATCCCTGTCATTTGTTTGACTTAACACATGGAACAACTTCTATTGAAATTCCAAGTCATCAAATCATGCAAAATTATGCATGATGACACAACAGACACATGTCAGAGGTAACACCCACAAAAATGGCCAAAAGTCTGAGCTGCAGCATCAACAGTCAACCAAAAACCGATAGAAAGAAAAAATGCCATGGTGTGAATGTTTGGTTAAATGGTTTTAACAGGATATATGTCTTCAAAAATATATTTATTTATATTTTATATTTATTATAAAGTTTCAAAACAATATTGATAATATAACTTAAAGTAAGTAATTTTCTAACATAATTAGTAAATTGTAGTAAAAAATCTATTTATTCTGGTAAAATAAATAAAAAATTAAAACCTTGGCCAAATAAATGCAGGGTTATTTATAACTTACTTTGCTTGAAACCAAGGTAGGGTATTCGCTCTATAGGTGTCCTCCTTTCTTTCATGTACTTGTAGAGTGCTACTAGGAAGGCCTGCTCCTCAGCACGACATTCCTCACCTGCCTCCTCATTGGATTTGTCTTCGACTAATGTCTTTTTGCAGCTGTTGGTCTTGGGTTTGGACACTATGGCCTTTGTGTCTGTTTTTACCTGTACAGCAGATAAAGAGAAAAAATAGAGGAGAAAGTTTTTTTTATTTGTACCAAGACCACTAAGCCACCATTTCCTCCAGTTCCATAACCTGAGAGCCACCAACTTCTACAGAACCATAAACACTGAGCCACCACTTCCTCCACTACCCAAACCACTGGTCCAGCAATTCATATTCACACTTAATAAATAATATTTAACTTTACTACTATAACCAATGAACCACCACTTCCTTTATTACCGTAACAAGTCAACACTTCCTCCACTTCTTTTACTACCCTAACCAAGCCACCATGTCCTTATAGACCTTAACTACTGAGACACTGAGATACTGAGACCTGGTGGGTGCGTGTATAAACCCTCAAGCCAAATTCTTTGTTCAGTGTTACTGCTGTACCCAACATTTAGCAAAGACCCACATGCTTCTGCATTGCCATCTGTTCCAAACAATTATGAGCATTCAAGTTTCACAACAAGTTATTAAGGATAGCATAGAGGAAAATTAACAAAAATATCACATACACATCCACATATGTAATCATACAAGTGAGCCTTTTAATCTATTTGTGTGCAACAACAAGTCCTTGCTCATCATTGCTGTTTCTTGATGGGACTGTCCCCATCTACTTGTAATTTTTTTGTTATAAAACATAATTCTGATTCATTGATTTATATAACCGATATTTTATAAGTGTTAAAAAATGTATACATAACTGAGGGTAATTTCTTAAGTAAAAATATATCCAAATATATGAGCTAGTAAAATATGCAGCATGATAAAATAAATCATACTTTATAGGGTAAACATTTAGTTGGCACAAGCTGCCATCACTTCTAATGTTGCATTTTTTAATGTTACATTCCCTTCTTTGTTTAGCCTTAAAAGCATGACTACATAATATGCACATCTTAAAGCAATTGAATAAACTATTGAATTCTAAAAAAACACATATGAGTATCCATTTAATTTGACACAGCGTAAACTTGTTTTTACTGAAATGCCAAATTGCATAACCTAGACAAAAAAGCTCAATAAGTGCTTTTAATAAAAAGCATCTGGTGAAAGAATGTTGATACAAAGTCTAAAACATTAAATGGTGTCACACAAGCTGGCAGAGGAAAACTACAGGAAGAATGTGTGGGAACAAAAAGTGATAAAACAACAAGAGGAAAAGACAGTCATGGCTCTTTATTAAACATGACCTTTTAGTGAAATATTATGAACTTTGGAGGAAACAGGAACTTTAGGAAGCCAGGAGAGATGATAAACTAAGTAGGAGAAAAAAAGAAACACAGATGGTTTAAGAGTGCAAAAAATAAGAAAGATTTCCTCGCTGAGTGCTCTGACCTCGGTATTGCTGGACTCCTTTGGATTTCCACACTGGCCCTGTGAGTCTCTACGTTGGGAGATTGAGAGTTTCTTCTTTCGGGGCCGGCCCTTCAGATTTGGTGCTGTGGAGACAGGACAGAGACATTTACAATACAGCAGGCACTGACAATGATTGGGACAAACACACCTGACTCTACATGATGCTGTCATCATGCGACTACTACAGGGATTGTACAACGGCATGAGAGTGGCAAAGGTCATCACTGCTGACCACAGTTATAATAAGGCTCCATCTAAAAATATGGACGCTGAATCGTGTAGTTCTTGAGGTTCTTGAGGTTTGTATATATATATATATATATATATATATATATATATATATATATATATATATATATATATATATATATTAAAAAAGGCCATATGATTAACTGTACTTAACTGCTAAACACTCTTTAGACATGTTAAAGCAACAATGATGTACTTTGTTCTTTACAAACTGCTTCTTTATTTTGGCCTAAAAAAAAATTAGTAGTTTTGGTGATCCTCACTAACTTAAAACAGCAGGTATACTGTTGTATAAAGTGTTTCTTAACCTTTGGTTTTAACTTACATATAATACATATTTTTAATCATATGCACATGGTTTTTAGACTGTTTGCAAGTAAGTAACAAAAGACCGAAGTCAGTCAAACTTATAACTGACTGCAACCATGTAACTAGTTCACAATACATTTCCACATGCAGAAAGAATGGGCAAATCAATGCTGGAAGAGACAAGTTTATACAGACAAATGGCTGTATTTAGTTAATGACTTCACAAGGCTTTAAATCAGGAAACTTTTCCAGCTGTGTTATTATAGTTGTAAATTTTTTTGGTACTAATTTCCAGAACTGTTTTTGTGTCTCTCATTGCATCCATGTTGACTGTATGTGTACATATGCCTGAATAGAGTATTTTAACTAGTAAAAATAAAGCAAAAACACATTATCTAAATTACTAAGCTGTTTTTTTTTTATTACCATGACACATATTTGCTTATTTAGTTGACCTGTGTATTCATTGTGGTTTTGTTCTATTTAAATTCCTCATTTCAGTGCAAAGGTAAAAAATAAATCCTAGCAATGTAAGACATGACTCAATCCCCAGAAGAGCCTCAACCACTTCAAACATAGGTGAGAAAATTCCTAACATGCCCATTCTAAAAATAACATTTCAGAGTAAAGTGAATGGTCTTACAAATTACACAAACACATTCCATCTGTGTATGTGTGTTAGTATAATAACATTTTAAACAAGCTTCATTAAAAGCTTACTTGTCTGCAAATATATTTTAGTCTGAAAGGTTTCTAGGACAACAAACTGCAGTCAGAGAGGCTCACAGAAGAGGCTTTTGTTTTGTAACACAAACAACAGATCAAATGCAATCTGGTTTTGGAAAGTAAATGCATGTTAGATCTCCAGTGCACATATTACACCAAACTAAGGCATTTTTCAAACTAACATTGCTGTTACTTTAAAGTCAAGAAAATTTGTTAAGTGAATCTAAACTGCTTCACAAAGCAAAGGCTGATACTGTATTTAAATTGGATATCAATCATATCATTTTTTCACAGCAGTGAACAGCAGGGGGCGGGTGAGAAAGAAATGCAGTGCCTGAAATTTAATTTCTTACAAGAATAAACATTTATGTAAGGCTTTTTTGTCACCTTGGTAACAGGCGAGACTGTTTCGCATCATGAAGCCCATGTGACAAACACATTTGCACAGGCATCAAGTCCAATTCCTGCTGAGCCCTCTGCTCAAGTAATGGGAACGTTTGGGAAACTGTAGAGCCTCTTTGTCAAATATGAAATGTAGCCAAATATTTGTCTTAGTCCAGAAAAAGTGATGTATTTGAACTATGTTTTTTTTCTTTTATTCTCAGCCTTGTTCTGTTATTTACAGTAAGTCACTCCATAATTTAAATTCCTGCTCTGTGACTCATGACTGTTGGAGTGCATTAACTCTTTTTCTCACTGCTTCTTTAGTCTTTGCAATGTCCTCAGGGCCAGAATGGTAAATCACATGTAAGCATTACAAAGTACAATGTCTCTTAGTTAACATTATATTTACAATGAATTGTGAGGTTTATTGGAATTAGGCAGAAATGTATTACATTCTTAGTAGAAAACATCTGTCCCCTTTTCTCACTGTGTCAAATGTTACTGTGAAATTCCTAAACTGGGGGTGGGGGTGTGGGTGTAAAGAGAGACAGAGTGGAAATATTATTTCTGCTATTCTCTTTTGCATTAGCTTTTCTTACAGTGTTCTTTGCTATTGGGCATTCTCTTGTAATAGCTCAATATTTAAATATAAACACTATGCTGGCTTCCTCACACAGGCATCCTCAGCACCATTGTTCCAGTTATTCTCTTCTTGCTTGTTATCAATTCTCTTCTGGACAAAATAACTGGCCCTTTATTCCCTGTCATGTTTCTTTTGGAGCACACCACTGACTGTACTGGCATAGCATGGAAAATGTAAAACATTACTAATATGATGGTGAAGCTAAATCAAATCAGTTAGACACAATCAGGAATCAGGTATTTATCATTGTAAGCTCAAAACTGGCCTGTAACTGCAATAAAAAAAGCTTTATTAGTGTAAAGTGGCTCCTTACCATGCCAGTTGTAGTAATTTCACATATTTATTGGGTATTTTTACAAATTAAATAAGTATGTGATGTATTTATCAGCATAAAAACTGAAATAGCTAGCTAATTGTTGTATCCATTTACCAGATAATTTAAAAAGACCACCACAGAACATGTATTTTTATTGCTGGTGGAGGACATTCATGACACTGACACAGTGGGCTGCAAAGTTTTTATACACTATGTTCACTTACTGTACACTCTATAAGACATATTTACCTTTTTTGTCCATCAATATCCATTTTTAGACTACTGGGTCTGATGTTTCAACGTACACCAATGATTCAATGAAACCCCAATGGGGCTTAATATTTAAATGGAATTCCATAGATAATTTTTAAATAATAAATGTAAATGTACTGACAAAAAAACATTGTTTCCTTTTAGGAACAGAGCTGGCAAATATGAAAATAAAACATTTGATAAGTTTGAATATATGCATGCCACCATTAAAATATTACTACAGACTATAAATACAATAATTATCATTTAACATTTCTCACTCTGTGCTTCATCAAATGAAAGTATACTAAATTTATATTCATATATATATATATATGCAATTGGCCAGTGCTTGTAAGACCTGTCAATATTTGCTGTATGCTCAGAAAAGTATTTTACATTTCTACTGATACAGATACAGTATATTAATATATTGCCCTGACCAGTTCATCCATCCATTATCTTCTACTTTATCCTCTAGTAGGGTCGCGGTGGGATTCCCCATGCCCATCCAGGGGAGAACATTTCGGGCGCTGGGCAGATAGACCCAGGACAGGGCGCCAATCCATTGCTGGGCACACACTTACTCACACAGACACACTCTATATGGGGCAATTTGGAGAATTTAATTTACTTGATCCATGTTTTTGGACTATGGGAGGAAACCGGAGAAGCCGGAGGAAACCCACGCGGACACGGGGAGAACATGGAAACTCCACCCAGATTGGAATTCGAACTGGGAATCCATAGTGCTGAGAGGAGTGCTAACCACTAAGCCACCGTGCCGCCACTGACCAGTTCAGACAACGAAAATACTTTTCATAATGTATATATACAATATATTGAAATTCCCGAAACATTTTAAATGGTATTCTAAAACATGTGCTATCAAGAGAAAAAGACACAGGGTTATTGATGATTTCAGAAATGATTAATGAATTGATTTATGATGATGAATGAATTCATGTTTTTGCTTACTAGATATGTATTTGGCATGTTTAGGTTTCTCCTTCATATAAACATTTCTAGAATATTCCAAAAATATAATAGTTGGAATATAGTGACTTATGTTATCTGCTCCTACATGTTTATTACTGAATGTGTGGTGCAACTGGCCTCCACTTACGAAAGATAACCTTCCTAAAATAAGTGACTAAATAAATAAATTGAGCAAGAATAGATAATATAAAACAGTACCCTAAATTAAAATAAATTAAATTAGTTGAATCAAATATTTATGACAGATTGCCATCTTGACCTAAGATGTAACAGATGATGACTAAACAGCCATCTGGTGCTTGTTAGTCACAGGAAATTTTGAAATTAAGTCTATAAGCTGTCTGAACAATAGTATTATAACAGGTTGTTTGAATAGTGATTTAAAGGTTGATTCTGTAATAAAAGGGCCACCGCCTTTTTTCATATCTACCATGAAAATACTATGAGGCTCCCAAGGAATCAAATATCTGCTCATGCATGCTTGTGGTCGTGTTTGTTCTTTAAGTGAATACATTCGAAACATTGCTGCGGATTCTCGTGCCAAACATTCGGCCCAAACCGTTTGAAGCTTGAGGGAAGTCTCAAAGGAAATGATTACTCAACTTCCCCTTTACAAACACACAACCGCAAAGAAGCATGTAAAAAATGCTATCCTTCTCCTACAAGACTAAAAGCACCTTAATCCTTTATGTCCCACCCAGCAATCACCCAGGCATGTTAATCTTAATTCAGTGTGTTGAAGTGAACTGCTGCTATTGAATTAGTCATGGAATTAATGTTTTTCTTTTAGCAGTGTATATTTTTTTGCTTCACTATTGCACTGAAGCACTAACCAGAAATTAAATCAGTGTAGAACTGGTTTTGTCCACCTGAAACTGTGGGTAGAGGATTTCAAATCCTATCTGTCACACAGTCACAGCCACAATGTTGTTTTAAACAAAATGTTTGAAATTAAGAACTGAGAACAGACCCAAAAAAAACCACAAAAACAAGCTACCACAATCTATAGAATACACTATTAGATAAACACAGTTTGACACAATAAGCTGGTTTATTTTGCTACTGACATGATCATAATATGTTTAAAAAGGATTGTTACAGTATTTTTGTATTAATACCTCCTTTGTCCTGTCTGAAATACATCAGTTAATTCAGACTGGATAAGTAGAGTCACAAATCAATGTTGTGTTTCCAAGCTGTCAGACACATAATAACATTATGTGTCAGTTGGTGGAGAAAAATCAAGTAGTTTTACTTAGATATGGATGACTGGCGCATGCAATTGCACTAAATAGCTGTTTTGTTGTTGCTGCTCTTTGCATTCACATTTAGAGTGGACTTAGATTTTTTATCTTGACCTAAATAAAGGAAAAAAATAAAGCCAGTGAAAAAACAGCAAGTGTCCCTTAATGATAGCAAGCAGGAAAAATGCTGTAAGATATTCTTCAAATATATAAGCAAAATTTAAGAAAACAATTGCAAACAAGAAAGCTGTCAGGTGAAATCAGTCAACCGATTTTTTTGGGGGGTAATACAGTACCTCATTCTATTACTGCATGAGTGTTTTGGACTGGATTATGCCTGGCAGGAGTCATGCTGCATCAATGCGTTTACTGGATGAATATAAAAGTAGAAAGAATGCTGCTTATGCTACATTTCAGCACAGTCTACTTATCCAGTGAGGTAGTGGCTCCTGGACGAATCCACTGTCTGACTGATTCTTGAACCGGTCACGTCTTTATCAAGAGCAGCAGGAGGAGCATAACTCAGTTTGTAATATAGGCGCACACATTGCCTGCCTCGATTAGTTTGGATGCATCTTTTAACATACACGTGACAGAAAAACTACTAACGCTGGAAGGAGTGGTCTGTCACTTCGAATCTACCCCCGTTTTACACAGCTTGCCATCTGTAAAGGAGACAGAGGGAAATTAATCTCCACCTATTCCCTCCTTCTGCCCCCTCCGCTGATTTAATTCTCTCCCCTGCCTTTCGCTTCCCCCTCCCCTCTCTTTCTGATTTAGTTCAACACATACAGCAGATGGCGATGTGATGCACAGAAGGAGCAAAATATACACGATTAATAAATTATATCGACCTCGCTAAATAATGCGGCTTGCCACTCCATCTGAAGGTGCAACTGCTCAGTCTTTAAATTTCTAGCCCAGCAGGACTCCTTCTCAGCAGCATTTTAAGCTTTTGCAACGCAAACAGACGGTGCAGAGCAATGACACCAGCGGACATCTCACAGCGTGTGGCTGTGACGTGTGTGCCAAGGTCAGATGCTAATTTGAGAGAGAACAAGTGATGTGGATGCACTGTATGGGCTGCAATTGAATTAATACACGTGTCCACATTTATGCCAGTTGCTTACAAAGAACAACAACAACAAATTATAGAGCCATTTTATTTCCTTGCTTGGTGATTTCTGCTGAAGCTGAATGATGTGTCAGCAGCCATATGATGATTCCACATGTATTCAGCAATAGTTTGCTCTTAGATTTGATCCTGAAAGACTTGTATTCTAGCATCAGCATGCTGCACATGGCAGATAATTCAAAACTAAATCTGTTAAAGGCACAAAATGAGCAAAAACATACAAAATGACTAATCCAATTACAGCTATAGCTTTATCCTGATCCACAGTTGTACATCATGCATATGTTAGAATGTGTTAATAACTTGCTGTTTGATCTTTACCTAAAATAATTCTGTGACTTGCCTGCTCTCTATGCTGTCATTAATCTTGATAAAGATTAACAATTACAAAATAAATGTTTATTTTTTTCATACATCATGAATGAGTTGAATTGCCTGGATAATTTAAGCTGTCACGAGTAACATCTATAACAAAAAAGAATGATGTGAATAAATGGCAGCTCTGCTGGAGATCTGCCATAAATTATTTAAAGCATTCATGTTACAGAACACGTCTCAGTGACAACCAGATTCCCTCTAGTGTCACTTGGAGGTATTACAGTGAGAAACAACGACCTTGCTGTACCATCACGCAGCCGCGCATACAGCATTTGCAGTGTATTAAACCCACACTTTCCTCTCTTCGCTCCATAACAAATGAAAATGTGAATAAAAAAAGACGTTTCAAAATAACACACACACACACACACACACACACATACATACATACATATATATATATATATATATATATATATATATATATATATATATATATATATATATATATATATGAAAATACACATTTTCATTTGTTATGGAGCGCAGTCTTTTTTTATTCACATTTTCATATATATATATATATATATATATATATATATATATATATATATATATATATATATATATATATATATATATATATATATATATTTGTGTAATAATAACGACTATAATTAATCACTACTATATAGTTAAATAATTCTTTTCGAAAAAGACAACACTTCTACAAATCACCTCCTGAGATAAGAGCCTCATTCAAATACAGGAGGCATAACCCTCAGGATGTCATGTCACAGATTGAGAAAATAACAACTTAATTTACTCTTCTTTTGTTTGTTTTCTTCTTCCTCGAAAATGCTAATATGCTATTTGACCAAGTTTGGACCATCTGCAGTGATGTTTGAGGCATCAGTGATTCAACCCATGTTTTCTGATGGAATTTAAAGGAACAACAGTATGAAGTCACATGGAGGAGAAAATGACCTGTCATGGTAAAATAAAGAAGTATAAACCTAGTCACTGATGTGATACATAAGTAACATGAACTCAATGGGCTTACAAACATGTAATCAGCAAATCACACACAAAGTAATAGCGCTTAGTGAGAAATTCTGAGGGGTAAAGACACTTCATGGTCAGAATGGTGTAGAATAACTTGCATAAAAATAATCACAAAGGCTCTGCAGTAAATTCATCAAAATAAATTGCATAGAATTCATGGAAAGGCAGAAAAAGCAAGATATAAGCTTGCATCAGAAATGCTGATGCAACCATGTTAGTGACAGCTGCAGCATGGGAGAGAATGGGGGGGGGGAGATCAGCATCTGCCACAGACAGCTTTTTTAAACTAAAAAGACTTTTTTATTTGTTTTCATCTGTTTTTTTTTATTATTTTTTTTATTAATTAACATCAATCCTGTACAAAAAAAATGTGTAGTGCTATTACTACATTAGCCCATTTATTTATTTATTTTTTAACAGATTTACACTAGTAACACCATTAAAACCCCCACACTAGTAATCAACATTAACTGTATTAGTGTCTAAACTGAACTGTTTCATAATGTCTAACGTATTAATTGATGTAGAACAAAATGTCAACATTAGTGATCCAAAAAGGTGAGACTTTTTATTCAACAATTTAAAGAGACAGCAGCTACATTTATGCAGCTTTTACTCCAGTCAAACTCCTCCAACCAATGCATCATAGTCTTTTAATAATAAATATGTGAGGTATGTACTAGGTGGCTGTATTTATTGTGACCCTCAGTGGTCATTAATCATACAGAACAAGACAGTCATAGTAGAATTTGCTCATGGTTTCAAGAGCACTGGAATTAGAACTATCAACTGTCTATGTGTCATCTCTACAGTAACAATTAAGCCATCACTGTCCTGTATATGAAGTTGCAATTGTGATATCACAGTTAAAACTTGTTCCAGTCAATAAAGTGAAAATAAAGTGATTCCATCGTTAACTATGTGACAGTGCATGTAATGCAAAGGTAAAATTTTGACCTATAAGTCATAACCCAATAATTTAAAATTAAGTTGTTTTTATCAAGAAACATGCTATTCTTTTGATACTTAGTATAATTAATCTCAAGCCACTGCCTGCCAAGAAAATGTAGAGTTTATTCATTCATTCATTATCACCCGCTTTGTCCACTATTATGGTCGCGGTGGGGTTCCCCATGTAGCAAATATCACAAGATGCTCAAGTTTAAAAAGGCATAATAATTAATATAATAATAAATTCTGTAATATACATTTTAGAGGTACTTAGGTAGCTGTACGAAAAGAAAAGAAACATCATACCTAACAGGAAATATGACTGAGAGATCTTGCCAGATCAGTTAATGTAAAGTCAAAATATAGTAGATAAATAAAAAGAAATGTTCAAAAACAAGCAAAAGAATGTCACCATGCTTACGCAGTCAGATAATAGGAATCATAGCACTGATTTGTGATATAAGATAATTTTATGCATATAGTTTACTAATAAAGTATTTGATTGCACAACAGTAACAGTAATATTTATGTACTTATGAGTCTGCAAATTCCTCATCTTAATGTGCCTATAAGAAACAAGCTAAAGCCAGTTACAGTTTAGTTGGGCATATTTAATCTCAAAATCCTGTTTGCGGATTAAGAGATTTTCCACAAAATAGTGTAAAACATTGTGCAATTGGATTTAAAGCACAATAGTAAGAGGTGTTACCCAATCGGACTGTATTAAACAACTGCATTGAAAAGGCAGTGTACACACTAGTATCTAATAAAGTCCTTTACAAATAATCACGGGTGTCAGTGGGGACAACACAGAGTCTATTAAAAGTATTAAACAATAAATTTCATCAATGTTATTTGCTCCAAAGAAATAAATAAAAATGATGCAAATAATGTCCTGCACAGCTGACATAGTTGCAAAGCATGCATCACACAACAGAAATTTCAATGCACCACTGTTTCCAATTCAAATAAATGTTAACATGCAATCTATTTGTGTTTAATTCAGCAAAGTATAATAGGTTCAGTTTGTGTTTCCAGATTTAAAACAAATGGTAGAAAACAGGAGAGACCTAGGCTTAATATAACCATAGCTGTTTGTGTTTAAATAAAGTGAATTCCATGGTGGCAGTATCACCACAGAGACAGGGCAGATTATAAAAGATCTTCTGCCAACCTCTCAAACTTTGATTTTTACTGAATATAATTATGTAGCCCAGCATGAGCTCTTTGTCAAAGGCAACACAAAAGGAGGGCAAATCATAAGCCTTTATTGTGTCTCAACCACAGATAATTTTCATTATCAGTCTCACAATGTTAGCAGCTGCGAAGAAGTTAATGTTTAAGCATTGACTTTTGTAAACCAAAGGTGGTTAACAGGAGCATGTGTAAAACACCTTCCCTTTTCTACCCAGATGAATTAAAATGATTGGGCCAAGGCCAGATACTAATCAGCGAAGCAATTCTGCAGGCTCAATAACAATATGCTGACATTTACATATAATAAACTACAAGAAACTTAATAGAACTTAAACATCAGCACTCCTTTTACATGCAACCTTATCTACCTGGGACAGTAAAGTTGTAGTGCAAATTTTTAACAACTCAGCCTTAGCATGCTACAAAACTGCACTGTAACGCATATAATCATTTCCTTTACTTTGCCCTAAAGACATTTGGACATGAAAACCTTTCTCAAAATAGCACTGTATCCAAGAAGATACTTAAAAGCCACATACATTATTTTAGATGGTGTTAGCATAATACTGGGTCAAGGCAATGAGCCATAAATATGGATTCTGTTCTGGTTTCTCTTCAAGGCTTGCTGGTTGGATTCATGCCCACTAATGCCATTCCATGGCGGGTAATATGGGAGTAATTTTGTGTGCCAGATCCAACTCCTCCTCTCCTCTGTGACCTGAATGATTCACAATTCATGGCTCCTTAGCCCCTCCCTGCCTTCACCTCACTCTCTCTTTTCTACATTCTCTGTCAGCTTGCAACAAAGTCGTTTGCATATCACTGACTACATCTGAATCAGCAAGTTCCTTTTTTTACAGCTGGAGCACTAGGTCATCAGCAAAAACCGGCCATGGCCTTTACATGCTGCGAGGGCCTGTGTTTGTTTTAAATACAAGGAATCTAGAAATCTGCTTCAATAGGCATATTTACACAATACAGTAACTTCCTGCATGCATATACACAAAATAAGATAATGAGGTCAGAAGAAAATAAAAAACAATTAAATGCAAAAAAAATGAGTTATTCAAAATGTGATTTTGTTTGAGGGGAACTCATTACAGAGAATGCAGGACAATCATACTCAATGTCAGGTGTCCCTCTGGCTTAATTAGAACATTGCTCAAATTAGACCACTGTCCTCATGTTCCACTCACATGGCTTTTTATTAATGCACACAACAAATGGTAATCTGCAGTTCTAGGAAGAGACAATTAAAAAACTCAAATAACTATTGCTTGCTTGCTGCTTGCTCATTCCAGCAAAAAAAAAAAAAAACACTCCACAGGCAAACAACAAAAGACACTCTCAGTGGGTAGTAACCTTTGTAATATTAAAGCAATGCTTCAACCAGGGAATATTATATATAGCCTTGCACTTAATCTTGGGAACCAGTACTAAAAAACTATGCATGTGTCAATGGCCTTGGCTTAAGAATGCCTTGAGGGATATGGACTCATCTCTTGTAATTATATGATTATGAGTATGCAGATTACAAAACTGCACTGGGCTTCCTGCACTGTTGCAGTTTATACACAACACATAAATGCTGTAGGAGAGACTCAGTGAATAAAAGCCAAAGAATCATAGAGAGAGAAAATCATTTGTATTGCTTTTGCAGAGAATAATGTAGTTGCTTGGCTGCAAAAATAACCCCAGCTGTAAAATGTATTGTAACAAAGAAAAAAATCTTCTTAAGCCATGGAAAAAGAAAATCCATTCCAAGATCTGGTGGTGGGCTATAAAATAAAAGTTAGTTACATGTGTCAGGCCTGTTTAGACAGTGTAATAAATACACATTAAAAGAACTAGCACTGTCACAAAAAGAAACAGCCCTCTGGGGCTAAGTGATGAGGGCAAAGTGGTTTAAAAAATCTGAACAACCCAACCATTTGAAAATAAAAACAGACAGGCATCAACAGACTAACTTTTCTTTTTCCTATTATTGTAAGACTCCATTTTGGTCCTTTGCTGTTTTGAAAACCAGCAGTCGGTTGATTTACCGCCATTGTTGTTACAGCAACCTGTAATTTCCCAACACCAATCTACTGTTTTTTTTCTTCAGAGAGCATATAAGAGCCAACTCAAAAAAAAGGGATGCAGCTCAACCACTAATCGCTTCCATCAACACCATCTCATTACAGCTTTTTTTTTCTTCACAAGAGCTTCTTGGGTTGTAATTATTCTGTACATGCTTTTGAAATAACCTTGTTGAAATGGCGGAGAGTCCCTCCACGCTTGTACCGCAGAATGATGTATGATTTTGGCTCTCGCTCCTTTGCTCACAATGCCTGGCAAGACACAATGCAGCATAATTGTTTAACTTAAGCAGCATTTATTAGCAAGACAACTGCAGCTTTTCAGAATGGTAATCTTTAATTTCTATGCTAAACACAATATCTCCTGAGTAAAGCTGGCATTACAAATGCTAGCCAATAAAATATGAGGAGCAAATAATAGAAAAATAAACACATGAGACCAAAGTGGATGGTCGTTACAATGAGAGTAAAGACCCCTTTTGAATTTCCACAGCAGTTTAAACTGCTGGCTGTAATGGCAGTTAATTACAATGAAACACAACATGAGCTGAACGTGTCCCCTGGGTTACTAAGATGTCAATCTGGTATGCAAAGTGAAGCTCATTTGTAACTTGGAGCCAGGATTTAAACAACCATGTCTGCATCATGCAGTATTATTGGTCTTGCTGTCAAACAAAAAATGGCAAATGAACGCAGGTCTGCTTATTTTTATTGTGAACTATATTAGCAGACTGAAGTCTCTGATCAACAAAAAAGCAGGTCAGGCATACAAAATACCCATTATTTAAGACTGCTGGTTACAGATAAAGCCATTATTGGTGTCATGTTTTTAAAACAATCATGTACTGCAAAAGCAATCATGTAATTACTGAATAAAACAATTTCAAGCACACAAAAATGCAATTACAATACTGGATAATGGATGAAATAAAAAAAAAAACTTGTTGGTGCATGACTGTTAAAACTGCAGTATAGTTAGGTGGCCAAGTTATTGTGTGTTCATGCCCTTCTGACAAGAAAGATAACTAGTGCATTTTTTTTATCAATGCCAAATTAATTTATACAAGCCACAAACTTTACAGTATGTTCTTCCTTCAGTAGCATGACTCACATTTAGATAAATACCCTTGTAATAGAGACATACAAATTATAAGTCATAAAACATGTTAAGAAATTATGGAGCAAACAGTTTATTCATGTAGACACACATATCGATAGAAAGAAATATGAAATTATATAATAATAAATATATATTTTTTTACATTTATATAAATTGCTAAATACTACATTTGACACACACTTGGCAGAAGTCGGATAGCTTTATTGAAAGTTGCAAGCTGTGATTCAAGTGATCAGACAGGGCTAAGTCTGGACTTGTAGGCTGACAACAAGATTAACTCTAATTAATTTACTGTGCTTTTTCAGTTTGTTTGAAAATAATCTGGATCTTAGGAAGATATTAGCAAAAAGAGTTTTAATTTAACTAATAGTGTAACGGGTGCCTAGGGCACCCGTCCCTCGGCCGTTTGTGTGTGGGTGTTTTTGGTTTCTGTGTCTGTTCCTGTGTTGTTAATTAGCTGTCTCGTGTTAGTATTTTGAGTTAATTAGCGTCGCGGGTTCATTGGTTGGTTGGGTTCACGTGGTGTCTTAGGTTAGGGTATTTAGTTCCGGGGTTTTAGGTATTTTGTGCGCGTCTTTGTGTGTTTGTCACCGTGTCCTTTATGTGCCTGTTTGATGTGTTGCACCTTGATTAAAGATTCCTGTTCTTTGTTCTACCTGCGTGCCTGGCTCCCTTCTGCGCGTTAGAGCGCCGCGGCTCTGCGCGATATTTGCGCAGCCGCATCTAGATCACAGGTGGGCACCGTGACAGAAAAGACGCGCCATTCGTTTTGGGAGTCCAGAGCCCAGGTAGGCTATTTTTAAATTTTTCTTTGGGGGGGCCGTATAGCCTCGTACTCGCGGCTCGTTCCGCGAGTGCGTTGTGATGCGGAGCCCGCCCTCCCGGAGCCGGGGGAACGGCTCAAACAGCGCGATGGCGGAGTGGAGCGACTCCGATGAGGAATGGTTGTGGAGGTACGGGTTCGAGGCGCTCTGCGCAGAGGAAAATCTGGACATTGTCCAGATTTCCGATGACGAGGCGGGCGAACCTTACCTGTATGGGCACATTCTGCCCGTACACACCCTCCGCAACACTGAGGAGTTCTGGACGGAGGGTCCAGTCCGGTTTGTTAAACCCCCGGTGGCGAGACTCAGACGCAGAGCGCGGCGACGGCGTGGCCTGAAGCCGCAGCGGGCGCACAGCGCAGCCGCGGAGCGCGAAGCATGGACTGCGGGGCAGTCACGTGACGCGACCGCGCCGGTCCGTGCCGCGTCTGGGTCGCGCTGCGAGGGGGCGGTACCGGAGCCGCCGCCTGAGTGCGCGAGTGTTTTGTGTCCCCCGTCCTCCTATTTGTCGTCTGACCTGTCTGTCGTCCCCATGTCCGATATGTTTGTCTCGTTGTGTTTGGGTGTTTCGGTGGGGGTTTATATGTTTTGTGTCCAGGATGGAGAGCCGGAGGTGCCGGCCGAGGTCATGCCAGCGCGCGTGCCCGCCGAGGTCCGCGCAGCCTGCGTGCCCGCCGAGGTCCGCCCAGCGTGCGTGCCCGCCGAGGTCCGCCCAGTGTGTGTGCCCGCCGAGGTCCGCCCAGTGTGCGTGCCCGCCGAGGTCCGCGCAGCCTGCGTGCCCGCCGAGGTCCGCCCAGCGTGCGTGCCCGCCGAGGTCAATCCTGCCTGCGTGCCCGCCGAGGTCCTACCAGCGTGCGTACCCGCCGAGGTCCTGCCAGCGTGCGTGCCCGCCGAGGTCCTGCCAGCGTGCGTACCCGCCGAGGTCCTGCCAGCGTGCGTGCCCGCCGAGGTCCTGCCAGCGTGCGTGCCCGCCGAGGTCCTGCCAGCGTGCGTGCCCGCCGAGGTCCTGCCAGCGTGCGTGCCCGCCGAGGTCCTGCCGGCGCGCGTGCCCATCCCGAAGCCCAGGGGCGTCACGCCGCCCATCCCAATGTCCAGGGGTGTCACGCCGCCCATCCCGAAATCCAGGGGCGTCACGCCGCCCATCCCGATGTCCAGGGGCGTCACGCCGCCCATCCCGAAGCCCAGGGGGCGTCACGCCGCCGCCCGGCCCGAGCAGCAGGGGCCGCACGCCGCCGCCCAGCCCGAGCAGCAGGGGCCGCACGCCGCCGCCCAGCCCGAGCAGCAGGGGCCGCACGCCGCCGCCCAGCCCGAGCAGCAGGGGCCGCACGCCGCCGCCCAGCCCGAGCAGCAGGGGCCGCACGCCGCCGCCCAGCCCGAGCAGCAGGGGCCGCACGCCGCCGCCCAGCCCGAGCAGCAGGGGCCGCACGCCGCCGCCCAGCCCGAGCAGCAGGGGCCGCACGCCGCCGCCCAGCCCGAGCAGCAGGGGCCGCACGCCGCCGCCCAGCCCGAGCAGCAGGGGCCGCACGCCGCCGCCCAGCCCGAGCAGCAGGGGCCGCACGCCGCCGCCCAGCCCGAGCAGCAGGGGCCGCACGCCGCCGCCCAGCCCGAGCAGCAGGGGCCGCACGCCGCCGCCCAGCCCGAGGTCCAGGGGCCGCACGCCGCCCAGCCCGAGCAGCAGGGGCCGCACGCCGCACGCCCCGCCGCCAGGGGGCGTCCGCCTCGCCACACCGCACGCCCCGCCGCCAGGGGGCGTCCGCCTCGCCACACCGCACGCCCCGCCGCCAGGGGGCGTCCGCCTCGCCACGCCGCCAGGGGGCGTCCTCCGGACCACGCCGCCCGTGGGCGTCCACCTGACCCTGCAGCAAGAGGGCGTGGTCCAGTCCTGATCCGCCACGGGCGGCCACCTGACCTCGCAGCCGGAGGCCGTCCGCAGCTCCGCGTCCGTGGAAGGCGTCTTCCACACCGCGCCCGCAGAGGGCGTCCACCCCGACACAGGACACATGGACGTGTCACACGCCTCCCCCGCAGAGGGCGTCCACCGGAGGGCGCCTATCAAGCCCGACTTAGGAGGGGCGGACGACCCCTCCCACCCCCCCAGGACAGTTTTTTGGGGTGTCTTGGTCGCGTCCCCGCGTTACGCGACCGTAAGGGCGGGGGTAGTGTAACGGGTGCCTAGGGCACCCGTCCCTCGGCCGTTTGTGTGTGGGTGTTTTTGGTTTCTGTGTCTGTTCCTGTGTTGTTAATTAGCTGTCTCGTGTTAGTATTTTGAGTTAATTAGCGTCGCGGGTTCATTGGTTGGTTGGGTTCACGTGGTGTCTTAGGTTAGGGTATTTAGTTCCGGGGTTTTAGGTATTTTGTGCGCGTCTTTGTGTGTTTGTCACCGTGTCCTTTATGTGCCTGTTTGATGTGTTGCACCTTGATTAAAGATTCCTGTTCTTTGTTCTACCTGCGTGCCTGGCTCCCTTCTGCGCGTTAGAGCGCCGCGGCTCTGCGCGATATTTGCGCAGCCGCATCTAGATCACAGGTGGGCACCGTGACAAATAGTTAGTTTCCCAATATAATTTTTTTGCTGAAGTGTGTTTTACAGAGAACATTGGACATATTCCAGTAGATTCTGTTAAAACATGAATTTCCACATATGTGAAATTTCCTCAAGTTAATAATTTTGATTATTGCTGGTATCGTCAATTATTTTTCACACTTTTCACGTCAATTATTTTTCATTTCCCATGTTGCACATATGTTAAGATTGTCATTAATCATATGTCCTTATTTGTTTCTTTCTTTGAATTTAAGTTATATTAATGCAAGTGCTGCTATCTCACTTTACTGATAATGCCAATGTCCATCATTGGTCAAAAATCCCAGCAAACAGAAAAAACATACATGTTCTGCAAGTATTAGAAATATCTTGTATTCACAGACAAGGCAAGACAACCAGAAACCAAGGCAAATAGTCGTAGGGCTGAATATGTTTTTTTCATAATAAATTAGACCACAATTATTTTGGCCAATTAGTGTTATACAATTCTCAATTGTAGGGGTGCCCCTTTACAACTTAGCTGAAACATTACTACTGTACTACAGTATTTAGCAGCATAGTGTTCTTTTATTACTAATGCGGCCAATGCATGAACTGGCAGAACCAGGTTCTGAGATGAGGCTCTCAAACATGTAAAAGTTTATTGCCATGTATTTTCTCATTCCCAGGTTTTGACACCTCTGTTAGAAACTTACTGGTACAAACTTATAGCCAATAAGGACATGGTAGACAGTGATATATTCAAAAACTGGCTTTTTTGACGCATTGCAATACAAGCCACTTTCCAGTGGCATCATTAAGCTATACTTTGCTGCAAATGTCACTCAATATATTGTAAGTAAGTCCTATCCTATTTTGTAGCTGAGAGTTTTTTTAATATCCTTATATATATATATATATATATATATATATATATATATATATATATATATATATATATATACACACACACACACACACACACACAATTAACAGGAAACAAAGCAGGTGAAAAAAATAAATGTATAAATGGGCAAGAACTATGGGTCCCAACCTGGACCTTTTAGCGTATTAAAAATTTTCAGGACAGTTTACGAAACTGACTAGAGACAGGAAGAAGATGAAACTTAACTAACTAAGGACTAAGGACCTGCAACTGAACCAGAGATATACACAGAATAATAAAGAGAGTACAAATAAATCAGGTGCGGGACTATATTAAGCAAATATAGCCTCAAATGAACTACACATTTCAGTGTAAATTTCAGTGTAGATATGTGTGTACGCAAATAAAAGCCAAAATGCAAAGCCCTTTTTGTAAAAAAAATTGTACACTAATGAATCAATAGCTTATAGAACCCACATTTAGCAGCAATAGCTTTAATGTTTTTTTCTTTACAACACTGCTTAATTTACCACACTATTTTAACTGTCTTAAGGTCTGGATTTCATTTATAGCAATTTTGTTGTACATTGCTTGTTATTATTATTCTAATGAATTAACTATTTCTACCAAAGTTTTAGCTGTTTGACAATTTACTCTAGAATACTTTGGTCTTTTGGAAAAATATGACTTTCTTCTGTAATCGGAATGGCACACAGGTTGCAATACTCTGGACAGCGGTTGTCAGGAATGCGTAGGCCAATAGAGTTGGCGCCAAGAGGAAGGAAGATGGAGATTCCTTTTGATCTCCACAGCAGTTTAGGTAGTTGGTAATAAAGCAATAAAACATAAGAGTGTGTATTATTGTGAATAAATCACAGGAAACAGGTGTTATTATGTATGACACAAAGCGGAGTGCAGTTACACCTCTTTCCTGTAATTTACTCACAAGAATGCACAACCTTGAGTGCCTTATTGAACACTGATCACTGATTCTAAACAGGATTCCGGTTTCTCTAACAATCAAATACTGCCATCTAGTGGCCATATTGCAGAACACAATTATTTTAAAAAACAGCCACAACAGGCTTAGTGCTCAATGGGAATCTGCTCGCTGTATATATTAATCTGTATTTTATGATTTAAAATCGAATTTTGTATTTCACACATTGAAACGAATGTGAAGCGATCAGAGGTATGCATTATTGTCAATAATGTCACAGCTGAACAGCTACAATCAGATTTAAGGACCTGAACAACCTGTTTTATAATAAGAAGTAATTAATACAACTGTGGCACAACCTGCGGTGTGATGAGAGGTCACAGTAATGACAAGAATGTGGCATGACGACAGCTACACCAGTTTGTAAATATTTTATATATATGTTAATAAATTCTGTTCCTGTATTTGAGAAGTCCGATATCCAGTCTTTAATGTGTCCTGACAGTATCTTACTATAATCCATTTTAAAATTATTTAAACTGGTAGAAATTGCATAGTACTTTTCATAAAGCAATATTAAATAGCCAGTTTAACATTGTATAGATCAAAAAATAGTTCTATATTTAGTTGTTTGGGTTGCATTTAGTGTAGAAACAAAGGATCAATTAATAAATTTCACCATCTTTTAAACCTTTATGGATGGTCACATCACAAGCTTTGTACCAGAATAACATTTTACATATGGCATGTCTCTTTGACCTAGTTCAGCGAGTGAAAATGTTGGGAACACTAATGCCTAGCTGTTCTTAGCCATGCATGGCTGAGCAAATGTGTGTGTGTGTGTGTGTGTGTGTGTGTGTGTGTGTGTGTGTGTGTGTGTGTGTGTGAGAGAGAGAGAGAGAGAGACGGATAGAAAGAGAGAGAGAGAAAGAAAAAGGGGATGGGCATCCCTGCTGCTCATTAATGCACATCACAGCCAGAAAAATCACATGAGGCGCTTTGAACTGCTAACTCAGCGTGTGCTTAGACCAATAATCCAGCCTGCATCACTGTGACTTATTACCATCAAATCAGTCAACAACACAAATGCTGTCCATAATGCTGAGACATACAGCATTTTCAAGAAACACCTCACTACACATCCCTTCTACATGCACTTGCTGTAACTTCTTAATTACACACACACCAGCACAAACACATATACACACACACACACACACACACACACACACACACACACACACACACACACACATATATATATATATATATATATATATATATATATATATATATATATATATATATATATATATATATATATATATATACAGGAACATATGAGTGACAAGCACATGCTACTTTTCTCTCTTCTTCTCTGAGCCATTTAGCCACAGGCTGCAACGTTAATGGCTGTTGTTAAGGGAGGAAGAAATGAAGCCTTCAAAGCATTCAACTGATGTGGAACAAAGTTTTAAATAGATCACACAAGGAAGCATTTAAAAATATTGTAAATGAGAACTTGTCTTAAAATACAGTTTGGCAACTTCCTGACAATGCTTTACAATGGCAGAGCATAGAAAAAGAAAAGGCTTTTTATTGTGCATGTATTGGACTTATTAAAAATAAGAAAATAAATTGTTTGAATGAATCCAAACAGACAAGCAGGCGTCATAGTTCTAGCAAGGACAGTCAATTAAAACATGCCCTTTGTGATATCTGCCTTTACTTTTGTTGCAAATTCAAACAGAGGCTATAAACAAACAAATCCCTTAGTAAACAGGTTTGAGTTTGTAATTTGTAATATTTACAGCTACTAGCACATGAAAGCAGTTAAATTCAGTTTATACTGACAATATACCCTAAATAAGCCTAAATAAAAAACAGGAAAAAAAATGCAGACACAAAAATAGAAAAGGACAGAAGGAATTATTTCTTTCTGCTTTTGAAGGCGATATAAAGGAAAGAGATAAAAGGCCTGCTATCCAAAATATCAAAATACTAACTTCAAATTACATTACACGGCATATGGGAGCCCTGTATCATCACATTATTAAATATGATACTGTCTCTGTCTGCATTCTCTTGACTATTACACATAAAAAGCTGCTTTTATAGGGCAGCTTTGCAACAACACTGCCTGCATTTCTTTACCAAAAAGCCTTTTGTAAAAATACCTACTGTGTCAGAAGGTGAAAAAACATAAAGTTAAACAAGGGGGAAAAAATAACTGGAAATTAAATGGAAAGTAATGTTTCCTTGTGTTTTCATTCAACACAGTCAGACCTTGAGTATTTGTTTGCTTTGAAGCAGCTATCAGTTTTGCTGTGCATTTTGTTCACGTTCACTGCTACAGACTCATTAAATCTTTATGGACAGAGCAACCAAGGATGTTAATGTGGCCGTGACTCCAGGAAAAAATAAATGTATTCAAACACTGAACAGGATAAGCGGGTCAAGCGTTATCACAATAAGAAAGTAGATTTCAAATTTTCAGTAATAATCTACTTTAGCTGCAGTCCATAAAGTGGAATGTCGCATAAGCACATTATTCAAAAGCAGACTCTCGATCAAGAAGGAAAGCTCCATTTTTTTTGCCATTAATAATTCATACTGTAAGAAGTCTGTTGGGGATATGTATGCTTAAATATCAAGCTCAGTATATTCCATATTTCATAGGATTGTGCTTAACAACACTCTAATGTGTAAAGAAGGATAAAATGTACACGTTTGTATATCTGAAATAAGAAACACAGGATCCTCCAGGACTTTGCAAGAAAATGAGCCAGTAGTGTAATTAGTCCAAACCGCAGAGGAGGACACTAAAAATATCAGCACAACCTCAAATGTCAAACTTGAGAGATAATCCATTTCAACAGTGTAGACCTGATTTCATTTATTAGGATGAGATTAAAACCACCAATAGTGTCATTATTAAGGTGTCCTAAAGGGAAAATGGAAGCTGATGGCTCATGCTGGATGCTTGTCAGAATTATTCTGCCTGATGTCTACTTTTTTACTGTTTAAACACTTCCGGTCACAAGAGGCAATTCCCTGCTTGGCTGCTCACTTCACAGTTGATTTTGATTGTGGTGATGTCATTAATAGCTTTTGACTTGAAGAATAAATCAGGGGATTGCTTAAGTTAGTGCAGGCATGTGTGTTTGTGTGTGTGTGTCAGCATCTTTATCTACTTTAATAAAGCACTTCATAGCACTCACAGCTGTCAGAAATCAAAGGCTTGCAAGGGCCCGAGTATCATTAAAAGTAAATAAATACTTTTAGATTATTTAATGATTGACTTCATTTTTGTACAAATTGACCACGAAAGACAACACATACAAGCAAGTTTAAGAAGGGGACACAAATGCTACCCCAACACTGCAACACAATACATCCATCCATCCATTATCTTTCAATTTATCCTCTACTAGGGTCGCGGGGGGTTCTCCATGCCCATCCAGGGTCTCGGGCGCTGGGCAGATACACCCAGGACAGGATGGCAATCTATCACTGGGCACACACTCACACACATAAAAACACACTCTATATGGGGCAATTTGAAGAATTCAATTGACCTTGATCCATGTTTTTGGACTGTGGGAGGAAACCGGAGAACCCGGAAGAAACCCACGCGGACACGGGGAGAACATGGAAACTCCACCCAGATTGGGATTCGAACCGAGAATCCCTAGTGCTAACCACTAGTGAGAGGCGAACGTGCTAACCACTAAGCCACCAACCCGCAACACAATACAGATGTGTTTAGTTGTGCTAAAAAAATAACACAGGTAAGTTTAACTGCTGTTTTAAGCATTTGAGCTAATCGTTACACCAGAAAAATTAAAGAAAAAAAGTCGTTATATTTAAACACAGACAGCAGCTTCTTAGCGGGCTTGTGCATTTTTTCTCTTGTGTGGATGGACAACCATTAGTGTCACATTTTTAAATTTTTTAATTTTCACTGGGTGACAATAAAACAACAATACTGCTAAAGATAACATGTAGCTCACACGCTGCTCCTAGATGCCAGTAAAACAAAAGGGAACAACAAAAATAAGTAAAAAAAGAAGTTTATTAATAAATACAAATTAGTGATTATAATAAATAAATAAAATATTGCCAAAAAAAAAAAAAAAAAACAACCTCAGAGCGCAGGATTGATTGTGCTGGCAATCCGGGGCTAACATATAAACAGCATATCGAAAACCTAAATACATGTGGATTTACAAACATTTGCAGCACACAGAGAAAATAAAACAAACACAAACTGCTGAAAAAATGGCAGAGCACCGAACACAGGACAGAGAAAACAAGAGGATCCCAAACCTGTATTTAATGTAAAACTGAGAAAAGAATAATGCAATGCAAATGCCGTAAAATAACGCTATAAATTGATGTTTAGTATGGACACCCGAGCACACAAATGAAACTTCAGCATAAAACCAGGAATCGCAAAGTCGCAAAACTAGCCTAAAACTGCTTATTAAAAAGTTTATAAAATCATATTTTCATTGAAAACTAACAAAAAATGTAGTAAGTGTATGGAAACACTGAAAAAAAACACTGAGAAAAACTGAGATATTCGGTCAAAAAAAAAATTCTGCTTTAGATTTTTCTAGAGAAGTGTAGAGAAGTCAACTTAAACATCCAAATCCAAAAATGCTATTAACCTGGTGTGCTGAATGTTTCTTGTTAGCCTGAATACTATATCATCACTATATTAATACAGGTGTGTGTTATGTGCAAATACACTGGCACATGGCCAAAAATCTATGAGATGTTTGTGACCTGTAATGCTTTTAGAAGCAGTAGAACACAAGAGGATACATGTTATGTTCAAATAACACCATGGCTGTGATTCAGGCACAGGCTGAATGCTTCTAGGTAAGAGTTCAAATATTAAGACACACTTTTTTAGCAGTAACAAAACACTATAAATGAATACTTAATTTATTCATTTATTTGGTACCACAAGCCCAAATAGTCACCCGATGACTCAGTCTGTTGCATAAGAACATATAAACCTACAGAGTATAAAATACTGTGAGGTGACCGTGCTTTACAAAGCATCACAGTGCCAACATTACAATCTGAGGTTTATTATAATCTTTATTACATAAAAGTGAAAATCATTCATCTTGAATTATAACGACCAGCACTAAATATTGCTGGGTGATATGTTTTTCAAACAGCCGTGTGGGGATCACAATACACTGAATTTCCATGACTTTATGGATTTTGAAAGAAATCAATGTTTTAATGACTTGATTAGTGATCATTAATCATCTTTCAACGAATGGCACCAGTTTAAACATCTGCAATAATTATCCTTAATGAACGTCAATGGATTAGCAGAGTGGTACAGTTTTGGTCTGAAAGGCAATGAAAATATTTTGATGTTATTGTGTAGTATGAATGTGAGGACCATACTTCTCAACCAATCAGATTTTGTGATCTGAACTACCTTGGCTCTTTTCCCATTTTTAGCTTCACAGTGTGGTGCCTCTGGGAATTTCATTAAATGAAGATTTTAGTTATATACATTAATAGTCCTTGCTGTAATTGTGTACCTTAAGCTGCTGTGCTAGAATACGCTACATGCTCTTCAGACCCTACTGCCAAAAATGTTGACAAGGTTTCACATCCTGTGAAATCCTATGGACATGGACCATATAATGGACAAGGAGGTATGTAGTCTCCATGGTATCAGGTAGTTTGTGCAGAGCCACAAACTTACAATCCTTGGAGAACTGGTCCACAAGAAGTAATGTCATAGCATCAGTCTTGGATGTAAGCAAGTCCCATAACACAATTCAGGGCAAAGCCAGACCATGGACACAAGAGGACAGGAAGCAATTGCAGCAGCCCAAGTGGGTCCAAGAAGTCTTCTTCTGAGTACAAACCATTCAGGCTTTCAGAAAGTCCTTAATCGATCTCTTCATTCCTGGCCATCTCTATTCCTGGCCACCAAAACCTCCTGGTGTCCTGGTGACTCATGAGTGGACTTACTACAGAACTCAAATGCAGATATGGAAAACAGTGATGGGGGGCCCATCCAGAACTTTGATTTTGCTCCTACTTTTTGGCATAACACTGTCCCAACTTATATCTCAAGTATGTAAATCAACAATAAATAGTTCCTCTATATTTGGGAGCTTAAGAAGACATAAAATGTCAGCTGGGGCTGACGCTTCTTAAAAGATCACTCTGCCTCAGGGTCCATCAAAATGGACCAGTTATTTTCCATTAAATTATTATAAGGGAGACTTTAAGAGCACTAAAGTCGTCCTCCAATGAACAAAAGGTCAGATGGGGCCAGTTGGTCACTGCTTAGATATTGACTGTCAGGGTGCCCTAAAAATTATGAAGCTCATGAAGGACACCATTGAGGCATAGAATGTTGACTTGCTTGAACTTAAGGAGAGTCAGTTTTCTAAAAGTAGGTGTTAAAAGCTCTTAAACTCTTTTGGTTTTGCTTCCTATATTAATACTTTATTTTTGTTTTACTTTCTTTGCTCATATTATCTTAATAAATAAATAAAAATAAAAAATTTATTTTTATTTATCTTTCAAATTTATGGGGAGAAAAAAAAGGTAGTTAAAACTCCAATTGCCACTTTTGCCACACTATGCGCCATTGTGGTGTTGAAGCAGAGGTGTTCAGACCTAGTGCTTAAATAATTTGTATCACATGATTTCCGTAATCTTCAGCCTGAACCCCTTCTAACCTCCCCGTTGGTGTACCACAAACATTCTTTTAGGCCCTCATGTTACCAAAACTTCCTTAAACTGAAACCAAAGTGACACAATTTGATGCTTCCCTAATGTAGAAAAGTAGGGCCATGTGTTTTGACAAAATCATAATATTCATACAAAAATCATAATAGTCAACAATAAATAGTTCCTCTATATTAGGGAGCTTAAGAAAACATAAAATGTCAGCTGGGGCTGGAGCTTCTTAAATGATCACTCTGCCTCAGAGTTCATCAAAACCATCAAAAGACCAGTTATTTTCCATTAAATTATTATAAGCATGTAAACATCTAAATTAAAAGGTTTTATTCATATGTACAAAAAGACTTAATTAATACACACATTTTAAGTATTTTAATTGTATACTATGAAGAGTAAAGGTTTTTATTTAATTTATTTATTAATCACAAAAAAAAACTACCTCAAAATAAAAGTGTAGACAGTTCTGAAATAACACAGCAAACTCCATGATACAGTCCAGCTGGCAAACTATGTTTCAAGTGGAATGGAATACAATTGCAAGCTATGCTCTGGTAAATGCATTTTAAGTAATAATACAGGGTCACAGCAGCAAAAGGCCACAAAGTACACAAGCAGATGCGCACACACATTTTTGTGTTATTCATCACTAAACTGGGGGAAATATTGTACTTCACTGGGCAATTTTGCAAATTGCACAAATACACTCAAAGTGAAATAAAAGATTAAATTGTATATTTTTCATTCGTTTTTCCCCCTTTGATTTGCAAAAAGTATGCAGGAAATAAAAACAAGTACATGTTTGGATTGAAAACAAGTCAGCCTTTCGCTTTGGTCTTGAATTCTCAATATGACACATGGATGAGGCATATGGGTTATTAAAAATGCATGACTTTTGGTAATTCAATCCAGATTGTGGAATAGCTGAAAAAAAACAGACCTGAATCATCAATTCTAATGTCAAAAACAGTGCTGGAGAACGTATGTCAAACAAAACTAGTCCATACCAATAGAGAAGAACAAGAAAACATACAAAAAGCAGAAATGTAAAAGTGGTCTTTTGTTTGTTGTTCAATGCAAATGTTCATGTTAAGAGCATTTGGCAGGTCTAATTGTACGTTTGCATGCAAAAAACAGTAATCATTTTACATTCTGTTTACTTAACTGTTTGGTACAAACCTTCTCAAGTGTATTAAGTGATTAGTGTGAATGGAACCTGTCTGAGCTTGTCCATGTTCTCAGAGTGCTGTGCTGAAACAGATCTGACTCCAACATCTGGATGGCATTAATTACCTGCATTAAAATCTAGCACATCTAAACACAGCTAGTGTATGAGACAAAAAAGAGAGGTTTATATGAAATTGGGGAAATTTCCCCACTTAACTAAAAGGCAAAAGCCTTTTTAAGTACAGTTTCCAGCAAAAAAATGGCCAGAATGTAATTTTAAATGAAGACATAGGGAACAAGAGCATTTATATCCAGTGCGGTTAAACAAAAATAGCCATTTTGAATAGAAAACAGGAGCAAGAGAGACAGTAAGAGAGTGAGAGAGATCCAAACAATAACACAAATATTTAAGGTCTTAAAAGAGCTTTAAATTAAATCCGACTGGGCAATAGGTAATTTTAACATCACTTCATGTCCTCCAACTCCTTGATAAGAAGGTTTTTGTTGTCATAAATCTGTTTTTGCTTGCAATGATAAATCTTTTTTTCCCTACATCTAATTATTCAAATGCTCTGTGAGACACATGCTCACAATAAGAAAACATTGCCCGGTTTCTTTAACGTCCAAAAGTCTTTGTACTTTTCCTTGCCCAAGCCTTAAAAAAACAGACACAGTCCTGACAAAATATGTAAGCAAGGCATTAATATTCTGCTCAACAAGCTCTACAGATGTCCTTGCGCTTCTTCAAAATATGGAATCAATCACATTCTGTTTTCTGAAAGCCTATTAAAATTGTCTCCAAGAGACACACTTGGCCACATTGATGCAGTTGCAAAGATTTGTGAAGCAAACACACACACACACACACACACACACACACAGAGACACACACACACACACACAAAGAACAAGAAAATGAGAGAGAGACAGAAACAAAAAAGCAAGAGAGCGAGAGAGAAAGAGAGAGAGAGAGAGAGAGAGAGAGAGAGAGAGAGAGAGATGGATTTAATGCTAGCTCTTTTTTATGAGAAGAAAATAAATGACCCATTTTTATTGGCATGTATGTGGTAAACACATCCTCTAAATGAGGCATAGAGTGAAATCCAAGCATTCGGCCTCTGCTGTTGTAAGTGGAGGACTGTGCTACTGGCCTGCAATTTGATTTAGTTAAGTACAAATTATTAACACTTCTGAACAATGACTGTGACACAAGGGGGTGCTTGATGATAAACAACAATGGGCTCTTTTGTGAGTTGCTTACACTCTCCACAAAACAACAGGCTATCATTAATTCCACTCCTCATTGCTATGCACCAATCATTCTCTAATCATACATGCTGTATTCCAGTCACACTGTGCTGTTTTTTTTTCTTCTTTTTCCAAAAATGAGGGAAAAAAACCTCGTCACACTTTTTATTCATAGCCAAGATTGTGCTGTTCCTTTATTTAACTGCTGAAGAAATAAAGCATTAACAGGCATTGTTAAAGCAAGAACATCTAATTGGCTGCCAAAAAAAACATGCAAAATGACAAGATGAATAAGAGAGCATTAACGCCTCGTATTTCTCTAACATGAGAAAAAATTCCCTCTTCACTCCATAATGCAGCTTTTATGCCTGTGCTTCACATTGCAATCGTTAAGCATATGCCCACATAATAATAGTGACTTCCTAAAAATAAACGTCCTCAGAAACAGGAAATGAATCAGGAAAGGGGAATAACAGAGTGGCCATTACTGAGTATTCACATAAAAAACACTCCTCAATAATTCACCCTCTTAGCATTAACTGTGTCCATCTGTGGAGATGCATTATGTCATTTTCTATCTTCCCTGCTTTTTTCTGCTCACAGAAAATGAGCACCTTTATATTTAGGGGTTCAGAAAAAAATTTGGATTTGCAAGCCTTAAACTGGAAAAGCAATCACCTTAACCAGGAGGTTTGTATGTTAAGGAACTGGGTTGAAGTATGCTGCTGCTGGTAATGAAAGTAGCTCCTGTAATTGTTTGGGCTGTCATCAGCAGTCATGTAAACTGCAGGGGGCCAAGATCAGACCCGAATAATGGCCATAGATAATTGGGCTTATTGACTTTAAAGTTCTTTCTTTCCAAAATGATTTTTTTTAATGGTTCAAATGACTTCAGAGATTTATTCAAAAATCTAGCGTGGTGAAGTGGTGAATCAGTCCAGTACTCGACGTTACGTGTACAGAATAAAAAAAAACCCTAATACTTATGACTAACCTATATTTATAAAAATCTTTGTTGACACAGCTAAGCATTTCCAATTCCTTATAGTAAATCATTTAATGATTCACTAACAGATTTGCTAAGGATAACTGACCTGGCTCCAGATCTCAGTAGTAAGTGAAAGATTTACTGATTCAGATACTAGCTTATTAAATGATTTAAAAGTTCTCTGAGGCAATAAGCTTGCCCTATATTATATTAAATAAAATTATTTGTGTCGTTGGCTTAGTGGTTAGCACCTTCACTTCTCAGCATTCCAGCATTCCCAGGTTCCAATCTGGGTGGAGTTTCCATGTTCTCCCCGTCTGCATGGGTTTCCTCCAGGTTCTCCGGTTTCCTCCCACAGTCGTAAAACTTGGATTCATGGAAAATTTAATGCTCCAAATTGCCCCATATAGTGTGTGTTTGTGTGCATTTCTGTGTGAGTAAGTGTGCCCAGCCATAGATTGGCGCCCTGTCTTTGGTGAATCTGCCCTGTTTTATCTCCAGCCATGCTTCTTGTTCTGTGATTCGCATGGCGCAGATGTTAGATGGTTCAGAGATGGCTCGGTGATGGCAGGTGAAGCCAATATTAGTCCCAGCGTCAATGATGCATGTACACTGCATGCTTCAGCTCTGAGAAGCACTCTCATCAATACAGCGCTCATCTAAGCAGGTATGTTATCGTGCACTGTTTATCAGCTTGGCTTGGCTGCTGTTTTGATCATGTTGGCCATCCCACTATTGGGGACGTTTGGCGCATGTGGTTTCACTGCAACTACTGGGTGGCCATAGGCGGCACTGTAAAGTTAGACATAGACCCAGTAAGCTGCAGTTCTGCTGGCCAAAACACAGGCCCAGCGGTGATTAAAGAACGGCTAAGGTGGATTGGCTAGAGTGGAACGCAGCTGCTGAGTCAAGTTGGTAAAGCTTGACTTTTGTTTCTTTTATTTATTTTCTATAAGGTGCATATGCTGTGTGAGGATGTCACTACAGTGGTTCAACAATAAGAGCAGCATTATCCTTCTGTATGTGTCTGTTTATCGCCTAGCACAATGCCAGATATTTAAGCTGTACAAATGTCCAGAGATCATTTATATTGCTTTTGTTATATTTGTTTGATGTTATAAAATTAAGATTTTAAACTTTTTCTGTCTTTTGTGGTTCTGTGACCAAATTTCTACCATAATAATAAAATGCTTCGTAATAATTTGTGTGTTTTGTCTGTGTAAATTGTCTATTGTAGGTTATTGATACCAACCTCAGAAAAATTTATTTACATGTTCCATAACAAACACAGTGCTACCTGTGTTCTTTTTTTTGTTGTTTTTTATTAAATCACATTGCATTCCAGTGTAGACAATGTCTATTTTTAAGTTTTTGACCAAAATTATAATGTTTTTACAATAATAACTTAACATAGACAAAATGTAATAAAACTATTTGTTATTATCTACAATACTATGCTATGCCAGAGGAATACAATAGCGTTAAACAAAGATGCCAAATTACCCTACCACATAGAACTTACACATTAAATAAAAAAGCCAAATGTACAATCATTTGCCCATAATATATATAATTACCAGTGTTATACGTATAAACCACTGGTATGCTGTTTAAAGAGCAAAAGTATTGAAATCACACTTTGGATGTTGACCAACTGAACATAAAATGTTAAATTGTAAGTAGTTTGTTGCAATGATAAATTCATTCATTCATTATCTCTCGCTTTATCCTCTATTAGGGTCGCGGTGGGGTTCCCCATGCCCATCCAGGGGAGAACGTCTCGGGCGCTGGGCAGATACACCCAGGACAGGGCGCCAATCCATCGCTGGGTACACAATCACACACTCTATATGGGGCAATTTAGAGAACTCAATTAACTTGATCCATGTTTTTGGACTGTGGGAGGAAACCGGAGAACCCGGAGGAAACCCACGCGGACACGGGGAGAACATGGAAACTCCACCCAGATGGGGATTCGAACCGGGAATCCCTAGCGCTGAGAGGCGAACGTGCTAACCACTAAGCCACCGTGCCGCCCGCAATGATAAATGATTATGCAAATAATTCCAACCGACCTAATAAAATGTCACTATTGACCAAGTTGGCCATAGAAAACAATCATTAGTAAACAAGAATTTTGGCAATATTGAGAAGGTTTTTTTGCTGTGGGCACAGGAATATGCAGGCATGCAAGGTAAACCCTGTTTACACAGCCATTAAAATAAGGGGTATATCAAAACTAATATTAGCACAGACAATAAAAACTAACTACGTAAATATGTGAGTGAGACCAGGAGTCAGTTACACCTTTCCTTTCACCTTCTTCCAAAAACAAACTCATCTACACTGGCTGTTCAACTGCAATAAATTCAAACTGTCCTAAAATTAAGAATATTCTGAAACCTGCTTTTGGCTTTGCAAATATAATAGCTATGTTTAAACACGATTTTCCCCAAGTAACCATCTCTCAGAGCATAAGAACTGCTTCTCTGTTTTTGTTCTTTTTTATAAGTTTGTCATCATAGCATATACTAGCATATACTTAAGACCTATAAATTTTCTAAAGTCTTAACGTAATTGAAGACTTTAGAACAGGCTTTGGAGTTCAGAGCTTAATAAATAACACTTTCTTCAAAGTGTACAAGAACTTTGACTTGTTATATGATTTCTATTAAAAACCCGCCTGAGTCCGCTTAAAACTTAACACTGACAGAAGCTTTTTAATCGAACCATGCTAGATTAAAGCATCAAAAAGGAGTGTACCAAAAGCAGTTTAAAACAAACCTGGTATACACTAATGGTCAAACATTTTTAAATGCTCATGATTGATCATGATCTACTTGTAATGCAAAACTTCTGGTATAATATAAGCAGACATAAATGATTGGTGTTTATTTTAGAATTAGGAAGTCCAGTTCCATATCAATAAAAGGTAGGTTAAAAATAAAAAAGATTAAAATTGTTGATTTATTGCTTATTTCACAACATAGCACTTGTAACAAGTTAACACTGTTAGGGTAAAAACTGTACACTAACAAAATCACAAAAATCACATGAACTGAAAAGTATATCATCCATATTTCTGTTCATTACTTCATATAAATATTTTCATTTGATGCTACTTTAAACGTTTACTTTGCAACATATCAGAGGGCATTATTTTGCCTAATACTTTACTTGTTAACAACCTCTGCAAAGTGTGTACACAGGCGACTTTAAATATGTCTAGGATTGTTCAAAGCTTGAATGGTATTTTTCACTCTGAACTAGTAACATAGTTTCTTTTCAATGTATGTTTAAATAATTCATACATTTTCTTTTTATAATATATATTTATTATAAATGCTATGTCTGGCAGATAAACCTATACTTTAACTAGATTTTGAAGATAATAACACTTTGGTACCTTTATTTAAACCAATAAGATATATTAGTAATAAAATGCTAAAATTAGAAAGTTTTGAGCAGTACAAATTTGTTATGATATTATAATATTTTTTGGATCTTCTGCATCTGATAGTATTGGGAGTAAAATTATATAGTGTCCTGTTTGCTTTATATTCACTTGCAAATTACACTTTATATTGCAAATATATAAAGAAGCAGTGGTAAATCAGTGGTTAATGTTGTGGTTGATGGTTTAAGTTCCAATACTTGAGCAAGTTCTTAAACCATGAGTTGCTGGGACTGTAATAAAACCATGTGTATTATTTGTTATATTTTAAATAGTGAAAGATAAAAAGAACTAATTTTAAATATATATAAAATATATTGAAATAAACATGTGGACATGCCCCTAATTCCTAAATAAATGCTAGTTATTTGCTTGGAATGTCTTTAACTTAGTAATTCAGTCCTGATCAAACATAAAAGTGCACAAATGTTCACAAAGAAAATTATTAATTAACTCCATTACTTGATGCAATTTTAAGCCAATGTTATTTTATGTTTGTATTATCTACAGTAGTAGTGGCAGATGATATGGAAAGCAGTTTCTCTTCACATAATTGCACCTTGTTAATCAGTGAAAACTGACAGCATTGAGGCCAGAGTGTCTTTTTTAGTGCCTTAATTTCTACTCCAATATTTTAGCTTATTGTGTTGTCATCCATGTAACCAAACATGAGCCACAATTCTGTCACTAATTAGCAAAGTGCTACTTTAACAGAGACATTTTTGGCTAGTGAAAGTAGTCAGAGAATAACTATTTAACACCTACATAACTATGGCCATTATGTTCCAAAGTCTGTATGATTTTAAAAAGAAGGGTTTATTAAATAAATACACCGTTTTAATGTCTGTTGATCAACCAAAACACATTATAGAGCTGTGCTACGGTCCTGGCTGCCATGTTAAGAGGAACCAAAAGCCTGTGCATTTTAAATTAATTTTCCACTTGATGGACTCTGTCAAAGACAGCCTCTTAGTAACAAAGTATGATATGGGAGCCTTTATCCACTTGAGGCCTCCTCTCATCAGCCAGAGGCAGAGATAGCTCAGAGCTACAGATGAGGCAACTGTATCATTTGAGCTAAAGACTGGAGGCCAAATGTAGCCAGGCTAAAACAAGTGTGTGTCTGCCTGAGTTAACACCTGCATCATCCAACTAGTTACAGTTCATTTATCCAGGTTTCCATGCCAGTCCTAATTTCCATAGCACCACCAACATTCTCCTGACACAGCTTTGCTTACACAACACTGCAATCACGGGGATTTTAATTCCTCATAACAAATCCCCCTCCTGCCCAGACACATCCAAATGTTGCAAAAAACAAAGTATTAGAACTTAGTTACAATACTTGAGTATTATTTAGGTAAATGTTAAATCTGATGAAGTAAAATTTAATACATTTTACTTACTACATTTTCAAAACATAACCTTTGCTTTTTACCTTTTTAATAGTCTATTTTTAAATTTATTTTATTTAGGTGATTCTAGTCACACACCAAATGTATTGCAAATTGAAACACTACTGAATGTAAAACAGCGGGGGAGGAGAAATGAAGTTGTAGCCGGCTGCTTTCAATGAATCCAGTCACCAAATAATCAGATTAAATAATTGCTGCTGCAGTGCTACATTTACTATGTGATGATTTTACTTTCTTGGTGTTGTATTGGTTCATATTTATTTATTACTTACTAAACAGTATTTGCAACATAGTAAGCATCCAATGGCCAAAAGGCTTTTCGGACAACACATCAAACACTTCATTCAGATCAGCACATATTTCCAAGTGTGCTTCTTTTTCTGCATAATTAAATTAAAAAAATTACAAAGAAATAGCTAAACGAATCACTAAAAAAGACCTTGGTTAAGATAACACACCGTCCAGAGTATTAATGTGATAAACTAGAAAATATTTCAAGACTGTAAAAGAACTTGTTGACATTATACCGTAATGTTCTGTAATGGTTAAAACAAATATTTTGTTTACTTGGGGTAAATTATGGAAAAGTATTTAAAAATATTCTTGTTTCATAACTTTAATTTATGTCAATCTGGTTTTGCTAATTAATATTATTTTTGTAAATAATTCCATTGTTACACAGACAATTATTTACCCTTTGACTTCAATAAACATGACTATGTTAACATGTAATTAATAATTCTATTTAAAGTACAATATTTAAGAATTGTTTTATTACTTATTTATTTGAATTAGATTAGTAGTACTTTAACTTTTTACATCTGCATATACATATATCCATGTATATATCTACACCTATACTTTAAACAAGACATTTATACAGTTATCAACTACAGTTCACCTTTCACAAACACACTCAACTGTCAAACAAGCATCTTTCAAACCACCATCAACCCATCCATCTACATATCCAGTCAGTCACTTTCCAGTGAAACAATCCAGCTACTAAATTCATCAGTAAATCCATAATATAATTTAAAATATAGCTAGTAATTTTTCCAATGTCTCTTCTAAATTAATCATACCTTAATTTTTTGGATATCATTTTCTGATTACCTTGTTTGCAAAGTCATCCACTCAACTTAAAGTTTGTCTATCTACCGACCATAATAATTCTGTTTATACAGATATGATGTTTTCTTTCTAATATCAATACAACCTTCCAGCCACCAATCAATCAGTTTACTAGTTCATCTAGCCATAATTGTATCGGCCAGTCATTAGTCTATTTAAACATATATGCTATGTCCACAGACAAATATGAGACTTTGTCAACACTGCCATTGTTATCATACTGTGATATAATAATACTTCCTTACCAAACTCATCGCAGATGCTCTCATTCTCCAACAGTGTGGGGTGATCAAATGTGTCCCTGCAGTAGAGGATCTGTGTGTTGCTGGTGAGTGTAGCAATACCCCCCAGTGCTAACACCACCTGGTCCAATAAGAGAGAGGCGGGCCGCTCACAGATCCGTGCAATGATGGAGCGGTAGCGACAGTACTGTGGATAACTAAGCACCAGAACCTTCTTATCCTCACATTCGTCGCCTGTAAGTAAAAACAAACAAGATGTCAGATATGTTGAATTTATTGTACTTTAAAAACAAAACTTGTATCTTGAGAATAATGTATACACACGTGGACAAAATTGTTGGTACCCCTTGGTTAATGACAGAAAAACCCAAAATGGTAACAGAAATAACTTTAATCTGATAAAAGTAATAATAAATAAAAATTCTATGAAAATGTACAAATGAAAGTCAGACATTGCTTTTCAACCATGCTTTAACAGAATTTATTAAAAAAAATAAACTCATGAAACAGGCCTGGACAGAAATGATGGTACCCCTGAAAATAATGTGACCAAATGGACATGTTAAATCAAGGTGTGTTCACTAATTAGTATCACAGGTGTCTACAATATTGTAATCAGTCAGTGGGCCTATATATAGGGCTACAGGTAGTACACTGTGCTGTTTGGTGACAAGGCTACACAGTGCTACACAGGGCTACACTGTACTGTTTGGTGACAAGGTGTGTACCACACTCAACATGAACCAGAGGAAGCAAAGAAAAGAGTTGTCTCAGGACATTAGAAAGAAAATAATAGACAAGCACGTTAAAGGTAAAGGTTATAAGACCATCTCCAAGCAGCTTGATGTTCCTGTGACTACAGTTGCACATGTGATTCAGAAATTTAAGATCCATGGGACTTTAGCCAACCTCCCTGGACGTGGACGCAGGACGAAAATTGATGACAAATCAAAGAGATGGATAACACAAATGGTAACAAAAGAGTCAAGAAAAACATCTAAAGAGATTCAAGGTGAACTTCAAGCTCAAGGAACATCAGTCTCAGATCGAACTATCCGTCGATGTCTGAGCCAAAGTGGACTTCATGGGAGACGACCAAGGAGGACACCATTGTTGAAAACAAAACATAAAAAAGCCAGACTGGAATTTGCCAAACTTCATGATGACAAGCCACAAAGCTTCTGGGAGAATTTCCTATGGACAGATGAGACAAAAATGGAACTTTTTGGCAAGGCACATCAGCTCTATGTTCACAGACGGAAAAATGAAGCATATCAAGAAAAGAACACTGTCCCTACTGTGAAACATGGAGGAGGCTCTGTTATGTTCTGGGGCTGCTTTGCTGCATCTGGCACAGGGTGTCTTGAATCTGTGCAGGGTATAATGAAATCTCAAGACTATCAAGGGATTCTAGAGAGAAATGTGCTGCCCAGTGTCAGAAAGCTTGGTCTCAGTCGTAGGTTGTGGGTCTTACAACAGGATAATGACCCAAAACACACATCTAAAAACACTCAAGAATGGCTAAGAGGAAAACACTGGACTATTCTGAAGTGGCCTTCTATGAGCCCTGACCTAAATCCTATTGAGCATCTTTGGAAGGAGCTGAAACATGCCGCCTGGAAAAGGCACCCTTCAAACCTGAGACAACTGGAGCAATTTGCACATGAAGAGTGGGCCAAAATACCTGCTGAGAGGTGCAGAAGTCTCACTGTCAGATACAGGAATCGTTTGATTGCAGTGATTGCCTCAAAAAGTTGTGCAACATAATTTAAAAAGTTAAGGGTACCATCATTTCTGTCCAGGCCTGTTTCATGAGTTTATTTTTTTTAAATAATTATGTTAAAGCATGGTTGAAAAGCAATGTCTGACTTTCATTTGTACATTTTCATAGAATTTTTATTTATTATTACTTTTATCAGAATAAAGTTATTTCTGTTACCATTGTGGGTTTTTCTGTCATTAACCAAGGGGTACCAACAATTTTGTCCACATGTGTATATAATCTAGGACCTGACAAAGATTTAGTTTTCATTAAATGTATATCTTAAATAATATACTAAAAAAGATAACATTGCAAAAGCTATACATCAAAACATTATGTAATGATAAATTCATTTTTGTTAGTGATGAAGCACAGATGTCAGCCTATACAAATATCGATTGTGCAAATAAAAAGTGTGTAGCTCCTTTTTCCATTATGAATTCCCATTATTGTGTCAAAAACATAAGACAACAACAGTTCACTTAACAAAACCTAAGCTCAAATATTTGAAAGAACAGAATATGGGCTCTTATAAAATAAAACACAGGATACTAAAGGCTCATATGCTTGCAGCTTTTGATAGACAGGTGCAATCCAGAGCTGTTTAGACATGTCGAAAGACCAGAAGGAGCTGTCAGAGAGCTGTAAAATGCAATTCACTGGACACAAAGTGAGTTTACATTTGTCACCTAGTTAGATTTGCCTGCAGACTTTATGGAGGCAAAATAGAGTAGACCGGGCAAAAAAGAGATAAAAAATTTAGGGTTGGAAATTTTGCTAGTTGTGGGAATGTTAGTAATTAGTAGCCCTTTAAAGCTACAACAATTAGAGGATAAAGCAGGACAGCAAACTATTTGGTGTTAAAGCCTGTGGCAAAAGAAACTTGTGACTGACAAATGGAAAAAGCAACACAAAGCTCTTTAGATTTACCCTGTTTATCCTTTTATAAGACTTTTATTGCATGCCTTAGGGTCACTTAAAGCAGATGTAGAGATGCAGTGCACACATTCTCTTCCTTTAAGTAGGAAATGGAATTTGCCAGGTTTTTAACGCTATGTATAATTCAATACACTTTACTCTAGTTTGTATAAACTAAAGGTTAAGAGCCACTGTCTGTTTACAAAGAGTTTACTTCTAAAGGAATGAAAAAAGATTCTATTTACTTCTTACATAACTGCCTCATTTCCCTCTTACCCTATTTTACTTGCAATTAGCACAGCTGAAGATAATCTGAGAATGGACAACATTTTAGAGGATACTCTAGGCAGGACTAATTGTTCCAGGATATAGCAAACATTTTTCTTATTAGATCTCACTTTAGGCCTGTAAGCCTAAAGATAAAGAAGGAATGAATATACAGCAATAAGCAAAGTTCCCCTATCACAGATATTTTGTTCCTAAAATAAAAAAGTAATTTTCTATTTGTCGTTATTTGATTAAAATGGGTTGCAGTATCATTGTAGACTACTATAAATTGTGTTATGCAATTTTCTTTTTATACCGTGGACAAGAGACCCTTGTTGCAAAAAGAATCCTAACTGGTCACAAAACACACTCTTTAAATCACAATGAGGAAGCCTTACACTTCTTTAACAGTCTCAGTTTCTTTAAATATGGCTCCATTTTCTTGGTTTATAGCTCAAGTATTTCACAAAATGCCAAAGGCCTTCTTTAGAAATACATTCATGCAACATCTCTACATAGCCAAATAAAACTAAAATGTAAAATGTATGCTGTGAGGAGTTCATTATTTTTTAATAATGACTCTGTTGCTAAACTAATGCAAGGGAGAAACAATTAAAAAAACAATTTAAACAGACACCACTGTTAAAAAAAATCCTTAGCCCACATTACATTTTAATTATGATGTGAGGAGCATGAAAGACAAGATGACCCAGATAAACATCTGATAATGGCTTTGTTTAGCTGGCTCACGTTCCTGCCTAAACATGTTCTGGAAGTTTACAGGGTTGTATCTCTAAATCACATGTAAGTCGGTTAACTCTCTCTAAAGGTATTTGCTTAGGATTCCCCTCTTCTCTCCTGTGATTACAAATATGTGGATAATGCTGGTAACATCAAAGGTGCCTGGTATCTATCCTTACCAACTTAGTCGCAATCACAATGTATGGGTATTAAGATTTTTATTTAAGCTGGTGGGTGAAGGTGCCAAAATGCACTGGGCTATCTGTACCAACATTTTACCCAATATATTATTACAATTGACTGAATTTGACTTGTGAGGCACATTGTAATAGCTACAAATCATTTTGAGAGGGGGTCAAGTGTAAATAATTTTGAATTCAGAATTTTAAGCCTTTAGGCACCCAGACAAAAATTGAGAGAGAAACTGAGATTCCAAAAATATAAGCCTATAAAACACATAAGTGTTAAGGTTATTGGCATGCATTATTATTGACACTAGCACAGTACATGCTGAGAAATGCAGCAGCACCGAGAAAAAATGTGTGTCATCTCCACGGCAACTGTTTTAATGGAAGTTTTTTCGTCAATAACAGCAAACACAATTACACTTTGGTCATAAACCCATAAATCAATGTGTTTAATGTGTCTAGTGTGTTGTATTTCGAGTAGCTGCATAACCGTGGGGTTGTTAGTGACTTACACCATTACTAAGAGGAAGGGAGATGAGAAAATCACATTTTTCACTGGTATAAGGAATAAGGAAGCAAGATCAGTGTTGTGTGTGTGTGCTTACAATAATCTTTTGATTATGAAATACAAATCACCCAGTGTTATTTTTACTGGATTTAAAAACATAAGACTCTTGGCTAACATCTCTATGATTAATGGTACTTATAGTATATTTTTTCAGTCATTTATTCCAGAGGAATGGCCCTTTTGCAGAGAAGGAAATGGCTCAAAAGGAAACAATTGATCTGAGATAGATTGGTAAATACATACTTATAAACAACCAAATCTTCTGCCGTTCTTTGAGCATTTTTAGTGATAGTCATTACTGACAGAAATACATGAATTTATGTTTTTTGTAGATGTTTATTTTTTGGTAGTTATGATACTGAAATGTCAACACCCCATTTACACACTGAATTTTTTTGACCGTCAGATTCTTTGTTTACACATGGGTGCAATAAAAAATGCCATGGAATTAATTCTAAGGAGACAGCAGGAAAAACAACAACCAATTAAAACATTTTACACTTACTGCTCCACAGGATAATCACAAGAAAAGACCAGACTTGCACTCTTTGTGTAAAAAGGTGCTTTTCAGACTTAATGTATCATCCTCCTGGATTCAATTCTCTTTGCAGCATATCTCAATATAAGAGCCTGAGAACATCACAGGCTTTAATAACCTCCAATTAGAGCCACTGCATATTATGAATTCCTGTCTTACTCTTATAGTACAATACATCTAAAAGCATATAATATTTTCTCTAAACTCAAAGGAAACTTCCAATTGAAAGCGGGTGCTTGGAAAAATATGGTGCAAGTTTGTGCCTGAGCTCAATTACTGAGAAACGCGCTCCCCTGCTTGTTAAATTTGTGTGATTGTATTTCATGTGCCAAGAGCAACACAAGAAGATCTAAGCCTAATAGATGGCAGGCTGCTCAAATAACACATGTACAGTGTGTTCCCCACCCCTCCCCTCACCTCCATAATACAGCTCTTTATTCAAAAGCAACCAGTCCAGACCCAACCAGCATTTGACTCATTTTGGAATATCACCCCAAGTCCATACAAAATACTTTTCTCATGATTTATGTAACTTCTAATATTTTATTGGTCTGATACTTTATTGGCGAGTGAGCACCACATTAGTTAAGAGCTTTTTGTTTTGCATGGCAAAATCCTGCCCAAAGGGTCAGGTTCTGCTTTGTTTTACTATTGACCAGTTTTTAAACTTAAAATATGGTAGCAATTGTCTTGGATGGTCTATTGCTTCAGGTTATTCCTTAAGAAAAAGCTGAACTTGATAATTTTATCTTTCTATCTTTATGGCTTTATATCTATGCAACATTCTTATGCAGGTATGATAAAAAAAGGATTGCATTTTCAAATTATTAGACAGGTGATGGTTGAAAATAAGGGATTTACTTAAATAATTATATATAGTAGATTTCAAACATTAAAACTTAATCTTGTATCTGTAACGCATTATATTAGTACATAAAATATGTTTCATTTTTGCTATTGTGACATATGCACAATTGTCATTTAAATGAATGTTAAATCATTAGGTTAATGAGAATTCATATCTATTCTCAAAGTCTGCTGCAAATATAATTTTCATGAACGTGTTTGGTGTAAACAAGATCAGATGTTGAGTACAATCTCAAATTGCACACTTTCAAGTGTGTGAGAGCAGACTATGTCTATTGTGTGGGCATGTGTCATATTATACCATCTGTATACATCAGTAAATATGTTCCCAGGCAGCACAGAACTAATGAAATTCACATCCAACAAATTAGCACCAGGGGCTTTGTTATAATGGATACTATAAGCTCGATTTTGATTCACACAGTGTTCTGTGTGTGTGTGTGTGTGTGTGTGTGTGTGTGTGTGTGTGTGTGTGTGTGTGTGTGTGTGTGTGTGTGTGTGTGTGTGAAAGAAAGAAAGAGCAAGAAGTGGAGAGAGAAAAAGAGAGAATAAGAAAAAGAGAGAAGGCATAATAATCTCTTTACGTGATGACATTTTAAATATGTGATCCTCAAGTAAACTAAACACAAAAACACAGTTTTTATGTAATTGTTTCACATAAACTACACAGCCACAGGTTAAGGTACATAACTAATTAATAACAGATGGATTCGTTCCCTTAAGTTTAAATAAAAAAGATTAGTTTAATGGAAATGTTTCATGCTAGTAATTTTATCCATATTTTATAAGCAACCACAACTGTGATAGAGTTATAAATAATTTAGTATTTTACTATGTGTTATGCTTTGTATTTTACTGCTCTGAATTTTGCCTGAAGGGAGACTTTGGCCTAAAATATTGCACATTGCTCTAGTTTTTGAGTATAGAGATAAAGCTGAACTAGAGGTGGTTTTGAGTTGCAGTGGTGAAGCTAAAGCTAAAGCTCAACTGTAATCAGAAATATTGTTATTAAAGATATATATATATATATATATATATATATATATATATATATATATATATATATATACTGTATATATACTGTATATATATACTGTATATATATATATATATATATATATATATATATATATATATATATATATATATATTAAACCTATTATAGTTTTTTCAGCGTTGCTTAAATGACAATCACGCTATAGTTTTGTTTAAATGAAAATATGCTTTAGTACAATCATACAGTGAACCCCCAAAAAGCAAGCCGCGCCAATGGCAAGGAAAAATGCCCTGATGTTATTGGAAGGAACATTGTGAAGGTGGTACAGATATGTATAGTGTACTATATTAAAATATGGCCTCCTTATTTTTTAAAGTAGCAACATTTAAATTTGATCGCATTAAAGACGTATCCAGTTTTATTGACAAATTTATATATAGGCATTTATTTGCCTATATTTTGCATTATATAGACAAATAAAGACAGATCCAGAGATCTGTAAGAAGTAGATAAAGGACAGACAACAGTGTTCGAACTGCGATTTGGAAAAATGGTGTTGAACCACCATTTTTTGTACAAATAGTCACTATGCATATATTAATGAAAAATATTTTAATGTACAATGCAGATATCATTATTCACATTTATACCAATTTTAAAGGAAAACACAAGGTTGATTTCTAGACAGCTGCAAATGCATAGGGAGTTTATTTTCATACATCATAATTGCCCTAAATATACGCCTATGCCAAAAATACTACTAAGGTGCTGGGCCAGACAAAGAGTGGTCCAACAAAACCCCTATGAAAAGAAACACCAGGAACAAGTGTAGCCTGCCTGATTTAGGGTTATCGGGGCCTCACCCTGGAGCCAGGCCCGGGGATGGGGTTTTTCAGCGAGCATCTGGGTGTCGGTCACTCTCCCATGGTGCCCGGCCGGGCCCAGCCCGAAGGAGCTACATGGGTTCCCCCTCAAATGGGCTCACCACCTGTGGGGGGGTAGTAATAGGGGTTCGGTGCAGTGTGGATCGGGCAGTGGCCTGGGCGTCGCGATCCTCGGTTGCTGAAATTGGCTATCGGAACTTGGAACGTTACTTCACTGGCAGGGAAGGAGCCTGAGCTGGTGCGGGAGGTTGAGAGATACCGGCTAGATATAGTCGGGTTCACCTCAACGCACAGCTCGGGTTCTGGGTCCAATCTCCTTGAGAGGGGCTGGACCCTGTTCTTTTCTGTAGTTGCCAATGGCGAGAGGCGTCGGGCAGGTGTGGGCTTTTTCGTGGCCCCCAGCTTGATGCGTGCATGTTGGGGGGTTTTGTGACAATAAACTTAAATTGAAATTAGGCCAGTGTTCAGCCTTGGTTATTTTTGACTATTCAGCCACAGTAGTATTTTTGGCATAGGCGTATATTTAGGGCAATTGTGATGCATGAAAATAAACTCCCTATGCATTTGCAGCTGTCTAGAAATCAACCTTGTGTTTTCCTTTAAAATTAGTGTATGCTTGGATGCAACCTATTTTCTTTTTCTCTGTCAAATTGGCCAGTTGCCACTGGGGATTCGTTTGTTCCATTGCTACAAAATAGCATTCTTACCACCATGCATCAAAACCGCTCCAGCAATTCTTGCAAAGAGTAAACCAAACCAAACTTTTAATTTGCCTCTTTTTCTTGCTACTATGTCATCTCATACATCTCAGTTTTCTGAAATATTTGTCATGGCATAGATCAGTCTCAGTCTTTGCAAGTCAATGAACTGTTCCACACCAAGGTGTTGGGGGTATCATTTTCAAGTCTTATTTCTTAATAATGCTTTGAGCAAGACTTTTGATATCTTCATGTACCATCTGCCAACTTTATCCTGGAACGTTTTTGGAAGACATGCACTTCTAATAATAAAATTGGTCGTAAGAATGGCTTCTTCTCTACTAATGTAAACATATCTATTATCGCTGATTTCAGGCTGTGCTATCAGGGTAGAATCTAAAATGAATTGTTTAATCTTGTTTGGTTCCTTAAGATAAGCGATTATCTCATTTTTATGTTTTAGCATTGATGTACACCAGTGATTTTGGAAAGGAACAGTATTACCTGTATTAACTGTTCGGTGAGGATTTTATGTTAAGCATTTTGAAACAATGCATGTCTGTTTAAGAACTTTGACAATGTGCACAAGTTTTATTTCTACACCCTTGTTCACCAAAATACCAGACACAGTTCAATCCCTACATGCAGCCAATTATATAATATTAGATATGAATCAAAATAATTCTCCTCCTTGGATCACCACCTTACTGTGGTGGAGGAGTTTGCGTGCTTGAATGATCCTAGGAGCTATGTTGCCCCAGAGGGCAAAAAGCCCCTGGCAGGGTCTCCCAAGGCAAACTGGTCCTAGGTGACGGGCCAAAGAGTGGTCCAACAAAACCCCTATGAAAAGAAACACCAGGAACAAGTGTACCCTGCCCGATTTAGGGTTATCGGGGCCCCACCCTGGAGCCAGGCTCGGGGATGGGGTTTGTCAGCGAGCGTCTGGTGGTCGGGCACTTTCCCATGGTGCCCGGCCGGGCCCAGCCCGAAGGAGCAACATGGGTTCCCCCTCAAATGGGCTCACCACCTGTGGGGGGGTAGTAATAGAGGTTCGGTGCAGTGTGGATCGGGCAGTGGCCGGAGGCATGGGCCTGGGCGTCGCGATCCTCGGTTGCTGAAATTGGCTATTGGAACTTGGAACGTCACTTCACTGGCAGGGAAGGAGCCTGAGCTGGTGCGGGAGGTTGAGAGATACTGGCTAGATATAATCGGGCTCACCTCAATGCACAGCTCGGGTTCTGGGTCCAATCTCCTTGAGAGGGGCTGGACCCTGTTCTTTTCTGGAGTTGCCCATGGCGAGAGGCGTCGGGCAGGTGTGAGCTTTCTCGTGGCCCCAGCCCTGGCTTGACGCGTACATGTTGGGGTTTTCCCCGGTGGATGAGAGGGTAGCTTCCCTACACCTTTGGGTGGAGGAACGGGTACTGACTGTTGTCTGCACTTATGCGCCGAACGGCAGTTTAGAGTACCCAGCCTTCTTGGAGTATGTGGGGGGGTATTGGAAAATGCTCCTCCTGGAGACTCTGTAGTCCTACTGGGGGACTCCAACGCTCACGTGGGCAATGACAGTGAGACCTGGAGAGGTGTGATTGGGAGGAACGGCCCCTCTGATCTGAACCCGAGTGGTGTTCAGTTGTTGGACTTCTGTGCAAATCACGGTTTGTCCATCACGAACACCATGTTCGAGCACAAGGGTGTCCATAAGTGCACATGGCGCCAGGTTGCCCCATGCCGAAGTTCAATGATCGACTTTGGTGGTGAGTTTGGTGGTGAGTTGGATCAGATGGCGGGGGAAGATGCCGGTCAGACCAGGCAGACCTAAACGTATAGTGAGGGTTTGCTGGGAATGTCTGGCAGAAGAACCCGTCAGACGGATGTTCAACTCTCACCTCCATCAGAGCTTCAACCACATTCCGGGGGAGGTGGGGGACATTGAGCCTGAATGGGACATTCCGTTGTTGAGGCGGCGGACAGGAGCTGTGGTTGCAAGGTAGTCGGTGCCTGTCGTGGCGGTAACCCTCGAACACGGTGGTGGTCACCCCGTGTAAGGGATGCCGTCAAGCTGAAGAAGGAGTCCTATCAGCGGAGTTTAAGTATCTCGGGGTCTTGTTCACGAGTGATGGTAAGATGGAGCGTGAAATTGACAGACGGATCAGCGCGGCGTCAGCAGTGACCCTATACTGGTCTGTTGTGGTAAAGAAAGAGCTGAGCCACAAGGCAAGGCTCTCGATTTACCAGTCAATCTACGTTCTGACCCTCAGGGTGGCTGGGCTCTCCCTTAGAGATAGGGTGAGAAGCTCGGTCATCCAGGAGAGACTCGGAGTGGAGCTGTTACTCCTCCGCATCGAAAGGAGCCAGTTGAGGTGGTTCGGGCATCTGGTAAGGATGCCTCCTGGGCGCCTTCCTAGGGAGGTGTTCCAGGCAAGTCCAGCTGGAAGGAGACCCCGGGGAAGACCCAGGACACGCTGGAGGGATTATATCTCTCAGCTGGTCTGGGAACGCCTCGGGGTTACCCCAGTCGAGCTGGTGGAGGTGGCTGGGGCGAAGGAGGTCTGGGTCTCCCTACTTCGGTTGCTGCCCCCACAACCCGAACCCCAGACAAGCGGAAGATAATGGATGGATGGATGGATGGATGGATGGATGGAATCAAAATAAGAAAAATAAGAATTCTAGACTGTTAGGAAAGTTTGATTAAGCAGAAGGTTTGATATCAAAAACTGAAAAGCAGAATGTTAGACTTGATTATTTGAAACCAACAGCCTTGTTTAAAGTTACAGTGCTTAAACTGTTATTTGGTGTAATCTACAGATAGTTATAAAGATGTATTTAATCTGGTATTTAGTGAAAAAACACTACAACCCTAATCAAGCAGGAATTTAGGGTTGCAATGACAAAGCTATGCAGGAATTCAGAGTAACAGTGGATAGGACCTAAGGCTGGTATTAGGGGAGAACACAATCAAAGCAAAGCTCAGATAATCTCTTTACAAATGCCCAGTACTCAATGAATTGCTAAATACTTGAAAGCAAAAGGTGATTTGATTTTGATAAATACATCCCTAACTCTCTACAAAAGTAGTACAATATGTATTCATAAGAAGGAAGTATGAAAAACAGATTAAGTGTTAACTTCTTTACATGCTACACTTTTTTACATCAGTTTTGTATACATTTACATACAATTATGTTGACATACAAGACATCTCCATGTTAGGAGAACAAAACTTGAGATTTCAGTAAAAGTATGTAACACCACTATTTATTAACTCTAATCCAATTTGAAATAAAGAATTTAACAAGTGGCTGTTACATAAGCATAGTTTTTTTTTTCAAAGTTCAAAAAACATTATTGGATTATGAGGCTAGTTTCAAAACAAGGAGGGCTATTGTTAGCATAGTAAACCTAAAAAAATAAAAATGATGTGATCAAATCTATAATTGGCTTATTTTAGGTCAAAGGTAGGTCAAGTTGAATATGACAAGTCTCTCTAGTAGCACTAAGGGAATAAACTAGAACCATTAACCAACAGGTGAACACCACAATATACAGATAGAAAAGACCAACTGAAAAGATATTTACTATATCCAGAAGATCACAAACACTAAAACACAACAATAACAATGAGAAACCAGGAAAAGAAGCTACAATAAACAAACCAGGGTGGAGCACAAACACTCAAAACACATAAAACAAAGGAATAAACAACAGGGGAATATGACTGCTTACAAAGCAACCAAGTGTAGAGCCAAAGCCATGCATAAAACAAACACGAGCCTCAGCAAGAGGACACAAAAAAAGGGCTTAAATAAAAAAAGATAACCAATGGGAAACAATAATTAACAATTAATTAACAATTTGCGTGACAAAAGTGAAGCAACTAAACAAACAATGGGACTCAAGACGAAAAAAAGTTTGTGTGTTGACAGATATGTAGCAAATTACTACTCGTTTAATTCCATTTCAGAAGATGATTAAAAACCAAAAATTTCCCTGTGTGTACAGTGGTATTTTTTGTCCCACCAACATTGGTATGTTGCATAATCACTATATAAAGTTTACCAGTGGCTGTAAAGCCAAAATGAATGGCAATGGGCTAAATGGACAGATGACAAACTGCAGTAAATGCTAGCAGGTCAAGAAGGAAACCAGCCTACAGCTGCATGCAAATGGGTTAAATAAGTTTTTTTCTTGGTCACAGAGCAAAGCATGATGACTGGGTAAAACTTTTCACTAATAATGAGTGTAGGTTTATTTTACATCTAGTAAGCAGCATTCTGAGAACAGATGTGATGTGCAATTGTAATCTTCCTCACATTACTAATTCACATGATATGGCATGATATGGGATTCCGGGTTGAAATCTCGATTTGGGTGGAGTTTCAATGTTCTCCCCAAGTCTGCATGGGTTTTCTCTGGGTTCCAGTCTAGAAACATGGATTCAATGTATATTGGCTGCTCTTAATTGCCCCTATATAGTATGTGTGAGTGTGTGCACAGCGATAGATTGGCACACTGTCCTGGGTGTATCTGCCCAGTTCCCTAAATATTTTCCCCTGTATAGCCATAGGGAAACTAATCCTATGGAAACTGGCATAGGGGAATTCTAATAGAGGATTAAACGAAAGATATGAATGAATAAATGAACGATATGGCAGTTTACATGTTCTTCTTTCTGAAAATGTATCAACCCAATTTCTTTGCAGCTGTAAGCGCTGAATTCCTTTTGCCTTCAGATCAAAAAACATGCTGAATCTCTTCACTATATTTAGATGGTAGATGGTGATATTTGTATTTCATATACAGTTTTATGCAAACTTTCAGGACTTTCTTGCTGTCAGCAAGTTTAAATTCCCTTTAGCAAACATGGTTAAATATAAAAGTTACTGAAAAAAATATATGGCTTTTTAGCTAAATTAGACTAATGCTTACCGTACACTCTCTAAAAGCCACATTTAATTATTTAATATATGTATTTTTTATAGACAAAATTCTACAAGTGAAATGTAAGTTAAAAAGAATGTGGATGTATGCATATTTACAGTATCTAAGTCATTTGTTTTGACCATCACCTACTTATCTTTGCAGAATGCTGGTGCTGACCTTTGTACATTGAGACAAGAGTTTTTTTCCCTTTAAAAATACCTTACAATTGTGCTTATATAGAAAATGTAACTATAGAAGTCATGTTCCTTAGAAATAAGTTAGAGAAAATGTAAATGGTCTTCAAAGTGCCTGCACTCTTTCCTGCAATAAAAGTCCTTCTTTCTTTAATTTAAAGAATACGACAATGTAACCATTTTAGAGATGGAATTAAGCATTTAGGTATATTAATAATTTATACAGCCAGTAATTAACAAGAATAAAAAAGTGTGTGTGTGTATGTGTGTAGTCAAAGGCACCTACATTAGGACGACAGGTAGTAAAGTATTCTTCATTCTACTGCCAAAACCATTGCTTTGTTTATAACTCTGCCGCTAGTAATATAATAAATCACAGTGGATGATGTTGGTGTGTATATGTGTGTGTGGTTAGTAAGATACTGACCTATACAAAATAAAGAATACAATTTTGTTCAACATCGTTGTTTGTTCATTGGTGTGTTTATATGTGTGTGAGTGTGTGTGTGTGTGTGTGTGTGTGTGTGTGTGTGTGTGTGTGTGTGTGTGTGTGCTGATGCAAAGGCTATAAAGCCTTATTTAAACACTAGCGCATGGAACAAACATTATATTCACATCAAAGCAAAAATACTAAGACTGATTACCTATGACTAAGTTCTTTATATCAGAATATTCTTTTTGCAGAGATAATGGAAATGGACATTGTCACACTGATTACATTTGCATTACATTTGGTCATTTAGCAGACACTTTTATCCAAAGCGACTTACAAGGTGAGCACAGGGTTAATCACAAGATGATTAATAATCAAGTGCAAGTAGGACAATAAGCTGCATAAGCATCAGCTTATATTTTTTCAGGTATGCATTCTGGTAAAACAATAAATAGCCAGCAAACAAAACAAGCAGAAACATGAAACCCTGGAAGAAATGATGAAATAAAACTGACACTCTTACGATTTATTGCTTTGCTTAAAGCTATTCAAGCCTGGTATTATGTACATGCAAATCAACAGTATTGTGGTTACCTATGAAAAAGATACTGGAAAGCATTTATTTCTGATTTGACTTTTGAAAATACTAAATGTGGTAAGAAGATACCACAGGTTCTCTGGGAATCCAGGTTTGAATCCTGAACTGGGTGATCTGAGTTTCTCTGGTTTCCTTACACAATCCAAAAAATAAATTCAAATTCAACTTCCACTTGAACCAAAACATTTGATTCTAACAAAGTAAATCTTTAAACCTGAAGGAGTAACAGATGTGTTTCTTTATTTAGTTTTTAGTTTTGTATATTTGATTAAGAAAGTCATGTAAAGGCATCTCTAGAGCAGTTCAAGCTTAAGGGCATTGCTCACAGGCCAAACAATGCCAAACTTGGCAGAACCATGATTCAAACATCAAATACTTTACTTAATAGCTCATAACCTTAAAAAGTAATCAACACTGTTCAAAGACAAATGGTAATTTCAAATATGTTTGTACATATATCAAAGGCTAAGTATGCTTTAAGCATGATTCATTCAAGTTATCTTAGTGTAACAAATTACTTCAGGCATTTAAGTTAAGACCACTCAAAATTACACTCCTAACAAGCAAAAAAATTCTCTCTATTTATTTAAACCACATCATTAAACATTTCAAACATATACATCAGTGGTGGAAAGCTTAGGGCAGCCCAGCTGTCACTATTGGACCTTTGAACAATGCAATTAAACTATAATTGCTAAGAGTGTACCATGACCTTGTGTAAGCCCTCTGGAATTAAAGCATTTACTAAAAGCTAAATGTATTGCAAACCAACAGTCATGTGTTATTTAGGCAAGCTGCTGTTGATTACTGTTACATCCACACAATCAGCATGCTGTAACCAAGGCACCAATAGATATGTGTTTATACCAGTTAATTAAAAATTAAAAAAACAAGAAATAATGGAACTATTCTTGTTTTATCTACAAGATCTAAGAAAAACAAAACTTTTCTTGTTAATTTGATGTTGTAATCAACAAAATAATATGTCTTAATAATTACTCATTAGGCGGCACGGTGGCTTAGTGGTAAGCACGTTCGCCTCTCAGCACTAGGGATTCCTGGTTCGAAACCCCATCTGGGTGGATTTTCCATGTTCTCCCCATGTCTGCGTGAGTTTCCTCCGGGTTCTCCAGTTTCCTCCCACAGACCAAAAACATGGATCAAGTCAATTGAGTTCTCCAAATTGCCCCATATAGAGTGTGTATGCTTGTCTGTGTGAGTGTGTGCCCAGATAGATAGATAGATAGATTGGCGCCCTGTCCTGGGTGTATCTGCCTAGCGCCCGAAACGTTCTCCCCTGGATGGGTATGGGGAACCCCCCCACCATATGTAATGTGAAGTTTACCAGAAACTATGTATAAGTGAAACTATGTATACCAGAAACTATGTATAATTACTAAGTGTAAACTTTTGTATATTTTTTGTTTTGCAAATAAATGAGGTAGATGTGATGAGATGTTTTGTTAGGTGGAGTTTTATTTATATAGATATTTGTTGCCGTTATTATATTATACCATTTTACAAACTTGCTTAATTATGGTTTTCTGCTGTTTGAAGTGTTTATTGCAACATATAATTTAATCCGGGATGCTAAATATAACAATTCTTTTTCATTTTAAAATGGTAATTTTAAAATGTCATGTCATTCTTGAAAAGTGTTACTTTCTACATTGTCTATTGAAAAAGTCAGGCTGTGGAGAACAACAGAAGATATTAGCTGTCTTGTTCCGTAATGGATCCTTACATGTGGCCCCTACTGAACTGTTCTAAGCTGATAGTATCTGAGACCTAATCCAAAGCCAAACACAAAAGCTTGCATACCTTTTCGCTATCTGCCATTCCACTCCATCTCACCATGCAAAATTAAATATTTATTTTTGTTTCACTTTTAATAAGCTAAATTAAATATGTATTAACTGCATACAAGTGTCAAACATAAAGGAAAAAAAAACAAGAGACATCAATATGATTAAGTACATCTTATTTGGGAAAATTGAAAACTACATTCTTGCACAGTATGTTCAGATTGTGTTTAAATCCAAGACAGCTCCCTATTTTAGCTTGTGAGTGGGAGAACTGATTATACTTAGCTGAGAGAATAGCATGGAAGAATAACATTACTCAATGAAGCCAATTAAAAAGTGTTTAGGATGTGACACAAAGAAGTGGATAAGATGCTAAGTGGGGATAAGACGATAGTATGCTGTCTACGCATTTTCAATTATTGCTTATAGAATAAATCATTTATAATTAAAGGGTCCATCTCTCTCTGTTTTTCTCTTTCACTCACAAATACACACAGACTAAAGAGAATAAAAAACAAGCTATTTTCAGTCTGTCCTGATCCAAATTGTCATTTTTGTAAAACTATTACTGTTATTACCTTATATTTTACAAATTAACATGGACAAGAGACGTGGGAAATATCCAAATCTGTACAAAATGACAAAAACAATAATCAATGTCATTGTGAACAAAATCATTTGTATTACTAATTTAATAAGCATAATAAATTGTGTCCTGGATCTAAAACACTGTTTTACACAAAGAAATGTTACATATCAACATCACAATGATACTGCTGTGAAACAGCTACAACCCCAAATAAATTGTAAACCTAACACAGGCTACTTCCACACAAATATATTCACATTTTTAAAACTGCTAAAACTGCTGGTGTGTTAAAATGATTTCTATTACACTTGTATATGCTCTGTATATGAATTGTGGAAAATGTGGAAAATGCAATGCATGACCATTCACATATGCTAGGCAAGGGCATTCTGGTTTTTGCTCTGTGTGTTGATTTAGGGTCTGAGTTGGTTAATTTAAAAATATGTCAATATGTTGCACCAATTCATGCAGTAATCTCTACTACTGTGACATATTTACTATAAACACACTGCAGATGTGGCAAATGATTGAGCTTTTTGCTTATCCACTATGCAAAGCAACATTTATTTATAGATGATGGGAGAGAGCAAATGAGGGCATGATCATTTATTGCAAATGGATGCTGCATACTGGTTATGCTTACATATGGTTAAAGGTCAAACGTGCAGAGGACCGGCAATGCAACAGCAAACAAACCTTGGCAGGAAACAAGATAAATGTGGCATGGAGTGCTGTATGTGCAGTGTGATGTCAGGTGACACCCAAAAACACTGTTGAAAATGCAATTACTGATTTCAGCAAAATAAAGTCCTGTAAAGGAAAGCACACTCCAGTTGCTGAAAGCGGGAGGGAATACTAACACCTGAGTACAATAAAACATGTCATAAAACCCATATGTCAAACAAAGTGCAATTCTGTTCAAAAAACTGACTACTTATTAAATCAGTCTGCTAACCAACAGGCAGTGTCTATTTTCTAGATATTAATATAAGTAAAGCAGGATTTGATAAGTGACTAATTAAATGTGGTAAGCACACTTTGCATCTTATGACTCAATAAAGTTAACTAGCTCACTGAAGGCTGTGAGTATTCTACTGCCAAATAGTGGGATTAATTAAGCCCAGGGATGTAGAGAAGGTAAAATTCTTCATGTTCAATATTTAAGAAAGGAAGGTGCTGAATTATGCAATGCAAACCCCCACTGTTTTGGACTATGAATGATTGGCTTGCAATTACAATGAATCAGACATTTCGACTGAATGATCTGACAAACACAGCTGGCCCCCCTCAGGTTCAACCGGATTATTCCACAATGCTATCCCTGACATGGTAGCCATTTTCTATAGTCAGTCAATTTTGCTCTGATCATTTAATAGGATTTGTACTAGCTGACAATGCTACTCTTATAATGGCACACAAGCTCTGTGCCTTTATATGTTAATAACTTCACTGTGCCACTTGTTTCACTGGTATTTTAGCAACCAGACAATTAGTTGTTCCAGAGTCTATTAATAGATTGATCATAAAGCTTTTCACCTGCCCTCGGAAGAATCAGCAACTGTTGTTATCTCTCATGTTATATCTCATATCTGCTAGTAATAACGGATATAAAAAGGGGGCAAAAAATAACACACCAATGTTTTACTATTTTTTACCCACTCCATCCCCCATATTTTCCCTAAGTACGGGAAAAGCATACCACAGAAAACCTTCATCACCATTAATAGCACACTAACACACGTTTTCCAAATCAATGGAGAAATGTTGGCACCTGTCCATGATTTAGACAAGGGGGAGTAACATATCAGTGGACAATAAGCTCTGTAAACTTCCAGATGGTCCTGCCAATAATCAAAACATGATGACTATAAAAACAGGCGAACAGGGAGAGTGCTTTGACTTTTGAAAGTGGGCAAACAGGCTGGATATAATTCTTAAAAGGAAAATTAAATAATCCTTACTTAAATTAGTCACTGTTTAGTTTGGTTACTAACTGTAAACAAAGCACCTCCAAGACTATTTCATGTTTGTCAACTGAGCAATAAATGCATACAATCTGTTTTATTACATAAATTAAAAACACATTAAATTATTATAAATATTTTTCACTGAATTATGTTTTTGTGTTCTTTTTAAATATGGGATAACTTTTTGTGTAGCAACTACATTTGAATTAACTGAGGAATATATTATCCGTAGGGCGGCACAGTGGCTTAGTGGCTAGCATGTTCTCCTCTCAGCGCTAGGGATTCCCGTTTCGAATCCCAATCTGGGTGGACTTTCCATGTTCTCCCCGTGTCCGCATGGGTTTCATCAGGGTTCTCTGGTTTCCTCCCACAGTCTAAAAACATGGCGCAAGATCAACTGAATTCACCAAATTGCCCCATACAGAGTGTGTTTGTGTGTCTGTGTGAGTGAGTGTGTGCCCAGCAATAGATTGGCACCCTGTCCTGGCACCCAAAACGGTCTCCCCTGGATGAATTTGTGAATTTCCCCATTGTGGGACAAATAAGGGTTTATCTTATCTTATCTTATCTTATGGGCATGGGGAACCTCCCCATAACACTAGTAGAGGATAAAGCAGAAGATAATAGATGGATGGATATTATCTGTATATGAAAGTGTGAAGAGCACTATTGCACGTTTTTGTTCTTTTTCACCCTTTTTACATTTGTCTTCTGACAGTGTGAGCATTTTTTTAAATTTATGGTATTACTTCTATACATGAAAATGAAAAAATCTGGTCTATTTCTACTTTTTAAATGGTATGGTAAAAGATATTTGATGCAGACTTAACACCAACACCACAGGATACTAAATTATTTCTTTGTCCTTTTAGAGAGAGCAGCAAAGCTTCATGCCAATACTATATAAGCCTGATGAATTACTTCCATCACTTTTAATACTGCTGCTTAAGCTAATGGGTTAGCAAGATGGGTAAAGGTAAAGAAAAAGTTTTGGTAAAGCATTATCTGAACGTAATGTAGATCCAGACATCAGTCTCTTTTCTCAACCACAGGGTTGATGGCCTAGCAATCCAGGGGTTGTGGGTTCAAATCCCAGGTCCTTTGATGTTACCAGTGTGGGTCCTTGAAGAAGGCCCTTAACCCTCATTGCTCCAGGAATTCTGCAGGTAACCCTGTATACTGAACCAAGTAAGATAATGATTCAAAACATACTTTAAGATTATGTTAGAACACAAAGACAAGGAGGTAGGCTTAAAATAATGGAATGACCCGCATAGACGTCTCCAGAATTAATCCCCACATTAACTAAGGCAGAAGAATAAAAGCAAAGCACCCACTACTATAGCACATGTGTGCTAACTCCTATGATGGGAAGAAATTTCTAAATTACACCTCAGAAAGAATGCCTCTATTGTGTTCAGCTCTAATATTTATAAGAGTTGGTGGTCCAAAAAATAGGTTTGATTTTGTCATACAAATTTATTCTATGATTTGTTTTATTTAAAGTTATTATTTGTTCTATGCTTTAATTCCAAAATACATTTGAGAATTTTGAACTTCTGTAAATATCAATAATAACTGCAAAAATCTGTGTTCTAAAACTTTTTGTTGGTAGTATGCATGACACCAAACAGACTTTTTATCAAGGCAATAACCTTAGACATGTACAAGGCTTGGCTAACATGAAAGCAACAGCCCGTATGACAGAAAGTAATGCATTATCCCAGCTGTCAGGTGACAATCTATTGTTGACATTTGGTTGGGTAGTTTTGCCATCTGTGTATATTTGAAAGTGTAACACAGCATTCCTTTGGAAAACAATAAATTATGCATTTTGTCCTGTATGCTTTCATATGGTTTTATATACACGATAAGTTTTTTAAAGTGCTCATAAAACATTTAGTACAACCAAACTAGTCAAACAGCAAGGCTTTGGTCTTGTAAAGATCAGATTTAATTTTACTTAGTGCACTAAAAAGCTATTTGTCAAAGAGAATATTGTGAAGTTGGGAGCAAATACGTTCACATAATTGCTCTGGGAATATTACAGCATTAGAATAAAGTAACACGAAATAAGTTATTAAAACAGATAAAAAAAATATTACTTAAATACTCATACATGCTAAGGGCTGAAATCTAAAATCCTGGGTGGATGGTTTGCCCTTATCTCAGGTGAAAGCAACAACATTTCAGTGCATCTTTGCACATTGCATGTGTGAACATCATAAAATATATGGACTGTTATTAATTAAATGTAAAGTAATTGCATAAAATCATGCATAAAAATGCATAATATAAGTGGAATTCATATTACTTTTGTGCCATTATATACATTTATGCCACTTTTTCCCCACGACACACGTACTGGTAGCAAATACATTAATACAAAATACATTTAGATGAAAAAAAATGTGAATTTTAAAGATAATGTACATTAAAATGTTATTTCAATTTATTCAGGCATCATTGCACTGTGTAGGAGAGAACTTTAATCAATTAGTCATTCATTGTCTTCCACACAATTCTCTACTTGGGTCACGACGGGGGGGGGGGGGGGGGGGGGGGGTGACAATTGAATGTGCTATTAGTGCTACCTTAGGTAATGGTCACTTAAATATATGATTTAATATCCATTGCACGGTTTAGGCAATGAAAAAATGTGATCAATCACAAAATATATTGGTTGTTTAATACTACATAATGGATTTGTTGCAGTATGATAAACAGCACAAAATTTATAAATGAATTTTTAAATCAGTGTATAATTTATCAAAAAAATTAAGACACAGACTTCCAATGAGCCTTTGTGAATTTTATCAGTGTGCACTATAATGAACTGAAGGAACCATCCATGCTATTTGTAATCGCCTAGGGGTTTATTGAGAAAAACTATAACCATATGACAAAGTTAAACTTTAATGAAAACTGCAGAGACAGAAGATGGATACTTTTATAACAATATAAAGCAACAAGCATCAATAAAAAATAACAAATTGCTTTTCCGCCCCCTCCTTTTGCGCCCTGCTTTTGTAAAGGTCATTACAGCTTTTCTCGTTGCATCTATCTAAGAACAAATTTTCTTATAATGTAGATACTAGTTCTGAATCCCATTCTGTCTTTTATGTGTAGTCTCTTAATGTCACCCTGCAATATATTCTGCACAGATGCATTCTTAACTGAATGGACACCTCAACCTTAGAAATTGTTTTATAATATAAATATAAAGTGTTGGAAAAAAGGAATTAAGTCAGGAGACTTTTCAAGACTTACATAACATTGATTGATCTTAAAACTGTGACATGCCTTCATAAATTTGATTTCCAAAAATGTCTATACACAGAGTTGTTAATAAGCATTTAAACTAATACATACCCGACCAGACATGAATTAGCTCAATCTCTTCTAGACTTGCCTTAACACTGCATAGAACTTATTTTCATAATACAAACTAAGATATGAGATTAGCACTAATTAGCTAATTAATAGTAACAAAAATGGTGGTAAACACACATAAGCTTTTTTCTCCAAATATTATAGCACACTTGCTTAATGCAGCATAATGTCCCTCGTTTTTATATTTGCATGATACAGTATGCTACAAAAATGTAATTCAGAAAAAACACATTTTCAACTGTCTCGCTCTCTCTCTCTCTCTCTCTCTCTCTCCCTATATCTCTCTGTGCATGCCTGTGTGTGTGTATGTGTGTGTGTGTGTGTGTGTGTGTGTGTGTGCATGCGTGTTTTGATTTATTCAGAAACCTCTATTAAAGCTGAAAGATTTTCTCACTGTGTGTGTCTATGTACATGCACTATTTCAAGGTAATTTTTCCATCAGTCATAGACAGCTCTCTTTCTTTCTTTACCTGTAGAAAGTGCCATTTTAACACTCCAGCAAAAAAGAAGATGGAAGAGCTATTATATTAAATGCACCTCTTAGATTCTCGCAATTATCAAATTAAAAAGCATACAGGTTTATTCTGTGTCACTTGCAATTAGTTTGTAAATTCAATACACCTTCCAATGAGCTAAATTAACATTCTGAAAAAGCCATTGCTTTATAGGTGCAGAAACTGAATTGAAGGCTTAGAATTTTAAAAAGCAGAATTGTGTCTATGTCCAGCATATTGTAGCAGGATTAAAACAATTATATACGATTATAAGGATCTCAATGTGCAGCTACATTTTATGCATGCCTGTTTTAATGCCAAAAACACGTTGCACATTACTAACTGAAGAAACCTTGAGTTACACATTATACCTACATGTTTCACTGTTTACGCTTAGACTGAAGCAATAAGCAATTGTTGTAAGCAAATTATATTTTTACACATTTTATTACTACCTAATTTGTTGGTTTTTATCAATCAGTTGTATAGTGCACATATACGGATTATACATATAAGAAACTTGCATTGTTGCTTAGCTGTAAATAGACTGTTAATTACTTAATTTCATGAATATTTTAAGGTTGTCTGGCATCAGCATGTGTTTTTGACAACAGAGCACAAGGTAATTAATATTGGTTTTAAATGCACTGGTTATTTACTAAATTCATGTTTTGCTAATACTATAACCAGTTTTTAAAACCCCCTAACCATTATGCCAAATCCACTTTATCCACTTATACCAGCACGTACATGTAAATGTCAGTGATGTGAGAAAAATGGTTCAGCACAACCTAATTAACAGCTTCTAAGTAATGGTCCTAAAATGTTCTCTTTTCATTTAGGAATAAGTGGAGAGATTGACTAATTTCGATAAACCTTTAGGAAATTGTTAGTTTTAATTTATTTTCCAATAGTTTAAAGTAGCAGTAAAATGTGAAATAGCGTGTATCCTCTGGAGTATGTGCTATATCACTATAAACATATAGGTGTGGTTGGAAGAAACAGAAAAACGAAAAAATGTAACGAATTAAATGTTGAATGCTTTTCTTTACTGTAAACTATTATGAATGCAAGGCATCTTGTGATGTTTTTCTGACAGGTAATTTTAGATACAAGTAATTCATCTAATGTAGACAGACTTGGCAAGTCTGAAGGCTTGGCAAGTAGATGAACTGGCAGTTTTAAATTACCTTCCATGGATGAGTGATAGACTGCACTAATGAACATAAACGAGAAAAACTCCTCACTAAGGATGAATGAACATTTTACTATAACTCAAACAGCTTAATTACTTCAGTAAAAACCTCTTTAATAATTTGTACCCTATTAAACACAACTGTACACTGTCTATAACTAAAAAACCTTACAGCTTAAAAAAAGTATGTATTTTTTTATGAGACAAAATGTTAATTATAAAAATTGATGCAAAGAGAAAGGTATAAGAAGGACATTTAATAAAGCCAATGGCAAATGGTGCAAATTACAAAGACATAATCATTCAGAGGCCACTATGGATGGCCAAAATGGATTTGTGTAGCCATTTAATTTGAGAGTAGTTTTGCTAAGCCCAGTATTATGGGCCAATGTGTGCCATATGTGACCACTTAACAATAAACTAAATTCTTAATTTATTTTAGCCTTTTAAATCTGCCCAAAATGTAACAATACTGAACACTAAATACTATGTATACAAATAGTTTGGATCATAGCATGATAAACCAAAACCCAGTAATTAACAAATTAAGCACTGAAAAATTCCAATAGAATGTTAATATTGTGCCCAAAAACTGATGCTTCCAAATTTCATCCAATGAATGGTTTATTTCTCATCAGATGAGGTGCTTTTGAAGCCTGCCTTTTGCAACTGAAAGGAGCTGCCCTGCTGAATGATGCCTTTCTTTCTGTGGGTAACAAAGAAAATTGAGACACACACACACACAGAAAGTGACAGAGGGAGAGAGAGAAAAAGGCAGAGAAAGACTCAAGAGAGGGAGAGTGAGAGTGAGCAAGCAGGAGATGGCCCTGGTCCTCTGCCAGAATATTCTGCTTACCATGTGAATATGGAGCCACTCTGGCTAAATCTAATTTGAAACCTGACAACATAAACAGGCTAATACAGTCATTAAATGTGCCTTATTAACAGTAGACAAACGTACACTCATGATGTGCACAAAGTAATAAGGTTAGACGAGTGACAGTAAATAAATCAGAGATCTTTTTTGTTGCTCTCCCATTGATTCACATTTGCAGCTGTAGCTTTCACGTAAGCTTAAGCGACAAAGCGTCCATTATTGATTCTCCTGTCTAATCTTGATGCGGGCATCTCATACATCAGACAATTCAAGGGCAATTTAGCATTTGCTTCTTTGGACTGAGACAAAGCTTATGCAAATTCCTGCAACTCACAAAGTGAAAAAAGATGCTGCCTCTGCTGTATAATTACTCTCACTGCTAAAAAGAGAAATATACAAGTACACCTCTTTTCGATGTCTTTTAGTTCTGACTGAAAGTTCTGGATGCTAAATGGCCACTTATTCTTACCAGAATCTGCACTAAAAAAAGATATTCAGCTGTGCCAGGATTGTTAGCATTGGGCCAATTCTTGGACTTTCACTTACTAGAAGTTAACTGTTATCTGTTACTCCAGAATGTAGCCAAAATTACATATTTATAGGCCTATAAAGACTTTTGCTGCAGCATTTACCCAACAGTAAAGATCTACGCCAATAGCTCTTATAAAAACACAAAACTGGTTTGTTTAGACGACTCACTATTTTCCTTTCTGCTGTGTGGTTCTAAATGAATCAGTATAGAGGCACTCCTGATCAGATGCGGCAGCACAGTTTTAAAATAATTCAAGCACTGATAAATTACTTCATCAAAGATTTATTTATGTAAGACAGCACAGTAAAAAAAGTCTGTAGTATGCATTGACCTGAAATACTGAAATAAAGAAGTGCAGTTTGTTTCATTTCATTATATACTGAGTGCTATTTGAATGAACCTATTTTTGTGTTTACAACAGTCTCCACGTTCTTGGATTTTGTCATTTAATTTCAAAATGTTTGTGATGGCAGATATAATCAAGGCTTACTATTAACATTCTTATTGATCCCAAAGTGTTCAATGTACTTGAAAAGTCAAATCAGCTCAACTCAACTTTATTGAAATAATTTTGTGTACAACATGACATTGTCTCAAAGCAGCTTTACAGCATTCTTGTGGCCTTTTCTTTCAATTTATTTCAATAGAATTGTTTAGTAATTTAACACTTTTGCCTTGAACCAAAAGAGGGGGGGGGACAATGCTACTTTTCAGGTTTTTCAATGTGACAATATATTGCTTTTGTTGTGTGTAGGAAGTGACTGAGGCATGCTAACATATTCACATGTTTTATATTACTGTTGGTGCCCCACTTTTCTATAGTTAATTCACATGACTCACATTCAAAGACTATAAGGCTTAAGTCCCCAAAGAGCAAATCATAGAGCAAAAAAAATCCTTCTTCACATTCAGAAAAAAACCTTAGGAGGACCAAGATTAAGTAGAGAAAATATTTACTCGGGCAAGCCTGTTAGCGATAACCAATCAGAAACTATAAATAAAAAACTCAGTTTAACAGAAATCATTTACATAAACCTAACAAGGAATTATAATGAATAGGTAACTAAAACAGGCCACCTACACCAAATGCCACAAAGTTAAAAGTAAATGTTGCTGCAGTACCAGCTTGGTTTTGATTTGATTCCCCACATACACAAGCACACACACACACATACACATATACCTAATGGTGATTGTGATCATGCCCTATCTCTTTCCCTATATACCCTTTATATACTATATATATATACAGATACATTCTTGGGCGGCTTAGTGGTTAGCACGTTCGCCTCTCAGCGCAGGTTTCCTCCGGGTTCTCCGGTTTCCTCCCACAGTCCAAAAACATGGATCAAGGTCAATTGAATTCTCCAAATTGCCCCATATAGAGTGTGTTTGTGTGCGTGAGTGTGCCCAGTGATGAATTGGCGCCCTGTCCAGGGTGTATTTGCCCAGCGTCCGAAAGTTCTCCCCTGGATGGGCATGGGGAACCCCACCACGACCCTAATAGAGGATAAAGCGGAAGATAGTGGATGGATGGATATATATCCTTTGTAACTCTGTGAAAAATGTATAAGTGGTCATTGTTTAAGTCAGCAATGGAGTTATACATATAACCAAATCCATGACTGTGTGAAAGGTAATGCCAGAGAATACACTATGGTATGAATAATTTTTTTTTTATTATTTTATTTCAAACATTTGAAAATAATAATATTTAGTATATTATTTGAAAGCAATTAAAGGCTAAGCCATAAAAGCAGTGATGCAAATAAGGTAGATAGTGTGCAACAATCCGGTTAACCTAATTATGCTCTCTCAGTAAATACAAATGCAATCACTTTGTAGGTACTGCCAATTTTCTTAATATACTCAGAAAGGTAAATTGTGCAGCTTTTTATTATAATGCCAATAAATATCTTTGTTACCCAGCTCTAACAATGCTGTTGTATGGCACATCAAATTCCATAGTCACGCCTCTGATTCCAACAAGCTATTTAAATCATACACAAGCACATCATCATGTTGCTTTTGATTACCCCAAAATAAATAGTGAATAGCAATAAGAAAGAGGATATTAATGCATTATTTTATAAAAAAAAATTAGACTGTAATGTAGAGATTTTGAACTGTAGTATAATTTCAAACTAAAGTATTTTTTATATATAAACTTCTCAGTTACTTTCCCTTTGATGCTTGCTGTCACTAAGTGAATTTCCCCATTATGGGAAAATAAAGGCTTATCTTATATTGTAGACATATCTGCACAGGAACAGATTTCTAAAATCATTAAATATATGACTAAATCTTGTAATGATCTTGAAGATTTAGCAAATTCAATCATGTATGAGGTTCCATGTAAAATGTATCTTGTGAGTTTTAAAGCATCTAAATTTAAACATTATATAAATTTTAAAATAAAGGACTGCCTTAGTGATTAATTTTCTAGCATTGTGGTATATATCATTCCAACATATTTTTTGGAAAGCCATAATCTTTGCACATTACAGTGTTATTTTAATTGTTTCATGATATTTACAAATACATCAAAAATTTGTCACATTATGTCACTACAAACAAGTGGGATCTAGCCTAAATCTGTCAAATGAAATCTTCTGAATGAAAGTCTGAATTATAAAGCAGAGGTAGTCTGGTTATTCTTTATAACAAGGCTTTTGGTAGAGTAGGAAAACGTATTTATGAAAAAAAGTATCTCTGTTATTACCATAATTATACTCACTAAGTTATGGTCATTATCTCCATTCTAATAGAAGGTATATCATTTTCTCTGGTGCACTTTAATAGTCTTCAAATCATTGTTTTATCTGCACGGTAAAGATAGAATATAAAAAGGAATGTAAATTTATTAACATTTACCCAGTTCAGCCTTCTCTCGTAGGACATCCTTGAAGTTTAGGCCACTGTTGAGTGTGGACTCACGGTACCGGTAAAGGCCTTCTCTTTGGCCGTTCCTGTCCAGCTCCTTTAGCATTGAAGGTTTTAGAGGCAAAGCATGCAGGCCTTTCTTCCAGCATGATGAATCCCATACTGTCCATTTCACCAAGTCCTCTAACTTTAGAATCACCTTCTCTGATACAGCAATCACTTCGTCCTACAAATGCACAAATACAGAATTAAAGATTATGTAATGAGGTATGGTTAACCAAAGAGCCAGCATTAGACTGGTTGCTGATGGCTAAGAAAGTTCTATTTGCTTGCACACACATTGTTATTTATTCATATTTATTCATATTATTCATATTATATACAAAAGTACTGGCATCAAAACGATAGCACATTATCAAATAACTGTTAAATCATAATCTAACATAGAACTTGTGTAAATATGTGTAGAAAAATGGCACTAGCAACAGGCATTTATCCCAAATTACTGGTAAAATGAAAACAAAAATTTCAAAAAAGTAATGGTATGCAACAAGTGTAAAACATTCACCAAAATTTTATAGTGGAAAACTGAAAATGTTAACAATTGTATCCTTTTAAATGTTGTTAACATATTATACACATATTTTTGTGAACAATAAATGAAATATTCTACTGGTATTATTGCAAACAAGAAGATAGCCTAGTCACACCAATAGCAGGAACAGTAAACAGATAGCTTGGACCGAAATAAAAATAACACAATATTCAAGTACAAAGTTGTTTTAATCCTTTACATTCCTATAGTGAAATTACGTTTCATTAAGTAGTTCTTATTTTCATCATTAAGAATCTCTTAAAAACTGTTAAAATATTTTTTTAACATAAAGTGCAACTATGTATATCTGTTAAAATAAAAAACAGAATTAGTGTACAAAACAGCAGCTAATAGGGGTGCGAATCTCTCAGTGCCTGGCGATTCGATTCGATTCCGATTTTTGAGGTCACGATTCGATTCAGAATCGATTTTCGATTCAGAAACGATTTTTCAGTTCAAATGGTCTTTAAATTTTGTTTAAATTATGTGATTGACAAGATGAAACAACAATGTAAACAAAGAGAACATTTATTAAGAACAATACTAAAATATAGACTTTACATTCAGTCACAGTGCATTTATATTTTGCAAATCTTTAAAATTTAACATAAAAAAAAACAACATTCGCTACATTTTCAAAACTTAACCTTAAATATTAAATTATTTTCAACTTCTTTTAGCTCAGGGTTTAGCTCAGCAAAATGGGCTCGCACATTTGTGGTATTTCCAAAGTACTTCAATTTCATTTTACACTTCTTGTAACAGTTGTGCTCATGTCGAGCTCACTCTTCCCCGCAACGTTATAGAATCCAAAGTGCGCCCAAACACTGGCTTTTAATGATGACGGGGCAGGTCGAATCCCGTTCTCCCCCTGCTCCATGCTTCCTGCTCCATGCTAGCGGACTCCATTCAGACAACGGAAGCCAGCTAACAAGCTTGCTGTATGCTGGCTGAGTGGTTACGCAATGCGATATGCAGTATGCTCGGGAGGGGGCAGCAAAAAATAAAACTTAAACGCATTTTTTTTTATCGATTTTTGGGCATTTTGAATCGATTCAGAATCGCTACGACTTCGAATCATGATCCTTTGAAGAATCTATTTTTTTCAGCACCCCTAGCAGCTAATAATAATAATTTACAGTTTGACTAGTACAGTGTAAAAAAAATATAGAGAAGATGGAAGAAAATTTATGTTTTTGGCTGCAATGTTTTAAATACAGATGCAGCTTTAACAAGTGAGTAGGTGTTTTCCCCACTCCAGTTCAGGAGCAGTAAAGGTGACGATGTTGACATTTTCTTTTTAGTGACCTCTTAAGTAAAGTCACTTTACCTGGCAAAAAAATTCAGTGACAAATAACAGTCCCCAAATTAAGCTTTCCCTCTTTCTGACCGAACCACCAGAATGACAATACATTATAAGTTTTTTAGTAATTGTTTGTGCAATGACATGCAACAAGCAGTTGAATGAAGAACTAGTTGTAGCCAGAAATCTATCATAAACTTTTATGTTATCTTATATGTGTGTCTTGGTCAGATGGATTGTATCTATTTATCTAATTGTATCTACTTTTATTTATAATATATACTATTGTGGCACTATTACAACTGCAATTTGGCAGATATTCATATGATCATGAACATAACAAGCAAATATAAATATAATATTTATATAATACAAATATTTATAAACCGAAACTGAGTTAAATGTTGTATACAGGTGTAACTCATTCATCTTCAGAAATGTTTCTAATAGGCATTAGAGCAGAAAGGGGAACTGTCACACTGTGTTTGAACAAATTCTACAAATAGTTACAGATTTACATTTGGGCATACATAATATTATCCTTGTAACTAGGTAAAGTAAACAGATCTTAAGGTTTGCCCTTTACTTTAGTTCAGAGTTTTATTTAGCCTTGAGAATAAATGGATTTAATAGACACTATTAGCAGGCAGCATTATGTAATGGATTCTTTTTATTATTTAATTGAAGATTGAATCATATTTTAAGGAGTATTGAGTCTATGAACATCATATTGTTAAAACTATAATAAAATGAAAAAAAGTTCACATGTTTAATAAATATGTCTGTATTTTCCTCGATCAAGCACTTTTAACACTACAGAATACTTCCTGCTCATGTGACTTCAACCTTGACCTAGTAAAAGCAAACCCACATCACAGGGAATGCTTGCTTGGTCATGGAAAGCTTTCAGCAATACAATTTTGCATTTGAATAAAGCTTATGCATAGTTTAAGGTTGAGTCATGTAGGTGGTGTATCATCTTAATACTTTCCAACAGTAAAGCCTATTGTCTATATGTAATAACTTTTTATCACACTCATGAGTGAATATGAGTCAAATAAATGTCTGGCCTTTAGTGTATAAAGCAACATGTTGAAATCCAAAACAACAATTAAAAGATTACAGCACAACTGTATAAAACCATGTTATTAAAAATTAGGATGTATGATTTGCATTGTTTTTATTGTCTCCTGAACAATCTATTGTAAATCAATGCATAAATTTAGACCAGGCCTGGGAAAGAAAACAAATGGGTTGAATTTGGTGAAAGTATTTTATTTGTATTCAATAAAGGGGACTTATAAACCTTGAACAAGTAAAGGAAAAAACTCTCCAGGATATAAATCTGATGTCTTTCATTTCCTTTTGTTTTCCATTCAAACGATATACACATTCCACAAGCTTTACAAAATGTATGTCTAAATATTGCTGGAGTCTAAACAACATTCTCACCACAAATACAAGTGGCAACTCAGTATTATTTACCCTAAAGTTACTAAAGCCCAGCGGTGAGACATGGGCTCTGTGTGCAATAACCACTTAAGCGCAAAGGCATCTGTTTCTCTAGCCCTATAAAGCTAAGTGGGTCAAACACTGTTAATCTTGATGGCGACACAGCAAACTTCACTGTGTGATCATGTGGCCAAGCCTGTTGCTTTGAAGATCTAACAAGACTTTGCTTTGATTTAATTAAAATAACTGAAACACAGTAACACATATTTTTCAATTTAATTATTTTTACTTATATAATGTTAATCATCCAACATGTTATACTACTGACTAATGTTTTTTTTTTTTTTTTTTTTACAAAATTTTACATATGCAGCTTAGTGAGTATATTGGTGATTTTCTAATTGTCTAAATGTGTTCTGGCAGAACAGCATTTTTTTTTATTAACAGTCTTTTTCCTGCAAACAATTTAACTTTTTTTTTCTTTTGCAGTTGCAATGGCCACATTGTGTGTTGTCTTGTTTCCCAACATTATGGATCAGACTCAGACAGACTTCTGGAAACATCAGTGAACATATTAATTGCAAAGAACAATGTACACAATAAAAAATGTTGTAGAGTCTGTACAGTTTCTAGAAGGACAAAGAAACTATCTATAATGAATACAACTGATAAAGTAGATAAAAAGACTATAAACTATAAAGTGGTCTAGAGTGCATATAAAGCATACAAACCCTGTATCCAGAAAAGCTTGGACACATTCCAAAGTGCAATAAAATTTTAAATCTGTAATTTCTAAATTCACTGGAACCATTATTTGTCAGAAAATAAAGTTTTAATTGTGTCAATGACAACTTTATTTGCATTTGTTAATTTTTCTTTTGAATTTTTTTAATGGACTGAGCCAAAACTGAAAAGTCTCTTTTCTTAAAGGATTCCACAGTTAACAGTTTAAATATTGTGTAAGGTCTTCACAATATAAATATAAAAGAACAAAAGACTTTGCAAGTAAGGATGGGCAGTGGTTTATCACTTAGTGACAAACTTTGGGAACATTTATCTATGTAAGATAATAAAACAAATCCAAATACATTACAAATAATTAAGGTCTTTCATCATCCATAGTTTATGGTGCAATAAACCCAAAGGCAGAATATTTAGCTAAATTCATCAAACCCTCAGGTGATATTGCTTAATGAACCATCATGCTAATGTGTTAGATATACCCACATGGGCAAGAGAGTACTCTGGAAATACATCACTTAACATAGTTAATATAATTTAACCTATAACTGTATTATGCAAAAGCTTTAACAGGTTTTCCAGACCAGAAGTCATTTGGTATTGACCAAATGACAGTGAAAACGAGTCCATGATGCTTGCTTTATTTTGAGGAAAAAACAAACATTTGACTAGAAAGCCAAAGAAAAATCTATGCAGTCTTTTCCCAAAAACTCCACATTTATTTCCACAGGACTATGACAAGATGTGGCATGTGAGTGACTGGCCATTGCAGAATTGTTACCTGTGACCACTAACTGTTAAGAAGTCTTGCATGCAGCCAAATTGGGTAAAAATGCTTTTTGTAAAACTACAGCATTTTAAATTATCAAACCACCAACAGATAAAACCAGTTAAATTGCAAAATTCTTCACTGTTTGAAATAAAACATTTATTTATATGTACATGTGATTTTGACAGGGAACACAAAAATATTGATAGTGATGTAATTAGTTTTAAAAGCAGAAAAAGATTTAGAGCTTTGTTTACCTCTGTGCTTAAGCGAGACTACAAAATGATTAATACAATTCATTAAGTGAACATCATGTTTTAGGTTTGGACTTGTTGGTAATAACAATCGGCTCCTTGTAATTAGACGCTTGGGGGAGGGGCACATTGCAGTTAAGTATGAGAGGCCCTTGGACAGCATCACACTGTGTCTCACTCCATTGAGTTGACGGGTCATGCCAAGAATTCTCCAGGTCACTGCAGATTTGTCCACCTGCTCGCCTTCCTATTGAATTATTGACAAGGGACAAGAAAAATGTGCCAAAGGGAATTCTAGCAGAGGCTAGTTTATGTAAAGCTGAAAGTTAAATAAATGTTAATCCATTTTGTTAATTGATTTTAACCCAAGATCATGTTAATCACTTTATTTCCAAGACATGGCAACAAAATTGCTGTAAACTACAAAAAAACAAACACAAGGTAGTGAGTTATGAAAATCGAATTAATACTAACAGACAAGTCTTTTTCCAAAGTACATAGGAAAAAAAATCACACAATTATAACAACAAATGAACAAAACCCATTCTGCTCTAAAAAATACACTAATTATTTATTGAATAGCAAAAGAAATCGGTACCAAGTACTTTAGTTCACTGTTGTTTTTGGGCTTTTGTTGTTAATTTAAGTAATGTTTATATTGCAGTATAAGTGGAGAGAATGGTCGTTAGTCCCAACAAAGATAAAATTCTTAATCAAGATAAACAAATACTTAAGCCTCCATCTGTCTGTATGGGCTTTTTTTTGGATCTTTATTTTTTCTCCCACTCTCCAAACATGACATGTAATGTAAATCAGGTGAACTGGAAATACAAAATTTTCTTTAAAGTGTGTATTTGAATGTCTGGCCTCTGATGCACAGGTTTCCTCAAAATTTAGTACTGCAATAGGAAACAGCCCTATTTGTTATTCTAATTCCAATAACCAGCTTAGGAACTGAATAAAATATTTTAGATATTTTGGTGCTATAAATTCCTTTACAATTACATTTAAAGTAAAATGCCAAACAAATTTTATATAATGTCAAACATTGATTTTACAAAGATGAAAGGCCTCAGGTAAATGTGAATTTATGTGACAAGCACACATAAAATGTGGCATGTGGCGTGTCAGTAGTTAATGCCCGAAGACAAACTTGGAAAAGTGACAGGGCCAAGGACAGAGCAACAAAGCTGGTTTCTTCTAAAGAATGTCAAAAGGTTAGTCTCTTTGTTTGAGATTACAAAGACGCTCACAAAGAGAAACAATGTAACAAGAAGTTGAAAAAAGTAATTGTGCAGTAAATGATAAAAACATGGAAACAATTTCTGGTTTTATCCATGAAATCAACAAATATAGTTAAACAGCTGAAAACCAATCTAAAGAGATTTGTTAGTAGTCTAACTGTGTTGGCACTGTCACAGCTGAAGGTCTGAAATGCTAGTCATTCTTTTTTTATTTCTTTCTTTATGTATGTATGTATATATGTATATATGTAGAAAATGACCCAATATTACATATCTGTGAGTTAAAAAAAATAGGTGTGAACTATTAGCAGATAGTATATGAAGATGAGTTTGCAATCCAGTGTTTTAATGGGATAGGATCAATAGAATGTTTTCTATTGCTCGCCTTTATTTAATCAACAGGTATCTATCAAGTTTGGACTCCACTAATCCTCAGTCAATGAATTTCCAGATATTTTTCGTTTTAATTTGCAGCTATAAATTGCAAAATGCATTGCATCTATAAAGGCACGCCATCCTGGACCAGATGTAGCAAAACAGGCCTAAAACATGACCCTATACCACCACTGTGTTTCACAGCTGGGCCTTCTCCAAACATAATACATACACTCATATCAAACAAAAAAGATCTTAACACAACACAACTTTCCAGCTTGTCCATGTGATCTTTGTTGCCCATCTGTATTGTGCTAATAATTTTTTAGAAGCAGCAGCTTTCTCTTGCAGCCCTGCTATGCACACTACTGTAGTTCAGTAGTTCCACTAATTGTGGACATAAAAACCTTAATAATAACCAGTAAGAGAAAGGCCTTTAGTGGCTTATGTTTCTTGGATTCCTTTCTGACCTTGAAGACTATAACATGCCTTGCTCTTGGTATGTTGCTTGTTAGCTGACCTTTTCTCGGGTGAGTAACACTAATAAAAAATCTTTACTGACTGTGGACTGGTGGAGTTCAGACACTTTTGATATAGTTTTTTTTAGATAGTCTTTTTCTCAGCATGATGAGCATCATGAACACTTCTCAATTTTTTGTTTACCTATTAAATGGTTCATAAACATTGAAGCACCACTTTAAATGATCTAATACTTGTGTCACAAATCATGTGTTTTTGTTCATGGTAACAATTTCATTTGTTTCAGTGCCAGCAAGCAGTGTCATTATAGGACATTTTGTTTATCTCATGTAAAGTTCTTATGAACTTCTGTAAAAACACACTCAGTGTCATGGCAACAACTGCAAGGGCTATGACATTAATATCTTCAAAATGATCATTATTAACTGCCTAATATCACATTTATTATAATGTGCCTGTTTATGTACAAGGCCTAAAAGAAATTTAGCAAAAATACCGCATTAGCAAATTAAAGCCATTTGAATTTTATGCATGCACAATGAATGCAAAAAATGTAATATAATGATATAATGTGATATAATGTATTAGAGGAAAAAACAAAAATATGTCAAGCATTTCATCACCACAACTGCTTACATGCAACCACCAATATATAATTCTGACCACAAAAAAACTCACTTAGATGGACAGTTTGACTGTAACAAGAAAGTGTAATAAGGGTCATATTGGCCAACTGATGAGAATGTTAAAGCCATGATATAAAGTATGTGCCTACCAAGCAACAAAAAATAAGGGGGCTGATGATCTCATTTGAACTATAAATAAGGTCCAGGCATCCCAAACAGAAACATGGACTACTGCCAGACACAAAAAGTTAGGTTTGGATGCCTGCCACACAGCACCTCTGCATCAGCCTCCAGTCACTAGTCAGGTTGTTTTGTCATTGAAATTAAAAGCAGAGAGAACCAAGTTTCTACTACTAGAAATCAACATCACTCTTTAGATCCAGTGATTGGATTAGATGAGAATTAAATGCAAATATGTGCACACTGTTGGTCCATACTTACAACAACGCAGGTTACATGTGCCAATGCAAACTACAGCTGATAGAATACATTCTTAGTGCTTGCTGGAATATGATATGGGACCTATTTATAATGCACAAACCCCATTTAGTGCTGCCCTTATGTCACACAAGTGCTATTCAAGAGTACTGCCAGCATCTACGCTGCTTTTGCTCCTGCCAAAATACTGATATTATGAGCGACAGAGAAACAAAGCTGCAGAACAACTGTGTCTAATTAAATACAGAGGAGGAAAAAATAGCCAGCTGTAGGAGTAGTCTTTTCTGCTTTGCTAAGAAAAAAAAAACATAAAATTAGGAGTATTTTTCCCAGGCATAATCACATGCACAGAAAAAAAGATATACACATTTTGCCTAGTTTAAAGATGACAACATAAACCCACAGTCATACATTTGATGAGAGATTTAATCCCAAAGGATAAGAAAGCGCAGAGGAAAATATAGACATGTGAGATAGCTATTAAGTGAAATATGAAGAGCAATCTTTAACAGCAAGATTTTGAAAGCCCAAGAGAGCAGCTAGGTTAGTTCAACAAAGATCAGCACATGGCTGAAGCAGAGTGTAATGTTGCCCTCTCTAGGCTCAAGGCCTATGTGTTAAATTCTGTAGATTCCCTGCCAGAGAGAGAGAGAGAGAGAGAGAGAGAGAGAGAGAAAGAGGGAGAGAGAGAGAGAGTAAGAGAGAGAGAAATGCAAGCATGGAGCTATTGCAGCCACCACTGCTATCTTACTAATGAATGACTAGCTCTAGCCTGAGGGGAAATTACATCACCTGGGTGTAGAAACAAAATGCATCTGTAAACACACTGCACTGCTTTCATCCCAGAACTCACAACTATTTTTGTGATAAAATATGCACATACAAGCTCACAGAACATAGCACACTGTAACTGTAACTTTTAGGCTGACAATTCTATTCATTATACAGTACAGAATGTGGTTTCAGCCTAAAAAGAAGTCTCGCACAGGAAAGTATCCTGAAAAGTGTCCTTCATCACCAGAACAAAACATTCCTCTGCAATGCAAAACATAAAGATGGAAGGACTTTATTGCCTTGGTGTGGAAACAAGTTGACCTTATTAAAAAAAGGCACGATTTCCCCTGTGCAAATGCAAATGCAATTTAATTGGACACTGGGACAAGCGCATCAGTCTTAGGAAGGCACAGGCGTGGAGAGGCTCATCTTACTGCAGGTGGTTGAGATGACACTGTGTCTCATTGTTATTTAAATTCTGCATGTCTCATTTAGCAACTACATAAAAGACACCAAACACAAAGGGCTGATGCATATACCTAAGCCATATTTGATTCTTTTATCTCCTTTATTTGTACATTTCAGTTTAAAGATGAGAACTAGTACAACCAGAATGTAAAACATTGCCTACACATTAATCAATTATCATAATAACAAGCAGATAAAAAATGTCCTTGTGTCCTATTGTGGCAAGTCAACTCAAGATCAGCACTTTGCCATGTATTAGTAATAAACTTGAAAAGAAAATACTTTACCCTGCTAGAGTGACTATAAGGTAAGGGGTGAGCTGTTGCCAAGTTGGATGCTTGCTCACTTTAGCTTCAATTTAATTCATATTATTCCAACCATAGTGTGATGTTCAGCTAGTTAGGGGTTTGCAACTTCACATTTGTACAAATACTTTGGGACAAACAATTGTAATTGTGGGCTTGACTGTTTCCCTAAACCATATCAAGCACTACTCAGCTCCTTGAGTCTTAAACTTGCATGTTTATATTTTCCATAGTTTCAAATTAAGCTGGAAAGTGGGGCCTGGAGGTTTTGATTACTTGGCGCAGTTGGCTGGGTTTCAACGCCGAAGCAGCCTCCAATATAGTAAGACAGCCAGGGGGGATGTTTGTAAAAAAAAGTACAGGGTCGCTGATCAACTGAACAAACAGAGCCTTACTTGGATTTTTTTTTCTCGCCTGGTTATGCTGCGTAAACAGCGTGCGCTCAAGGTCGCAGTTGTGCGAGCATGGTTTGCGTAAGGTGTGTATTCACAACGCTACAACCTTGACGTCTGCAAACGAGTCTTGCGTTAAAGAAAAAAAACCTGTTGCTTAATGCAAAATGGAAATATGACACCTGCTATTTAGAAGAAGAACAGCGAAAAAAAAGAACTACGATGACTTTAATAGGCTGATTTGCGAGCAGAATTACTGTATATTTTGCCTACCATACCTGTGACATGAGCCTGTTAGCTGATCTAATAAACACTTCACATGCATACTGCAGCGCCATTAATGGTGATAATATTAATCGCCTACATGGTTTTCATGTAATGGGTTAAATCCCCGGTAAAATGTCAAGTGGTTCAAAGCTTATAATAAAAGCTTAATAACTCGGATAATAAAAAAAAATGTCAGTTTAATGCTGCCTTTTTAGTCTCCAATTATTAATGAATTCATACTGGTTCGATCATGTATAACACATTATTCTGGAATTATTAAAACGCTCTTTGCTACAATCACTATGCAACGTATATACATACAGAATAAACAGAATAACAACGTTATCTCACGTTGTGTAAGCATTTGCCTGCCGTTCTATTTATTTATTTCATTTATTACATTTCTCAAATCGACACTAGGCTTCGGACGCACTGAAAATACTGTAGCCTATTACCTCATCATCAGAGCACTGCACTAGAATTTATCATCACCTTTCGCAATTTCCGCACTGTTGTATTTATCTGATGAGCTATGCAAAAAAGAACAGTGATAACTTTTAAACAGCTCTCAGTGACAGCCGCGATCGCCGGTGACATTAATGAATCAACCCCAATTAGACAAACCCGAAGACGAGCTATTACGCGCCTCTAGCGCTGCATGTAGTCTAATGGGCTCAGATCGCACGACTGAACACTGTCAGATGACTTCAATGAAGGGAAATCGGCTCTTAATGGCAAAGCGAATTTTCAGTGATATAGCACAAAAGCAGGAAACGAGAAACAAAACCAATCAAGCGCAAATCAACACACAGAAACGTGCAATCACCTCTCCGTGAGTGACAGTCCTTCCCTGTGGAGTATCTTCTGGCAGAAAATAAAGTTTAGAGCTGGATAAAAGTTGCTTGGTGGTCCTTTCCTCCCAAAGCAGCTGCAGCTCGGCTATGCATACAGGCTCCCCGGGCTTACAGCGCACGAAGAAAAAATCGCCGAGCGACAAAATCCTGACTTTGGTCTCCAGCTTGAAGCGAAATGCCTTGTAGAAAACGTAGGGTCCGTGCAAGCCACAAGGTGAGCCGACCCACTGCGGAAACAGCAGAGAAGTCATTAATTTCAGTACAAATTCCTTTAAACCCAACAGCCTTACAGAATCAAAGGCAAAAGCTATACATTAGACGCTTTTAAAGGCAGCGCTCTTGTAGGAGCCACTGTAGCAAAGCCACCGAAACGCGTTCCCGTTCGCAATAATGACAGCTCAATAAACCTCTAATAAAAGCTTCACTTTTCTATCCAGTTCCCGCTATTCATTCTACAGACAGAGCGCAACGGCTTTAGTACAACAAGACGCTTAAATGTAACAAGCATGTGTGTAAACAAAAAAGGCGAAATTAAAACGCAGCGGCTGCTGGTACCATGAGTGAGTTGGGCTCCATCTCGACGCTCTGAATTGATTAAACTCAACATTCTCTCCAAACTTGTTGGCGTGAATGGATTGCCGAAGGTCCTCACAGGGGAAAATATCAACGTGCCCCGTGCCTCACTGAGCCTCAATATGAAAACACAGCTACGAGAAAGAACGGGATCGAAAATGTGCGCAGTTGCGATCCAATATTTTTTCCGACCTAGATGTTTCGCTTGTAACCATTTAACATTGGCTTCGACGTCGATTTGTTCATATTAAATTCAAAACACGCTGTGAACATGTCATCCCCATCTGTCGGCTCCCATCCACACGGGCATCTTAAAAAACAACAAATAGAGAAAGGCGGAACATAACTTCTCGGTACAACCACGCATATTAAAACACATCAATCTGGAGTCGTGGTGTTTTTTTTAAGTTGCCCGTTTGTTGTAAATATTCGCAAATGTAACCGTGCTGTTTTAGGTGTCTGTCAGGACCTGACGAGAGGTCGTTTGGATGTGTAATAGAAAGAACATTTCCTGCAGAGCTGCAGAGATTAAGTCGCTCCCGTGCTTTCTATTTTTACTTCTATTTTAAGGAAAGACTGTAATTATTTTACGAGTAGCGTTAGAGCTGTTCGAATCGACTTTCGCGATCGGCTGGCTATGCGATCAGACAGACAGCATTGTGTATGATCGTAAAGACCATTAGCGCACAATAGCTTGTGGAAACCATGTTATATTTTATCAGCAGTATCATCTAATCTAAATGGATCGTAACCAGTCACAGGCTCGAAGCTTTTGTTTTGCATTGGTATTCCTTTGAAGCAAAACCTGGCGATTCGTATTTACGGATCTTATGCACCCACAGCTTTAAACGATCTACTTTATAAACGCTTTATTTATTTATGGGTCGTATGTGTTTTGTGCCCACATTTTAGGTTTCTCCAAAAGAAACTGACGTGCTCGAGCTCGATTATTACATCTTTGCCATATTGCTACTTTACACAACCGGATTAAACGTTTAATTTAGAACCAAGGTTGATCCAAAAATCGCCGATTATGCATTTTTTTCGGGTGTAAAAATAGTGATCGTAAAATAGGGTACGTCATCTTTTTAAATGATCCATCTAGCCTGGTGCATGAGCGAAATTACAGGATGTAACGTTTCGACAGCTTTTTTAATGTCTTATGCAATCTTCAATTTCGAGGTGAATATCTTGTAATTATGGACTCAAAGTGCAGTCAGAAGGAACTTGGGTCGAGAAGTCTAAGCACTAGAGGACAAAAGTCAGTATCTTGAGATAAATAGTGGTTGCAACCTCAACTACCTTCTTACCGTATTAAACAGTGTCAAAACAGTACAATATATAAATAGCACAGCGCCATGGCAACGGCGAAACCCCGCATACTAAATTCTACCGCACTAAACAGTACGTGAGGGTGTCACAACAATTCAAGGGGGCGCATGTATGAAAAAAAGCCTGATTCTGCAGAAAGAGTTTTAAAAATATATAACGATTAAATCAAATCAAAGACATAATAGTTACACTCTATTTTAAATTCTAATGGCATTCAACAAATATCAATGTGCTTAAATTTACTTATACAGTCCAGTTACTAAATAAATAAATAAATTGACATTACGGCAATTTTTCTTAACCAGTATGTTAAAGACATTGTGTAAAACTCAGTTTTAACAATAATGGTTAAACAATTATTACATATTTTTCGGTTATTGCTTGTTATATACATTATTTATGTTATTAACATTAAACTCAAACAAATTGATTCCTATTTACTCTAAACTGCATTACACAAGGCGGCACGGTGGCTTAGTGGTTAGCACGTTCGCCTCTCAGCACTAGGGACTCCCGGTTCGAATCCCCATCTGGGTGGAGTTTCCATGTTCTCCCCGTGTCTGCGTGGGTTTCCTCCGGGTTCTCCGGTTTCCTCCCACAGTCCAAACACATGGATCAAGTCAATTGAATTCTCAAAATTGCCCCATATAGAGTGTGTCTGTGCGAGTGAGTGTATGCCCAGCGATGGATTGGCGCCCTGTCCTGGGTCTATCTGCCCAGCGCCCGAGACGTTCTCCCCTGGATGGGTATGGGGAACCCCACCGCGACCCTAATAGAGGATAAAGCGGGAGATAATGAATGAATGAATGCATTACACAAAGTTTTTGGTCATGCTGCACTGAATTTAGGCGTTTCATTCAGTCTCATTGCCATAAGTGTATAAATCAACTATATACATGCATTTGGGATAATTGTTTGTCCCAAAATTTGTCATGTTCTGCTTAATCATTCATTCATCATATTTTACTTAATCCTCTAGTAGGGTCAGATTTCCCCAAGCTTATCCAGGGGAAAATGATGTTTTGAACGATGGGCAAATACACCCAGGTCTGGGCACACTCACTCACACAGGCACACACACAAAAACACGGCAATTTAGAGCATTCCATTTACCAAAAAATCATGTATTTGGACTGTGGGAGGAACCCGGAGTAAGCCCACGTGGACATGGGGAGAAAATGGAAACTCCACCCAGATTGGTATTCAAACCTGGATCTTGCGCTGAGAGGCCACTAAGCTACTGTGCCGCCCCTGCTTAGTCATGATTAAAGTTAAAAAGAAGGTTCATTATACATGACTGGGTACATTTGATGTGGATGAACTTAAATAGAGAGAGCAAAAAGCCAACCCCAAATTCTGAGCAAGGATCTTTTGTCCAACATCAAGTGTTTGACCTTAAAAATGCTTTTCTGCATGAATAGGCAAAAATAAATCTTGAAAGCTTGTTCCAGTAGGTTTAATGTAGTGGTGTCCAAATATTTGTTTACATATATTTTTATCTATCTATAGTGTAGAAAATTTCAAATACTAGTTTTTACACACGCTTCAATTATTTATTAATGACAATAATTAATGTACTGTACAGATAAATAACGACACCACTTTAATCTGATGAAATCTAATTAACAAAGAACCTCATTAAAAATAATAATATATTCAGTACATGTTAATTTTGTTAAGTTCGTATGTGGGCTTTGTGATTGGTGGATGAAATGCTGCATTCCATGTGTCACACAGTAATTAAGCTTCTTTATTAGAGATAAGAATTGGTAATAGAATGATGATTTTATTACAAATTCTACACTTAGGCAATTTTCACACACATACACAAACAAACAAAAACAAAATTGGACATGCCCCAAGAAGCTCCCCAGTGCAGACCTAAAATGTAAATCAATAAATGTAAGCCAGTAGTTTGCTAAAATGCCGAAATTGCAAGTGTAAACAAGTTGTGAAACATGCTTTGATGCCTGGTTCAGTGTTTTTTTTTAGATATAAGCATTGCACATATGGAACAATAATTAAAAAAAAATATATATATATATTTTTGTGTATTTAAAAAAATCGAATGAAAATTGAGTAGGGGCACAGCTGAACACTTAATCCCATGATGCATATAATTTATTTCCTGATCTTCACCCAGGTCATCAATGTTAAATTCCTCACCATTGCCCATAGAAGTTGAGATGCCTGAGCTATTTAAGGCATGAACAAGCTGATATGTCATCTTTACAAGCACTTTTTAATATCGTTCTTTTTGATTGCACAAGCTAGTTTTTATAATAGATGGGAATGACAACAAACTTTAGATAAGTCTGCTTTACCGACTGTGTACTCCAATATCTACTGTGTTTCATGAGTTTCTTCTGCCTGGTGACAATATGAGTGGAGTAGATTGATGGCCTAATCCTTCTTTCTGAGCTGTGAGGCACATTTGTTTTAGAGCTGGAGGAGAAAAAGGGGAAAAAAAAACTGAATTCCTCTGTGTGTATGTGTGTGCTTGGTTTATCAATATGCTTTTCTGGACACAAGTAAAAGTTAGATAGGTTTGCTCATCTGTTTTTAAATTTGACAGTGACTAGTGTGTTAATTATTGTGTCTTTAATCAAATGCAATTCAGAATGAAACTAGTTAAGTTGTTATTCAGAATGTATATAAAAAGATGCTTACAGAAAGATTCTGTAATTTAGAAAAAAAAATTATTACAGCAGGGAATTTAGATGCTGTTCACCTAACCCTTAGTGTATCATGGGATGAGAGTACAAACCATGTCAGCAGTTTTTTCCCTCCCCCTTTGGAGACAACATACATTAATGACAAACCTTTCAGCTCTGTAGTGCTGCAGGTGGCAGGAATCACACATTGCAACTACACACCACTGTTTCACCATAAGATTTAACTGATATGTAAACATGCACACCCACAGGAATCTTTTCTTACATTTAAATGCATTTCATGAGGTGAAGGTTTTCTTGTTTTTTAAAATCATGTCACTGAAAATTCCACATATCCTTAAAATATTTGATAGCTGATGTAGGTACTTTCAATTGTTAATAAGTGACTTGTGAAATTGTGCAAGGATTAAAAAAAAGAATGTCTATTTAAGGTTATACACCCACAGACAACTGGTAAAAGAAACAAGGCCACTGAGTAGTTTTAACTGTGCCAAAAATAAAGAATAAAGAAAGCCTGCCAGTTCAGAGGAACAGACAAATATATGTTTAAAGCACATGTGTGAAGCAACATTGCCAGACCACAAAAAAAGCCATATAAGGGAAAGATCAGAGGAGAACAGTTTGCCTGGTCTGCATTTATTCTTGTGTTGTTTATTTATTTATTAGCTAAGGGAGCTGAATATTTTTAATCTCTCGCTGCAGCAATTTACTGTTAAAAGACAGCCCTGGAAGTTAACAGCATTTATCAATCATCCCTATAAGCACCATCTGTTCTTTGTGTGTGTGTATGTGTGTGTGTGTGTGTATGTTTGGCTGCTATGACACAAGTAAACAAGATGATGGAATGGGTGAATTTAATGATAATAGCCAGAAAGATGTTATAGATCGGTTAGTCCTAAAAATAGCAATCACATGACATTTTAAAAATACAGTCAAGAGTGACTCTTCTCTTTAGATCATTCTCAGTCATAAACTAAACACATATGAATACAAGTGATTAAAATTCAACCTTCTTTAGTAAAATGATGCCTTGTCAAAAAGGACACACATGGTTTGTATTCATTTTCATTTTCTCATTGGTCATTAAGTAAAAAGATTAATTTCTCCTCTCAAGATAAATTCTTTCTAATTTAAATGGTTTGATGTCAAAATCTGCCACCTGCTCTAGTCTCTGTTCAATTATGATGAGAACCACATGCCCTCCTTGCACTTCATCTTTTCCCAGAGAAGCAAAGTAAAGGCTATTACAACCAGCAACTCCTCTGTATCTGCTCTCTCGAAAATTATTTGCCTTGCAGGTTTCTTTGAAATCAATTGCAGGTTGCTGCTTGCTTGGGAGGAACACCTAGGCTTTAGACAATATGGCTAGAGAATACAAATGCACACATAAGTAGATCATAAATACTGTTGTTAATGGGGCTTGGTCTATCTATGAGGCTCTGGAAAGCAATAGTCATCAGCTCGACTTGACAGAGGGCTATCATTAACTCATGGATGGATGGCTTTAATTTGTGAAACGACTGAGGAATTTGCAGGGAAAATGATGCCTGTTTGCAACACTGACAGTTTGTTGAGTTTTTCTTTTGAGCAGTTTCCTTCTATAACCACTTATAAACAGATCATAAACACGGCAATCAAAATAATGCAAACAGCTAATGGCCACTTTTACTTGGGAAACACTAATGTGATGGATGCATTTTTGCAGTCAGCTTAGTGCTGTAAAAGCAAACGGATGTTTAGCCAAATGGTACTATTACATTTTTTATTAATTAGCCATTAAACTGGACGAACAGTGGGCACAGTAATACAAATACTTTATAAAAAAAAGTATTGCTTTGACCCATTCCTGCTATAAAAGTATCAATTTGTTTTATATTTGTCTTTGCCATTATAAACATAACTGAACTGCAGTCCTTAATTTTCATGAAAGTATTTAAACTATCAATGCTTAAAAGCAAGGGGTCATTGATTTTAATTAAAAAATTTAAAAATAATTATAATTTATATTGGGCGGCACGGTGGCTTAGTGGTTAGCATGTTTGCCTCTCAGCGCTAGGGATTCCCGGTTCGAATCCCCATCTGGGTGGAGTTTCCATGTTCTCCCCGTGTCTGTGTGGGTTTCCTCCGGGTTCTCCGGTTTCTTCCCACAGTCCAAAAACAAGGATCAAGTCAATTGAATTCTCAAAATTGCCCCATATAGAGTATGTCTGTGTGAGTGAGTGTGTGCCCAGCGATGGATTGGCGCCCTGTCCTGGGTCTATCTGCCCAGCGCCCGAGACGTTCTCCCCTGGATGGGCATGGGGAATCCCACCGCGACCCTAATAGAGGATAAAAGCGGGAGATAATGAATGAATGAATAATTTATATTGATTTCGGCCAAGAATTAAGCCATAGAATCACTCACAGGTGCAGGTGGGTATTTTGGAAAAATTGGGCAATGCTTGAAGTGGAACAGTCTTGAGATCATGGCTGAATTGCTCAGAGAGGAAATCAGATCACAAAAATAGGATTGCGGGTAAGAGGCCAGGGACACAGGGCAAGCCTGTAAATTTCCCATGTTGTATATCTTAACCGAGTAAAACATTTGTTGAGGGATAGGCTGGTTGTCTTAAAATGCCTAAGCAAGCAATAATCCCGTGTCACTTAGAATATTTCACTGCAAAATACGCACAGGCTTTGTTATGACCTGACAAAACAAGAACATTTTTGTCCACTGCATGCCTGTGTACATTTGCTTTCTACTTGTATCTTGGCATTAAACCAAATAGTTAAGATAGCACACTAAACATGAGAGCAGGATTGCTGCCTCAGCTTGACTAATGTGTTGTCAAGTATGCTAATTATAACTGACTGTGAACACTAATGGTGCAGGACAAACAGCAATAACATATTAAATTGGCTTAAGCATGCAAAAACATAACACTTTATAAATATAGACACCTGGCCATCAGGTCACAAAAAAGTAGCCCTGCTTTTTTAGAATGGTTGGAAAACTAAAGCTAGTCTACCTAAAAAATGTCATGCTTTAAAAAAGGTATTCTTGACCACATTTTCAGAAGTCATGAACATAAAACTGAATCTAAAGAAGCATAATTCGTCATAATTCAAATGTTGAAATGTTGATTCAAATGTTGGTGCACTGTAAAAATATTCAGTATGATAAGCTAAAACAATTCATTTTAACCAAAGTTGTAAAAGTTGTAATATTTATGTGAACTTACATAAAAAAAAACAATATTAATCTTGAAAAACAATGATACACTTATTTGCATACTATGCAATTTTTCAAGAAAATATTTTTGCATATTTATTCAATATAATATTTTATTAATATAAAACAATTTAATATAACACATAAGGTTTTTGAGAGTAAAAATAGTAGGTTAAAAGGTAAGCTGCTCTCATATATATATATATATATATATATATATATATATATATATATATATATATATATATATATATATACAGTGGGTTGCAAAAGTATTCATACCCCTTGAACTTTTCCATATTTTGTCACATTACAACCACAAACATAAATATATTTCACTGGAATTTAATGTGAAAGACCAACACAAAGTGGTATACAATTGTGAAGTGGAAGGAAAATTATACATGAATCAACATTTTTTTTACAAATAAAAAACTGAAAAGTGCGACGTGCAAAAGTATTCAGCCCCCCTGAGTCAATACTTTGTGGAGCCACCTTTTGCTGCAATTACAGCTGCAAGTCTTTTAGGGTATGTCTCCACCAGCTTTGCACATCTAGTGACTGAAATTCTTGCCCATTCCTCCTTGCAAAACAGCTCAAGCTCAGTCAGATTGGATGGAGAGCGTTTGTGAACAGCAGTTTTGAGATCTTGCCACAAATTCTCAATTGGGTTTAGGTCTGGACTTTGACTGGGCCATTCTAACACATGAATATTCTTTTTTTTAAACCACTCCATTGTAGCTCTGGCTTTATGTTTAGGGTCGTTGTCCTGCTGGAAGGTGAACCTCCGCCCCAGTCTCAAATCTTTTGCTGACTCCAACAGGTTTTCTTCCTAGATTGCCCTGTATTTGGCTCCATCCATCTTCCCATCAACTTTGACCAACTTCCCGGTCCCTGCTGAAGAGAAGCACCCCCAGACCATGATGCTGCCACCACCATATTTGACAGTGGGGATGGTGTTTTCAGAGTGATGTGCAGTGTTATTTCTCCGCCACACATAGCGTTTTGCATTGTGGCCAAAAAGTTCAATTTTGGTCTCGTCTGACCAAAGCACCTTCTTCCACATGTTTGCTGTGTCCTCAACATGGCTTCTGGCAAACTGCAAACGGGACTTCTTATGGTTTTCTTTTAACAATGGCTTTCTCCTTGCCACTCTTCCATAAAGACCACATTTGTGTAGTGCACGACTAATTGTTGTCCTGTGGACAGTTTCCCCCACCTGAGCTGTGGCTCTCTGCATTTCATCCAGAGTCACCATGGGCCTCTTGGCTGCCTCTCTGATCAGTGATCTCCTTGTTCGGCCTGTAAGTTTAGGTGGACGGCCTTGTCTTGGCAGGTTTACTGTGGTGCCATACTCTTTCCATTTCCGGATGATGGATTGAACAGTGCTCCGTGAGATGTTCAAAGCTTTGGAAATCTTTTTATAACCTAAGCCTGCTTTAAACTTCTCCAAAACCATATTCCTAACCTGTCTGGTGTGTTCTTTGGACTTCATGATGCTGTTTGCTCCCCAATATTCTCTTAACCAACATCATGTCACGGAGCAGCTGTATTTGTACTGAGATTAGATTACACACAGGTGGACCCTTTTGAGTCATTAGCACTCATCAGGCAACTTCTGAATGCAATTGGTTGCACTCAGGGAAAAGGGGGCTGAATACTTTTGCACGTCGCACTTTTCAGTTTTTTATTTGTAAAAAAAATGTTGATTCATGTATAATTTTCCTTCCACTTCACAATTGTATACCACTTTGTGTTGGTCTTTCACATTAAATTCCAGTGAAATATATTTATGTTTGTGGTTGTAATGTGACAAAATATGGAAAAGTTCAAGGGGTATGAATACTTTTGCAACCCACTGTGTATATATATATATATATATATATATATATATATATATATATATATATATATATATATATATATATATATATAATTTTTTTTTTTTTGTTTCTATTGTTACATTGTTACTGAACCATAATTTAACTAACAAAAGAAAAAGACTTCCAATGTTTCCAACTGATGTTGGAAAGAAAAATAAATAAATTTGATTGATTGAATTTACCGATATTCAAATATGCATTCAAAGTGCATTTAAGAGCACCGAGAAACTTATAAACTGAGAAACTTGTCATCAATGAACGAAAATTCACATTTTAAATACTTTTCAAATTTAAAGAGAAGGGTGACCGGTAAAAATGTTGCGTGCATCTGACACTTGCATCTCTTAAATTTTTTATAAATGTTTATTGTTGTCACGATCACCTGCTGCACCTGTCCCTCGTTGTCGGTCCTCATTGTCTCACTTGGGTGATTGGTTGGTTTAGTCACATGTTTAGTTAGTCTTCTATTTAATCTCTGTTATCCCGGTACTTTGGGCACGTCTTTGTTTTGGTGTTTCTATACCCATTGTTATGTTGTTCGTTTGTTCCCCATTTTGGTTGGTGTCCCTACACCAATTTTTTATTAAATTCTACCTTTTGATTTTATCCCGATGTCTTGGACTCTCCTTCCGCGTAAAACCACGGGACGGCGCTGCGCACCTTCTCCGCGTGGGTCGTATCCCGTGGGAGCGCTCGCCGTGGGCCGACGCACGCATTCTTCCCCGCGTGGTCGGTACCCGGGAGCGCTCACCAGGCGCGAGCGGCTGAACGCAGCTCTATTCCCGCGTTAGCCGCCCCTCCTTCCGGGTCAGAACGGACACTACATGACAGAAAGACGTGCCAACTATCTGGAGAGTTCCGGACATCTGGGGTCACCCACGTGTGCTGAGGACCAGACGCTGAACCACCGCTCCGACCGAGTCCGAGAACCGGGGATCGCCAGCGGCAGAGCCCGGCTACCGGAGGGCGGCAATCGTCGAGTCGGGACCGACTGAGGCCGTTCGCCATCGGTCCCGAGCACCAGAGGCCGCCCACTTCGGACTCGGAGCACCAGGAGGTGCATGCCCCAGCCTCGCAGCCAGAGGGCGTTGCTCTGCGCTGCGAGAGGACGCGTCCTCGCCGTCAGCTGGGAGCAACCGGCTGGTTCAGCTCGAGGGACTTGTTACCCCCCCCCCGTTTATTATTATTTTTTTTTTTTTTTTCTTTGGGTCGCTTTCCCTTTTGCGCGACCCTTGGGGTGGGGGTATGTCACGATCACCTGCTGCACCTGTCCCTCGTTGTCGGTCCTCATTGTCTCACTTGGGTGATTGGTTGGTTTAGTCACATGTTTAGTTAGTCTTCTATTTAATCTCTGTTATCCCGGTACTTTGGGCACGTCTTTGTTTTGGTGTTTCTATACCCATTGTTATGTTGTTCGTTTGTTCCCCATTTTGGTTGGTGTCCCTACACCAATTTTTTATTAAATTCTACCTTTTGATTTTATCCCGATGTCTTGGACTCTCCTTCCGCGTAAAACCACGGGACGGCGCTGCGCACCTTCTCCGCGTGGGTCGTATCCCGTGGGAGCGCTCGCCGTGGGCCGACGCACGCATTCTTCCCCGCGTGGTCGGTACCCGGGAGCGCTCACCAGGCGCGAGCGGCTGAACGCAGCTCTATTCCCGCGTTAGCCGCCCCTCCTTCCGGGTCAGAACGGACACTACATGACAGAAAGACGTGCCAAACTATCTGGAGAGTTCCGGACATCTGGGGTCACCCACGTGTGCTGAGGACCAGACGCTGAACCACCGCTCCGACCGAGTCCGAGAACCGGGGATCGCCAGCGGCAGAGCCCGGCTACCGGAGGGCGGCAATCGTCGAGTCGGGACCGACTGAGGCCGTTCGCCATCGGTCCCGAGCACCAGAGGCCGCCCACTTCGGACTCGGAGCACCAGGAGGTGCATGCCCCAGCCTCGCAGCCAGAGGGCGTTGCTCTGCGCTGCGAGAGGACGCGTCTTCGCCGTCAGCTGGGAGCAACCGGCTGGTTCAGCCCGAGGGACTTGTTACCCCCCCCCCGTTTATTATTTTTGTTCTTTTTCTTTGGGTCGCTTTCCTTTTTGCGCGACCCTTGGGGTGGGGGTATGTCACGATCACCTGCTGCACCTGTCCCTCGTTGTCGGTCCTCATTGTCTCACTTGGGTGATTGGTTGGTTTAGTCACATGTTTAGTTAGTCTTCTATTTAATCTGTGTTATCCCGGTACGTTGCGCACGTCTTTGTTTTGGTGTTTCTATACCCATTGTTATGTTGTTCGTTTGTTCCCCATTTTTGTTGGTGTCCCTACACCAATTTTTTATTAAATTCTACCTTTTGATTTTATCCCGATGTCTTGGACTCTCCTTCCGCGTAAAACCACGGGACGGCGCTGCGCACCTTCTCCGCGTGGGTCGTATCCCGTGGGAGCGCTCGCCGTGGGCCGACGCACGCATTCTTCCCCGCGTGGTCGGTACCCGGGAGCGCTCAACCAGGCGCGAGCGGCTGAACGCAGCTCTATCCCCGCGTTAGCCGCCCCTCCTTCCGGGGAAGAACGGACAGTACATGACAATTGTTTCTTTTCTGTCATTTTATATTGTACAATATTTGTATTGTTCCAGTTGTGATTAATCATTACAGAGTATGGGTACACTTTGATTTTTTTTTTATTCAACTGTTTAAGTTTTTAAGTAATATTTATAAAGTCATTCAAGAACAGATTTCAGGTGGTTTTGTTGGTAAAAATAGGAGTTGGTACGGGCAGAGTTTCTACTAGCTAGCTCCAGTAATGTCTGTCTGTTTGTGTAGGTCTGTCTGCATGTTGGTCTATGTTGGCTTGTCTATTGGTCTTTCTGTCCATTGGACCTCCGTAAATAATTTTGGGAACATTTAATTTTTTATACATTAAGTATTGATTTACGCATATGATTGTATGTAAAAAAGTACCATTTAGGTTGATCCAAAGCAAAATAATACAGTACAATCAATAAATACATACATAAACATACATATACATAAATATAATCAGTCCAAATGTCAAAATCAACCGTATTTGGATTTATTTTTGGAGAAAGCCAAATAATAATTTTAAAACATATTTGGTGCCAATTATATTGTTAAGTGTATCATAGAGGGCTAAATTTTTACTATTAGAATCTCACTGATATTTAGTGATTGGCCTGTGTGGTCATTAAACAGAATTAGGCCTTTCACCGGTGTCAGTAGTACATAGTGTACTGCTGCATGGATTTTGTTTTTACTTATCTTTTGCATGATTATTGGTTTCTAGCCTTGTTGATTTACTGTCTTTGTATTATTGCCTTGTTTTGTTTTAATTGCTTTAGTCATTGTTCATGTGATCACTGGTGGCATGCTCAGTCATGTTTTTTTTCATTTATGTTTTTAGCCTGTTCACATTTTCGTGAGAGTTTGTCAACTCAGTTAAGTTTCTGTGATCCTGAGTAAACTCTGTATTTTCCCTTTCTGTGGTTCTATATAATAAACTGTCGTAGCTCAACACTACACTTACCAGGATGTGGTGTGACAACAGGACTAAAATAAGTGGTCTAATACACATTAAGTAAAACCAAAATATCAACACATTTTTTGTAAGTTCTGAAGTGCCTGTATTAAATCAAAGACCTAAACCCCAGTTAAGCCTGCACTGTAAAATAGGACTGCACTGTAAAAAATATATAACAAATAGTTACAGAGGCAAAGGACCATTTTACTCTTAATTAATAACGCATATACTGCATTAATACAGGTCTCCGTTATTTGAAATAATTTAAATAAACGTGTAAAGGTCTGTCTGTATAGGAACATTATTTATAAGTGTCAATAGGAACAATTAGAAACATGTAGCAGACAAGAAATCTGAAAAAGTAAAGCTTTTTTGAATAAAACTTGGCTACGTGTTATATTATCATTTTAATATTAAGCTAAATACTATTTTGTAAAATTATAATATAAAATGACAAAACACAGGTTTAATAAATAAAAAGTCTAACTGTAAAAAAAAATATTTAAGATGAACAGTGTCCTCCTAACACACCATTCAGATGAATATGTTTGTTGACAAGCAATCCATGTGCTTGGAGAATATGACACTGGCCTGATAATTTTAGATCAATATCGACATACTTCTCTCTGAATGCACTCATTCTCCATCATGCAGGCACATATTGAATTTTATCCTATTATTCCTTAAAGGTTCTTCCTTGGAAACAATGATAATTGGAGTCATTGTTTTTTATGATATAGCTATGATTGATTGTGCTTTGTACATGAGGATGAATATGCAAACTGTGCAGGCAGTGGATAAAGTCATTACCACAGAGCGCGAGGCCAGCTCGAGCCTCTGCATAATTCAGACTGCTGCGTGTAATAATGCAATTCATTACAGAAAAGCCCCACTCTTTACGGATTGAGATTAAAAATGCATCATCTGCCTTGTTATACAACACACATTTGGTAGACTGAGGTGCTGTGGCAGATTTTGCTCATTGTGTCTTTAACTATGCCAGTTGTTAATTTTATCTTCACTATCTGCAGTGTTGCGTCCTATTTTTGCAGCATTTTTAACATCTGACTCTGATGTTCCCCTTCTATTAAAGCAAACACTCCTCTTAGCGCCTCAGGATATGACTTAAACAAACATTGACACAGATTACTTGAACAAAGATTAAAAAAAGAAACAAGATATTTTTACAAGTCTCCTCTGACAAGTTGCAGTCTCAGTCTGGGATTGATCACAAGACTGGAGCTCACCTCACAGGCACAATGCACAATACAGCTTTCCTTTATTATTTCTAATAAGTATTTCTATGATTTTTTTAAAAGTGATTTTTCATAACCAGCTCTATTGTGATTACAGAGGACTGTCTGTCTGTCTTTTAGATTGTGTTGGCATAGCCTAAAGACATTTAAGGTTGTGACTGTAATGTATTGCAATGCACTTCATATTTATTTACATGAAATATAACTTTACATTCAGCAAGAATAAACACTTCAACTTACATTTAAAGATAATCTATTCTTACTTATCAACATGACGTGTTGCTCGTGAAATCCTGACAACAAAAACTTGCAAGTGTATCACTCCCTTTCACCAGCAGCAATTGCAGGGGACAAGAGCTGTTCACACAATTGAGATAACTGCCTTTTATAGTCAGATAGCACTTCTTATATATGAGAAATACATGGCCTGCCACTGATATAATATATAATATAGTATAATTTATAAGTATTTATTATAATATACAGTATATAGCATTTGCGGTCTGTGCATTTCACACCTAGGCCTTTAGTACTGCTCTGTCTGATTTTATTTTATGGCTTTAAAAACATCTTATTGTCTAGAAATGCATTATAAAGAGCCATTGCATCACAGACAGATAACTCTTTATGACAGTAGTGCAGTGGCGCAGAGGGAGCAGAGCTGAGCTTTGATTAGAGATAATTAAGACAGCCTGACGAACGTGTGCGTACTTTATAAGCTGCAACATCACATGCTGTTAGAGGAGAGATCGCTTGAATGTGAGGACACAGCAGATCCATTGGCCAACAGGTATGTTTTAATAAATTTAAAATAATGTGTAAATAAAGCCATTCCTGAGACTTTGTCATCATTGGTAGAGGGTGTGGCACTAAAATGATGCTGTTCCAGGGAGCCCTCTTAACTAAGTTGAGTCTGCAGTATCTGCCCCTTTTAGTTCTGCTGCTCTAGTCAGTTATGCCAGTGTCACATGCCGTGCTGTGTCAATCAACCTCTGGTTATTACTTAAATACTGTGCTTTATTAGCTCTGCTAATAAAACTGCTCCTCTTGTTTGTTTTTTTTAGGTGTTGCTAATTTTATTGAGGTGTCGTCAGCTCTTTATCCATGGCTCTCCCGAAGCACTGCAGCTAAAATTACTGGATCGAACCTGGATTTTGATTGGACTGGCAGTCCTGCAGGACGCAATCTGTACATTAATGTCCTACACTGTTGATGCTGCCCAGCTGCTCAAGGAGGATGAGTACCCCACTGAGCCTTGGTCCTCCTAATGTTTCTTCCTTAAAATAACAAAATAACAGGGATTTTTTTCTTGCCACTGTCGTTTCGGCTTGCTCTTTGGGGGTTCAAAGGCTTATAACACTGTAAAGGTTTGTGACACTATACTATTGTAAAAAGCACTAAATAAATTACTTGAACTTACTTGAACATAAAAAACACCAACTTCATAAAATTAAAAAAATATATATTAAATTATATTATATCCTAATTATTTGTACATAAATCCAGCCTCATTTTAAGTCATATTTCTGTAATAAGTTTTTGGCTGAAAATGTGCATTCATCAAAGGTACTCTAATCTGTCATTTATTAAAATACACAAACTTGGAAGTAAATACAGACATAGGGCCATTTCTTGGAAAAGAGGTACTCTAAAGTAATATCTGTGCATGACTGAAAAAAAAACAGTTTTTTTTTTACTTGTAGTCAAGCAATTTGTGCTCAGCAGGGTGCATGGCACTGTTGCAGTTACAAGCTCAGATGTATCTGTGATACACTACACCTGAGCATGCATTAAACAGAGGGACACTCCCACATTTAGCAGTTGTACCTTGTAAAATTGTTTACTAATTTATACATGATTCTTTAAAATGGAACTGTTAAAAAAGAACTGTTAAAATGTTTATCAACACTAGAGCTGCTGGAAAATTATTACTTTTGAGTATTCTGCACTTTACTGTGATGTTGAAGTTACTAAACTCATAATTGGGTTTAATTTTCCTTTTCGGTATTATTTGTTTTTTTTTTCATATGTGCATACATAAGTTCACCAGGCTTTATGTTTATGATCTAATAAAAACCCATTTTTTAATTAATTTTGGTGAAATGATGATCTTGCTTACAACTGACATTTACTTTAATCCAAATGTATAAAGTGCTTTTATGTGCATATAAGGTATAATTTGCATATAACTCAGCAGGGTGCATGGCACTGTTGCAGTTACAAGCTCAGATGTATCTGTGATACACTACACCTGAGCATGCATTAAACAGAGGGACACTCCCACATTTAGCAGTTGTACCTTGTAAAATTGTTTACTAATTTATACATGATTCTTTAAAATGGGCTTTACCTATTTTTTTTACTTTGATTGTGTTGGTAGTCATGCACAGGGGGATTGGGTAAGAATGTTTCTGTCCCGCAATTCTTGTCACTGTAGGCAGCACAGCGCTGCTGGAGTCGAGTAATTGTCCCTGCAGGTGTCTCAGCGTCATGTTTTCAGCTGCTTAGTATGCACCACTTTGTGTACACATAAGCATAGAAGAAAGAGTATTGTGCCACCTGATTTTTGTATTTGTTTGTAGGGGTCATATGTGGTGTGTCAGATGTGCACATCCCCTGAAATATTTTATATCGCTTTTATTATGTTAATTTAAATAAAACTTTATTATTATCTATTCTATTTCAAATTATTTTAATTCAATTTTCTGTTATTTGCCTATTTTGATATTGTCTCATGTGGTTGGGTCTGGCATGCTCACATTGTACTAGCATGTTATGTTTTTGGCCAACAATAAAACAAATAAAAAAAATGTAAAGGAATAATAAATTAAAGTTTGGGTAAAGTTACAGTAAGGATTACTAATTTAAACATGAAATGTTATTATGTAACTGATATTAAAAGCACTATACAGGATGGGTATATAATATGAGCTTGAATTATATGATCTGCATAAAAGATAATGGACTGAACTATTCATACACAGGAAGCCCACTCTTAGAGTGCTAAAGCATCAAATTTCTAAAGAGGAAGCTTTTTTATGTAAATGGCAGGGAGCAACGGATAACATAAAATAAGCACCATGGAAACAAAGCAAATTGTATTTGCATAAAAAAGCAGCTTAATAATGGAAATTGAATCCTGTTCACTATAAAAGGGTTCATATTAAGGACTGACTTCACTTTTTATCATCAAATGTTATAAAGGCCAAGTTTTGCTTTAGCATGAACAATATTTTTGTGTTCTTCAGCAGGACTGTAACTCCCATTGATGGACTGCTACTCTGCAGTGTTTTTAACAAAAACAGGCTCTTAAATTACATGGTAATTTAGGGATGTGTGGAAAGCTGAAAGGCTACCAGTCAAGCATTCTGGAATACTTTTTTCTTTGCTCAAACTAATTCTAACATCTGGTCTTGAGACCACAACCAACAATGTGTTTTTTAGCCTTTTCCATCCTTAGCTTATCCTTTAAGTATAATAAATGTCAACTTTGTCATAATTTAAACAAATATGCTGCTGAAATATTTATGTCCAGGAACAGACAGCCATTAAAAAGAACTGTTAAAATGTTTATCAACACTAGAGCTGCTGGAAAATTATTACTTTTGAGTATTCTGCACTTTACTGTGATGTTGAAGTTACTAAACTCATAATTGGGTTTAATTTTCCTTTTCGGTATTATTTGTTTTTTTTTTCATATGTGCATACATAAGTTCACCAGGCTTTATGTTTATGATCTAATAAAAACCCATTTTTTAATTAATTTTGGTGAAATGATGATCTTGCTTACAACTGACATTTACTTTAATCCAAATGTATAAAGTGCTTTTATGTGCATATAAGGTATAATTTGCATATAACTCAAAACATTACATTTTACAAAGCTACTAAAATGAAATAAAAAATAAAGCTAGTAAAATAAAACTAACAATAAATCTAACAACAGGGAGTGGAAGCAATTTTTAAATATAAAGTACAGACATTTATTAATATCTTAAAGCCATTTGTGAAAAGAGACTTTTGAAGAGTTCTGTAATGCGTTGTTGGTTTGTCAGGCTGTAAAAGTTTACAAAACCTTCTCCACAGTACACAATAAGACATACTGTCTACAGATAAAGTAAATTCAAAACCGTTGTTACACATGCCAGAAGTGATTGCTCAATACAGATTATCTTAAAAAGAGGTGTGAAATGATCTGTGCGGACACAAAGCAACTCAGAGAATTTTCTATACCATGTCTTTCTACAATGGATAATGTTATTAAGCCTAACATCAGGAAAAAAAATAAAAAAGCTATTTTTTTAAAGCTGGGTTGCAAGTCAAAAAGAGCATTTCTGCCTCCCTGCTGTTCAGGATGAGCTAAATTGTTACTTGAAGATTTCAATAATTTCAATCATACAATATTTTTGTTTATGGGTAGAAAAAAGAATACACTTCATTCCAGCAAAATAAAATTAATCCTATTTGTATTTGTATGGTGGTAGTATTTTGGCTTTGGAAAAAAATGTTTCACCTTCTACTTCATTAGTCTTGTAGAGTTGAAGGGGGATTCCCAGGACAGGGTGCCAATTCAACGCTGGGCACACACTCACAACAGGGAGAACATGAAAACTCCCAGATTTGGTTTTGAACCATGGTTTTGCGGATGTGCAAAGCACTAGGCAACCGTACAGCCCAGAACAAAAATTATTTAATTATAACTCGAGAAATTTGGAATGTCAGAATTGTAACTGAATGTTCCATCCATACTGGTGTGTGACAGTACCAATTCCACCTGGCACCACAAAGGACTTTATAACTTTTTTCATTTGTTATCCTGTTTTTAACTTTGGTTTTTTCTTGCTCAGCGCAGAGCTGTTTCTTGCTCTGAAAGAGCCACTGTCCTAGGGGATGCTGATCTTGTCAGCGTTGGGAGTGTTAGGCCACTCCCCCCTGTTTTCATTTCGGCTTTTGGCCGTTCCAGGTTCCCGTTGGTAGGGCCCATCCCCTAGAGCTGGGATTGGGTCCTACCTAATCACATGTGGCCGGCTGACTACACTTAAGTGCGCATGCAAGTCAGCAGGCCAGCATGGATATCGGTGTATGTATTTACATATGCTTACGTCACGTTGGGGTAGTGTGATTTGCCTGCATTCGGCGTCACGTCACCTTCGTCTCGGTTCGGATGATTCTTTTCATTTATTAAATATTTTTTCTACTACTTACCTGGTCACCTGGCTCGCTCCTTCCACGACATTGCACCGCGCAGTGCCGCCTTTGTACGGACTGCGCCCCTCCATTTTGACAGAATGCTGGCCTCACAACCTAGCTGAGTCCAGGCTCTTTCATCCGGGTAAGCGCTTCTTTGTTTATTCCTCGCTGCCGCGCATCCCGTTCCTCGGTCCGTCCCGGCAGTTGGTTCTAGTTCCGCCGCTTCTTCGGCCGCCAGTGGCATGCTCTCCGGCTGCGGCATCACGGCTGCATTAACTCGGCGCTAGCCACGGCATTAGCCACTTTATCCGGCTGCAGCATCACGGCTGTATTAATTCGGCGCTAGCCCCGCCAATAGCTTGTTCTCCGGCTGCTACATCGGCTACTTTAACTCGGCGCTAGCCCAGCCAATAGTTTATTCCCCGGCTGCTACATCGGCTGCTTTAGCTCGGCGCTAGCCCCACCAATAGCTTATTCTGCGGCTGCAGCATCGGCTTCTTTAGCTCGGCGCTAGCACCGCCAATTGCTTATTCTCCGGCTGCAGCATCGGACCCGCCATTAGGTTTTGTTATTTCTCCCTCTTCGGAGGTTGGAGCGATGAGGGGAATTGACCGCGTTCCGGAGTATGATGAGATCGTGCTCCCTCTCTCAGTTCTGATCAAGCTCCCGGCACCCTGCGACGGGGTGGCTTTGAAGCCACTTCCGTACATTGTCGGCTGTCGCAGGGTGTTCGAATTGGTGACCAGTCGGGAGATGTTGGACAGGGAGAGGTTTCAGTTCTACCTCTCCCGACTCCTGGGACCTGCGCGGAGGTAGGCCGAGGGCCTAGTGGCCACCAGGGACATCTGCCTCACCTCAGTCGGCCGGTTCGAGGCGGCCTTCCTAGGCCAGTTCGCTGGTTCGGATGCCCGCGCCGTCAGCAATCACCTGGGCGCTGTCCATCGACAGCTTCACAGTGTGCATGTTGGAAACCCGCCCTGCGAGCCGGCGCTGCGCGAGCCACCGCTGCGTTCCTCCAGTTATCCTCTCCGCGAGTGGTTCTACGCCGCCGGTAATCCGCCCCGTAAGCAACCGCGCGCCGTCAGCAATCTGCTGCTCGCCAAGAGCGCTCCGCCGCTCAACGTCAGCGTTCCGCCTCTAGCCGCCAGCGAGCCGTTATGCCCGGTTAATGTGCCGCTCCACGCGTTGAGCAACCCGCCTCGCAGCCTTCGGACCAGCAATCCGCCCTGCGAGCTGCGTCGCGCAGTTAGCGAGCACCAGGGCGCTGTTAACGGGCAGTTTCGCAGCTTGGTGATTGGGACTCTGTCCTGTGAGTCGCTGCACGTTGATCGCGATCCGCCGCGAGCAGACAGCGTGCCTCTGCATGAGCCGCCTCGCTCCGCCGGCCATCCGCCCCGCGAGTGGTTCTACGCTGCCGGTAATCCGCCCCGTAAGCAGCCGCTCGTCATCAGCGATCCGTCCCGCTGGACCATTCCTCACCCGCTCTGGACCGTAATTCACCTGCGCTAGACTGTTTGCTCCTTGTTTGGGACCATCCACTTCCCTCTCGGAACAGTCTTCCTCCCGCTCAAAACAGTCTGCTCTCCTCTCTGGACAATGTGCCACCCGCTCAGGACAATGTGCTCCCTGCACTGGACAGTTTGAAGGCTGCTCAGGAGACAATGGTCTCTATTCCAGATATCCAACATATGGACAAAGACTGTGCTATGCTCGCGTCTACTCGGGTCACCTCTGCGGTCGCGTGTACTCCGGTTGCCCCTGCGGTCCGTGTCCGTGTTAGCCTCTCCAGCACCTGTGTCCGCGTTAGCCTCTCCAGCACCTGGGTCCGCGTTAGCCTCTCCAGCACCTTGTTGTTCGGCACCATCCACTTCCCGCTTGGAACAGTCTTCCTCCCACTCAAAACAGTCTGCTCTCCTCTCTGGACGATGTGCCACCCACTCAGGAATATGTGCCACCCACTCAGGACAATGTGCTCCCCGCACTGGACAGTTTGAAGGCTGCTAAGGAGACACTGGTTCCAGATATCCAACATATGGACAAAGACTGTGCTATGCTCGCGTCTACTTGGGTCACCTCTGCGGTCGCGTGTACTCCGGTTGCCCCTGCGGTCGTGCTCCCTCCAGCACCTGAGTCCGCGTTAGCCTCTCCAGCACCTGAGTCCGCGTTAGCCTCTCCAGCACCTGGGTCCGCGTTAGCCTCTCCAGCACCTGAGTCCGCGTTAGCCTCTCCAGCACCTGGGTCCGCGTTAGCCTCTCCAGCACCTGAGTCCGCGTTAGCCTCTCCAGCACCTGAGTCCGCGTTAGCCTCTCCAGCACCTGGGTCCGCGTTAGCCTCTCAAGCACCTGAGTCCGCGTTAGCCTCTCCAGCACCTGAGTCCGTGTTAGCCTCTCCAGCACCTGAGTCCGCTTTAGCCTCTCCAGCACCTGAGTCCGCGTTAGCCTCCCCAGCACCTGGGTCCGCGTTAGCCTCTCCAGCACCTGGGTCTGCGTTAGCCTCTCCAGCACCTGAGTCTGCGTTAGCCTCTCCAGCACTGAGTCCGCGGTAATCTCTCCAGCGTCTGAGCCCGCAAGGCACGCTCTCAAAGGGTCACGGCGTCCCCGTATCCTCAAAGGGTCACGTCGCCCTCGCGCTCTCAAAGGGTCAAGGCGTCCCCGCATCCTCAAAAGGTCACGGCATCCCCGCATCCGCAAAGGGTCACGTCACCCTCGCACTCTCAAATGGTCAAGGCGTTCCCGCATCCTCAAAGGATCACGTCGCCCTCACGCTCTCAAAGGGTCACGTCTCCCTCGCACTCTCAAGGGGTTGCATCGCCTCCGCGAGTTGGATGAGCCTCGCCGGTTCGCTGCCCTCAGAAGACCACGTCACCCTCGTGCCCTCAAAGTGGTCTCACCGACTTTGCGCCCTCGACAGGTCTCGCCGCTGTCGCGTCCTCACTGGGTCCCCCTTTGTTTTTTGTTTTTCTCCCTGGGTGGCTTTGCCCCTGGTTGTTTTGGGGGGGCGATATGTCAGGGTTGGGAGTGTTAGGCCACCATCCCCTAGAGCTGGGATTGGGTCCTACCTAATCACATGTGGCCGGCTGACTACACTTAAGTGCGCATGCGCCCGAGTCAGCAGGCCAGCATGGATATCGGTGTATGTATTTGCATATGCTTACGTCACGTTGGGGTAGTGTGATTTGTTTGCGTTCGGCGTCACGTCGCCTTCGTCTCGGTTCGGATGATTCTTTTCATTTATTAAATATTTTTTCTACTACTTACCTGGTCGCCTGGCTCGCTCCTTCCACGACATTGCACCACGCAGTGCCGCCTTTGTACGGACGGCGCCCCCCCATTGTGACAAATCTCTCCCCATAGGCGTAATTTTTTCTTCCTTTTTATATTGCTTTAATTTCAGTTTGTAAACTTATTACTTGTCTATTATGTTTTTTTCTGTCACATGATTGTCATGTGCTGTGCCTTGAAACAAAAAGAGGGAATTCTAAAGGTAAACGTCAGGATATTTATCTGTAAACTGGATCGAATTGCGAGCTCTAAACATTCATTCATTCATTATCTTCCGCTTTATCCTCTATTAGGGTCACGGTGGGATTCCCTATGCCCATCCAGGAGAGAACGTCTCGGGCGCTGGGGAGAACATGAAAACTCCACCCAGAAGGGGATTCGAACAGGCAATCCCTAGTGCTGAGAGGCGAACGTGCTAACCACTAAGCCACTGTGTCCATAGCTCTAAACATACTACTAATAAATGTTAAAAGAATAATATGGTTGTCATCTTTCTGCCTGTGTAGCGTGAAAAGGGTTTTAATGCAGACAACACAGGGGAATTAAGTCACAAGCATAAGCAACTGGACAGACTTAAATTGCTGATCGGATAGGAAGTCTAATTATTGATTATGAGGGGCAAACGCACAAAAACACAGACCAGATAAGATAAAATCAAAAGCAAAATTCTGATCAGAGACGCGTTTCATGCTTTATCACTCACAGATATCCAATAATTCTGTTCTAAATAATCAAACAATGGCAATTGTTTTTGTTGTATTTGATTAATTGCTTATTAGTTACAAACATTCAATCCACACTTTATTTATTTCGGTTGAAGATTTGGCATTCCATTATGCCAAATACATAAAACCAATCTTTGAGGATTGTGAATTGCGCACAGTACACCATCATGCTGCAAAAGAAAAAAAATCTAAATCCATAAATTAGGAAGCATGCAACTGTCTTCATTGGAAGTAAGTTGCTGAGCATAACTCTTGAAATACAGAACAGAACTAAATTCTTTTGGACACACTATAGGGTCTTTTTAAAAGGGCTAAACTTCTTTGATAAAGAACAATTGATAAAACCAATAAACATTTTTTTGACATGCTATTCAAAACACAATTGCATATACCTGCCATTTTGTTTTTAACAAGGACTCATTCAGTAGAAAAATCAGAGCTCATCACTGTCGAGCACTTCAGAAACAGAAGGATTAAGTTTCTCAGGGCCTCAGAGCTATGCGCTCATGTGGAGGAGGAAGTACTCACAAAAGCATTTAATGGCAATTAATAGCATTCAGAATGAGATTGGAATGGTGTGGGGGAGGGAACTGTTCACTGGTGCAGAAAGTAGTAAAAGCTTCCAATTTAAAAACTGATGCTCTGCAGGATAAGCAGTGTTCAACTCTTGGCCAATTTGACCTTTTATTTTCCACATTGTTCTGTTGCATAAGACGCTGATTCACTTCACATGACAGATTAAGGACTGTATTGTCAGTGACAGAAAGACACTTGTTATTTCAAGTGAGCAGGTTGTGAAATGTTTTATATGGAAATCATTGCTCCCTTTGATTCACAATGGTTTAACGACAAGCCTGGTCTAGATTAAATCCATAAATCATCAACGTCATATATGTAGGTACACTACAGCAAGAGATGCAGTACCCAAACTATTTTGTCTATTTTGACATTAGTTTGATGGTTAACCATAGATCTGGCGCACAGCAAACATAAACAAAGCCCTGGACTTAACATCCAGCCCCAGGTCAGACATAAGTGGGCAATAGGCAGGACTGTACAGGATAAAATGTAAACATGTTATACAAAGCCTTTGTGTTTACTATTACAAAAGAATGGGCCATTACGGACTGAGATTAGGCACTGGCCGACAGAGGATCCCTGAAGAACAAAACTCAGGCTTGTTTCATTTAAGCAGAAACATGATCTTGCTGTTTGGAAGATGACCACACACACACACACACACACACACACACACACACACACACACACACATAGAACGAGAGAGAGAGAGAGAGAGAGAGAGAGCATTTTGTTTTAAGGACAGATGTGTAATTCTGTTGCGCAACCAGCAGAGGGACAATATTCAGTGAACTGAGGAAAGGGTCACTGAGCTCTTGGCTCGGAAGCAACTGTAGCAGGCAGTTGGGGAACAAGAAACAAACGATTCCAAACAACAAGCTGCAGGAACATGTTCTTCAGGAATTCGGGCCGAGTGTCTCAGTTTACCTCGCTGTGTCAACACAAAGGGCCGCAGGCTAATGAAGAACTAAATCAGGCAATAGGAAAAGCGGTGTTACGTGGGCACGGTTGAATATTAATGTAATCTGATACTGTGCTGACTAAACAGACACAAAATATATTTGCTTGCCAAATTGTTAGCGTCCATTTTGAGACAATATGAGATATCTCTCGCCTTTATTTAGTATACACCCAGTGCGTATTTATGGATGTGGGTTGGTTTAAAAGGCTGAAGAAAAGCCACTATTCAGCTTTAATAATATATCACTTTATATGGCAACTCAGCTATTTAGACCATGAGTTACACTGCACTGCCACAACACCCAGGCTACTTTCAGACAGCTAATGACTTGTGGGAAAAGCTCCAAGCAAACATTACACAAAGCAGTTAATTAGATATTCTGTTTTACTCACAAGCTGTTAACAGCTGTTCCAGCCTGACAGACTACCTTTAATAAATTCAGGAATACTGTCTTTATAATAGTAATGTACTTCAATGTAACATAATCCATATTTCATTAGTTCCTGTAAATTACTAATGAATGTAAATTATGTGAAATTTTACAATGTAAATGACTTGTAGATGTCATGTAACTGAATAGTCATAATGTATATATAAAGTAAATAATCTATAGTATTAGTTATCAATGTTAGAACAATATCCGGTTGTCAAAAGGGGATCAATCTCCCAATTTTACCCTTATATATATATATATATATATATATATATATATATATATATATATAGAGAGAGAGAGAGAGAGAGAGAGAGAGAGAGTGAGAGAGAGAGAGAGAGAGAGAGAGAGAGAGAGAGCGAGAGAGAGAGAGAGAGAGTACCAGTCAAAAGTTGATTGTCACTGAGGTGTTTAAATTAAACTACAGCAGCATTAAAACACCCATATATTGTAAAACTACACAGTCCATCTATGATAAGGGGAGAAAATAGATAATGGAACAAGAAGGTGGTGTTTCTAAAGTATTTAATTATGTTTACAGTAAATAAACAGTTCATTCATTATCTTCTGCTTTATTCTCTATTAGGGTCGCGGTGGGGTTCCCCATGCCCATCCATGGGAGAACGTCTCAGGCGCTGGGCAGATACACCCAGGACAGGGCACCAATCTATCGCTGGGCACACACTGACTCACACAAACACACTCTATATGGGGCAATTTGGAGAACTCAATTGATTTGATCCATGTTTTTGGACTGTGGGAGGAAACCGGAGAACCCGGTGGAAACCCACACGGACACGCGGAGAACATGGAAACTCCACCCAGATGGGGATTCGAACCAGGAATCCCTAATGCTGAGAGGCGAACGTGCTAACCATTAAGCCACTATGCCACCAGTAAATAAACAGTGACTGTTATAAAACATGCTACAAATATCTGCAGCTACTGCTGCTCCTCCATTTAACATTCTATTGGTTTATTTTTAATGTTGTTATGTTTATATTCATTCATTCATTCATTATCTCCCGCTTTATCCTCTATTAGGGTCGCGGTGGGGTTCCCCATGCCCATACAGGGGAGAACGTCCCGGGCGCTGGGCAGATAGACTCAAGACAGGGCGCCAATCCATCGCTGGGTATGTTTATTTTATTAAATTATATTTAACTTATCAGCATTTCCTCTGAATTTGTATGCTTACAGAATGAAATAAGATTCATTTTATCTGCTAATTTTCAATAATTCACATTGACTGTATGTATAGAGAAATGTTACACTCTTGTTAACTTTTAGTTGTTATTAAACTTGTTATTAAATGTGATTCACTTTTTGTTAAAACCTTATTAAAATTACTGTAAACACCTTTGTTACATTTCAATATTGTAAAAATGCTACACAAATAAAACTAAGTTGAGTTCATTACTCAAGAGGAAAAACCTTTAGCAAAACAATCTTTTTATTTCACAAGTGCTATGGAATGTAAGTGCTTGAATTGCGGCATTCTTCTACTTGGTAAACAACCCAAGTTAGACTTGGTTTGCAAATTAATTTAGCCTTTTCAGCATGATCATGCAATGTTTGTATGTTTCTGGCTGAAACCTAAAAATAAGCTATGTTTAGCATTTTTATAAAAAAATCAATAACTCATAAATGTGGTAAAATCTGCACATAGTCTTTTTCTTGTTATTTTTCTAAATCAATATATGTTTTTGTACTTTTTATGCATTTAGCAATCAAATATGCTGAATATTTAAATATATTCATATATATCATTTAAATATATTATTACGTACAATTATATCAATACTTAGCATTATTGGTTATTATTAGTCTAGTACAGTTTAACATAAATCTAACAAAAGCTTAACTATGAATATGATGTTTATACCATTAAAGTTAATAATAATAAACCTTAAACAGGTTTTAAAGGTGTTTTTCCAGCTTTTTGGCATTGCTATTTCAATGGCAACCTCTTAAGATTCTCCAGTTTTGTCATGTAGGATTCCTCCTGAATACGCAGCTTTTCTGTAAATTCAGCCTGTTAAAGATAGGAAAAATATATTTTAAATACAAACCTTAATACATTCGCACATCTAAATAGTTTGTATTTATAATAAAATTATGGTCACAATGTGGTTGTTATGATGCAAAATAGTACACATTGTATACATTTGGTTAACAATTAGTTCCAGCACTAAGAGAAGTAAAATATTCTAGTTAAATGACTTTTAATAAGAATGGGGCTATTGTTTCTTTTTCCTGGATTCTTATTGTACACACAGGCCTATTAAATGAAGTGCACATCTGGAATGGTAACAATATGGTTGGGAAGTCACCCACAGCATTTCCAGCATTTGCCTTTTTTTAGAGTTTCTGCCATATAAGGTATGCTGAGATCCACATGAGTTATGACACTCCTGGGAACTTTCACAACTAAAATATCCCAGAGAGGGGAAATAAACGGATGTTATTTAACTTCACTCAATTGAAGAAAGAAGCACAATCCTCTGAGCCAAATAAAAATAAGCATATTCACCCTTTTAACTGCAATATGAAAATTACACAGAGTTTACTGGTATTTGTTGTTTATATGGAATATGTTAGGTGCTCAAGATTTATCAAGTCATTGTCATAATAGACATGTGCAGTATGCATCTCTTATATTTGCAAAAAGTTTGCATTTTGGTTTTTGTTAGGTACATTTTGCTTGTACATAAATACAGTACTGTTGCTCAAAGTTTCACAACTTTAGGTCACAGAAGATGGTAGACCTGCATTGGTCAAATTATTTTAAGTTGTATAACAAGTTATATTTATTTTTCATATTTTTTTCTCATGTTTTAGATTTCTTGACACATTAACTAAATGTCTATTTCAGGTTGTAAAATAGAATATATATATATATATATATATATATATATATATATATATATATATATATATATATATATATATATATATATATATATATATAAAATGGATATAAATAGAGGGATTATAAATGCTAGGCACTGTGTGCAACAGCAGAGCATAATCCCAAATTAAACACCTTTAAAATATCAAGTGGGAAAAACAGAAGTCAGTCGATGTGGTCTGCTGAAGCTGGGTAGAATATTTTACCAGGCACGTGGCTCATGGCTAAGTATAGCTTTGATAGAAATATGTAATTAATGTTAAAGAGGGGATTGTTTTAAAATAGCAGTAATGTCAAAGCAAGTCTTTTAGACATAATCCTCTCATGGCCTGTTGCATTATAACATGGTCACTGTATATCAAATGATAGCAGGGATAAAAGCATCTTCATTAACAGTACACAAAAATACAGTGAAATCACTTTTATTAACACAAAATATTAAGTCCATATTTACCACTTAGTAAATCTAAAATGTTTAAATTGTAAATACTTATGAGTTGACTTGTTTAAACAATTTATAAGAGTTTGTATTCTGAAACCACAGCACTGTCAGTAATTCGATTCCACTTTAAGCCTACAGCAGAATTAATCAGAGTATCTGCCAGGAGCTGTCTAATGTATTCCATGTCATGCAGAGCATACCAACGATATTAAGCCAGAGAACATTAGTCAGGTTTTAATATAAGATCATTTTTTGCACCATTACTTGGTTAGAGGAGCCTATGTGCTCAGACCTGATATTTTTATTCAAGAGTCATTTCTTCTTGCAGTGACTTTTTACACATTTATAGGCCTTAAATCTAAAAATAATGCAATAATAATTGCAAAAACAGCATTCGCTTATTGTGCTTCTTATATTTAGATACAGATTTGGAGGTGCCTAAAAAGAGAACTATACAAATATTAAAAGGACATACTTGCAGGTTTGTGAACATCTCTTTAGCCATTTCTCCAATGACTTCTCGCACATCTTCCACACTAAAGTCTCCTAGGGTTTCTACTACGCCGATATGATCACATTCATCAGACACTTCCACTTTTTTTTTGAGGGATTCATCCAGGCCCTGAGGGGACTAAAACACATTATAGTCATGGCTTGATATATTGTGTATACAATATGCAAGATTTTGCCTTTTTGTTCTATTATCAAATTTTTAATAATGCCTTTTGTTGATTTGGTTATTTGTAGTGTCTTTTCAACACTGATGTAGTGTGTTAGTGTGTTGTCCTAATATGTATAAACAAAATATGTCAAAGCTGCTGGAGAATTTAAACACTGTGTCTATTCAAAAGACTCCAACAGCCACTTCAGCACATCACACACTAAAACATCACCACTTGTTAGTGCTGAAAATAATCCATTACCCAAATAATATGTGCTCTGTGGTGGTCTTGTGGAGGTGTGCAAAGTAAAGATGGGCTAAACTCTGTAATTGTAGAAAATATATACTTCATATATGTGGTAATGACGTGGTAACTTTACGTCTGAAAATCATTTCAAGATGCAGCGCATCAACATGTGGTCTTGCTTTGAATTACATTTCTATAAAACAGTTCAATACCAGAGGTTAACATAGCCAACTAATCTGGGGGAGAGGACAATAGAAATTGTGTTTAATTTCTAATTCAGTTGATATACACCACTTGCACATAAAACTATATAATAATAATAATAATAATAATAATAATAATAATGTTAAAAAAAAAACATTACAAACTATTTTTGTCATGAGCATAAAGTGGCTTTAAGAGGAATTTTGGCCTGAGGACAGAGAGTGGATTGTTTTGTGAACTAGCCCTTTTTTCTCTGGCATAACAGCCTAAGGTTTCCAGCTGGAGCGGCCCACAGTGTGAAGAAAAAGGAAAAATGTTACTCATACTTGGAACTGCATTCATGTTTCCTCTTCTAAATGATTCACATGTGAAACACATTTTCTAACTCACCAATCATGAGGCAAGCAATGAATCAGTACATGAAACTGAACAACTTGCCTATTTCAAAATCTTTCTAGGCTTGCAGTAATACATTTTTATACTGACATATGTTATTGCTTATTTATATATATATATATATATATATATATATATATATATATATATATATATATATATATGGCGGCACGGTGGCTTAGTGGTTAGCACGTTCGCCTATCAGCGCTAGGGATTCCCGGTTCGAATCCCCATCTGGGTGGAGTTTCCATGTTCTCCCCGTGTCTGCGTGGAGTTTCCATGTTCTCCTCCGGGTTCTCCGGTTTCCTCCCACAGTCCAAAAACATGGATCAAGTCAATTGAATTCTCAAAATTGCCCCATATAGAGTGTGTCTGTGTGAGTGAGTGTGTGCCCAGCGATGGATTGGCGCCCTGTCCTAGGTCTAGCTAAAGGCTATGTGAAGGGCTATTGCTGTTTATTTTGATTGCTATTTGCAGATGACTCAAAGAGAAAAGTTCTCTTCATGACACACAAATTTGCTAAATAATGCACTTGAAATGTATCTTTTGAATGCGTTACAGTCTACCCATTGTTTATCTAAATAAGATTTTTTTACATAATTTTTTTACATCATTTAAGGTGAGAGGGGAAAGTGGAGTCAACATAAAGACTTGGGTGTCATTGGGTTCATACACATCCATTGGCTTTATAAAAAATATTAAGATTAAAAAAAAAAAAAAAAAAAAAAAAAAAAAAAAAAAATATATATATATATATATATATAGCCACATATTTAGCAGCATGTGCTGCCTATATACCATGGCTGTATATACCATGTAAAGTAAAAAGACAAACGGGGTAACAAATGTCTTGCTGAAACTGCGGCAGTAAAAAAAAGATTTAATAACAAAAACCTTGCTTTATATTGGCGGCAGAGAAAGAACTATTAAATCTTAAAAGGAAAGAATTGCGCAATACCTCCAGCCCTGTTGACATTAAGGATAAGAGGTAGCGCTCTGATAGTAATGGTGTTAAAGCCAATAAAGACAAAGCATGGATGTAGAGTGGGATCGTTCTTCATAACAAAGAAAAATCCCAATCTGCTGGTGAGGAAGAGAAGCAGGTAAACCACTAATTAAGCGCCCCACCTGAACACTAGACTCAGCAAAAACAGTGTGTCCCTCAATGGAGCTGGCACAGTCATGAGACCAATGTTGTGGGTGCAACTGAGTTTGGATCTCGTGTAAGACCTTTACAAGGTCGTAATAGTGATAAGTAACCTTGTAGGGTTTGAAGGGCTCATTCTTTACTGGCTGTTGAGGTTCCCAAGACAAGACTTTTGGCAACATGGGGCCCAAACCTTAAAACTAAGAGCATGTTGAGGATCTGAATGACAGACCATTTCCCAGTGACCCTTAATAACTAGATGGATGTGTGGCATGGGTAGCATAACCACAAAAGGAGGTGCATCACTGGCCCAACTAGCACACTCTTTAAATAGACGAGTTTGCAGGTGCAACTTGTCGTAACTGATTGGCGCAACACCTTCTGAGAAGTTTAGACTCTGCAAACTGCTGTCTCCCTCTAGTGACTAGTCAGCCTATTGCAAATATTATATAATTATTTAATATTTAATAATATTTTAATAATAATAACTAATAATAAAACTATATAAGTACATTTATCTTTGTTTTTCTAAAGCATTCTAAATTAATAAAGCTGTAAATATTAAGTACCAGTGTTTATAATTGCATAATTGCAGTTTACCCATCACTTTCTTTGTAATTGAGATTAATTTTAAGCAAGTTAACCATGATCTAAAGAAAGATTACCAAGCCAGAAAAAGTAATGCAAAAAAAAACTAAAACTTAAAAATCCAGAAAAACGGGTTCCATTTCTCAAACTATTTAAAAGAATCAGTTTACCCAACTGAATAGCAAATTAGTACGTATGTTAAATGTTCTGTGTTGTGTGAAAGCTATATTATTATAAGTACAATGGCTAATGCTTAGTGAATAAGATTTTTGGAACGTCTTATTTTATATGGGATTTTACCTGATCAGGTACTGTAGACATGGTAGAACAGGTAGCTTTGTAGCGAATATATGTCTCAACTGGCATGCCCTCCTCCAGGGGTGCGGCAAAGTCAGCTGTATTAAAAACCTCAACATTCCTCTGTACACAAATAAAAGACTAAGATGTCAGTAATGACACAGCACTTATTCACAAAGAAAATAAGACAAGTAAAAATGATTTAAAAAACTACTACTACACTGGAAAAAAATTGGGTCTGGGACTACATGGCTTGGAGTTAAATTTGTATTTTAAATTCATTTGGCTGAAAAGCTTTTATAGTTCACTTGGCAGCAAGCCCTGTAGCCAAAACCCAACTGCTCTGTGTGAAAAACAAAGGCTTCTATGGTTTCCTTGTTGTACTCAATTACGATATCATATAAAAGGAAGGGTAAGAACAATGCTCATTCAATGTTCATTTGCTTCACATCAGCATTTTGCAATTCACACAATCTTCCATTTATTATCAAATTCATTATAATAAAAAAAAAGTTAAATTGTTCAACATGATGATTTGATAAATTGTTTCCAAATATCAGGCAGAAATATGTAAACAAAAGGCACATTAATATTCAAACGCCTTTGAACTCTCCATCAAAACAAATAGAAAAATACTTGTGTTACATGACATTCGGGATCCATTATGTATGTGGCGCCTGACCTAGATACGCTTTATGATCCGCTGTTAAACCACAGGATGCTACACAGCAAATATTATTATTTACTCACAGCAGTTTAATGCCCCATTCAGACGCTAAACAAATCTGTTTGTCTTCCGCTTCTGTAATGAGTTTTCCCATTTCATGTTGTTTGTCTATTTGAGTGTAATTCAGATCACTGTACAACACATCCAGACTAAAAAATATTAAAAACGTCAGTTCGTCCTGCTGTCTGACATTTTGAAAGTGTGTACGCAACATAATCGTTACATGTTAATAATTGATGAGCAAATCAGCTGAGCAGCGTGCTCGACTGTGGGCCTTGCTGAATTTCAAACAGAGAGATGACAGGCCTCATTAATGTCGTTCACCACCTGCAAAATGGAGAAGCGAGCAAGCCAAAAGAAAAACTCATGCAATGATAAATTAGAGCTGCCTTCATTTGCAACAGCAACTAGGTTACATTATTTTAGCGGGAACAGACAATTCAATAACATTCCTAATTAAATTGAGGACAAATGAATTTGAACAAACTTGAAAGAATTTGTATCTGTGGATGGTGAGTGGCAATACAATCTGCATGGTGTAATTATGCTGTTTTTATTTGGGTCACAAAGTGCATATGACAACGTCAGTTATCTTCAGTCACAGTTTATTTAAATTATACTAATAAAACAGTGACCAAATATGTCACTCTCTGAAAATTATATTATTATATATGAAATATATTAACATTATATATTTACCCTCCATTTGAAAAAAGCTATGTTTACACAATTAATCAAAAATATAAAATGGATATTTTCAGTTCTCAAATCTTATTGGCAATGACAATAATGCGATAATTTATATTAATGTGTGTTATAAAACGGGTAGTTCCAGTCCTTAAATCTGATTGGCTGCAGCCAATGCTAATGGGAAGTTTATCCAGTAGTATTTGATTGTTAGAAAAACTGGAAACCTGCTACTCAGCGATCAGCATTCACTTTAAAATACAGACTAGATCATGTTTTTAGATCACTAGATCAGTTTTCTAATGATTTTGTTTTTAATAAACTCAATTATAAACCAACCTTGTTTTTCTTAGTGTGTTTGTAATAGTTTTATAAAACCAATGCAGTCACTCAAAGTTGTACGTTATTGTTAACAAATCACAGGAAAGAGGTGTAATGGCACAACATGTATCACAATAATGCAATTATTGCTCTATCATGCCTTATTGCTCTATTATAAGATTAGCACGCAACAAATAACAATAGGTCATACATATGTAAAATGAAATGATGGAGGATGTATGCTGATAAAAAAAATAACTGCTTTAATCAGTATGAATAAATTGAGCAAAAAAGGCTTTTCCTGGATATACCTTTGACCGTCATGACAAATGTGTTCTTGTGCTTACAGGTTTGACAGGATTTACTCTGACATGTAAGCTCTATTATTCTAGTATGTATAAAAACAATTTTACTTGCTACAAATATGTATATGTTTAGGGGTGGTGCCCTATGAGCAATTTATGGTTGAATCTTTAATTAGGATAACTTTTTTAACAAGTTACAAATCCATGAAAGATTTCATTTTTTTGCAAAGTGAATAACTTTGCAAATACAATGTATTGCATCACACAACATACATGGACCAAAAATTGTTTGCTATATTTTAATCAAAATATTTATACTTTGGCCTATTAATGGAAAGAATACCCTTAATGATTGTTTACTTAATAATGTATTATTTATTTTAGAACTATACAACTTAAGCAAATTTTTAACAATATATTACCTTCAAGATTACAATCATTACTACAACATATTGATGTATTACATTCATTCATTCATTCATTCATTATCTTCCGCTTTATCCTATATTAGGGTCGCGATGGGGTTCCAATCTATCGCTGGGCACACACTCACTCACACAGACACGCACGCATACACACTCTATATGGGGCAATTTGGAGAACTCAATTGACTTGATCCATGTTTTTGGATCATGAGAGGAAACCGGAGAACCCGGAGGAAACCCACGCAGACATGGGGAGAACATGGAAACTCCACCCAGATGGGGATTCGAACCGGGAATCCCTAGTGCTGAGAGGCGAACGTGCTAACCACTAAGCCACCGTGCCACCCTTGATACTATAGAGAATAATTCAAAGGTAACAGTATTTAGTTCGGCATTTTATGTAGACAATGTTCAAATTATTAATATGTATTTGAAGTGCATCTTGAAGAGCAACTGACATGCAAATCTATGATCTAACAACTTTTGTATTTTCAAAATTGTTCACACTGATATTACATAACATAAATAGTAAGTTAAAATTATTGTCATTTGCTTTAAAGCTTGTAAAAATTATTTTTAATTATTAAAACAAATAGTTATAGGTAATAGGTAATATTTTTACTTTTAAATTATCATGTGAATCTAAATGACCAATACAGATCTGTATATAATTTAACACACTCTATATACTAACACAATACTATATTGGTAATATAATAAATGTATAATTTAAGTAAAAAAAATAATAGTTCTACCTGCATTTCTAGAAGCTTGACATCCCTGGAATAAGTAGAGAGCAACTCGTACAGTTTGTGGTGCTGAAAAAAACTTAAGCATAACAAAGAGGATGTGTGTTATTTTATGTAACAATAAAAAAATAAAAAATACCTCTGGGTAGCAGGCTAAAAAAATACCACTGGGTGGCAGGCTTTCTTTAAAAAAAATAAATAAAATGTACTTGTACTACTTGTATTTTGCACTACTGGGGAAAATAATTAATAATGGGTGGTTTTTATTTTTTTTTTTTATATCTTTCTTGTTTTCTATAAGTCTTATTAAGCTAGATGAAAGCTGCAGCATATCTTAGTCTTTATAGGTCATTATGTGTAAAAACCCACTATAGACAGGTTATTAAATCACCTATTTGCATGTTTGATGCATGCAAAAAAATCACTGTAAAAGAAAATTGGCGCTCCGGCAAGAAACTCACATAAAACCCACAATAAGAATCATGTCTACCCCTGCCAGTGTTCTATCAAATCACAAAAAATGTTTGTGAAATTCGCATCCAAACAAATTAATATAAAAATTCAATAGAAACAACAGTGCTAATTATTTTAAAAACTGGAATAATAAAATGGTCTTCCTCACCAGCTGGAGGCAACATTTTTTTGTTAAAAAAATATGGCACAGTACTTTTGGGCATTGACTATCAAGACCTCATTGTACCATCAGAGACTGAAACACCTTGTCCTTGATGTCAAGAAGGTTTGAGGCAATGCAGCAGACCATTAGCTTTACTAAACTGGATCTAAGCAGCACCTACAATCTCATTCACATTCGGCAAGGGATTCTCACATTCGGCGTTCATTCTCACTATTATCTCTTGTGCCCTTTGGGTTGATAAATGCCCCAGCCATCGTTGGTTCCAATGGTTGGTTCATGAGGCATCAAGGGAAGCTTTTGAAGTCTTTACATACTGATCTTATAGTAAGACAACTACTTCAGCTTTTTCTCAAGCATAAACTGTACGTAAAGTTGGAGAATTTCACCTTCCATTCTTTGATGGCATCCGTTGGCCACCTCCCATGGCACCCCGAAGATAGAACCTGACAACATTTGGGTCATGGCAGAAAAGCCTCGTGCAAACTTTCTCCAGGAGGTCCAGCACTTTCTAGATTTTGCCCCATCACGGTACTCCTCACGGCGCTTATGCACAAATGCCCAGGACTGTTTTGCTTGACCTCTGAGGTGGGGCAGGCATTCAAAACTCTCTGCAACCAAGTTCGCCTTCTGAATGCAGAGAAAGCTTTTATTGTCAAAGTGGATGTTTTGGACGTATGGCTCAGGTGCTGTGCTTTCCAGCAGGTTAGCTCCATCCCTGTGCTTTCTTCTTGCTCAAGCTCTCTTTCCAGAACCCAATTACGCCGTACAGGATAGAGCTGCTAGCTCTTAAGTTGGCACTGGAGGAGTGTAGACACTGGCTAGACATCTTATTCTGGTTTGGATGGATGTGGCTCTGTCCATCATAAGTCAGTCCACGAGATCTTCCACTCCACATCTTGCTCCCATATAGTCCAGATGCTTTGCTACCTTATTTCCATTGTTATTCTGTCCCTCTATTCCTCAATGGCTGCCCTGGATCATTCTGGATGAGATGAGTACACAGGGTTGGTATAGAACGCCTGGAGCAATGAGCTCAAAGACTAACACTGGTAACTTAAGTGGACCATGGATTTTAACCCACAACTTTCTGATTGATAGTCCAAAATTCTATCCACTGAGCTATCATGCTGGTATAGCAGCTTGGGACAGTGCTTATAGACCCTGTAGTATGTTCAACTTAATCTTGGTGCTGACCTGGATTTTGCCACATCAATCATTCATTTTTTTCAGGACTCTCTCAGATTGAAGGCCTCCACAGGCATTTGGGGTCTTATCACAGCATTACAGAGTTCTTGGTCTTGGATGGGGTCACTTAAGGTGTCATGGAGATGTTGGTCGACTCCCTCTTTTGAAGGTCTCTCATGTTGTTCAGCTCTGTGCAGGATTTGGAAAAGGTTCTTTCTGAGCCTTTTCCTTTACACAGGCTACCTTGTACAGCTTCTTTAGGGTTTTTAGCTCCTTTCTGATGTTGTGGATTTTTACTGCCCTCTGGTTCTTGGTGTTAAGCTGCTTAGCTCCTCAACACCAAATATTCTTCTCAACATCCCCTTTGATTGTTGTTTTCTACATCTTCGTCAAACTTCTGCCACTCTGCAATTTTTGAGGCTTAGGATCATCTGATCCTCTCAGGCTGCCGGGTCAAGGGAGCTGTTTCCACCACTTTTAGGCTCTGGGTGCTTCCGGGCCTGGCTTATTTTCTTTTTCACCAGGTATTAGACCTGTGGTGTTTGCAGTTGCTCCTTGCATTTCATCTTTGTTTAATGTATCTGTAGGTCCGTCTTATTTTTGCAGATCTTTCCATACATGCATTTTGTAATTGTAGACACTTGTCCATTACTTTTGTTCATTAATTTTGAATCTGTCAGATTGGGGTTCTCAAACTGAGTTTTGCCCCTGTTGCCATCTTCCTGAGCTGCCATCTGTCTCTCCAGCAGTCACCAAGAACTTGGTCATTAGCTCTAACTGCCTTCCTTGTCTGTTTCTTTTAAGGTGTCCCCCGGCTTCCTGGAGATCTTCATCCATGCTGACGAATACTGGATGGAACAAGGCGGTCCTGCAGGACGCCCCCTAATGGACTCACATATAGTTTTCCAGTTGTTAGTTTTTCCATTTGTTTAATATCTGTATATAGCTGTCCTACATTGTTGTTGCTGCCTGGCTTCTCAAGGAGGATGAGTCCCCCACTGAGTCTTGGTCCTCCCAAGGTTTCTTCCTTAAATAACAACATAAAAGGGAATTTTTTCTTGCCACTGTCTCTTCGGCTTGCTCTTGGGGGTTTAAAGGCTTTTCATTCTGTAAAGCTCCTTTGTGAAAATGTACTGTTGTAAAAAGCGCTATATAAATAAATAACTTGAACTTAACTTCATTAACCAGACTGTTCTTGCTAGTCACTTGTTTCTTCACTTGACAGTTGTAATGATACATCTTCTGATGCATAGCTAATGTATATCATAAGTGATGCTACCTAAGGTAAGGTTGTTTCAGGTCTTTCGAGCATCACCCTCGCTCAGGCAACCCAGCTAAGGTTGATCAGGCCTCTCTTCTTGTGCCATAGCAGCACTTGACCACAGATCCCCTCTCTTAATCCAGAGCCACCTAGAGGATATTTCCACTGCCTCTGTGCTGCTATAGATGGCTCTCCTCCTCCTCTCATCTGTGATGCCGACTGCATTTCGAGAACCAGTTTGTGGGACATTGAGCTATAGGCATTAGCCAGGTCTAACCACAGCACCACTATGTCCCCTTGTTCTCTTGCTAATGAATTTTCTCTCAACACTGAGCAGCAAGATTATTCTAAACTGTTTTTGTAGTCCTCCTCTTTAGGAATCCAAACACCCTCAGCAAACTTTTTTTTAATTACTGCTATAGACATGCACACTATACATATTGTGGGGAAAATAAGTATTTGATACACTGCCGAAGTTTTATTGTTTACATAGGATGGAGATGACTGTAATTTTTTTCACAGGTACACTTCAACTGTGACATCACCTAAAAAAATCCAGAAAAACACATTGTATATTTTTTAAAAATCAGCAAGAATTCTGGCTCCCACAGACCTGTTAATTTTCTTTAAGAAACCCTCCTATTCTGCATTAATTACCTGTATAATTTGCCCCTGTTTAAACTCGTTACACTAAATCAATCACACTCCAGCCCCACCACCGTGTCCAAGAACAAAGGGTCATCTAAGGACAACAGGGACATAATGTAGACCTTGTAGTAGTGGCTAAGTAATCCATCATAAAACACGTAACAAGAGCAACTAAACGTGGCTTCATAACATTTCAATGTTCTGAAGTAGCCTAGCCAGTCTTCAGACTTCACTTTATCAAGAACTACAACCTCTGGAACTGAAAAAAAGGATTCTGTAATAAATATTAAATATTTGTCCAGAAAAGTGTATAATGTTAAAAGTTAGACCTATATTCTATGTAGGTGGGAAAATGTGCAAAATTGGCAGTGTTTCAAATATTTCTTTTTTCTGTATGTATTTGTTTTTATTTTATGAACTGACATGATAAATGTACAATTTCTGTCTGTTTGGGTTTCCTCCAGGTTCTCCTCCCACTGTCTAAAAAACATGGATCAAGGGTAATTGCATGCTCTAAATTGGCCCATATAGAATGTGTTTGTGTCTGTGTGATAGCCCAGAGCCCAAAACCCCCCACGACCCTAGGGGAGGATTAAGCAGAAGATAATATATATAAATAAATAAATTTATGAGGAAATAAATTGTACATTTATTATTTCAATTTATAAAATAAAAATTAAGCAAGTACCATAGCCTACACATAATGACAATATAAGTAAAATTTAAAGATTAAATATTTACCTGGTTTTAAAATAATCTGCAATTAATTTCATTTGATTCATTTCAAACAAAGGACTAACATCACTGTCTGCTGGTGGTGTTCTAGTGGCAAGCAGAGTCTGTGTAAATGTCTTGACATTGTCTGCAAATTTTATATGTTTGTCTGAAAAGAATAGAACAGATAAAATATGGTCAGATAACTATACCTTAATCAACATCAAACTACAATGTTATTTGTGTAAAGAACACAATCCAGCACTTAAAACTGCTTTGTAATATGACATTCTCTAGCGAAGCCATGGTTTCTAGGAGGTCAGAAAATGTAATTACCTTACAAATAGTAATTACCTTACAAAAAGGAATTTGATATCTCACCAATTTTATAACTTTCTGTGTACATTTTTATTGTTTTACACCTGTTAACACTGCCTGATCTCTCAAGAAGAAAGAATCCCCCATTAATCCTTGGTCCTCACAGGGTTTCTTCCTATATAAAACAGGGAGTTTTCTTTTCCACTGTTGCTTTAGCTTGCTCTATGAGGGTTTAGGCTTAAAATATTCAGGTTTAGGAAAATTGAAAACTGTTAATAAATTAATAAATAACTTGAAATCATTCATTATTGTAACCAAAATTAATTGATTTCAATTTACCAAACAAAGTTGTTAATATATTGGCAGAAACGAAGAACTTTCCTGGGGATTTACTTAATTTAGGTGTCGGGACAGCATTTCAAGCTATTTCTCAACAGGAACAAATACAAACGATACATTTATGAGACAGTTTCTTTTAATCATTTAAGGTGTAAGGTCCTCAAAATTTTCCTTTGTTACACAGAACCCATAAATGAATGCCATGTATATATGCTTTGACACACTTTTGAAGAACCAATAAAAAAATTAACTAAATATGACTACATTACATGATTTCTAACCTATGCTTAAATCATCATCCCTCTTCAACAATCCCACTTCCTCTTTTAAAGCCGCACATTTCCCCAGACTGGGTGAGCTGGATTGTAATTCACTACTCTCTCTACTCTCCACTCAATATGAAAACTTAGCCGTGTTTACAGCCAGCAGTCTGCTGTGTTCACCACCTGGCCTTCTCCACTTATCATCCAACTAGATATTTTTTGTTGGGCCTAAGATATAGTTATTTATGTTTTGCTCTTGTTTGCTTCAGTTGCCGGCTTTATTATTAAAATTCAGTTGTGCCTATGCTGGGTTATTAAAGAATAATGACTGAATGAAGCATCACTACAAAGACTGCAAAGTACTCAGAATATTAATATTAAGGCTCTTGCCACATTAAAATGCTTGTCGATTTAGGTTGTCCCACAAGCTGATGGGCTTGCAGAGAGGGGTCGGGTATGCTAGACCTGATAGTGTCTTTCCACTATCTAATGGGAGCTTGGCACTTCAGTCATCTGAATGCTTGTTAACCTCTCTATTTCACAATGCAAACAGTATAGCAGATGTTTTACCTCGCTGTCATAATTATTTAGATGCCAAACCTGATTTTTATACTACAATTTACCCTTGGGCTGCTTTATCAAATGGATTATTTGGCAATTTGATTACAAGATTCAAATGCTCAAATAAATAGTCCCACTGTAGTGAATTGTTTTAGAAGCATATAGAGAGGACTTCCAGTCATAGTAATCATAGTAGAAATAATCTGTAAACCATAGCGTTTTGCAATAAAGGTAGCCTCCTTTCTGGATCTCTTTTATCCCTGTCTGTTGTGCCACCCTGTTCTGTGTAGTCTAATTATCTTCTTTTGCATAATATTTTGCAGTTCGCTAATGCTTGCTCCTCTTCATCGGTAGATGCCTTGTACTGTTTCTCTATGGTTTATAACTCCTGACGCAAAACATTTTCATGGCTCTAACATGATGCAAGTAGCAAGGCTTGGTGTTACATTTCTTTTCATGCCTGAATCTTGCAGAAGCATAGCTAGTAATGATGGTCATCACTGTTTGTAGTTGACTGTCAGTATCTCCTTTGTTTGTGGCTTTGTTATTGGCCACATGCTTGCCAAATCTTTGTCGGCTCCTCCTGTATCTAACCAGGTTCAAGACATGTGCAGTGCACCTCTCTCTTCTGCACCAAAATTTTCATTCTGGCCTGATGGATTCTAAGGCCATATTGGTTCTTGCACAGATTTCCACATAGTTGTGTTTTACTTGTGGTTACAGTCTGTTTGCTTAGGTTGTTAACCATTGGTCATCAGATAAGAGTTTTTATCCTCCCCCTCTCTGTATCCCCTGGGAGTATCTCTTGTCAAGGCTCTTCATTGCTTGGTGTGGTGTTTTCTCACAAAACACAAAGGCTTTTCATATCATCAACTGTCAGTTGTCTCCAACCTGTTCTGTCGACATCTGGTTTTTCTAGGAGTCACTGGCTTTATCAATAATGTGACCTGGGGTCATTAGATTTTTGGGATCTCTCCACATCAAGATCGTTAATAAGCCCGACTTCTATTGCTCTGATCATTTGATAATAGCTGTATTAAATAAAACAAATGCATTTGCAGTTATTTTTTCCTGTTGTTTGTATTATTCTATAATTAATATTCTAATAATCTAATATTTCTATAATTCTATGGGCATACATTGTACATGTTTTTATAAACGCCTTACTTTACAGTAGCTCTTATACAAGAGCTGGTTGAGTGTTGCCTGAAAAACATAATACACATATTTAAATACCTAAACTCCTGGGATTTTAAGTGCCCATTTCCTATTTACAATGTTTGTTGATATGACAGCATCTAAATGTGTCAGTAAACATTTTTAGTTCCTGTTCTGAGCTAAGATATTGCGTATAAAGTTCACGTCAACACGTTAGTGTGATTTACACATCTTAATTATTATTTTTAAAAATTATTTATGGCTTTAAATATATAGTAAACATGAATTAATCATACATTGTCATTTTGTAAGATTTACAATTCATTATTGCACCTTAACCTTTTAAGCTAAACTTACACACGTGTGTGCCTTTTCCTTATTTATCATCAAACTCATGAAACTAAATAAAAATGCACCACTGTTCATTAATTTATTACAGTTCTCTTATGTTGCCCCAATCATGCATTAACTTTTCCAGCGTTTTGTACTTTTATATATAAAAACATGTTTTTCTAACATTGTTGTTGATAAACCATTAATCAAATCTTCTTTTATGACAGCCTCTGACATATGGACACAGACCAATTTTCCTAATCCTCTGATAACTGGTATTATTATGAATGCTTAAAGTGAAAAAAGCATCTCAGAATGCACAAGTACTTGTGGTAGATGGCTTAAACAGCCAAACATCCAGAGGTGCACAAATCAGAAGTTGGCACTAACATATAAATCCATGCTGAAGGAGGTAGCAGAATGATGAGTTTTTATGTCTTTACTTTTGGTCTGTAAATACAAATAACCATTACTTGAATACCTGAGTAGAATTTCAATTAATTATGTGTATGTCTTCAGAGCAAAAATGTACCATTTTACAACTTATTGTAATATAATTCCTTTGTAGTGTTTTAGAGCCTTGATAAATTTGCCACAACTGTCTGATCAAACCAACAGGAATTTCAAATAAATGTGTACAGCATCCCCAGAAAACCATGCTTTCAGATTTGACCCCATTTTGAGAGCAAAAGAAGCATATAAAAATGCTTGTTTATGCAAAGTGTTATTTTCTGTAAATGTTTCTTTATCTAGTTGCTGACTCTTTCAGGACTTTGACACTGGATTGTAAACTGTTTATTCAAGTCATCATGTTCAAAACAGGCAAGTAATGCACTTGCTAAATGAACTTGTGTTATAGTTATTTTTTACCCCACCAGCACAACAGTCTGCATATCTATTTATTTAGTTTTTTTATTACGTTTAAACTTTTAGGGCAGCACAGTGGCTTAGTGGTTAGCACGTTCGCCTCTCAGAACTAGGGATTCCCAGTTCAAATCCCAATCTGGGTGGAGTTTCCATGTTCTCCCCGTGTCCATGTGGGTTTCCTCTGGTTCTCCGGTTTCTTCCCACAGTCCAAAAACATGAATAAAGGTCAATTGAATTCTCCAAATTACCCCATATAGTGTGTTTGTGTGTGTGCCTGTGTGTGTGTGCCCAGATATAGATCTGCCTAGTGCCCGAAACGTTCTCCGCTGGATGGGCATGGGGAACCACGACCCTAGTAGAGGATAAAGCGGAAGATAATGGATGGATGGTTTAAACAATCCTTTTATGACAGGCTAGGTATATTGTTATTATCCTTGTCTGTCCTATTCTTTCTGCCTGATACATCTAGTGTGTGTACGTATAAGGGTTGCTATAGTCAGTTATTAAGAGTCTTTTTCTTTTTTAAGAGTCACTATCTTCTGTCTAGGTGTTACAAGTTGGGAATGAGCAACGTGAGTATTTGGCTCAAATTTTTTGGCTTGCTTATCCCCTTACTTCCATCTCCATAAGTACCTGCTTGCTTTCTTTCACCTAGCACCTTTACTCCCCTTTTACAAGCAACCAGAGGGGACCAAGGTGTAACAGGTGCCTAGGGGTTCCTTTCGGTTGAGTTAATTAACGTTCATGTGTCATTAGTTTAGTTAATTAACTCCTTATTGTCATTGGTTTGTCTTGTGCACATGGTCTGGTGTCTTTTTGTATTTATTTCCGTTGTTTGTCATCCTCGGTGCTGGTCGTTGTGTTATATAGTCACTAGTCAGTTTGTATCTCATGTTTTTTGGTGCTACAGCACCTTTGAATAGACTCGTTCTTCTGCTACCTGCGTGCCTGGCTCCCTTCAGGGTGTTAAAACGCGGCGGCTCTGCGCTTCCTATGCGCAGCCGCTTTATTCCGAGGTAGACTACCGTGACAGAACGACCAGCCAGTCAATTTGGGGAGTCCAGAGCCCAGGTAAGTGTATTTTTACATTTTTCTTTGCGGGGACCGTGTAACCTCGTACTCGCGGCGCGTTCCGCCATGTCCGCGAGTGCGCCGCTATGCGCAGCCCGCCATCCCGGAGCCGTAAGGACGGCTCTTAGAGTGTGATGACGGAGTATTATGACTCCAATGATGAGTGGATGTGGAGGTATGGGTACGAAGCGCTCTGCGCTGAGGAAGGTCTGGATTTGGTTCAGATTTCCGATGACGAGGCGGGCGAGTCGTACCTGTATGTGGGGTGCCAAGATGCAGCGTGCGCGCTGCGCAGCTGCTGAGCGCGGTACGTGCGCTGCGGGGCAGTCACGTGACGCACCCGCGCCGGACCGCGCTGTGTCTGGATCGCGCTGCGAGGGGGCGGTACCGGAGCCGGCACTCGGGGGGGGTAAATGTGGATACATGTGGCGTGAGCGTGGTGTGTCCCCCTGTCTCGTCTGTTTCGTGTGTCCAGTCCGTCTTCCCTGTGTCAGAGATGTCCGTGTCTTTGTGTTTGGGCAATGCGGTTGGGGTGTCCCTCTACTGTGTGCAGGATGGCGATTCCGAGGTGGAGGTTCACCCAGCGGGCGTGCCCGCCAAGGTCCTGCCAGCGTGCGTGCCCGCCGAGGTCCGCCCAGCGTGCGTGCCTGCCAACGTCCTGCCAGCATGCGTGCCCGCCGAGGTCCTGCCAGGGTGTGAACCCGCTGAGGTCCGCCCAGCGTGCGTGCCCGCCAAGGTCCGGCCAACGTGTGAACCTGCCGAGGTCCAGCCAGCATGCGTGCCTGCCGAGGTCCTGCCAGCGCGCGAACCCATCCCGAAGTCCAGGGGCGTCAAGCCGCCCATCCCGAAGTCCAGGGGTGTCACGCCGCCCATCCCGAAGTCCAGGGGTGTCACGCCGCCCATCCCGAAGTCCAGGGGCGTCATGCCGCCAATCCCAAAGCCCAGGGGCGTCACGCCGCCCATCCCGAAGACCAGGGGCGTCTCGCCGCCCAGCCCGAAGCCCAGGGGGCCGCAAGCCGCCCAGCCCGAGGCCCAGGGGCCGCATGCCGCCCAGCCCGAAGTCCAGGGGCGTCACGCCGCCCATCCCGAAGCCCAGGGGCGTCACGTCGCCCATCCCGAAGCCCAGGGGCATCACGCCGCCCATTCCGAAGACCAGGGGCGTCACTCCGCCCATCCCGAAGCCCAGGGGCGTCACTCCGCCCATCCCGAAGCCCAGGGGCGTCTCGCCGCCCAGCTCGAAGCCCAGGGGGCCGCAAGCCGCCCAGCCCGAGGCCCAGGGGCCGCACGCCGCCCAGCCCGAGGTCCAGGGGCCGCACGCCGCCCATCCCGAGGTCCAGGGGCCGCACGCCGCCCAGCCCGAGGTCCAGGGGCCGCACGCCGCCCAGCCCGAGGTCCAGTGGCCGCACGCAGCCCAGCCCGAGGTCCAGGGGCCGCACGCCGCCCAGCCCGAGGTCCAGGGGCCGCACGCCGCCCAGCCCGAGGTCCATGGGCCGCACGCCGCCCAGCCCGAGGTCCAGGGGCCGCACGCCGCCCAGCCCGAGGTCCAGGGGCCGCACGCCGCCCCGTCCGAGCAGCAGGGGCCACACGCCGCCCAGCCCGAGCAGCAGGGGCTGCACGCCCCGCAGCCAGGGGCCGTCCGCCACGCCGCCAGGGGGCGTCCGCCTCGCCATGCCGCCAGGGGGCGTCCACCTGACCATGCAGCACGAGGGCGTGGCCCACTCCGCATCTGCCAAAGGTGCTCACCGGCCCACGCAGCCAGAGGGCGCCCACCGGACCACGCAGCCAGAGGGCGTGGCCCACTTCTCGTCCGCCGAGGGCGTCCACCGGACCACGCAACCAGAGGACGTGGCCCACTCCATGTCCACCAAAGGTGCTCATCGGTCCACAATTCCAGAGGGCGCCCACCGGACCACGCAGCCAGAGGGCGTGGCCCACTCCTCGTCCGTCGGGGGCGTCCACCGGACCACGCAGTCAGAGGGCGTGGCCCACTCCTGATCCACCGTGGCCGTCCACCTGACTTTGCAGCCAGAGGGCGTTCGGCACGCCCCCCCCCCCCCCCCCCGGAACTGTTATTTTTTTCTCTTGCGACCGCAGGGGCGGGGGTAATGTAACTAGGGCACCTGTCACCTGTTCGGTGTTTCGTTCCTTTCGGTTGAGTTAATTAATGTTCATGTGTCATTAGTTTAGTTAATTAACTCCTTATTGTCATTGGCTTGTCTTGTGCGCATGGTCTGGTGTCTTTTTGTATTTATTTCCGTTGTTTCTCGTCCTCGGTGCTGGTCGTTGTGTTATATGTCACTAGTCAGTTTGTACCTCATGTTTTTTGGTGCTACTGCACCTTTAAATAAACTTGTTCTTCTGCTACCTGCGTGCCTGGCTCCCTTCAGCGCATTAAAACGCGGCGGCTCTGCGCTTCCTATGCGCAGCCGCTTTATCCCGAGGTAGACTACCGTGACACAAGGACATATTTTCCTCAGGTTCCCACAGGGTCAACTTAGATGTTACTTTAAAACTTTTACAAAGTTTAAATATGGCAAATTATAATAGATAGCCAGCCTAACTTTTACTACATATTTACCTTTTATGTTGTCGAGTATCAGCTGTAAGAAGGCCATCAAAAAAGAGATTTGCTGGCAGGTGAAGTTCATTTCTTTTGCCCACCAAAATCCTGCAACAAAACAATCTAACAGTGCAGCCTCCTTTACACATATTTGGTGGTTTTTCAAACCAAGTATATCTTCAAGCTGCCTGTAAAAATGTGAAAGCAAAAATTAAACCAGTAAATACAAATTTAATCTACATGTTTACATTTTCGATGTGCTCATACTGTTGATAAAACTTGCCAGCAGTGATAACAATAATTAAGATTAACTTATACTTATATTAAATACTGTTAAACACCTCCAAACAACACTGACTTTAAATCAGGTCATTAATTAATTTATTTCTTTTCTATGCCACCTGTACTATTTAGAGTCATGGGAAATGCAGGAGCCCATTCAAGTGCTCATTCGGCAAAAGCCAGGGAAACATCCAGCACAAGATATCGGTTAATCACAGGCTACACACACAAACAATCTTTTTTACTTTAAAATTTAGACCCAAGGGCAGTTTAGCATTAACATATAAGTCCAAAGAAAATAGACCTTGTTCTTCCTACTTGGGAATCTGAGAATACTCAGAATCTGGTGTGAGATTAGAATTATTACTGTTCCACCATGCTGCACTGATTATAAGCTCCTGGATAAACTGAATCAGATGTGTACTGATCAATGCATATTTTTTTCTCATTAAACTGTGTCACCTATACTTAAATATACAAAAACCGATAAATGAAAGCCAGTATGTCCACACAGTAGTTAGTGCTTAGGCTAAAAAGCACTCCCTGTAACTTTGATCGGGATAAGCAGTTTCGACAATGATTTTATGATTTATGATAAAAAAGCCATACTAAATGTGTATTATGTTGTTGTATATGTTTAACAAAAAATTGTCCTTCAAAAGTAACTTCTCATTATTAGAAAATTAGCATACTTACTGCTGCACCTGGTCTACAGACAGCTTCAATAAGTTCTTTATTCTTTCATGTGGCAGAAGACTACACTAAAATGTGGTGAACATAATAAAACAAGCAAATAAGTAACGGAGACTACTCTATTTCAATATTTAATACATTCTATAATATATTTTATAAAACAGTAGTTACTGTAAGGGGTGGTACATTTACATTACATTTAATCGTTTAGCAGACGCATTTATCCAAGCGACACCACAAGTCAGTAACTATGAAGAAAACCAGCTACACTGTATTAAACCTGATCCTTATCTGATCCTGCACCCGGTTTGTCCAGCCGTGACATTATTGACAATAATACTCACCTCTAAGTGCTTTACATTGGTTTCAATGTGATAGGAATATAAAATTTGTGATTATAAAATATATTATTTTAAATAATAACATGATAATAAAATACGGATTAATATAAACAGCGAGCTGATTCCTAATGATTCCTACTTCTACTTTATCTTTTATGAACTTTTTTTTTTTATATATATATAAACTGTGTTCTGTAATCCAACCACTAGATGACAGTTTTGTATTTTTAGAGAAACCAGAATCGTACACTGTAAAAACCTGGCTAGATTAGGTCGCGGATGACCAGTTTACGATTTTGTATTTTAAATTGTGGATTATTATGTATAAATCTTGGGACAAAGGTGTAACACTTTATTGTATTATTAGTCCAATAACTCATGTCGTTGTTGACAAATTTCCAGCAGCGTATTTTCAATGAAACACTGATGTTCATTATCGAACATTACCGTCACTACATAACGTGCCAACGCGATTACATCATACATTATGTAATAATCCTCTAGCAAAACAATAAAAAGTATAAGGAAGCTGCGGAGCTGCACTGTTTAGAGCACAGTTACTGGATAACACATAGGCATAATGTCTACTTTTTATTGTATTATTAAAAAGTCGTTATTATATTCTTACCTGTAAATAATATTCCTTTGGGATCTTAGGTTTTTCGATGATTTTCCCACCTTTCGGCATGTTTGGTGCTGTTGCTCAGGTAACAAATAGGCGGAGCTAGTCAACGTCCCGTAAAGACAGATAAATATGGAAAGAAAGAAAGAAAGAAAGAAAGAAAGAAAGAAAGAAAGAAAGCTAGCTCGATCGAACGATCGATCGATCGATCGATAGATAGATAGATAGATAGATAGATAGATAGATAGATAGATAGATAGATATGATTGGTGAACATAGCAGGCTATGGGTGTTAAGCTTAAAAGAAATAGTAAGCCTAAAAGAAATTTAAGGCAAAAAACACAGTAAATATCGTCACAATAGGACTCTGTGTTATCGTTTACAGAATTTACGTATTATAACGTGAGTGTATAAAAATAAAAATATTGAGGCTAGTAGGCTAGGTGCACGTTAATAAATTAATAGTAAATCTTGCCTATATGCACATATAATAATATACAGCCATTATTGCATTTTATGCATTTGCAGTGCTTGTAGCTTAGGTCACCTTTATGGGCCTCTTGTATTTTTTATTTGCCTTATTAGTCCTACTTAATAGATTTTTGGATTAACATGTTGCAATTAAATTGTAAAAGTATACACACGAAAAAATAAAGCATCCGAATTTGTATTGGATTCATATTCGAATCTGCGTGGGTTTCCTCCAGGTTCTCCGGTTTCCTCCCACAGTCCAAAAACATAGGTAAATCGTAGGTAAAAAGAGTCCAAGGTAAATGCTCTAAATTGCCTCATATAGTTTCTGTGTGTGTGTGTGTGTGTGTGTGTGTGTGTGTGTGTGTGTGTGTGTGTGTGTGTGTGTGACTGAGTGTGCTCAGCAGTAGATTCTAAACGTTCTCCCCTGGATGGGCATGGTTCCCCGCCACTAGTAGAGGATTAATCGGAAGATAATAAATGATGAATTTAGTGTTTCAGCCACAGCAAAAGCATTTTTTAATAATATGAACTTAATTACTGTCAACAGGAACAGATCCAACAGGAACAGATCCATAAACCATTTTCTTACCAACTCAAGCTTCTTTCCCAGTAATGTAAGACATGAGATCATGAATTATTAGATTTACCATAAATAGCACTTACAGAAACATTTTAAGATGGAAACAAATTAGTGCACTTCAGACTGAACTACAATTACTTTAGACATTACATAAAATGCTTAACAACAGTGACAAACAAAAAAGCTGATCATGTGCTTCTTGTGTGATGTTGTTTGTTGCAAACATCTCCAAATGATTATAAATTTCATAGTTTGTGAAGTGGCATGGATGACTTCAATATCGTCAGCAGTGTTCGGCAAGCTACCTGTAGAATGTACTCGACAATAAATTAAGTTTCACTACACAAAAGCTACCACGATAAGAAATATAGCAAACTAAGGTACACAAATATGGCAAAAATAATGACTTAGAACTTATTTTACATTGTTCCAACCTAAGGTCAGATCAGTGCAAAACGACGGTCAGATACACTGCTTAAAACATTTGTTGAGGAAGGGTCGATGAATCAACACAAAAAATGACCTATATATAATTCAATCTGAATAACTGGAGGAGTTATTGATATTGATAAAATTGATCTAAATTCGAAATGATAAAAACTACTTCTGACAGGCTAGTATGACCATAGTATATTATACATGGTATGATTCTACATAGTATACAGTACATACATAATATTATTTCCTCGTTATCACTCATTTCAAACGCAGTGCACACAGTTTCTGGAAACGTGCCAGAAACTCATCAGCAGCTTGCATCAGCACATGAAACAGGTAAGATCTTTATATTTTTACAATCTTCTTCCATCTTTTGTTACATATTTTATCTGAACAGTATTATTGAATTATATACAGTTAATTTGTGTTATAGATTTTTTGTGATCTATTTTAAAGCTGTCTCATACTAGCGATCTTTCAAAAGTAAACTAAATAAGTAAATTGTTTTTTGTAAAACGTATTATGTTATGTTAAGATACATATGTTATGATGTTATGTTAAAAATTGTCCAAAATTATTCACACTGACAGTTTGTGGTTTGTGAAATGAGCTGTAGACAGGCTTTCTCACTTATTACTAACTTGTTTTAATATTAACTGTTTAAGGTTTTTAAGGTATTTTCTGAAGTGGGGCAACCTCTCAGTTACAGTAAGTATTGGTAATCTCATGGTATTTTGCAAATATAATTCTCTAAATCACTCCTAAACTCTCTCTTTTTCTTTTTAGGTATATAAATGTGGGAATGTAAAGTGTGAGGTACATCTGTGACCAGTAGGTATGAAATATTAAAGCATTTTAAGCTAAAACATGGTCATTATGGGAACAGGTTTAGGTATCCTTGTGTATAATTGTACTTGTACTTTTAAATTATGGAGTAATCCTTTAAGCCACATATACCGTTCACACAGTGCTCAAGTATGTCCAAAAGCAGTGCACATAGTGTTAGGTTTTTATAATACTTTTAAGTAATTTAGTAAAAGTAATAATATAAAGTAAAACTTATGATGAGTTGAATAGTTCAAGGAACAGAGAAAATGATTATTGGATGAATGAGCATGGAAAAGAGTATGAATGTCCGGTTGCAGGGTCAGCGGGGAGATTTAAATAATGGTACAGTCAACAAGAACCTGTCATAAATTTATACCCCTGAGGGGTGCAGAATGGAGGACCAGATGGGTTAGAAGACAGAGATGTTTTGGTCAATGTACACATGAGAAAAAATATTTGGAAGGCGCACACACAGAAGAAGAAGGTCATGCCCTCCTGAAGGACTTCGGTCAAAGCTCTCTTATCAATCATGGTTGCCTGCCATTGATGATTTTTCTGTACACTTGTTTATCTATTCAGTAAAGCGCATTAAATTCTTTTGGAACAAAACTGCCGACTTATGACCGTTTATTGGAGCATAACAATAGCCACATTTTCATGTCAGTTGTGTGCATGCAATGAGCTTTCAAATGAAAGAGAGTATTTGAGAGAGTAAATGTTAATGTAAGAGTAAATGAAAGAGAGTAAATGTTAATGAACATTTATGGAGACAAGAAACGATGACGTATGTTTAAAGGATGTGAGTTTAAAACTAACATTTATAATACATTCCACTCTCACAAAAACAGGAAACATAATCCACATACTTTAAACGATTTGAAGTCTGATGTTGTAGTCAACATAGAATCACAAGAAACAGACAGTCCTATAGTTGATGATCCTTCTTGTTCTGCAGATACTGATATCGAAACTGAAACGGCTAATACAGCTTCAAGTAGCGATGCTAATGTTCAAGATCTTTCTAAACTAATAGAGCAACATGTTGCCTTAGTTTTATTAAAGTTGGAAAATATTTTGTTTGTTCCAGCCACAGCTGTTGATGAATTACTTCAGGAATTGCAGTATTTATTAAGCTGTGCGTCAATTCCTTTGACTTGTGACAATCTTTGTGACATTTTCAAAAAATCAGAGCCTCCAGATTAAGGAGTCAGTCATTAGAGAGATAGCTGAAGGAGTGTGCAAATCCTTTGAGCAAATCCATAGGAAAAGATGATTCTCTTTCTACAGCCTTTAAACGCAAGAAGTACTACAAGGAGCATTTCAGTGTAGAACCAGTTGAGTACATACTTGATCCGAAGACCTATCAGTATGTTCCAATTTTGCGTTCTCTTCAGCAGTTGTTAAAGTCCACTGATATTTTGGAGAGTGTTGTTAATAAGCAAATGTCAGATGAAAAAAATTCATGTGTAGGTAGAGAACAACAGTACAAATCTTTGTGACATTTTCAAAAATCACAGCCTCCAGATTGAGGAGTCAGTCATTAGAGAGATAGCTGAAGGAGTGTGCAAATTAAATCCTTTGAGCAAATCCATAGGAAAAGATGGTTCTCTTTCTACAGCCTTTAAATGCAAGAAGTACTACAAGGAGCATTTTAGTGTAGAACCAGTTGAGTACATACTTGATCCAAAGACCAAGAAGACCTATCAGTATGTTCCAATTTTGCGTTCTCTTCAGCAGTTGTTAAAGTCCACTGATATTTTGGAGAGTGTTGCTAATAAGCAAAAGTCAGATGAAAAAAATTCATGTGTAGGTAGAGAACAACAGTACAGATCTGTTTAAGATGGCCTTTATTTCAAGGAGAATAGTTTCTTCTCTGGCGAAGACTTGAAACTATCAATATCTTTGTATGTTGATGACTTTGAGGTCTGTAATCCGTTAGGCACCTCACGAAAGAAACACAAACTTTGTGGTGTCTACTGGATTCTTAATAATTTGTCCCCTGAGTCTCATTCAACACTTTTAGCTATCTACCTAACTGTTTTATGTAAAAGTAATGATGTAAAAACGTATAGCTTTGAAAAAGTTTTAGAGCCCCTATTACTGGATTTGAGTACTTTAGAGAAGCATGGTGTTTTCATTTCAAGGCTTGGAGTATTCGTGAAAGGAACAGTCCAGTCTGTCATTGCAGATAATTTAGGAGAACATGGGCTAGCTGGCTTTGTTGAAAGTTTCTCTGGTGATTATTTCTGCAGGTTTTGTACAGGTAGGACATCAGAAGTTCATGCTAAGGCTGTGCAGACTGGTAATTTTGACCATCGAACAAAAGAAATTCATGAGGCACATGTTAATGCTGCAAAGGAAAGCTGAGCTGTCTGCTGTGGTGTAAAGAGAGGGTGTGTTTTAACTGAAAATTTGTCGAATTTTCATGTTACTCAGGGTTATCCACCAGACCATTGTGCATGACTTATTTGAGGGTCTTATACCAGTTGAGCTTGCACTTTGCATAAGTGTGTTTATTTCCAAGAAGTATTTTTCTCTTGAAACTCTGAACATGTTGGTCCTGAAATTTCCATACAAGTTTGGGGATAATGAACAGACCCCATGTTATAGCATGCACCTTTGCCTCTACAAAGACCATAGGAGGTAATGCACATGAAAATTGGAATTTATTAAGATTACTCCCATTTATTATTGGAGACATAATACCAGAGGTTGAGCCAGCTTGGCTTGTAGTTCTTGAACTTGAAAGAAATAGTTGAACATGCCGTTGCACCTGTTTATAATGAAGATACAATTGCATATCTAGACTGCAAAATTGTAGAGCACAGACACAGCGATGCTTGGGAAGGGAAAAGCTCTAGAAATCTATCTTGAACACTACACTCAAATGATTCACTTCTTTGGTCCTTTGGTGGGGCAGTGGACCATGAGGTTCAAAGCAAAACATAGCTTCTTTAAAAAAGTTGCTCACCATACTAATTGTTTCAGAAATATAGTATTAACACTTGCAGTCAAACATCAGCAAATGATTGCATATCACATGCATTTTTCCAGTATTAAGAAGTCTTCATTAGTTGTTTCAAATGTTTCAACACTTCCTGTGGACATCCTAAACAGGGAAATAGTGTAAAGAAAAAAGTGTAAGAAAGAGGTACCCTGAGATCACTGAGGTTCATCTTGCAAAAAATGTCTCAGACAAAGGAATCAATTACAGAATTGGCATGCTAATTGCTAAAGGGTCAACTGGTGGTATACCTGAGTTTGCAGAAATTCTCCAAATATGCATTGTTGGGAACAACTTGAGTTTTGTTGTAACAGTATTATGTGCATGGTATAATGATCATTTTAGAGCTTTTGAACTAATTGTATCCCCAAGCAGAGAGATTGACCTAGTTGGTCTTGAACAACTGACTGATCCCTATCCACTTTGTGACTACATGGTGGGAGGACAACGGATGGTAACCCTAAAAAGACACAACCTCATATCAGGTTTGTTATATAAGTCTCTCCTCTTTGCACCGAGATTAATGTATGTTATTCTCATGAACATGAGAAATACAGGTACCCAATTTGAAGATTTTTATTATTATTTACATACATACAGTGATGCCTTGTTGAATGATTCAGAATGATAATAATAATTGAGTTTTAAGAAACTTTTTCAATTTGTAACAATTCTCATTACTGCATAACTTACTCATTACTGGCTTCCTAGAGATTTAAACTAATGGTTCGATGAAAACAATTCTACTTTTTAAAATACTTTTCTCCCCTTCTTTTGATTTTTGTTCCATAGCATAAATCAATTAAACATGGCAGGCCCAGTCTACCTGAGAATTCTTGTTGGTGGGGACAGTGATGCCAGAAAACTTGTCCTCAAGTCAGGAATTCCAGAATCTGTGGATGATCTTATTTTTGAGATAAAAAAGATTTTTGGACTGAAAGGGCAAATCAGACTGCAGTACAAGGATGTAGACTTTAAAGTTTTCTTTATTTTTGTTCTGTTCCCTTTTTATTTTCAGATAAATGCAGAATTCATGCGTATAACAACTTTGCTGTCAGAACGCTGACAGCCTTGTCAAGGTGTACATGGTTAGTAGATATTTCACTGTGTAACGTTGTTTGTGTGCATTTTCTATTGTCAAGAAATGTTACTTTCTTCTGTTCACCTTAGAACTGCAAGAGTGAGGATACTGAGAGGGAGATTACACGAACTGTAATGGGGCTTTATGTAATCCGCAAAGAGGGCGCTGATGCTATGGAGGAGCCTGAGGATGTTGGAGTGGTTATTGAGGATACTGAGCTGCTGTGCAACCTGGGAAGCATTTCGCTTGGCTGTGCCATCCTGTTGGGATTGATTTTTTCACTTAACTTGAATTCACCTTTGAATTTTTCCAGAAGGTGCTGATGAACTTGGATGGCAAAAAGCTTTCCCCAAAGGTCCAAGCCCTCAAAATAAAGATGCTTCAATAAGCTTGCATTGTTCCTTAAAAATACATGGCAAGTATGCATGTTACCAAATGCATGCTGTTCTGTTTCTGTATTAGCTAGTTTTAGGACTGAATTGTTAAGTACAGCTGGTGCTTATTTTTTTTTTATTATTATTGTGGTTGTTATTATTATTATTATTATTATTATTATTATTATTATTATTATTATTATTATTATTATTATAATACAAGTATTAGGGGCAGGGAAGTGACAATAGAAAAAAAAATGTAAATGTATGTTTTGGACTTTTAAATGCTCAATGTGAAACTTAAAAATAAATGTTTTTGAACTTAACTTTTTGTCCTTGAGTGCATTTTGACAAGTAATTTTTATTTGAATATAGCAAGTAGTAAGAACTCTTTGTTTGTTTATGAAAAAGTCCTGCATAAATCCCACAAGTACATAAAATTATAGGTTATTTAATTTATTCATACTTATTGAATGTGATTTTGAAACATAAACTTTAAAGCTATTTTTACATTGTATTTATGTATTAAAATTGAATGGAAAATTTACATGTCATTGAAATACATAAATTTTAACTTTCGGGCTTAAATATTTTTTTGAGTGTGGGCTCTTAGCATATACATCAATGTTTCTATTAATTGGAGCAATGTATTCAGATTGAATTATTTATAGATATTTTTTGTGTTGGATCATTGACTGTTTTGTATCTCACTGTCAATACAGTAATCTGATATTAAGTTGGTACAACGTGAAGTAGCTTAGAAGTAAATGTACTTTTGCCATATTTGTGTAAATTAGCTTTCTATATTTCTATAGGTGGTAGCTTTTGTGTTCGAAAAAGCAAGTTTATTAGCTTAATTTATTGTCAACAAACTAATAGCCTAGCACACAACATTTTACATGTTGCTTGCCAAACACTGAACAGATATTTACATATTAAATAAATATTTTTAAAAAACATTTAAGTTTTAAGACAAATTTCACTTACCTTCACTTACTGATCGTTCTAAGGGATGTTGTTTTTAGTTTATTGCTATGACAACAACCACTCTTAACAGTCAAGTTGTTGGGAACATTCCATTATATAGAAATGGAATAGAGACAATAGAGGATTTATACAATTATTAATTATAAACTTACATAATATACAGTTGAATATCAGAAATATTCAACCCCCTAAAGATTTTAAGGATTTTTCAATATAAGTTTTTTTTTTTCGAATAGCAAGATACAATTCGAACAGAAAATGCATGATATAGTATTTGTGTGTAACATTATACTTTGTTAATTTAGCCATGTCACAATTATTCAACCCCTATATAATATTGTTGCTTTTTAAAGCTTTCTGGCAGGTTTTGGGGACTAAAGTGGCATTGAAACATAACTAAGCCTTTGAGAACTCTATAATGACCCGTAATAAGCCTCAGCTGTAATGCATATATAAACCCCACCCATGAAGGACTTCAAGGGCAATTTTCAAAAGCAATATATTTATTTAATGTAACTCTTGTTTTTACTTGATGGAAAATGTTTTATAATTCATTTAGTTTAGCATTTAAAAAATAAATATTGTTAAAATATATTGAACAATATTTGTCATTTGTTTTGTCTTTTAGTTGTTGATGACATAAAATGCTGATTTGAATTCTTAGGCTACTTCAGTATACAGGATATGGCACCAAATCATAACACAAGTTAGAAATGTTTTCTTCTGTACATTTTTTTTGTTCTAACTGGACCCCACTGGAATTGTAATTAAATACTGTTTTAGAGTATACAGCTGTAAATCTATTCTCTTCTTTATAGGATATCCTAAAAAGTAATTGTTGGTGGCTGTAGATTTTTATGGCAACAAATCATAACACAAGTTACAAATTATTTCTACTATAGATTTTTTTCTTCTAACTGGACCCCATTGAATAGTAATTAAATACTGTTTTAGAGTATTCATTCATTCATTATCTCCCGCTTTATCCTCTATTAGGGTCGCGGTGGGGTTCCAATGCCCATCCAGTGGAGAACGTCTCGGGCGCTGGGCAGATAGACCCAGGACAGGGCGCCAATCCATCGCTGGGCACACACTCACTCACACAGACACACTCTATATGGGGCAATTTTGAGAATTCAATTGACTTGATCCATGTTTTTGGGCTGTGGGAGGAAACCGGAGAACCCGGAGCAAACCCACACAGACACGGAGAACATGGAAACTCCACCCAGATGGGGATTCGAACTGAGAATCCCTAGCGCTGAGAGGCGAAAGCCACCGTGCAGCCGTGCCCTAAGCCACCGTGCCACCCTGTTTTAGAGTATACTGCTGTAAATCTATCCTCTTATTAGGACATCCTAAAAAGTATTTGGTGGTGGCTGTAGCTTTGTGTATAGGACAGTGCTTCTCAATTATTTTCTGTTAAGCCCCCCCTAGGAAGAAGAAAACATTTTGCGCCCCCCCCCTCCCGTACATGACAAAATGGGATGAAAAAGTATTTTTACACGCCCACTGTAGTATCATTTGTCTATAAAGTTGTTCTAAGTGCACCTCTTTTATAACAATGTATCCTTATTAACAATAAAGAAAACAATAAGGAAAGAAATATAGATCAACTTAGAACAAAGAATCATTTTATTAACTTTGTTTTTTAGTTTGTAACAGAAACGAATGAAATCCTTATTTAAACTAGAAACATATTTGAACTGACTGGCATTTGATACTAAAGAATTAAATGAAATAAAATCAATAAATAATAATAAATTATAATTCATCAGCAATATTAATTCAGGAGCTCAATTTATTAACACTTTAACCTACAAAATTAAATTGAATACAACAAATTGTGCTGTTTTTTTTTTTTTTTTTCAAAATAAAATCAAAATAAGGAAATCAGAACTAATGTCTTCAACGCGTCCGTTCTGCAGCGCACAGCTTTTCTGAAGTAGTTTTCATAAAGCGTTATAATTGCTTGCTGTACGCGTCACGTTTTCGATTAATAACTCAAGCGGTTATCAGCGTGATTGGGGTGTAATGTATTTAAGTGACGCCTTCATTTATTTCACGCTGTCCGCTGCCAACATTTAAAGACACAGAAGACACAGCGGTCTTTCTTCGTCTCCCACCTTAGTTACAGTGAAGCCAAGCGCTACATACACTTTCCTCGTTTTAACTTTCGGTTGACTTTTCTTGGTCTCATTATCTTTGTCTCTCTCCGTCTTTCTCTCCGTCATTCCTGTTAAATATTTGTCCATGTTGTCTCTTGAGGGTTTGTTCAGTACACTTAATATCACTTGCTCTGTGATATCTTGTTATGCGCCCCCCCCATGCACCGCACTGCGCCCCCCCAGGGGGGCGCGCCCCACTATTTGAGAAGCACTGGTATAGGACCAGGAATCTTAGACTGACAGGGATGAAAAGTTGAGAGGGAGGGGCTAAAGAGGTCTACGTTGTTTATTTGTTTATTTCGTACGGATTTGGCAACCGACTTTTTAAGCGGCGGTTACAGCCGTCGAGCACAGTCTGAGCACGGGACGTTAAACTCACAACTATGATTTTAAAATTCATCTGCGCCGTCGTTACCAGAGCACTCTTCATTTTAATCTCCCTCATCGGAGTGTGGAGAGTAACATGGGTTAAACAGGATAAGATGTATTGGCTTCTCACGTTTCTATTTCTACCTTTAGTGCTGGAACTGGTTTTAACTTTAAGGGGCAAGAAAGACCACAAATGGTGAGTATGATAGTCTCACTATTTTATTATATATTTTTAAAATGTTATTTTATTTCTAATGCATTTATCCTACCGTATTCCTTAAATAAATACCCGTTCCTGTAGGTTCGCAAGGATTACTTTGGGAGGCTATTAAAACGCATGCTTGATGTTATCCGGTTTTTTCATTCATCGTTAGAAGTTGTCATTCGGTTTCATACTCTTTCAATTGAAGTGCAATTCTTTCCCCGATGGTATAATGTACTCTAATGTACCCCCAAAAGATTGATGTTAACATTATGAGGGCCAAAAAGGCAAATATTGCCATGTAAGTATATTAAATTTTCCCCCTAAGAGCCCTAGTAATGCTCTCAAAGTGTACCTGGTGTGGTACATTCAATTTGAGACACATTTTGGTATATTATTAAGAAAACAACTATGCTCTAAACATGAGGTCTATTCCTCTTGTGGCTTTGGGGTATGTGTAAAAGATGCTTTGCAGGATCTGCCATCTTTGAATTTGGTATCTTTTTATATTTGTCAATTACACTTTGATATTTCAGAACAGAAAGAGGAAAGAGAGAGAGTGAAAAAAGTGCCTGCAACATCTCTGACATTTTATAAGTGACCAAATCTAAATAAATGTGTTATGAGAGACAAGAAGGCACATATTGCCATGTAAGTATATAAAACATAACCTAAAAAGCCCTTGTAATGTTTCCAAAGTGTTCCTTTAATGGTGTGGTACATTCAATTTAGGACACATTTTGGTAGATTATCAAGAAAACTCTGAATACCTTCCAAAGTATTGCTTTTTAAATTTTCATTAATTTTAAAACTTTCTTTTGCTATACATTAAATAGGATAAATACATGATATATATTTTTTTATTTTAAAGGGAACAAATATTTCTAAACCGTGTTTTAAAAAATGTATTAAACATTGCAGACCAGCAGACAAACCAACAAAAAACAGTATAATTTTAATGCATTTAAAAAAAATAAAAAGCAATTCATATGCCCTTCTCACATAAAAGTAAAAATACAATGTTAATATGAATGAATAAGTCAAATATCAAGTCAAAATATTTTAATTTCTTACCCGCAGAAAATATGGTCTGACTAGATTAATACACAAAATTAATAAATGCTTGAAATTGCCCCTTGACAAAACTGTAATCTAGTATATATTTCATTAACTGATAGCTGAAAGAATGTAACACATCTTTATATTTCCGCAGAGCCAACACGTTTGCTGCTTTTCCAAAGAGTGTATCTTAAAGTGTTTTGATACACTTTCTTGAGCTCAAATGCTTGAAATTGAAAAAAGATAAATATTGATGTGCCTCTTTATACTCTTTCTGGAAAAATAATGTGTTAAACTAAAAATCATTAACAGCATCATTAAATATGTTATGGTATGGCACATGATACGGTATAATTTATTCGGTAAAACAAAAAAAATGTCTTTTGCCATAACTGTTATAAGTGTTTTTAGCATAACCCTTAAAACACATAATCCTATTTTCTTTTCAGAACGACTTTTGTACAACTATGCTCTATACAAGAGGTCTATTCCTCCTGTGGCTTTGGGGATTGTGCAAAATATGCTTTGCAGGATCTTTTTATATTTGTCCATCACACTTTGATCTTTCATAAGAGAAAGGGGAAAAAGAGAGAGAAAAATGTGCCTGCAACAACTTTTTATCAGTGACTAAATCTAAATAAATGTGTCTGTAATAGGACATGCTCACACACAGTTTTATAGAAACCCATGATTTTATAACACATAGAAACCTACCAGATGCACTTCAGAATGTTTTATCTATCTATCTATCTATCTATCTATCTATCTATATATATATATATATATATATATATAGAGAGAGAGAGAGAGAGAGAGAGAGAGAGAGAGAGAGAGAGAGAGAGAGATAGATAAAACTTTCTGAAGTGCATCTGGTAGGTTTCTATATGGTAGGAGAGTATTTCTCCAACTTATCAAATGCATTGGATAACCACTGAAAATAATGTATATTATTGAATTATAATTATTTAAATAATGTATAAAAACTAAACCTCTTCCTTTTGGTGTTATACACTGATTATTATAAAATTAGATAATTTGGTGTTATACACTGATCTATTACCATAAAAAAAGACCTTACATGTCTTGAAACCGCATATATTTTTAAAAACTTTGATTTGCACATTTTAGTTAAAAAATCAATTGAATCATGTAAGGAATATTTGTACCAACAATATAGTGTATGTTTGGTAAATGACTGCAAAAATTTAAAGAGCAAATAAAACTTTATATATCCCTTTATGCATGATGACCCATGTGAGCCAGCCAAAGATGTATATCTTCTTTCACAGTGCCAAATACTTTTTTCCTCAGAAGAAGAAAATAAACAGACAAATTGATCTTTGCAAAATCACTATTTCCAGGAAAATCATTAGCGCTTCAATTAAGAGCCAAACCTCTACTCTCACAATTTATAGATTTAAAAAAAAATTAAAATGCCAACAAGTAATATGTTCATTACTTGTAAGTGTTTTGGGGAAATCATTATCTTTCAAATAAACAAGAAGCAAATTAGCAGCTTTTTCAGCAAAAACAAATTATTGTTTAAAAATGTACCTAAGGTGGTGTGCTACCCTTACTACTGCACATGCACACAAACCTTTACCTCAGAAAGCATGCACATCATACATTAAAATAAATAAAAAAGGAAAAAACAAGGCTGCATATTAATTTAGCCTAACGCTGCTGCCCCAACCATGACTCTTCAATAAACAAAGAGTGAGGAAGGCACCAGGTCCAGACGGAGTGTTACCCTCCTGCCTGAAGAACTGTGCAGACAGCTTGCTCCTGTCTTCACCAAGATTTTCCATAAATCACTGGAGCAGTGTGTCGTGCCGGCGTGCTTCAAACGCTATAAAATAATTCCCATCCCCAAGAAGCCAACCATCTCAGGACTGAATGACTACACACCTGTCGCTCTGACCTCTGTGGTCATGAAATCATTCGAGAGGCTGGTTCTCACCCACTTTAAGGAGATCACCAATCCCCAACTAGACCCCCTGCAGTTCGCGTATTGGGCCAACAGGTCTGTGGATGATGCAGTGAACATGGGACCTCACCACATCCTCCAGCATCTCGACCATCCATGTACATATGCAAGAGTTCTGTTCTTGAACTTCAGCTCTGCCTTCAATACAATCATCCCTGGACATCTACACACCAAACTGATCCATCTAAATGTGCCAGCCTCCACCTGCCAGTGGATCACAAACTTCCTCACTGGCAGAGAGCAGCAGGTGAGGCTGGGTAAGATCATGTCAGTAACCAGAACCATCAGCACAGGAGCTCCACATGGTTGTGTTCTCTCCCCGCTGCTCTTCTCACTCTACACGAATGAGTGTACCGCCACGGATCCCTCAGTCAAAGTCCTGAAGTTTTTGACTGAGGGGACAGTGACAAGTCTGGCTACAGACGTGGTCACCAAAACAACCTGGAGCTGAACACAGCCAAAACAGTGGAGATGATTGGCCTTCAGGAGATGCCCTCCAACCCTTACAGCACTCACCATCCTCAACAGTACTGTGACGGCTGTGGACTCCTACAAGTTCCTGGGCACAGTAATCTCCAATGACTTGAAATGGGAATGCAATATCAGTACCATCATTAAGAGGGCTCAGCAGAGGCTGTACTTTCTGCATCAGCTGAGGAAGTTCAACCTGCCCAAGGAGCTGATGGTGCAGTTCTACACAGCCACCATCCTCACCGCATCCATGACAGTGTGGGGCAGCTCTGCCACTAGACATGACACCCACAGACTGAAGCGCATCATCAGGTCTGCAGAGAGAACCATCGATGTTAAGTTACCCTCCCTACCGGACCTGCACAGGGCTAGAACCAGGAAGCGGGCAGAGAACATCGTCTGCGATCCATCACACCCTGGACATCACCTGTTCCAGTATCTTCCCTCAGGCCGACGTTCAGCCAGTTGAGGATCAAGACCTCCAGACTACTTAAAAACTTCTTTCCACATGCCATCACACTCATGAACAGCTGAACATTAAAACACCACTTTCTGGATACAGTTTACCACACACATCCATATTCAGATGTTCTCTCACGAGTGACTCTTTGTTCTCTATATTTATATTTATATTATATCTATTTATCTCAGCCTGCACTGTTTTTACTGCTGCACTAACACCTTATTTTTCAAATACACAATTATGCACATGTTAGGTTTACAGGTGTGTCTGTGCATGGGTGTGCATGCGTGTGTGTGTGTGTGTGTGTGTGTGTGTGTGTGTGCGGACGAGGATGGCTATTTTGGGTGGGTTTCTGTTACATCTGTTTTTTTTGTTTGTTTGTTACTTCTGTAATATCAGTTTATTGTGCACCGTGAGCTACTGTAACCAAGGACAAATTCCTTGTATGTGTGAGCATACTTGGCCAATAAAGCCTGATTCTGATGAGATGCTGGGAGGTGCCCCTGTCCAATCCAGTTCAAATAAGCACCATCTGTGGAGACAAGAGCTGCACTGTGCAAGCCAGCAGAGAGCGATGCTTACTGCACACCATCCACTTCTCCACTATAATATTACAATTGGTTCCATGTATAGTTGTTATCCATTGCATATGAAAACATTTTAAGAGCACTTGACAACCTACTTAAAACCTGAAAAAAAAAAAATAAAACCTGAGTGATATTAAGAATGTTTTTTTAATACATAACATTTGAATCCTACAATCAATAGTTTTTGGAGTAAGAACTAAATTATTTGATTGCCTGATTCATTCAGAGTGAAAAAAAAATGTGTAAAAAAGTGTATGTAATATATTATGTGATCTTTTGTTTAACAGCTTATATATTTATTAAGAAATTTAAAGTTGTACATTGGTTGCATTTTAAATGTATTTTTGACAGGTTAAATAAAGTACTTATTTACTAATTTATTTTAGTTAAATTATTTGAAACTAAATTAATATCATAATGATACATTTGTCCCTTAGGCTTAAGTTTTAAAATTTCCTTACTAATTTTAAATTCAATTTTGTATGCATAGGCATATTTTGTTTCTATGTACTTCAATAATCTATTTTAATTAAAACATTTTCAAATTAACTTTAATAATGATCATGTTTTTTACAGGTTTTCTCCTGCAATCTTCCTCTTTCTCATCAGCATTGTCCCGAGCATTTGGATACTAGAACTGCATCAAACAAACGAGTCGGATGCAAAGGTACCAAGGCTTTCCAATAGCTTGATTGCTAAAAGTTGTTAAAACATGGCTCAGTTGTTTTAAAACATAGTTGAAGATTTGGTCAAAAACTGAAAGGTGAAGCAACATATTTTCTTGAATTCAGTTTACTTTAATTCTAAGTTCAAACATGGTTTATTATCCTCTGTTAACACTTTTGTTAACCATGTGTTTTGTTAACCTCTTATTTTTATAAAATTTTATAAATATGACACTTATTTTTACTTAGTAATATGTAAAGACAATTAAATTCATTCATTATCTCCCGCTTTATCCTCTATTAGGGTCGCGGTGGGGTTCCCCATGCCCATCCAGGGGAGAACATCTCGGGCGCTGGGCAGATAGACCCAGGACAGGGCGCCAATCCATCGCTGGGCACACACTCACTCACACACACACACATTCTATATGGGGCAATTTTGAGAATTCAATTGACTTGATCCATGTTTTTGGACTGTGGGAGGAAACCGGAGAACCCGGAGGAAACCCACGCGGACACGGGGAGAACATGGAAACTCCACCCAGATGGGGAATCGAACCGGGAATCCCTAGCACTGAGAGGCGAACGTGCTAACCACTAAGCCACCGTGCCGCCCAACAATTAAATTAATATTATATATATTTGTTTCATCACATAACGTGCTTGTTAAAACTGTGCTTAAGTGATGGCAGAGATCACAATCCAAATAGTACAAAAATAGTTATGAGGCATGCTTTCGCTTGTCTACATGTCCTCCCTATGCCTGCATGGGTTTACTCTGGACATTCTGATTTGGTGTCTCAAAGATATGCCAATATGTAAATTGGAGATTATTGCTTGTAAATGTTCTAGTTGAGAAACAGCCATGGATTCTGTCCAGATGTCCTTAATAAACAAACAAACTTACATTAAACATTTCTCTGTACCACAATAAAAGCAGGAACTTCTGTGGTCAGTTTAAGTGCTGATTACAACTTCCTGAAACCACTCTGACACTGTTTTTCTAAATTCTTGCTTTTACTTCCTGTGAAAGATTAGTATCTGATATAGCAGCATGGTTTTACTTGAATTAAAGGGCTTATGTTAAAATTTTATAATCATAAATGCCAACACTAAAATATAATTGTCCACAATACATGTTTTTAGTTACAGTCTGGTAAAGCACTATGAAGCACTCTTTTTTTATATATAGAGAGGATAAAATTTGTATTAGTCATCAGAGCTACCTTAAGATCTAACAGAATTTTACACCTTTCCAAAGTAAACTATAATGTACTTTATATATGTAAAAATAGATGCCATGTCTTTTTTAAACAGTGAAGAAAGATTTTAAACATTTTATAAGAACAAAATCAATTAAAACAAACAAGACATGAATAATGCATTTACTTATATATACAGAATCCAGCTTATTAAGTTTTTTTTTTTTTATTAAAGCTGTGTTGTATTTCACGTGTGTGGCACAGTGGTAGGGGTGACAAGTTCCTTTTTATCTGCTTGGGACATTAGTAAGTGGATAGGTGATAAGAAGATTCTAGGTTTGAACATATTAATTACTGAGTCTGCTCTGTTATATACCGGTGTTATATGCACTTTATGTTCTATGTATATCTTTCCCTTTTTCTATGGGATTTTAAGCTGGGATAAACTGCCCAATCCTTAAATGAATTATTAAATATTGTAAATAAATTAATTAACAGAAAGGGGTATAGGGGAAAACAACAAGGTTTGTTTTTGACATGCAGTGGATAAAGTATACTGAATAGGATTTAATAAAGCTTTAGTTTTGTGAATGTGTCTAAAACTGCATTTGCATTTCATGACACTGGAAATCATGGCTGCAGCTGGTAGCTTAAGATACAACAGTTCTTGTGTTAACCATCTTGTTGCAATGAGAAAGTCTTAAAACTGCGGAGTTCAGATGATCCACATTTACACCTTCATCAGGCTTTATAGGCAGGTGAAAATAAAAATTCTCCTACGCAATAAGGTTGGCTGGACGTCAAGTGAGTTGATTACCATAGACTGATATACTGTAGAGGATGACATGCAAGAAAGAAACACTTTTCACAAAATTAAAACTAATTTGAAGTATCTATGTAGTTTATTACATGGACAGTGGTCTGTGAAAATCTTTTGTCAGAGAGTAAGTGAGTGAGTGTATGCCCAGCGAGAGAGTGAGTGAGTGTATGTCAGGCGCCTTGTCCTTGGAAGTGTTGAAACATTCTTTACTGGTTGGAAATGGGGAATCCCTCCCACAACCCTAGTAGAGGATTCAGACGAAAATAATGAATGAATGAACATCACTTCTGTGCTGCTGTGTGTTCAACAAACTGTTATAACTTCACTTCATCACCATTAATTGTTCATGTGCATGCATGTGCATTTATGTGTGTGTCTTCACACACAGTGAATGAGTCTGAGTGTAATGTAGAAAAATAAAGTGAAGGTTAGAGGAAGCAGATCCAGAAATGTTTAGTTAGTGTCTTGGGCAAAATGTGAACAGCTACAGGAAGCCAATAGAGAGCAATGAGTAGTGGAGTGACATGAGCTCGCTATAGTTGAACAAAAGTTGAGCTGCTTTTGGATCGGCTGTAAAATCTTTGTGTAAGCTGGGAGACCTGCAAGCAATGCATTATAGCTTAGGTGAGGATGAGAGCTTAGACAAAAAAAATGCTATTTAAATCAACAAATTTAAATTTGAACTGGTTCATATGTTTTTTAATCTCCTTGCAAAACTTTATCAAAAATTCAGGATCCAAAAGTGTTGGTTTACTTTTTTATTGCAATATTCCAATACAGAAAAATGTCATCGATTAACATTTGACATTTACTCAAGGTTTGCTGTTCACTAAATATGAATGTACAAAGGAAGGATATTGTAAACAATTGTTCCAAAAATAGTTTTTCTTTTCTTTTGCTTGTTACACAGGGGTGCATACAGAATGTTATCTCTATCAAAGTTAATTATCTGATTTTATAGTGTATGTTATGTAATATGTGTATGTTACTAATTACATTTAAGTTTTTTGTCCTTTTATTTTATTTCAGTGTAAAAGGCTTGATTCATCAGAGAGCATCAAGGATTTCTTTAATAGCTGGACAAATTTAACTAATGGAAGTAATGCATATAAGGTACAGTAGATGCTTTCTTTATTCAACAACTTTTTAGGCATTTTCCACAGTCTGGTTTTAGCGCTGAGGTCACAGTCTTAGTATTCAGCCCTAGAGCTCTATGCCTCATTGTCCATCTCAAAGACACATAGACTCTTTTTTTTTCTTTGCACTCTACTGAGTGCACATAACATGCATACACAAAGATTGAAAATTAGTTTACAATGTAGAAATTGCTCATTGTACATTTGTTTATGTGATTTATGTTACAGTTCTTACGGTTAGGTGTAAGGTTATGTACAAATTTAAGGTACAAACTCAAGAATAAACCTAATCAGTATTGGCAAGAATATTTGTGCTGTCAACTTTAAATTGGAGTGAGCTACATCATTTGTGTTCTTTTCATGCTGACAAATAACAGAATTGACCATAATATTTAAATTTTCATTTAAATCGTGCTTGTGTCCTTATAGATTTTACAAGATTCTGAAAAGTTCCTGTCATCTCTGTGCCCCAACAATTGGATATTGGCATTACACCAGACCCTGCTGGTGCTTCTGATTGTGGGAAAGTGGCTGATGCCAATCGAAGGAGGCCTCACCCGAGATCAGCTCTCGCAACTGCTTCTTATCTTTGTAGGCACAGCTGCAGACATCTTAGAGTTCACCAGTGAGACCCTTTCTGATGTAAAGTAAGTCCTACAACTTTTGTTTTTATCTTTTTAACCCGTTAGTGCTAATAATTTATGCACCCTAACCCCATGCACAGCAAAATATTTGCTTTTGAATCCTATTTCCACACAAACCTAATGTGTATATGTTCAAGCAATATAGAAATATTATACAATTTTGAAGTTTTGCAAAAGTATGGCCAAAATTTCATATTTTGACACAATTCTCAAAAGTTGATTAGAAGATTTGGATAAAACAAATGAAAATAAATATACTTGTTCACTTATTTTAAATAAAGTTGAATCTGTTAGTTTTTATTTGTAAGCTATAATAGTATGAAAGTGTCTAAAATAAAGAGTCAAAGGTTTGTGTTGATAAATCCAGGTGTATATGGGCTGTAAAATAACTAATAACAATATTAGTATATAATATATATATATTAGGGCTGCAACAACGAATCGATAAAATCGATAAAAATCGATTATCCAAAGTATCGATAATGAATTTCCATTATCAATTCGTTGGGTCGCGCGATTTCCGCGTTACTCGCGATGTCGCAACCGCTTACGTCACATGTAGCGCTTCAATAACGCTGGAAAAAAAATAGCGGATTAAACAGAACGAGGCGGAGTCTGCAAAACAAGTTGATAAATCTACAAATGAAACACAGCCAACGCTGAAACTAAAGTTCAAGTTCAAGTTATTTATTTATATAGCGCTTTTTACAACAGTACATTGTCACAAAGCAGCTTTACAGAATGAAAAGCCTTTAGACCCCCAAAGAGCAAGCCGAAGCGACAGTGGCAAGAAAAAAACTCCCTTTTATGTTGTTATTTAAGGAAGAAACCTTGGGAGGACCAAGACTCAGTGGGGGACTCATCCTCCTTGAGCGGCCAGTCAGCAACAACAGTGTAGGACAGCTATGTACAGATATTAAACAAATGGAAAAACTAACAAGTGGAAAACTATATGTGAGTCCATTAGGGGGCGTCCTGCAGGACCGCCTTGTCAGGTTCCATACAGTATTAGTCAGCAGAGCCATGGATGAAGGTCTCCAGGAAGCCAGTCACACCTCAAAAGAAACAGACAAGGAAGGCAGTTAAAGCTAATAATAAAGCACGGCATTTAATTAATAAGTAATTAATTGACACAGTGCAGCATGTGACTCCGGCATCACTGACTAGAGCAGCATAACTAAAAGAGGCAGATACTGCAGACTCTACATAGTTGAGATGGCACCATTTCAGCATCATTTCAGCACCACACCCCCCCATTAATGATGAGGTGGGTGAAGAGGTGAAACGACAGCATACACTGATCACAGATTACCCCCCAACACAGCCAAGTCTGAGATCTACATCTTTATCTACAGGGGATTAGTTAAACGCAAGATTAAATAAATGTGTTTTTAATTTATTTTTAAAGATTAATAGTGATTCAGAATCACGAACAGTAACTGGAAGGCTATTCCAAAGTTGAGGAGCCTTGTGGGAGAACGCTCTTCCACCAGCAGTAATTTTATTTATTCTAGGAGCTAAGAGTAGACCAGCACCTTGAGATGGGAGCTCATGTGTTGGCTTGTATGATTGAACGTGGAACATGCAGCTCCGCGAACATGCGCAGCAGCACGGTGATGATACAGCTCCTGAAATAAACACTGATGAGGATGAAGCTGAACAGCAGATAAATCACTACAACATCCCGAGCTTCTTTAGTTTTGAAGTAAATCGTAACACTATGAGACCGGCAGAGCAGCGTCATGCTGTATTTGGTTGTTAACTGGATAATAACAGCGATAGAGAACGTGTCTTAATGTCCGTTATACGAATACCCGTCCGTATGTCACGTCCTGTCCCGGGCGTCCCGGTTTATTTTTTTAAAGTGAGGACATGTCCTGGTTTTTAGCGGAGCAATAGCAGCACGCGGGATTGACGCGCACACGCGCACGGCGTAAAAGTACGCGGTTTTAAATGTCCCGGCACTGGGAGACTGGGAAACCCCCCCTCCCCCCCCGCCCCGCTTTCAGACCGCGTCGAGACAAACAGGGGAAGCCTTGTACACGGTGTGCAAAGCAGCCATATGTCCCGGTGTCCAATTGAAATTTCACTCAAGAGGTATTTTTTTTGTTAACTGGCTAATTTGTTAATTTATTTTTTTTCCATAGCTGATTAATTAATTTGTTAATTATTTTTTTTCCAATAGGCTACAGAACAGACAATATTTAGTTCATTACTGAAGGCAACTGAGTATCATGTGATATTTGGAGTTGACTTTTGTTGTTAAGTGAGGGATGGTTACGATACATTATTTCTTTCATTGTGCTTTTCATTAATTACAGGAAATGTTAACTTAACATTTTGAATAAAATTACTATTTATAATACTATACTATAGAATAATTTTACTGAAAAACATACATCTTTGGATAAAAGTGTCTGCTAAATGATTAAATGTAAAGACATGGAATTTTTTTTTTTTTAATTTATCCGATTCATCGATTAATCGAAAAAATAATCGACCGATTAATCGATTATCAAAATAATCGTTAGTTGCAGCCCTAATATATATATATATATATAAATATATATATATATATATATATATATATATATATATATATATATATATATATATATATATATATATATATATATATATATATATATATATATATATATATATATATATATATATATATATATATATATATATGTATATATATATATATATATATATATATATATATATATATATATATATATATATAGTGCATCCGGAAAGTATTCACAGCGCTTCACTTGTTCCACATTTTGTTTCATTACAGCCTTATTTCAAATTGTATTAAATTAATCTCTTTCCTCAAAATTCTACACAAAATACCCCATTATGACCATGTGAAAAAAGTTTTCTTGAGAGTTTTGAAAAATTATTAAAATTAAAAAACAAAGAAATCATATTTACATATGTATTCACAGCCTTTGCTTAATACTTTGTAGAACCACCTTTGGCAGCAACTACAGCCTAAAGTCTTTTTGAATATGATGCCACAAGCTTAGCACACCTATCTTTAGGCAGTTTTGCCCATTCTTCTTTGCAGTACCTTTGAAGCTCCATCAGGTTGGATGGGAGATGTCTGTGCACAGCCATTTTCAGATCTCTCCAGAGATGTTCAATCGGATTCAAGTCTGGGCTCTGGCTGGGCCACTCCAGAACATTCACAGAGTGGTCCTGATGCTACTCCTTTGAGATCTTGGCTGTGTGCTTCGGGTCGTTGTCATGCTGAAAAATGAACCGTCGCCCCAGCCTGAGGTCAAGAGCGCTCTGGAGCAAGTTTTCATCCAGGATGTCTCTGTACATTGCTGCATTCATCTTTCCCTCTATTCTGACTAGTCTGCCAGATCCTGCTGCTGAAAAACATCCCCATAGCATGATGCTGCCACAACCATGCTTGACTGTAGGGATGGTATTGGCCTTGTGATGAGCAGTGCCTGGTTTCCTCCAAACATGACGCCTGGCATTCACACCAAATAGTTCAATCTTTGTTTCATCAGACCAGAGAATTTTGTTTCTCATGGTCTGAGAGCCCTTCAGGTGCCTTTTTGCAAATTCCAAACGGGCTGCCTTGTGCCGTTTACTAAGCAGTGGTTTTTGCCTGGCCACTCTGCCATACAGGCCTGATTAGTGGATTGCTGCAGAGATGGTTGTCCCTCTGCAAGGTTCTCCTCTCTCCACGGAGAAACGCTGGAGCTCTGACAGAGTAATCATCGGGTTCTTGGTCACCTCCCTGACGAAGGCTCTTCTCCCCCGATCGCTCAATTTAGACGGCCGGCCAGCTCTAGGAAGAGTCCTGGTGGTTCCAAACTTCTTCCATTTACGAATGATGGACGCCACTGTGCTCATTGGGATCTTCAAAGCAGCAGAAATTTTTCTGTATCCTTCCCCAGATTTGTGTCTCGAGACAATTTTGTCTCGGAGGTCTACAGACAATTCCTTTAACTTCATGCTTCGTGTTTGCCCTCTGACATCCTTAATGTAATGGGACCTTATATAGACAGGTGTGTGCCTTTCCAAATCATGTCCAATCAATTGGATTTACCACAGGTGGACTCCAGTTAAGCTGTAGAAACATCTCAAGGATTTAGAATTTTGAGGAAAGAGATTAATGTAATACACTTTGGAATACTCGCTTACCTCGATATGAACGGTTGCTCATATGAAGTGCAGAGCCGAAGCGCTTTAACACGCTGAAAGGAGCACACGCTAGTAGTGGAGAACAGAATTTATTAAAGGTGTAGGAACACCACAAACAAAGAGGTAATACAACGCAAGCAGACATAAAAATAAATGACGTGCACGGAGGAAGGGGAACACCGGAAATAAATACCAAAAGCACCCAATCACGTGCACACTCTGGCTGTGCGGTTCGGTGGGCGCTCTCTGCGGATAAGGCTTGGTGAGTGCCATCTGGCTGCATGGCGAGGTGGGCACCCTCTGGCTGCGGGGTGAGGTGGACGCCCTCGGCGGATGAGGAGTGGAGAGCGCCCTCTGGCTGCGTGGTTTGGTGGGCGCCCTCTGGCTGCGTGGTCCGGTCGGCGCCCTCTGCGCACAAGGCGTTGAGGACGCCCTCTGGCTGCGGGGCGAGGTGGGGGGACGAGGAGTGGAGCACGCCCTCTGGCTGCGTGGTCCGGTGGACGCCCTCGGAGGATGAGGAGTGGAACTGTGCGCTCTGGGTGCGTGGTCCGGTGGGCGCCCGCTGTGGATAAGGTGTGGGGGACGCCCTCTGGCTGCGTGGTCCGGTGGGTGCCCTCTGGCTGCGTGGCGAAGCGGAAGTCCTCCGCCTATGGAACGAGGCGGGTGTCCCTCCTAGACGGGCTCGGCGGCGTGCGGCCCCTTGTGGATGGGGTCGGCGGCATGCGGCCCCTGGTGCACGGGCTCGGCGGCATGCAGCCCTGATGCACGGGCTCGGTGGCGTGCGGGCCCTTGTGGATGGGCTCGGCGGCATGCGACCCTTGTGGACGGGCTCGGCGGCATGCGGCCCCTTCTAGACGGGCTCGGCCCCTTGTGGATGGGCTCGGCGGCGTGCGGCCCCTTGTGGATGGGCTCGGCGGCATGCGGCCCCTGGTGCACGGGCTCGGCGGCGTGCGGCCCCTTCTGGACGGGCTCAGTGGCGTGTGTCCCCTTGTGGACGGGCTCGGTGGCGTGCGGCCCCTGGTGCACAGGCTCGGGCTCGGCTGGGGGGACCTCCGCGGGAACGCACACAGGAGGGGCCTCGGTGGATTCGCACACTGGCTGGACCTCGGCGGGTTCGCATGCTGAACTCCCAAAACTCCCCAAATTGATTGGCATGTCGTTTCTGTTACGCTCGACTACCTCGACCAAAAGCGACTGCGCAGATGAAGCGCAGAGCCACAGCGCCTTAATGCGCTGAAGGGAGCCAGGCACGCAGGTAGCAGATCAAGCGATTTTTATTTTAAGGTGTAGGGACACCAAAAACATAGAAGGTACAAAACGCGAGCGAACATAAAACTAACGCACTCAACCACGTGCACAAAACCAACCAATGAACATAGAGTTAATTAACTAAAATGACAAGCATGAACGAAATTTAATTAACTCACTAAGGCCCTAGGCACCTGTTACACATACTTTCACACTCACAGATATGTATAACCCCAGGTGAAAAATATGAAATAACCATTCGTGGAGAACATAATTTCTTGGAATTGGCAGGGCACGTTAAAGCACAGTAATTAAGTATTAGACAAAGTTTGAATTTTAACACAGTGCAGCATGTGACTCCAACAGCATAAATAACAGGGACAGAAACTTGCTGTTTCCAAAAACAAGTTTCTGTCCCTTGGTAACCAAGTGGGCTCCCTGTCATAGCAGCATTTCAGCATTGCACTTTTTAGAAGCTTACCAGCCACTTGAGGCTGAAGCTCACGTGTTTGATTGTACAACTAAATGTATAATTATGTATGTAATTAAGAATAATTAATAAAATTTCACAAAAGTAAACAAAACCAGTTCAAACATCTAATGCCTTTAACACTGTAACAAATTAACAAGATTATCATGAAGTACAAACTGGTTATTTTTTTATTCTTTATAACATTTTTTCTTTTATAATAATGAATTATTTTCTTGCTATGGGGGGGAGCAGTAAGATTTTTTTAAGGTCTGTAGATCCTACTATAAAACTTTTAGATGGATAAATATGTTTCTTTATTTTAGTTGCTTTAATCTTTGCATTTGTTTGTGGGTGGCACAGTGGCATAGTGGTTAGAGTGTCCACCTCAGTTATCAGAAACTGATGTTCTATCCAGTAATTGTCATAGTTGCTGTGCTCTGGCAGTATTATAATGATGATTTCCTCCCACAGTCCAAAAACAAACGTGGATTTATGGTAAATGGCAATCTGCCCAGTGCCCGAAACATTCTTTCCTGGTGGGGCATGGAGAACCCCCCTTGTAGAGGATTAAGCAGAAAATGAATGAATGATTTAAAAATATGTAAAATAGATGGGTACTGGACTAATAACATTTTTAAAAGATATGTTAACCATTATCAAACTACTGTAAGACAAAAAAAATATTCAATTCAAATTAGTTTTGGCAGCATGAGTATGCTAAATATGCAGTTAGCATCAACCAGAACTCTTACCAAATATAACTTATTGTTCTCATATTTCTTATTGTAGCTGACTTCAGTTTTGATTTGTAGTTTAACATGCAATGTGTTATTTCTTTATTTTAGTAGAGGAAAGAACCCTGTGTTGGTGATTGTTATTTTAGCTGTTTGGACATGGAGTATGCTGCAGTTCCCACATCATCTCACAGGTTTGATCTTAATTTTTATTAATTCATTATCCTGCTGTATTTAAAATTTTAATTTAATTACATATTTGAGCATTCTTATCACCCACTTAGCCACATATGCACACATACTGTATATGGCTCATTTCTTTACAAATGGCATGGCCTGAAAACAATCAATCTGACCTCATGTGCTTTTGGTTACAGGAAGGTCCAAATTTAGCTAGACAGTGCACTTCCTGGCAAGTTCACCTTCTTGTATCCAAATTGCAATACAGATCTTTGAAGTATTATGCGAACTGCCAAAATTGCTCTCTTTTTCACAGCTATGGTTATTGCACCTTTATTCTTTATCCAATATTCTGGATATGATTGGACAATTGGCATACAAGAAAGCCACACCAGATGACTATCCTGCTGGTCATGGATTTGATTCCTGAACTCCAGAATTTAACATAGTTTCAGAGATTATGCCTCTTTTGATGGACTCTGTTTATAATAGCACCTTTTACTATTACAAAGAAATGTTGTGCAGTATGTACTGCAATTATACAAACTGTAATACAAAGTGCATTTTTTTGGTAAATTAAATTAATTAAACAATGTGTATACATGGACGTGTGCCTAAGAAAGTGGCTGGTCTGTGTATATTGCATGCAGTATGATTATGATTATCATTTTAGCATTTTGATTTTTTTTTATTAAAATGTATAAAATGTTTGTCCATGTAATGTGGTAAATATGAGCATTGCTGGACCTAACTGCAGGGAACAGAAAACTGCCAGATACAAATAATAGTTTAAAAAAATGTATTAAAACAAATATTATAAAATCATTATTAAAATAAAGGGCACTTGCTGCAATTAACTTTTTTTATAAGTCCGTTCATAACGCTTTTTTCAATGTTCTGTCTAGGTGCCTCATCCCATGACCAAAGTAATGTAATTTGTGGGATTTAGTGTGGTTCAGTAATTCCTTTATTGGTTCTTCTAAACTTGCTCAGTAGTCTTCATTTTAATGCATTAGATCTTCTGCAGCTCCTTGCAGCATCTGTCTTCCTTTTTCTTTAGTGTCCAGGCTTTAGATGCAAAAATCGCTACTGAGCATACCAAAGCTTTCATTACTTGGTCTCCCACCCCCCCCTCCCCCCCCGCGTGACCCTAGTAAAGGATAAAGTGGAAGATAATGGATGGATGGATGTGCCAATCCATTTGACCTTATAGTCAAACTGCTGCGTGACAACTGTTTTTGCCACTTCTCATTTAGTTTGGAGCTTGACTTAAGAGTAAAATAAGTCTCCCAGTGAAAACTCCCAGTGCGCCCCTATAATACAGATTATTGTTGCTGTTGCAGCTGTCAAGAATGTACTCAATTTTACTTTTACAAAGATCCCTCTTCTGCAAAACCAACAACGAACATCAACGTGAACACCCAGACAGTTAAAGCGGGCCATAATTGGATACATAATTCATTCATTCATTCATTATCTTCCGCTTTATCCTATATTGGGGTCGTGGGGGGGGTTCCCCATGCCCATCCAGGGGAGAACGTTTCGGGCGCAGGGCAGATACACCCAGGACAGGGCGCCAATCTATCGCTGGGCACACGCACACAAACACACACAATTGATTTGATTTATGTTTTTGGACTGTGCGAGGAAACCGGAGAACCCGGAGGAAACCCATGCGGACACGGGGAGAACATGGAAACTCCACCCAGATGGGGATTTGAACCGGGAATCCCTAGTGTTGAAAGGCAAACGTGCTAACCACTAAGCCACCGTGCCGCCCTGGATGCATAATGTAGTCGATAAAACTGATACAAATCAATATAAAAAAATTAGTAATTTTTTCATTTTCATTGCCTACTAATGCCTAATATCAGTTTTCTGGATTAAGAAACCTGACTTGTTTTTCATTTTAAAGTACAATTTCAAGAAATTTATATTGCCATTTTACTAAGGATTTATTGTGTTTCCTTAAGGAGCATGCGTAAAAGAGGAAAAGTAAAATCAGTATTAAAAATATGTTTTACAAAAGCTGTTTCATATACATATTATATTATTATTAATATTGTTAAAAAAATAATGCTTTTCTACTTTTTGTTTTAGTGTTGCACTCTGAAACTGAAGATCAGTGTGAAAGCCCCTCTTCCCTTGCCAAATATCGAACAGACATCTGGGCAGTCGTGGAAGCTCTTTTTATTCATGATGGCCCATTTTTGCTGGTCCGAGTAACTGTTATGATATTCTTTGATATAATCCACCAAATGCTAGTCTTTTTTGCCATCAAGAACTTTCTGGTGGTAGCGCTAAACATTTACCGCCTGTGGGTAATTTGCTGGGATTCCCGTTCAAACTGACAATCACACTATTTAATTTTTGGACATTAGCATTTATCTTATAATTATTAAACTGCAATATATTACCTCAACACATTATTTTATATAGAAAAATAGTAAAGTTGTTTTATCTTGTCTCATCTCGTTCCGCTTAATCCTGTACTAGGGTCGTGGGGGGTTCCCCATGCCCATTCAGTGGAGAAAGTTTCTGCCACTGGACAATCAATCCGTGGGCATACACTCGCACGTTATATAGATGCAATTTAGATAGAAGCCAATTACCGCTGCCAAATTACAAAAGCATTTTGCACTACTTGAGGAAATCGGAGAACCCAGAGAAAACCCACACAGACACAGGGGAAACATGGAAAATACACCCAGATCAGGATTTGAACCTGGATCCTCAGCCCTGAGAGGTGGACTTGCTAATCCTTAAGACACCGTGCCACCCAGATGTTTTATTATTAATCATAGACATATTCATTTTTACTTATATCCAAAAAAGAAATACATATTTCACTACTTAATGTCTATAATAAACTACGCTAAATTAAATATACTGTATCAAGCATGGAACTTATTTGTCTATTATACAGTCTGAAGAAATAAAGGTCTTTTATTAAAATCAGTTTCTGTTTTATGTTGTATGTTTTGGTTTGTTTAAAATGCATTGATTTATATAGTGCTTTTTACAATAGTACATTGTCTCAAAGCAGCTTTACAGTATTCTAAGCCTGAACATCCAAAAAGCAAGTCAAAGAGACTTTTTCTGGTGGTGTTGTTTTTTAAGAAAAAAGCCTTCGGAGGACCAAGGCTCAGTGGACAGCTAGGTGTCTTCATTCCAAAAATAGAAAAACTCATTTAGCTTAGTGAAAAATCTTAAATATACACAATGGTCTTTGCAGTAAAATCCTAGCAGGACTGCAAAGCCACTACTTCAATAGAAATACAGGTTCTAGCCATTAATGTTTGTAATGCTTTAACCTGATTTTACTACAGTATGGTAGTCTGTATTATCTTTTTTTTTATTTCTTAGGATATGTCATAATATAATTTTATTAGTGTTATATTATATATATATTATATCCTTTCTTTGGCTTAAATATGACAAACAGACATCGCAGAACAGTGTTCTGGATTTTTGTGTCACACACACACACCCACTTCCACTGTTCCGCCTACCTCACCGCCACACACGCCCACTGCTACACCTGATGCACCTTCCACCAATCAGCGCTCTCCCTCTCTTGATTACTAGATCCAGGTGCACCTCATTAGCAGGAGCTCTATTTAAGCTGGTGTCCTGGATCCACCATTGCAGAGTTTTCTGGTTACATGCGTATGCTATGGTGTGTCTGTTCGTTTGGCTCTCGCCTCGTACTTACCTTTTGCTGCTGCGATCCGGTTCCAGGACGGTTTACCTGTGAGCAGGTGAAGGATTACGGACTCCAGTTCCCTCGAGTTCACCTCGCTGCATTCCTTACCATCTCATCATCTGGTCTTCCGGGGATTCCGACGACCGGTGACGTCATCACCAACACCTTACCTGTTTGCTCATTTCGGACTATTGACTATATTATTGCTTATGCAATAAAGACTTTTATTTGCTGAAAACTTCACGCTTCCTGCGTTTCCTCCGGTAGCGGGACATTTTGACTTCAATGTGTGTGTGTATATATATATATATATATATATATATATATATATATATATTGTTAAAGTTGATTAGCATTCCATTTTCTAATGGGCTGTTTGACCCAACTCGACAAGCTTGTCACTGAGAGCTCAAACACGGGGCAATTGCTTCCTAGTGTCTTTATGAACAATATGCGTTTTTTTTTTATATTTTACAATATTATTATATTATATATTTTACAAATATAAAATTTTATTTTGTTCAGAAAATGAATTTCAACCTCAAGCTGTATGCTAAGAACTATTATAACTGACCTAACAATTATCAAAGATAGATGAAATGACATACAAACAAGATGTTAATCAACAAGACTTTTGTTGACCTCAACAACACTAAAAATGTTCTGTTCTATAAAATAACACTTGATTGGTGGGTATGTTTAGGATTATCTGGGATTTAGATTACTAAAAGATTAGCTTATTATGAAGAACCCTAAAGACATAACAGGAAAAGGCATGATCTGCAGCATTAATAGAGTGGAACTGGAAGGAATATACCACTTTTGCCTATTTGCATCCATTACTAACAAAGCAGCATAGTCAGGAAATAAGACGCAGCACAAGTTTCCTTATATTAATAAGGAAACTTGACTCTCAAGTGGGCGGCATGGTGGCTTAGTGGTTAGCACATTCGCCTCTCAGAACTAGGGATTCCCGGTTCGAATCCCCATCTGCGTGGAGTTTCCATGTTCTCCCCATGTCTGCGTGGGTTTCCTCCAGGTTCTCCGGTTTCCTCCCACAGTCCATAAACATGGATCAAGTCAATTGAGTTCTCCAAATTGCCCCATACAGAGTGTGTATGTGTGCGTGTCTGTGTGAGTGTGTGCCCAGCGATAGATTGGCGCCCTGTCCTGGGTGTATCTGCCCAGCACCCAAAACATTCTCCCCTGGATGGGCATGGGGAACCCCACCGCGACCCTAAATAGGATAAAACGGAAGATAATGAATGAATGAATGACTCTCAAGTGTTATGTGTCTGCAAACAGACCAAGACATTTTGGGTTGGAGTCATTTGAGAGTACCTCAAACTGCAAGGGTGACAAACTAATGGATTTTGAATTGCCTTGATTACCAAACTGAAGCTGTCTTACTTTAAACCCAGTATCAGTAGAATTTAATAAACAAGTTATAAAGAATTTATTTTAAAGAATAATTATTATGCTCACAGTTGAATAGAAATTTTATTTAAATTTCTGTGTTTATTAGAGATGTAGGCTTGTAGGCTTTTTTATGGGAAGGGGGGGGGGGGGTTGTGGAAGTGAAGACATACTTCTGTTGACTGCCTTTTGCTGTTTTGATGGTCTAAGAGCATGGAGGTTATTCTTAACCCTGAATGATTTTTTTACATCCTTTCTCAATAAAACTAAAACTTTGTAATTTTCATTTTGTGTAATAATTTTCACTTATTTTTGGATTGCCTATTCACTGTCTCCATTTAAAATACAGTAATGTGAGAAAGAAAGTACACCCTCTTTGAAATCAGACGGATCCGTGGTGCATCCGTAACCTTCAATAGGGACTTACAATGGTGTGGAGGGTTTCTGTACCAATACGAACTATATTTTGGTATCCGTCCCTCTTTATATCCCACGAATGCGTATAATTATTGGGTTACATTATTGGGTTACTACGCGGCCGTGCGTTGAAGTGGGCGGAAGCTTCTCAGGCTGTTATATCTCCGTTTTCTGTTTCTTATGTCACGTTTGTTGAACGTTTTCGCGCTGTTTTTGATCAACCTGAGTATGCTGATGACGTGGACAATCGCCTCCTTACCATGCGACAGGTCGTGCGCTTGGTGGCCGAGTTCATGGTTGAGTTCCGCATTGTGTCCGCAGAGTCGGGTTGGAGTGAGTGGTCACTGCGCTGCATGTTCCTTCATGCTCTAAAAAACCATACCCGAGATGAATTGGCTATTTGTGATAGACCTCAGTTGCTCCAAGATCTGATCGATCTCGCAATTCGGTTGAATGGATGCATGAATGAACATCATCATGAGCGGTTATCGCGTTACCCCGTACATCGTACCTCCAGTATTAGAGGCCAGTATTAGAGGATCTAAATTAGGTTTTTTAAGTAATGGTTTAATGACTGCACACTTCAGATTTTTGGGGACATAGCCTATTATAAGTGATGAATTTATAATGTTTCTGCTCTGTAATGTAATGGCTCTGTAATATTTAGTAGGAGGACTTTAAGCAGATTTGTAGGTATTGGGTCTAACAGACAGGATGTTGTCTTTGTGTAATTAATGAGACAAGCTCTTTTTTAGATATGGGGTTAAAGGTATTTTTTTTAAAGGTAACTTTTGTACTATATTATTTTCTCTACCACTCGATTTTTCAGAGATGGAGGGTTGAGGGTTGATTATTGATTACGCTACATGATGCATTACATGATTTAAGTCTTATGTTTTAAATTTTATCACTAAAGAAATTCATGAAATCATTGCTGCTGAACTGTGAGTGAATCTGTGAATCTGATTCAGTAGCACTTCGAGTTAATTTGGCAATGGTACTAAAGGAATCTTTGGTTGTATTTGTTGTTCTCTATTAGTTCAGAATAATATTTAGTCTTCGCTGCATTGAGTGCATGTTTGTACTCAGTCATACTGTCCTTCCATGCATCCCTAAATACCTCTAATTTAGTTTGTCTCCATTTACGTTCAATGGTTCTAGTGGTTTGTTTTAGGGTACGTGTTTGATCATTGTACCATGGAACGAGTCTTTTATCTTTAATCCTTTTTAGTTTAAGTGGAGCGACACTGTCTAAGGTTGTAGAAAACACATGTTTAAGGTATTCAGCTCTGTTTTCAAGTTCATCGGGTCCTGATGCTGGTTTAATGTTTAATTCTGGTAAATTTTGTAGGAATGAAGCAGCAGTAGAGGGAATGATTGTACGCTTCATATCATATCGCGGTTTAATGACTGGATCAATATCAATTTCTAAATCGTAAATTATTAAATGATGATCAGAGATAGTGGAACAATAGTTAAATTATTAATGTTAATTCCATGTGAAAAAACTAAGTCTAATGCATGTTTACAGCGATGTGTTTCACCAACCACACTTTGAGTAATGCCCATGGAATCGAGGATAGAGTCAAAGGCTAATTTAAATGAGTCTAGTGGGTTTTCAAAGTTAACATTGAAGTCACCGACTATTAAGGCCTTGTCTGATGAGATTACTATGTTAGAAAGAAATTCACCAAATTCTTTAATAAACTAAATATGGGCCGGAAGGGTACGTAGTATACAGTAATAACTTGCATTAGATTGTATTTATTCTTCAATGAAGATGAACTGCTTATGTTGAGTACAAGAGCTTCGAAGGATTTTGACTCATACTTATTATTAAGTGTTACATTTATGTTTTCTTTATAGATCGTAGCCACTCCACCTCCTCGTCCACCAAGACGTGGTTTATGAGCATAACCAGGTGGAGAGGCATCATTTAATGCTAGGTATTCATTGGCCCTAATCCAGGTCTCTGGGAGACAAAAGACATTTAGGAAGTTATCAGTCATTTTTTCTTGAACTAGAGCTGATATTGATGAAAGTGACCTAATGTTTAATAACCCAAGTTTTAACTTAAAAGTTTTTCTTACATTACTTGAGATTGTATTGATATTAATGACATTTTTTCCAGCAACACAGCAACCATAACCTGCTGTAGGTTTCGCCGCCATGCCTAATTGGTAGGGGACCAGAGACAACTACTTCATCAGACATTGCAGCGGTTCCACACACCTCTTTAACATTAGCCTTAGTAATCTCTGACTGCTTGAGGCGAACATCATTAGTGCCAACGTGGATAAATATTCTAGAAAATGAGCGTTTAGCATTAGCCAGCACTTTGAGGTTCACCCTGATGTCTGGAGCCCTGGCCCCCGGGATGCACCGGACTATGGTTGCTGGGGTCTCTAAGGGGGTAGCTATTTGCATGTGTCTGAGCTGGGAGTCGCCAATAACTAGAGCACTTTTAGCAACCGGTCTCTCAGTGGGTGAATCACTGAGTGGGGAAAACCGATTGGACACGTGGATCCTAGAAGAGTGATGCTTAGTTCTATGTGTATGTCGCCTGGTCGTCACCCACTCGCCCTGCTGCGAGGGCTCTAAAGCCAGAGATTTAGGACCTGATCCTGTGGCATTCGGGCTGGCTAAACTGGTCCCTGACACATCTTCTCTAACATGACCCTGTTCTAAAACCCGAATGCGCTCTTCTAGCACTGAAATCTTCTCCGTCAGACTAATAACTAGGCTACACTTCTCACAGGCTGAATTATCAGTAGAGACGGAGGAAGACTGTCTATACATACTGCACTGAGGGCACACAACCAGAGGGGAAAGTAAAAATGTAAAAATAAAATAAACTTAGGTTCGGGTGGGTAGAGATGTAAGTTTAGTTCCCGCTGTTACAGCTGATGATGAAACAAAGCACCGGCAGCAGCTGGTGGAGATTCAACTCTAGTAAGTCTGGCTGTATTAGCATCGGACGGCGGTTGAGTCCTGGAGGTTCTCACAATGCGGTGTGTGAAGATCAGCGTCGAGTCCAATAAAATCCGATCCGAAAATCTGAACAATTGAATCCAGCGAAACAGATCAGGAGATGGCTCTTTTATAAATATAGGCTATTATTTATAAAGATGATGGGTAATAAATGCAGCAGTGTTGGCAGCAAATGAGCGATAGTAAGCAGAAAGAGTTAGCGTTAGCGGCTAAAAACGCTAGCAACACCGCGATTTGAAGATTAGTGTGGACAAAAAGCGGAATAAATGCTATGTAGTAAAGATGAAGTAGCTGAATAGTCAAGCGAAATTAAAAAAGTAACAAAATAACTAAATAACACTTAATTTAGTAGTTTAGCTTAAATGAGCTAGACAGCGCACGTACGCATCTACACACTGACTGCGTGGCATCCACACACTGACTGTACACTCTGACTGACACTCACTACACACTGATTAGAACATCCTGTTAGCTCGAACCAGCTCTCTATAGTCTCTCAAGCGATCAAGCCCGCTATAGTCTCTCCACTTTTCCTAGCCCGCTACAGTCTCTATAGTGTTGGAACCCGCTATAGTTTCTCCAATCGATTGAGCCCGCTATGGTCTCTCCAGGGTTCGAGCCTGCTATAGTCTCTCCAGCGTTTGAACCTGCTATAGTCACTCCAGCGATCAAGCCCGCTATAAACTCTCCAGTGTTTCAGCCTGCTATAGTGTCTCCATCGAATGAGCCCGCTATAGTCTCTTCAGCATTCGAGCCCGCTGTAGTCTCTCCAGCATTTGAGTCCTCTATAGTCTCTCCAGTGATCAAACCCTCTACATGTATAATCTCTTTAGCATTAGAGCCCACTGTAGACTCGCCAACATTTGAGTCCATTATAGTCTCTCCAGAGATCAAGCCCCACTATAATCTCTCCTAGAGTTGAGCCCACTATAGTCTCTCCAGCATTTGAAACCACTATAGTCCCTCCAGCGATCAAGCCTGCCATAATCTCTCCAGTGTTTCAGCCTGATATAGTCTCTCCATCGAATGAGCCCGCTATAGTCTCTATATCTAATGAGCCTGCTATAGTCTTTTCAGCATTCGAGCCCACTGTAGTCTCTCCAGCGTTTGAATCCTCTATAGTCTCTCCAGTGATCAAGCCCTCTAAAGACTCTTTAGCATTAGAGCCTGCTGTAGTCTCTCCAACATTTGAGTCCATTCTAATCTCTCCAGAGATCAAGCCCACTATAGTTTATCCAGTGTTCGAGCCCGCTCTATTCTCTCCTGCAATTGAGCCCTCTATAGTCTCTCTAGCGATCAAGCCCACTATAGTCTTAAGTGTTCTTAGCCCGCTATAGTCTTTACAGTGTTGGAACCCACTATAGTCTCTCCATCGATCGAGCCCACTGTCTGTACAGCGATCAAGCCCACTATAGTCTCTCCTACAGTTGAGTCCACAATAGTCTCTCCTGCTTTTGAGCCTGCTATAGTCTCTCCAGTGATCAAGCCCACTATAGTCTCTTCTGTATTCCTAGCCCGCAAAAGTCTCTACAGTGCTGGAACCCACTATAGTCTCTCTATCAATCGAGCCCGCTATAGTCTCTCCAGTGATAAAGCCCATTATAGTCTCTCCATCGATTGAGCCTGCTATAATCTCTCCATTGATCGAGCCCTATATAGTTTCTCGCGTGATCAAGCCCGCTATAGTCTCTCCACTCTTCCTAGCCCGCTATAGTCTCTATAGTGTTGGAACCCACTATAGTTTCTTCATCAATTGAGCCCGCTATTGTCTCTCCAGGATTCGAGTCTGCTATAGTCTCTCCAGCATTTGAACCCACTATAGTACCTCGAGCCTGCTGTAGTCTCTCCATAATTTGAGTCCTCAAGAGTCCTCAGCGATCAAACCCACTATAGTCTCTCCTGCTTTTGACCCTGCTATAGTCTCTCCAGTGTTTAAGCCCGCTATAGTCTCTCCATTGATCCAGCCCGCTATAGTCTCTCCACTGATCGAGCCCACTAGAGTCTCTCTTGCTTTTGAGCCTGCTATAGTCTCTCCAGTGTTTAAGCTTGCTATAGTCTCTCCAGCAATCAAGCCCTCTATAGTCTCTTCGGCATTTGAGCCCACTATAGTCTCTCCAGTGTTTAAGCTTGCTACAGGCTCTCCAGCGATCAAGCCCGCTATAGTCTCTCCAGTGTTACTAGCTCACTATAGTCTCTCCAGTATTTGAGCCCTCTATAGTCTCTCAAGCGATCGAGGCTGCTATAGTCTTTTAACTGTTCGAGTCCCCTATAGTCTCTCCTGCATTTGAGCCTACTATAGTCAATCCAGTGTTTAAGCCCGCTATAGTCTCTCCAGCGATCAACCCCACTTTAGTCTCTCAAGTGTTTACACCTGCTTTAGTCTCTCCAGCTTTCAAGCCCGCTATAGTCTCTCCAGCGATCGAGCACGCTATAGTCTCTTCAGCATTCGAGCCCGCTATTGTCTCTCCATTGTTTCAGTCCGCTGTAGTCTCTCCAGCAATCAAGCCCGCTTTAATTTCTCCATTATTCGAGCCCGCTATAGTCTGTCCTGCATTTGAGCACTGTATAGTCTCTCCAGCGATAAAGCCTGCTATAGTCTCGCTTGCATTTGAGCCCTCTATAGTCTCTCTAGCGATCAAGCCCACTATCGTCTCTCCAGTGTTCCTAGCCCGCTATATTCTCTGCAGTGTTGAAACACGCTATAGTCTCTCCATCGATTGAGCTCACTATAGTCTCTCCAGTGTTTGTGTTCTTATAGTCTCTCCATTGATCAAGCCCACTGTAGTCTCTCCAACGATCAAGTCTGCAATAGTCTCCCCTGCTTTTGAGCCTGCTATAGTCTCTTCAGTGTTTAAGCTCGCTATAGTCTCTCCAGCGATCAAGCCCGCTATACTTTCTCAAGTGTTTACACCCACTATATTCTCTTCAGCATTCGAGTCCGCTATATTCTCTCCAGCGGTCAAGCTCAGTATAGTCTCTTCATCATTCAAACCCGCTATAGTCTCTCCAGCTTTTGATCCTACTATAGTCTCTCCAGTGATCGAGCCTGCTATAGACTCTCCAGTAATTGAGTCTGCTATAGTCTCTCCAGCGATCAAGCCTGCAATCATTTTTCAAGTGTTTGAGCCCGCTTTAGTCTCTCCTGCAATTCTGCCCTCTATAGTCTCTCCAGCATTCAAGCCTGCTATAGTCTCTTCAGCATTCGAGCCCACTATAGTCTCTCCAGCGTTTGAGCCCGCCATTATTCTCTCCAGGGATCAAGCCTGATATAGTCTCTCCAGCATTCGAGCCCGCTATAGTCTCTCCAGCGATCAAGCCCGCTATATTCTCTCCACTGTTCTTAGCCCACTATAGTCTCTATAGTGTTGGAACCCGCTATAATCTCTCCATCGATGGAGCCCGCTATAGCAGTGATTCTGTTAAGCCCCTCCTAGGAAGAAGAAAACATTTTGCGCCCCCCCCCCCACACACACACATGCACTCACCCTCACCCCACCACTCCGCACATGACAAAATTGGATGAAAAAGTATTTTTACACGACCACTGTAGTATCATTTGTCTATAAATTTCTTATAAGTACACCTCTTTTATAACAATGTATCCTTATTAACAATAAAGAAAACAAAAAAGAAAGAAATATAGATCAACTTAGAACAAAGAATAATTTTATCAACTTTGTTTTTTAGTTTGTAACAAAAACGAATGAAATCCTTATTTAAACTAGAAACATTTTTGAACTGACTGGCATTTGATACTGAAAAATTTAATAAAATAAAATCAATAAATAATAATAAATTCAAATTCATCAGCAACATTAATTCAGGAGCACAATATATTAACACTTTAACCGACAAAACAAAAATGAATACAACCTCAGTTACAGTGAAGCCAGGCTCTTCTCTACACTTCGTCATATTTCTGTTATGTGTTGTCACGTGGTGTGGGTGTGTTTTGGGTCACGCTTCGTAATTGTGTTCACCTGGTGGTTATCACGTCCCCTATATTAGGCACGCCGTCTCGTCTCTCGTCGCCAATGGGTCTTGTGTTCCTAGTGTCACGTCACGTCCTCTTTGGCTCCTCCACGTTACGCCTCGTCTCGCTACCGTTCCTTGTATGTTTTGTATTGCCTTGTACTGGTCCTGTCTTGTGTTGTGTGTACAGACCGTGTCCCGCTGCTACGATCTGCCAAGCCTCACTTCAGTCTGTTGGAGCCTGCGATTTGGAACACGGCCGCTGACGTCGTCAACCTGCGCTACTACGTCACGCCGCCCGCTCAGCGCCCCGTGATTTCCCGCAAGCGTGTATACTATCTTACGCCGCTCCACAACTGTTGTGAGGAATTTACATTAAACTGTGTTGTTGTACCTCCGCTCCAGACTGTGTTCGTTCCGGGTAGAGAATCCAACCGCTCCGGTCTTTCGACCTTAACATTACCCATTGGCCAACATGGATTCCTCGGGACAACTCACCTCGGAGGCGGAGTCGGCGCCATTGCCATCTGCCCGACAACAACCCATCCCGGATCCACGCCTCGACGTCCTCTTCAATCGTCAGGAACAACTCGCTGACTTAGTTAGCAACCTAGCACTCCAGGTCAGTTCCTTGGTCACGTCTCTACCGGCCACGCGCCTCCCCGCTCCTAATCACGCTAGCGCGTCCGCTACTGCTGGCTCCTCGACTCAGGTACCGTTCTCGCGCCCCGACGGAGCCGCGGTACACCCTGACCCGTACGACGGAGATCTGCAGAAATGCCGTGGGTTCCTTTTCAGTGCGAACTTTATTTCGGTATTCGGCCGTCCTGTTTTCCCTCCGATGCGTTTAAGATCTCGTTTATTATTGGACTACTACGCGGTCGCGCGCTGAAGTGGGCTGAGGCCACACAGGGGGGCGCGTCTCCGCTCTCGTCCACCTATGCCTTGTTTATTGAACGTTTTCGTGGGGAATTCGATTGTCCGGACTACTCGGATGACGTGGATAGCCGGTTACTTTCGGTTCGTCAGGGTACGCGTTTGGTGGCGGAGTTCGTGGTAGAGTTCCAAACCCTGGCGGCGGAATCGGGGTGGTGCGAGCGTTCGCTGCGTGGGGTGTTCAGGCACGCTCTCAGTGATCGCGTCCGCGACGAACTAGCCACCCGTGACCGTCCTCAAACACTCCAGGGACTTATCGACCTCGCCATACGCCTCGACGGCCGCATTAACGAGCGGCGCCGTGAACGGTCACTCCGCGACACCGCCCGCTCCACTACCACGCCCAGGGTCCTCACGTTTCCCCCGGGAACTACTTCTTCCCCCGAACCCACTAATAAGCCTGAACCGATGCAGTTGGGGAGGGCCACCCTGTCCCCAGACAAGCGGTCCGTCCGTAGGGAACAGGGTCGCTGTTTTTATTGTGGCAATGCTAACCACCAAGTCATGGATTGCCCGGTTCGGCCAAAAAGGGTTGACTCGACAGTGAAGTTAAGGGTCCTGTCGAGTCCTACCCACAAACCCTCATCGCGTCGTCTGTGCCTCCCTGCGGTTTTCCTCCTACCCAACCACAGCCAGCAGATCATTGTCCTCATAGATTCTGGGGCAGAGGAGAATCTTGTTGACTTTGACTTCGCCTCTAAATTAGGTTTACCACTGTCTCCATTGTCCTCTCCTCTCCACCCGGTCGCCTTAGACGGCAGACACCTCTCCCCCATCACTCATCGTACCCAACCGGTCTGCCTCCTTATCGACGGTAATCACAGGGAAGAGATAAGTTTCTCGGTGTTTCGATCCCCTGACACCCCAGTCATCCTAGGTTTCCCCTGGTTACAGACTCACAATCCCCACCTTGATTGGGTCCAGTCTAGGGTTCTCACGTGGGGGGTCCACTGCCACTCCTCCTGCCTTCGGGCAGCAGTACCCACTGGTAATGCACCTACGGAGGACCACCACACTGCGGTGGACCTCTCCTCCATTCCGGAGGTCTACCATGACCTAGGGGAGGTTTTCTCTAAGGACAGGGCCCGTCAACTTCCCCCTCATAGGTCCTATGATTGCGCTGTAGACCTATTGCCCGGTGCTCCTCTCCCTTCCTGTCGTCTATACCCGTTATCTCGACCGGAGAGGGAGGCAATGGAGAAGTATATTACCGAGTGCCTAGCCACGGGGTTGATCCGTCCTTCCACATCCCCTGTAGGGGCCAGATTCTTTTTTGTATCTAAAAAAGACGGCACCCTACGGCCCTGCATTGACTATAGGGGACTGAATAACATCACAGTCCCCTACAAATACCCTCTGCCGCTTACATCCTCCGTGTTTGAGTCACTGCAGGGAGCCACCATTTTTACCAAACTTGACCTACGTAACGCCTATCACCTGGTGCGTATACGTAAAGGGGATGAGTGGAAGACGGCCTTCAACACCCCTAGTGGTCACTATGAATACCGCGTGGTTCCGTTCGGTCTTAGAAACGCCCCCGCGGTGTTACAAGCCTTAGTGAACGACGTGCTTAGGGACTTCCTCGATCGGTTCGTGTTCGTTTATCTCGACGACATTTTGATCTTCTCGCGTAACCAAAAAGATCATGTCCAACACGTTCGTCAGGTCCTTAACCGACTGCTGCAGAACCGACTGTTCGTAAAGGCTGAGAAGTGTTGCTTCCACCAGCAGTCCGTCACCTTCCTGGGCTTTGTGGTGTCACCCGGATCCATCAAGCCAGATACTGAAAAGATCCGTGCGATCTGCGAATGGCCAGTTCCTACCTCCCGGACCGAGCTGCAAAGGTTCCTAGGATTCGCTAACTTCTATCGCCGTTTCATTCGGAACTATAGCACCATCACCACCCCCCTAACGGCCCTCACGTTCGTCAAGGTGCCGTTCCGGTGGACGGCGGAAGCCCAAGCAGCCATGGACCATCTCAAGTCCTTGTTCACCTCAGCCCCCATCCTCGTTCAACCTGATCCGGCCAAACAGTTCGTCGTGGAAGTCGACGCCTCCAGCACGGGAGCCGGAGCCGTTCTCTCTCAACGTACCGACGAGGGCCGCCTTCACCCATGCGCCTTCTTTTCTAAGAAACTCTCCCCCACGGAGAGAAATTATGACGTAGGCAACCGGGAACTCCTCGCTGTAAAACTGGCTCTGGAGGAATGGCGTCACTGGCTGGAGGGGGCTGAACAACCATTTGTGGTATGGACGGACAACAAAAACCTGGCATACATACAGTCGGCGAGAAGACTGAACTCTCGGCAGGCACGGTGGGCTCTGTTTTTTGGTAGGTTTAATTTCGCTATCACATACCGACCCGGTTCTCGAAATGCCAAGCCGGATGCCTTGTCGCGGCTCTTCTCGCCAGATGAGCCCATAACCTGTACTGACACTATCCTACCGTCCAGTTGTGTCCTAGCAGGTGTCTCCTGGGAGGTTCGGAAAACCGTTGAGAGGGAACTACTCAAGGAACCGGACCCCGGTCAAGGCCCACCGGACCGCATGTTTGTTCCCCCCGCCGCCCGCCCCGCTGTACTCAAGTGGGCCCATGAGTCTCGCTGGGCATGCCACCCGGGACTATCCCGTACAGAGGAGATCATCAGGCGGCGCTTTTGGTGGCCCTCCCTTTCCTCTGACCTCCGTCAGTTTATCAACTCCTGTGCTGTTTGTGCCCGCAACAAGGCTTCTCATCAGCCACCGTCTGGACTTCTCATGCCGCTTTCCATACCTGGGCGCCCATGGTCCCACATCGCCCTCGATTTCATCACCGGGCTGCCGAACTCTAAGGGCAACTCGGTCATACTCACCATAGTGGACAGGTTCTCTAAGTCTGTACGCCTCCTGGCCCTTCCCGGACTACCTTCGGCCCTTGCTACCGCCAAACTAGTCTTCGAGCACGTTTTCAGGATTTTCGGCATCCCGGTGGACATCGTGTCTGATCGAGGTCCGCAGTTCGTCTCCCAGGTATGGAAAGCCTTTTTCAAGTACTTTGGCACTTCTCTGTCTCTAACCTCTGGTGGGCATCCACAGTCGAACGGACAGGCCGAGAGAACCAACCAGGTTGTGGAGACCACACTACGCTGCGTGTCGGCCCAGCACCCAGAACGCTGGAGCGAACATCTTCCCTGGGTCGAATACGCCATCAACACAGCACGGAGCTCCGCCACCGGCAGGTCTCCTTTTGAGGTCGCGCTGGGCTACCAACCACCACTGTTCCCTGAGGAACAGCAGGAGATCTCCGTCCCCTCTGTCAGTCAGCACATCCGTCGCTGCCGCCGGGTGTGGAAAAACACTCACGTTGCACTCCGCCAAGCCCGCTCCACCCTCATGTCCTCCACCAACCGCCGTCGCCGCCAAGCCCCGGCCTACAAGGTGGGACAGTTGGTCTGGCTGTCCACGCGCAACATTACCTTGAAGGTTGAATCCCGAAAACTGGCCCCTCGTTTTATTGGACCCTTCCCCATCACCAGGATCATAAACCCTGCAGCCATCCGTCTCCGCCTGCCCCGTCACATGCGCATCCACCCCACCTTCCACGTTTCCCACGTCAAGCCGGTCACTCACTCCCCACGCCTCATCGATGGACAGCCCGCGTACACCGTACGTCGCCTGCTGGACTCCCGTCGCCGAGGCAGAGGCATCCAGTACCTGGTGGACTGGGAGGGTTACGGTCCGGAAGAGCGCTCCTGGGTTCCCCGTGCTGCCATCCTGGACCCCGCCCTCGTAAAAGAATTCCACCGCAGGTGCCCAAGTAAACCGTCTTAGGGTGCCAGGGGGCACCCATTGAGGGGGGGGGGTTATGTTATGTGTTGTCACGTGGTGTGGGTGTGTTTTGGGTCACGCTTCGTAATTGTGTTCACCTGGTGGTTATCACGTCCCCTATATTAGGCACGCCGTCCCGTCTCTCATCGCCAATGGGTCTTGTGTTCCTAGTGTCATGTCACGTCCTCTTTGGCTCCTCCACGTTACGCCTCGTCTCGCTACCGTTCCTTGTATGTTTTGTATTGCCTTGTACTGGTCCTGTCTTGTGTTGTGTGTACAGACCGTGTCCCGCTGCTACGATCTGCCAAGCCTCACTTCAGTCTGTTGGAGCCTGCGATTTGGAACACGGCCGCTGACGTCGTCAACCTGCGCTACTACGTCACGCCGCCCGCTCAGCGCCCCGTGATTTCCCGCAAGCGTGTATACTATCTTACGCCGCTCCACAACTGTTGTGAGGAATTTACATTAAACTGTGTTGTTGTACCTCCGCTCCAGACTGTGTTCGTTCCGGGTAGAGAATCCAACCGCTCCGGTCTTTCGACCTTAACAATTTCCTCATTTTAGCTTTCGGCTGACTTTTGTTGGTCTCATTATCTTCGTCTCTCTCCGCCATCCCTGTTAAATATTTCTCCATGTTGTCTCTTGAGGATTTGTTCAGAACACTTAATATCACTTGCTCTGTGATATCTTGTTATGCGCCCCTCAGGCCCCACTATTTGAGAAGGACTGCACTATAGTCTCTCCAGCGATCATGCCCGCTATAGTCTCTCCTGCTTTTGAGCCTGCTATAGTCTCTCCAGTGATCGAGCCCACTATACGCTATTCAGCATTCAAGCCTTCTATAGTCTCTCCAGAGTTTGAGTCCGCTGTAGTCTCTCCAGCATTCGAGGCCGCTATAGTCTCTTTAGCATTCGAGCCCACTATAGACTCTTCAGTATTTGAGTCCGCTATATTGAGAACCCTATAGAGAATCTTTAGAGTATCCTCAAGCTTCAAGTAAAAACTCTCCACAAACTCCATGTAACTTGGCCTGTTAGGATGTTTTTAATTAAAATAGCCTTTGATTTTCAGTAAACGTGCTGAAAATTCAACAAATGAAGATTTTTAGATCTTTACAACTGTTTTGAAACTGTTTTGTGCATAATAATTTGGAACATTGCATACACATTCAACTATGGGCAATTATTTGTTGCGGTTCAATTTTGTGTCATTGTACAGTTCAACGGCATTTATGAGTAAAATGTGCATTTTTTTACAAAGCACAATGTCACAAATGTTGCAAGTTTTAAGTACGTGTGCAATTGTCATGCTGACTGCATGAATGTCCACCAGTGCTGTCGCCCATGAACTGAATGTCTCTAGGAACTTTATCTCTAGGAACTTGTCATCCTTATTGGGGTCTCCACCTGACTGCAGTTTGTCGTTGTATCTGACTTTAGTGAGAAAATGCTTATATTTATTTTTGCACTGCATGAGGAAAATGGTGGTCAATACTGACTGTTTTTCAAACCTCCCATTAAAACTCTTATTGTTCTCCCTCCTTCTATAACTTTTATAAACCATCAGTGTTATTTCATCTGAACCAACAACCTTTCCACTTCATTATATTTAAGCTGCTCTCAGTTTCTCCTTGCTATTCTAAGACAGCACCCTTACACTATCTCTACATCAGCCAACCTTCATAATCTCAAATTTTTTACATAAATCAGCTTCTCAATATAATTTTTTCACTCTTTCAGTCCATCCTCTTTATTTGGCAACACATTCACATTAGCATCCTTAAATATTCAAGCTTGTTACATATTCTTTCACTCTCTTTTTGTTTGTCTGGCCAAACTATAATCAATTTCTTCATCTTTAAACATACTTGCACTTCCTCATTCCAAAATCAAGTTTCCTTTCCTTTATCCACATTGTCATAACAAAGACCTTCCCAGCTGAATTTTCAAAAACTCATAATACACTCCAGAAATCTTCTTTTTTTCTGTACCTCAAAACCCAATTGTGAAGAATATGTGCAATCGCATTTAATATTATTCCATCAATGTCTTGCTTTCATATTCACATAATAAATACATTCTTTGTTTACAAAAATACATTCTTATTCTTCTTGTAAGATAACGTTCACCCTGTTTCATGTTCTTACCAGTCTGTCTCATCTCTTTTTAAACAGTGTTTGCTCAGTTGGTCAATACATTAGACACATCTTAAAAAAAACTCATAAAAGTTTCTGAACGTTTATTTTATACAGTGACAACAACGCAATGTCTTAGAGTAATCCCTCCTCAGTTTCATGAAGGTTCACATTAAAGCTGTGTGGTTTCCTGTTTTCTGGCTTGGCAGTGAATGAGTTTCCCACAGGGGTTGCCAGATGTAAGGTTTTCACTAAAAGGGAGACGAGTTTTAAACTGCTTGTCTAATATTATTTCAAAATTTAAATACTGCATATATTGCATTATACTGCATTATGACTCCGAGGTTGGAAAGACACTATATTCAAATTAAAAAAGCCTAAAGAGCAGATGTGTTCATCTAATTGCAGAATATACTGATTCAATAGAACTTTCTTTCTATATTAATTAATTTCTTAATTTTTTAAGTCACTTATTTTAATCAAAATCATGGGGAGACATGTATACTCACATGTATACTCAAAAATTATTTTTAATCTTGATTTACCAACCGGGCGGCATGATGGCTTAGTGGTTAGTACGTTCACCTCTCAGCGCTAGGGATTCCTGGTTCGAATCCCAATCTGGGTGGAGTTTCCATGTTCTTCCCGTGTCCGCGTGGGTTTGCTCCGGGTTCTCTGGTTTCCTCCCACAGTCCAAAAACATGGATCAAGTCAATTGAGTTCTCCAAATTGCCCCATATAGAGCGTGTCTGTGTGAGTGAGTGAGTGTGTGCCCAGCGATAGATTGGCGCCCTGTCCTGGGTGTATCTGCCCAGCACCCGAAACGTTCTCCCCTGGATGGGCATGGGGAATCCCACCGCGACCCTAATAGAGGATTAAAGCGGAAGATAATGGATGGATGGATGGATTTACCCAAACTGAAACAAACCCAAACTGAATGACCCTTAAATATATATAATTGCATGGAACAATGAACCATAACGATGTAAAAATATTATTTTAAGCATCAAATATCAGGTTACAAATAAGTTGTATGAATGAACTTTCCGTGGATATTGGCTACTTAAATGAGTTCATACACAAAAGTTAGCTGAAAACTTCATTCTAATGACATAAACATATGTATCAGAGAAGTGTTAAAAAAAGTAAACGAGCAAATTACACAAGATATCTGAATGGGAAAAGTTACAATGGAAAAAGTGTACTATTATATTACATCAAGGTTGTAGTTATTAATCAGATTTTTAAAAAGCTTAATTTCCTGACAGGAAGGATTTAAAAACAGCTTCCTTAGATTGTGAAAATCAACGTTTTAGTAAGATCTGATAAGCATTGACTTATTCCTCAATTATGCATTAGCCATTAGAAAGTCAGGAAGTGTTTACAAAAAGGCTTAGATAGATAATTTTTTAAAAACTGTTAGAATAAATATTTTGGAAGTAAATAGGTTTATTATTAGTATAGTATTGTTTTGTTTATACTGTAACATGTATGTTATTTTATCTTTTAGAATATTTTAAAAAGAGTCAGAAAATCTGAAAAATCTTAGTCAAAGCCCGAAACAATATATAAATATACCTATAATATAAACTTTATTATAAGTGACCTCTGTGCTCTCAGACAAGATTTCATAAAAAAACATCACATTAAAAGTACTTCACTAAACTTTATCACCCAACAGTCAATGCTGTATCAAAAATATGACCTGAAATAGATATACAAGGAGTTACTGTTAACACCCACATGATCTGCTTCAAATTAGTGTGCATGCGTGAATCATGCAAACAGCCTGTGCAGTTGCTGTTCCCTTTTGAAACATGCTAGTAAAGAGTTTTTATTTATTTTTTGCTGTAAAAATACTTTTCACTTATCGCTGCACAGCAAAATGGCTGCCTTGTTTACACCTGGGTTTAAACACTGCTTTAAACACTCTCAGGTGACAGTCTTGAGAGAGCATTCAAGCACACTTTTTTTTCAAAGAGGCAAATATGGTGACAGCAATTTGTGGCAACCTGGTAGCCTAAAATGGGACGTGCCAGCAAGCGCGCTTCTTCTTGTCTGATTGGTCCATCACCTTTAGGGAAGTGTAGTCTCCCAAGTTGGATGCCGCATATGAACCGCTGGTCAGACCTGTACAGTCTGTCTTTAGAAGCGGCTAGCAACCCAATCCATCACAAACTGAAATAAATTGGTATCCTGCTGCAAAGCCTCAAAACCTGTAGACTTCAATAGCCTTACATATCTTTAAAAAAATGTGGAAGTGGATGCATCACAGCATAGTGAGGAAGCTTCTCAGAGGTAAGGGAAGCCTGCTTCCAATCACATACCGCTCTCACAAATTGTCGCGTGACTGAACAAAACTTGTTAACTGCTCGCAATTAAAATTTCTTAAGAGGAGTGGCATTATTAATTAATGGGAACCATTCATCAAGGAACCATTCATCATATTCACGGATCCTAAAAACCTGAAAGGGCCAAGTGTCTGAATGCATGCCTGGCACTTTAAAGTTTGTTTTTTAACAGTTACCAGTTCTCCATATTTTATGAACCTGTCCTTGTCCCAACTTTTGCACCAACTTTGCGAGTGACTTGTTGTAACAGGTGCCTATTTGAGTTAATTAACGTTTGTTAATGTTTTGGCATTTAAGTTAATTAACTCTTTATTTTCATTGGTTTGCTTTCTGCATGTGGTCGGGTGTCGGTATGTATTTATCTCCTGTGTTCCCCTTCCTCCGTGCACGTCGTTAGTTTTTGTTCACTCGCGTTTTTACCTCCTGTGTTTATGGTGTCCCTACACATTCTAATAAAATTCCTTTGGTCTGCTACCTGTTGTGCCTGGCTCCCTTAAGCGCGTTTAGGCGCTGCGGCTCTGCGCTTCATCTGCGCAACCGCTTTTGTTCGAAGTAGGCGAGCGTAACAGAAACTAACGACGTGTTACACTTGTCCATTAATATGCCCATTATTTCTCCACACTTGAGAAATTGAACACTACAGTGGGACATGGACCTTGACATCCAATAGGCTCTAAACCACTTCATTGTACGTCTGTATACTCACTGATGCTGATCTTCATACCACCCTCATTCCAAAATTATTTGTAGAGAAATTATTATTATATAGTCCCTTATTAAGCCTTTGTCCTCAAACATTTTCTTCCTTAAAACAACAACACTGATATATTTCCTTCCACTGTCACTTTGACTTGCTCTTTGGGGGTTCAATTTAATAACATTTAAAGCTTCATTGACACAATGTACTATTGTACAATCAGTTCATCAGTTCCACTTTAAAGATGGACTTTTGTAGTCCCACAATTACAGGATTCATTTCCTCTGTTTGTTGACTACAGTACATACTGTTTCCATTACAGTAACCATTCTCTAATGGTTAGGACCACAATATTACCACCACAGAGCAGGTGTTATTTGTTTGGTGCATTACTCTCATTCCAGCAGTGTCACTGAGGTGTATAATTCAAACTACAGCAGAACTGCTGCATTAAAACCATCACCGCCCAAATTATACTTATTCTGTGATGGTCAATAGAGAACAGGGAAACAACAGGGGACAAACAAAAATATATTTAGTACATTCTGGGGGGGGCGCAGCTTCGAATAACAATCAGGTTTGATGAACTTACAGTATAGTTGGTTTTCTCCATGGCTTCTGACTTGTGGTGTTCTCATTTGTAAGTCGCTTTGGATAAAAGCGTCTGCTAAATGACTAAATGTAAATGTAATGTAATGTAAATGTAAAACCACAATATATAATTTATAAGGTAAGTGGAAAAAAACAGACAATAGAGCAAACTTTCCAAACTTTTGACTGGTACTGTATACATAAGGTGTATCCATACAAATATGTACAAAATAAAAAGCACCTTTTTAAAATGTTTTTTTTATTTTATTGCTTGGAATCTTGCTGGTCATTACATAAATCCAAAATTTTGTCTCACCCCCAATGATGAGCATGTCTGGTGGTGAATGGAGTTGTGGGTGGGTCTGGGTGATTAATGGCTAGTTTTGAGATCTACACCTTAACATAATCACTCAAAATTTTACTGTGGATTTTGCAAGTGAAGACAAACTGCAACATATATTTGTATTTGCTTGGTAAAATTACAAGACAATTTCCATTGTTCATTGCGTAAATAAAACAAATTTATAGCATTTCTTTGTTTCAGTTTCACATACTTTCAACACTCAATTGATTAAGGTTAATGTAATTTCATTTTTTTTTTAATCGATCATTCATACTGTTGAATAGGGTGGAGTAAACTAGCCAGCTAAAAAGGTGTATTTGCCACACAATGGCAAAACTGATTTTGTCAAAGCCATTAAATAGTCTCCCTTACAGTAAAAAAGTTAGTATTAAACAGCAGGGCAGATCAAAGGTTTTTAAACCTAGCAAGTCTTTTCAGCTCTCCTTTGCAGAAATTACAGAGAGTTCACCAAAACAATATCTTTTTTCTAATTGTCTTATTGTCTCTAATTATCTAATTGTTTCCTGGTATGTCATTCCTGGTATCTATGTTTCCTGGTATGTCTCTGTCTATCCAAAATGACTTGATCTCTGCTCTTGCAGTCACTGTTTCTGATAAGATCAGAAATAAAATTTTGGCAGCTCCCTTTTTTGGATTGCAGCTGCCAGCTTACATAAGCTCTGCACCTTTCACTTTTTCACTTCACTTCACTTCTATACATCCTGGAACGTTTCCATATTGATTCTATTTAATTTAATTTAATTTCATACTTTTCCTATATATTTTAATTTTATTGTATATTTTTTTATTCTTGTAAATATTACATTTTCACAGTAGTGGGTACCTGCACCTAAGCTTGACACTTTGTTTACTCGCGTGCGATCCTCTGTTTTGTGTTCTGCTACTTTAATAAACGCTATTGCATGAACCATAACTCCACTCATTGCGTTTTTTGCGTGTCTCCCAGCGCTTAGCTTGCGCAGCTTCCTCTGAAAATCAGTGGCGAGAGTGACAGAATGCCGGTTCCGATGAAACAGATGTGGAGTCCTGAAACCCTCAACCCAGTAAGCTAATTCTGTTGCTATTCGGCTGCATAAACTGGGCTGTAGCCCTGCCACTGCGGCTTTTTCTGTTATTTTCAGCCCACGAGCCCACGTTCTGCCTCATTATGTCGAGTGCATCGAATCCAAGGGCTGGCCATTCAGTTCCATGTTTTTCCATCTGTTTTTGTTTATGTTTTCTGTTTGTTCTACCCAGTTGTAGTGTTCTTTGGTAGTGCTCACCATGTCAACAACTGGGAATCTTGGCATTCTGAGGAGTGTGCCGACACCCTAAGCATGTCATTTTCCTGTATCTTTTCGGTTCCCTCCTGCCACCTCTGAAGGGCCTCAGCTGGACCTCTCTAGGTGCGCAATTAAGTGCCCCACACCACCTAAAATGGCACCCAAGCCTAAACGGGGAGACGTTTCAAATGTCGAGGTAAGGCTCCATCTTCCATGTCCGAGGTGTGTGAGGAGTCAGATCCTAAGACAGCGAGAGGGTTGGATGCTCATACTGCATCTGCTATTCCTGATCTTCCCTGTTTTGGGGGTTTCCCATCTTTGGTCTGCCCTGTATCCATACCTGCATGAGACTGCCCTGTGTCCATGCCGGCCAGAGACTGCCCTGCATCCGTGCCCACCAGACACTGCCCTGCGTCCTTGCATGCCAGAGACTGTCCTGCATCCGTGCCCTCTCGGGTCTCTCCAGCATTTGCGCACTCTGAGGTCTCTCCAGCATTTGCACCCTATCAGGTCTCTCCAGTGTTTGCGCCCTCTCAGTTCTCTCCAGCGTTTGCGCACTCTCAGTTCTCTCGTGTGTCCGAACCTGCCATAGTTTCTCCAGCTTCCGCGCCTGTTTAGGGACTCTGCAGGTCCCACTGCAGGGACTCTTTAGGTCTGAATCTCATGTCCCTAAACAGCTCCTGTGCTGCGTTCCCAACCCTACATGGCTACCGAGCCGTTTGCAGTCATGAAGGCGGTGTGGGAGCTGTTTAGGGTCACGAAGGCGGCTTGGTGGGGTCGGGAAGGCAGCACAGGAGCTGTTTGAGGGCATGAAGGCGGTGGCACAGGGGTTGTTTAGAGTCGTGAAGGCAGCGTGGGAGCTGTTTAGGGTTGTTATTGGTTCTCGTTTTAATCAGGTGGTCTGTTTTAGTTATATTTTCGTTAGCTTTTGTGTTTGTGATCAGACCGGCATTGATCCTCTTTTTAGTGTTCTGTTCCTAATAAATGCTATTGCACGAACCACGATGCCACTTAACAAGTTTTTTGTGCATCTCCCAGTGCTTAGCTTGTACAGCTTCCTCTGAGGATCAGTTACATTAGGGAGGAGAAAGGAGATAAATTAAAAAGTGCGTGCTTTCAGTGGGTTCATGTACACCTACAAAAGAACAGAATAATTTTTATTTTTGAAATTTTTATTTTGACATAGCCTTAGGCTATGCTTATGGAAATTTATGCTTAGATTTAATCTTCTCCATTTTGAATTGCTGCCAATAAAAAAAAAATAGATTACTTAAAAAATCTATCAAGTCAAAAACTTTCAAAAGATTGTGAATGTTTTGCAAATGTCTTTATATATTATATTCTCTATCCACAAGAGGGAGACAAAGTAAACAAACGTGGTTTTACAATATCAAGTGTCCCAATATTCATCACAAAAATGTTTTGAATAAAAGTACGATATTATATTTTACACAAAAGTATTTTGGTATTGGTAAGAAAATGTTTTACTCTACTGCTATATGGCAGGATTGTTTAAAAATTAGCATATTTGCATATTAAACATTGAATGGGTAAAAAAATAAATTCCTTGGTAATTACACCATAAAATAATAGGCTATATCCGATTTAGATTCAGGTCTCTATGCTGACATTACAGTTTTTTTGGTATATTCAGATTTATGGCAGTGTGGCCTTTTTGAATATACTTTAAGTATTAAATATTATCCACATAAATGGGTCCTATTGCATTTTTATTACTCTTTAGTTCAATGCTTCAATGTTACAGTTTCCTGAAAATGGTTGTTTTGAAAATAAGTTTTTTATTTATATATTAGGTTTTGTACACTTGCATGTGTAGAAGAAAACTTGGAAGAAAAATAACTATAATACAGTGTGGTAAAAATGTTATAACAGGTTTGTAGAAGCAACCTATCTGAGATGTGCAAATATAATAGTTTTCAAGTTTGTTGTTTATTCTCTTTTATGGCTTATTGTTCATTCCAGTTATGAAGCTTTGAAATTACCATTTGCATTTACAATGTTTACAGGACACTTCAGAGAGATTATTACAAATTAATGATTTGAGATTAAGAAATTAAGGAACTTCATGGGTCCAAGAATGGAAGAAATTGACAGTGGCTGGCATTTAAAACATCTACTAACTGCTAAAGTCACCAATGCCTTGATAAATTTGGCCAATGCATTTTGATATGCAGTAAACCAAATTCTAGAATGATTAAGGCATTTTCTAATAATACAATAAAAAATATTTTATGCATTTTTAATTATGAACTAAATTGACTAAATTTGAAATCCGAATGTTCTTTTTTCTCCACTTATTGTCCTTTTTATCATTTTCACTTAGTGTAAAGACTTTTATTTCTACAATTTACAGACCGTAGTCTATCTGTTTGTAGACTACAGCACATACTGTGTTAGTCCCCTTTGCTCTTTTCTCTAATAGTACCACCACAAAGCAGGTATTATTTGGTTGGTGATGTATGTGATATATGGCTGAAGAGCCCTTGGGCAAGTCACCTAACCCCAAGGTTGCCCACCACTCCAGACATATGTGCTTATTTAACGTGTGTGTGTTTGTGTATGGGAAGGAATATAAATATGGATAAAAACATTAATTCCTTGGTAATAACACCTTTAAGCTAGATCAGGTCAAATTTAGGTTCAAATCTCTATGCTGACATTACAGTTTATAGCACTTCACAGATATTATTACAAATGAATGATATATATATATATATATATATATAGTTATGGTTATGGTAACACTGTTTTTTAAGGTTTCACCATTGCTTATTAAAATTTTTAGGCTATCAAGAATAAAATAATTACATAAATACACTTTTTGCAGTCAAAATAAACCATATTTCATTTTGTATTCGATGATTTGCTTTAATATATATAAGAACACACAAGTACTGCACTTCAATAAAGTGTTTATTTATTAATTTACTAAATAATAATCAGGTTATAAAATAAATAAATATGTAAAAAACAACAGGATTGAGACAACTGTCATAAAGATCTTTTCTAATAAAACCAAATGAACCAGCCATTTGGCTTGGAGGAACTGATAACCAAATTTATTTCAACAAAAAATGTGTATTTTGTGATTACCATTCACTTTTTAAAAGATGAAATACATGTCTAAAAAAACATTATTTTCAAGTATTTTCAAGTTTTCCCTTTACCAATGACATGTCTGATTTAGGATACATACAGTGGTGCTTTAAAGTTTGTGAACCCTTTAGAATGTTCTTACATTTTAGTGTAAATTTGATCTAAAACAAATGGATTTCTAAATCCTAAAAATAAATAGATAACACTATCCAAAAAATTAGACAAGACACATAAGATATGATGGATTTTATATATATTGTTTTATATATCTGTGAAAATTTACTAGCAAATAGCAGATGAAAGTCCGGAAATTCAGACCTCAGTGGGATGGCAAATCAGGTGTGAGTAGGTACCCAGTTTATTTAAACAGGCACCTATCTATATTTTCTCTCTTCCGGACCATTCTCTTTAAACCCTAGAGATGGCCGTGCGTGAAAATCCTAGTAGCAGTTTCCTAGTAGCACGTCGACACCAACAACCATATCATGGTCAAAGTCAACTAAATCACTTTTCTTTTTCATTCTGATGCTTGCTACATGCCAAATTGTACTGTGCAGCAGCCATATGATTGGCTGATTTGCTATTTGTGTTAACAAGTAATTGAACAAGTGTACATTATTAAGTGGCTGGTGAGGCAACTTCAATAATTTTTTTTAAATGAATAAGTAATGATATTTAGTATTTAAGTTGCATAGGACTACTAAAGTTTCTGGTTACATTTGTGCATAAATAAAGGAAATTCTAAAGAGTTTATGTACTTTTAAGCATCTTCGTAACAATCAACTACTACTTCATACACAAAGACCTATTATAATACATAAACAATATGCTGACAAACACCTAACTATGAACACAATCGTCACTTGAGGGCAAAACTTGTACTGGCAGTCTATTGCACATTTATAATAAGACATCCCTTATGGAAGCACTGTGGAAATAAAAAATATATATCTTAAACCTTAATAAATGACAATGTTCTGTGTAAAATAGGTTCAAGAGTAAGCAACATCGAGAATCAATGATTAGTGGTTATGGTTTGGTATGCTTCTTTATTTCAGTAAAGCCATGTGCAAATTGACAATGTTTAAAAAGGATTTGTCTTTATTTTTGTGTTGCACTAAAGTACAAAACAATATATGCTACCCATGACGTCAGTAGAATTAGGTGGTTATGTGGATATTTTTGGCCGTTTATAGCAGACAGCAATAAGTTATTGCATTATTGTACCTGATGCTCTTTTTGAGCCGATATATTATTCTTATTATTTTGTGCGTGTTTAAATTACTTTGGAGAAAGTAGCTTACTGGCAGGTACAGACACAATAATCAATTCATTATTAAATACAATTTTTGCTCATAATCTTAGCATTTACCCAAAACCATGATAAAGCTAAGGACCAGAAACAACAAGATAATCTCACTCACTGTATTCATGACTGTGCCATTTTTTTTTTTACAGTCCTCGCTAAAGAATATTGCATTGTGAAATACAGCAGCTGTGGTTCATTAGTCATTTGATGGCATCAATTATTACATATCTTTTGTGCTTTAAACCTTTTTACTGATCTGGTTGATCTATTAGATGTTAAATGATTCCAGTGCATTGCCATGTGTCATAGTTTTAGGTAAATCTGCAAATATTTTAAGCCTGATGGTCAGGACAGTAAAACTTTGTCAAAATTGCTTTGTCTTAAGCCACTGCTGGAGAGGCACTCCAAAAACACCAACTGCCTCGTGAATGATATTTGTTTAAAACCATATCCTCTTTCTCTCTTTCCTTTTTCACCCTCTGGTAGTGATCTTCTTCCTTCAGATACCAGACCGGTGGCCAGCGGTGCTTTTCAAAGTAAAGTTGGTTGTCTGCTTATATCACAGTGAGGAAAAAACAGAGAAAACCATTAACAATTAAGAGATAAAACTGTAAGTCACATGGTGTTAAGCAACAGAATATCACTAAATGTATGTGAAAAATATTTTGTTTATTGAACTGATAATAAATAATATGTTTACATTGCATACGTGGCATAACATTATGACCACCTTCCTAATATTTTATTGCTATTTTTTGCTGACATACACAACAAACTACACAGTTTATTCTGACACAATTCCCTCAGAACCAGCATTATTTTTTGGATTGGACTACAAAATGAACGATGGCTGTCCATGACCTTGATCCTTCCCTGGATCACTTTTGATAGATGCTGACCACTGCAGACCAGAAACAATCCACAAGAGCTAATCATGTACTCCATTTTCCTCCTTTTAACACAAAATTAAAAATAAATGTTAACTTGCTGCCTAATAAGAGACTATTAATAAGAGACTATTAATGTTATTCACGTTGCCTGTCAGTGGTCATGATGTTATGCATGGTCAATGTATACATGTTATGGCATGTTTGTAGAAGACCTTTGCTGTTTTATGAAATATCCATCTTAAAAGGCTCATCCTGCCAAGGAAATTTGAAAAAAATAAAAAATAAAAACATATGGTTTAAATCTCATGGATGGAGAGGGTAATTAAGTTTGCCTGTGAGCCTTTCTTTTGGTCTCAGTTTTTTTGGTGTGTGTTTCACCGGTTTAAATTCATTCATTCATTCATTATCTCCCGGTTTATCCTCTACTAGGGTCGCGGTGGGGTTCCCCATGCCCATCCAGGGGAGAACGTCTCGGGCGCTGGGCAGATACACCCAGGACAGGGCGACAATCCATCGCTGGGTACACACTCACACACTCAAACACACTCTATATGGGGCAATTTAGAGAACTCAATTAACTTGATACATGTTTTTGGACTGTGGGAGGAAACCGGAGAACCGGGAATCCCTAGCGCTGAGAGGCGAACGTGCTAACCACTAAGCCACCGTGCCGCCCCCGGTTTAAATTGTTAAGACAAAATGGTACTGAATTTTATAATGACTCTGTGTCACTGCTGGACTGAAAATAAACTAACAATCAAAAAAGTTCTGCCAGATGTGTCCTGTAGGCAGTAAGCTGATGGCTCCATTAAAGGAATAGAAAATTACTAGAACATACATATTATCTACTGTCTCATTTTACATCTTCAAGGTGAATCAATGTATGTGTGAGTGTGTGTGTGTAAGTGTAAGCGAGAAAGAAAGTGTAAGAGAGACAGTGAGATGGACAGTGTGATAAAGTGATTATTAGGTTTCCACATATTTTAAATTTTTAATTTTTAAGAAAAATTTTGCTTTTGTAATATCTTACCTAGTGATTTTGACTTGATTTCTTTGCGATATTTGGCACAAATGCTATTGTAATGAGTGCAGATGTGATGCAAGCACCAAGCAGTAAGCTGGTTGGCATTATGGAACTACAAGTAGAAAACAGATTGAAATAAATATTAATGATTTTTGATGAATAGGAACAACTAGTACTATAGACAATATATCAGGATTCTGCATTTTTAAATAAGTATATGTAATAAAAAAACATCCAAAACCTGAGCAAGCTCTAGGTAATTGAGGACCTCACTGTCTATATCGTGGCCATCCTTAGAGGACTTCATCAATTCACTTACAGCATACTGTTCTGGTAAATAAACAAACAAACAAATAAATAAATAAATGAATAAAACTTTCAGCATATTAAGGTACACCACTGCATAAAGTGATTTGTACATTCATGAGTCCAATACCTACCTTGGTATACAAAGAAAAGCTTGGAGTGAACCCTGGCATACACATAAGTGTCAAACTATCTTACATTACAAAGGAATCTGGTGATGTTAAATAAATAATTTAGTTAAAATTTAGTTCAATTCAAATTTAGTAATCTGTGATTTTTTTGTAGAATACCAGTCTAGCCATTTTGCTCTGAGAGTTTTTATGCTGCTTGTTGCTAAGCAACAGTAGTTAAAGGAAGCAAACTTTGCTCTGGCCACATTGCTTTGTGTGCTTGAAGTAAGTGTGTTTTGTATACCTGTCAGAGCAATGAGGCGAGGAAGGCACAGTCTGTTTGCCAGAGCAATTAACTCCAATGGGTCCATATCAGGTACAGGTGACAACTGATTAGTGTAGAGGTACTCTAGCACTGCCTGCATACAGGCCCTACTGGTGTTGGGAAAGGTGACCTGGCAAATAAAATCAAATTACACACACATGCATGGACATACAAAAACAAGTACAAACGTACGTACACACACACACACACACACACACACACACACACAAACAAAGGGGAAGCCTTATGTTTTTTTGAAGGTCAGTTAACAAGTCTTTTATATGGCAGAAATATTATATAGAGCAGTTACTGTTATAGCTTTGGTAATGTCCTTGTCACTGACTTATCACAAATATCTGTTGTCAGTCAGACTCATTTACTGCTATTCACCATCAAGATTGCTAAGTGATAAGTGGAGTATGGGGTTTTGTTCTAAAGTACTCACACTCTCAGGTAAAGCCTTATTTTTATTTGAAGGTCAGTTCACAAGCCTTTTTATATTGCAGAAATTTTATATAGCTCAGTTATAGATTTGCTAATGTCCTTGTCACTGACTTCCCAAATCCCAAATATCCGTTGTCAGTCAGACTCATTTACTGCTATTCACCATCAAGATTGCTAAGTGATAAGTGGAGTGTGGGGTTCTAAAGTGCTCATGGGAGGCCAAACCTGTTATGAGGCTTAATAGCATTATAACATGGAGTAAGGTGTGATTGTGTTGTGTACTGCTTTATATAAAGAGTACTGTAATATACAATGAAACAACATAAGCATCAGAAAATAAAATGCTTTTAAATCATTATCAAAATAAAGATTTTTTTCTACATTACTGTTCTTAAACATCATTAGAAGTTGATTTTAAAAGTTAGAGAGTGTCAAGATTAAACAGGACATTGTACACTAAATAGGACAATGTGCAATGTATAGTGATAATTGAATTATTAGATTACTTCAATAAATGATATTACATAAAGAAAATGACTATTTTTCAGGGTGCTAATGCAAGGTTATGTTCTTAGAACACTTATTGTTAAATCATATCCAATGTGTACCTACAACACTGGAATATGTAGTTTTGTTATTATAATTTACTTATATATCATCATTACTTACATAACTGCAAAGGCAAGAAAAGTAAACTGTATATTCTATCTAAATAGGTCAGTACCGTGCCAAAAATAATACTGTCCCACTTATATTACTGACTCAGCATACAACGTGAAAAACCTAATCCTCTCTTTTAAGAAAAAAATCAAATTACTTAAGCTTACTACTGTTTTACATTTTGAAATTACCATCAAATACAAGTGTAATATTTTAAGGAGCTCATAAATATACCGACCAGTGCACTGTAAATACCTTTCACACTCACCTCATTGTTAACACTTTCAATAAATGAGCCTCCAAACAAGGCAGCCATCCAGTCACAACTGGAGATCAGCAGGGGTTTATGGGCCTTGATAGTGCCATCATCCAACCTGAATACCACATCTTTGCAGGACAGTAAATTATTTATTGCTTTACAAAAACACTTTTTTTTTTTACCTTAAAACTAAATAAGTCCATTTGTAGTATAACTTTACCTGTGAAATTGTTCTTTGCAAGACACTCCTTAATCCTGTTGGCTTTTCTTACATGGAAAGCTTTTGTGATCTCCTGATTCATAAAGCCTTCATTGTTTATTATGTTCTCCACCATCATTCTCAAATCAAAGATTTCCAGAATCTCAGCAATCTGAGCAATCTTCATCAGTTCCATCTCTTTTTCATCCAGCTCCCCTGTATACAGAAACTTCAGCACAGCACTGAAAGGTCCAAGCTGGATGGAGTTTTCCAGTTTTACCACTGTCATGATCACTGGAATATCAGTCACTGGGTTAACCACAGTTTCTTTGTGAATGCTATGAAAGGCCTTGCACCAGAAAGACAGAGACAGTGCGTGGTGGTGGTGTATTCTGTTGCAGTGCATTATCTTCAGGGTACCATCACTCTTGGAAGCACGCAGGGAACAAGGCGAGAGATTAGGAATCACAGCGACATCCTCATCTGTGTCCAGACTGAGGGTCCTCATCAGATGGTCCCGTCCGTGGTGCTTGGTCACAAACATACCCTGAGATTCACCATTGATGTCTATCTGGAAGAGGTCATGGAACTTGGAGGATGAGGTAGACAGGTAGATTTTGTGAGCAAACACATTAAAGTGTTCTTGTATAATGAACATAATATCAGCACAAAGAGGTTTCTCAAACAGATGTCGTGAGCCATGCTTATTTTTAAGTGGACTTTCAGGAATTTTGAAAAGTGGAGGTGGGGCTTTAGGGGGTAGAAATGGAGCTTGCAAGAGAGGCTTCTGGACCCTACGAAGATGAGACTTCCAAAACTGAAGGTGTCGCCTTGAAATGAGGGCAGCTCGGATAGCATTGTCAAAAATGTCTTTAATGCCAAATTGATCAAAGACACTTGTCTCATAATATGGAATGCCAAGCTCTTTGGCCACTTCTCGTCCTTTTTCTGGAGGCAAAATATCCCCTGGTTTTATAGGCCTGTTTTACAAATATAAAGAATTTTTAATGTTCCATAATCACTGGTATTCAAATTTATCTCATCTCTTATTCACAATGATCTCATATCATATCTCAAAAAGTAAATAAAGGGACTTAATGTAAAAACATTTACAATAAAGTGCAATAGAGAACAGTAAAATAAAGTGATACCTTGCTAAGGGCCGTCTTGCTCGATTAACAGCCTCCAAGTCTGCATATCGTAGATCAAGCTGACACCCGACAAGAATGACTGGTGTCCTTGGGCAGAAATGTTTTATCTCAAGGTACCACATGGTCTTCACATGATGGAGGGAGTTAGGGTTGGCAATGGAAAAGCAGAGTACCACCACATCGGACCTTCAAAATTAAAAAATATATATATATTCATGACTCAAGCAGCTCCCTAACAATACTCCAAAACCTTCTAACAAAGGGCAAGACATCACGTTATGCAGCATGCTAACAGAATGTGCAGCAATGTATGCTGTACATGACAGGCACCAAGCGGCATCCGTGGCAACACCACATTCCTGCAGCGTTTGGTTAGCATGCAGAGAAAGACCATTCTGCAGTGCAGGCTAGACATTAACCTTCTGACAGGATGTGACAAGTTTGCCTTTTGTTTACACCCACATCTGTGAAGATGTCTGACATTTTTTCAGCATTAAACAATTCTGTCAATGCTTTTTATGGAAACTGCCTCATTGAGGACCAAGATAAACATGAGAAAAAAAATGACAAAAACAAATAAGGAAACCAAGAAGAAGGTCATGCAGACATTCTGACATGTGGCAGGCATACCTTCTCGGATTGAGGTTAGTACACTGTCTATGCTGACAGGAGGGAACACCGGCAACCACACAAGAACAGTGAACAATGTATGATCACCCCTTCATCATCGTCCACCAAAGGAATTGTGCAGCACTCGCTGACAGGGCAAGCGATGGACACAGCTACCACACCACACCATACAGTCAAACTGGAAATGTAGAGAGTTACAAAAAAGCTAGTGGACGTGCAGACTTACAGTGTCTTGTTTCTTTGTCTCAGGTTCAAATTAGAAGTGTAAGCTGCCCTATGAACAAAAAACAAGTACAAAAGGTTCCCTAACAGTTGCTCCTTGGGGAATTGATGTAGAGATTTGCTTATTGATGCAAAATTAATAATGGATGTTTTGTTTTATTGGCTGTCATTTAAATAATTATTTAAATATAAATGTTATAGTAATATAGATTATTTCATTTATTAATAATTATTTAGCTTTGTCTTTAGCATTGTTTTGTATATTACAATAAAACTACTACTCTAGAGATTTCTTTTTATATTTTGTTGGTATGTGAATGGAACCAATTTAGGAACTTTGATACAGACTACATCGAGTTTGAGACAACTTTATTGAAGGACATATTATTACTCATTTTTTTCAAAATGTAAAAAAAAATGGTTAATGTCAGTTCAATACATACATACATATTTAGTAATTCTATCGTTAGATTGCTCTGTGTTATTAGGTGGCCACTTTATAGGGTAAAATAACATTGTACAAGGCTGGGTACAGAACCAGAATAACCAGAAATCTGCAATAATTACTTATTAGTTGGGTTATATAAAATATAGCAAAGGTTTCTGGCAACTCATCATAATGATTCAACTTAGACTGCAATGTAGATCCCTTAATCCAGCTTTCCACTTATTATCTATGACCATTTGTAACTAGGACTTTGGTGTGCGCTAGTATATTAGACAGCTATATCTCTTGAGTGCCAGCAACTTACTTATTCGCACTTAATTCAATGCTTTCTATACTTAATAGTCTTAAATCTTACTACTTCATTCTATATTTTCCATCATTAAGGGTGAATATTAATTAATTAAAACGTGCACACCTTTTAGACAATTATATGTTTTAGTCATGAGGAAACAGACTGATGAGGATTAATTCTTGTTTCAATATAAATATGTCCCTCTAACCTAAGAGCTTATTAATAAACTAATTATCGACTGGTTAGCACAAGTGGCTATTTAAGTGGCTTCTCCATCCAACCAATGCGTTGGTATGTCTGTTATTAGAAGGAATGTGATAATCTTTGGACCATAAACAGCAGCTTCCAAAACATACAGTGAAGATGATTAAAGTGGTAAGTGTGTTATTTAAGGGTGACAGTTCACATAACTAAGGAAATATGGCACTTTGACTCACACCTCTGCCTGAACATGTGATGTCTGATGTGCTAATGCAAGTCGTGCATGTCAAATGCTTCATGTGAAAAATGTCTTAAGAAACATAGAATTTATATCCATTTACTGTGCACTATCTATGAAACCTTTGGGCAGCTACTTATTCATGTAAATAATTTAATCAGCTCTAGGTTAGTGGAGCAATGCATTCAATTATGCAGATATAAGTAACGTTTAGCTTAACCATGTCTATGGAAAAAAAATCTCTGGTTTTTACGGCAGCATGGTTGTTGGTGACAGATCTGTCATTTTTTAAATATCCCTGTAACTACAGTTCTGGGATTTTCACTCCCAGTGAGAAAAAATTGAAACACATCTTGTGCAAGACAGTTCTGTAGGAATTACAGATGAATGAAGTCAACAAGATTTACCAGACAGAAAATCATCTCAGAATGGTGAATTTTAAAGCTAGTTTAAAAGCAAAAAACAAGACAAAACAAGTTAAATGCTCTGTAAAAGTGCTTTGTATCTGCATGTATTATATATTAGTACAGCCTTAAATTGTCATAAATAGAAAAAGTATAAACACATTTATGCTTATGTTTAATCTGCTGTACAGTGAATGTAAATCTGAAAGAAACTTAATATGATGAATTTGGATACAACATAACAACTAACCTAACCAGACATAAAATGTTATTTATGTTTAGATTAGTATTTTTAATGTATTATAAATATACTATATTATAAATATACTATATTATAAATAAAAAATATATATAAACTGTTTTAATAATAAATACATTAAGGACATAACAAAGACAAATAATAATTAACATTCTTAATTCCCTGAATTTATCTTTGGAATTAATAAAGTACATATTTATCTATCCATTGTGGTGACTTCATCAGAAAGTTCTCACAATCTTTGGTCAAAATAACATAGCTGGACAACATACAGGAACTACATTTTTTTACTAACCTCTTGCAACAGGACAAAAACATGCTAGTTATTCTAAGTTATTAGGACCATAACATAATGACTAACCTTACTAAAGGGTGAAATGGGTTTATTTCTGACAGCAATGTACTGAGAAGAGAACACATCAGACTGTTTTAATTCACTAAATTTCAAAGGAGGTAGCTTATAAGCATTAGCTCAAACAGCGGAAATTGTGTAAAACAAAACTACAGCAGGTTAGAAGGAAGAAAGGAATAAAAATGGAAATGGAGAATAAATGCAGTCTTTTAAAACTTTTAAAATGGCCTGGTCACTGTTTCCAAATGTTGTCTAATGTATTTATTGCCTCAACATCCATCAATATTGAAAAATTATCCATATGCATTAAAGCCAACTTTCTGATGATTAGCCAAGCAGATTTTGGTATGTTCAGTATCCAAAATGAAATAAACAAATGAATAAAATAAAAATAACAAGAGAGTGATAGTGTTCATATGGTGAACACAGTATAGAAAATACCCAGTGTTCACAGTATAGAAATTCACAGAGTGGAAATGTTATTACATTGTTTCTGTCCTTGAGGCAATTATCCTATAAAAGAATATCTTTCCTGCTTATAATTAGCTGCAATATGCCTATGATTGCTTGTGTGTGAATTTGCAGCCTGATGTAGTAAAAAATAAGAAAATTAACACTGAGTGCTGCAGCCTTTTAATGTGTATTTTGCATGTGTAAGATTCAAATAATGCACCAAGCAAGCATACACTCAAGAACCATCTGTCACGCTCTTGATGCTTAAACGCATCAATATAAAACTCCTACTGAATAGGTTTAATTGCTTTGTCAGGAGTTGAATATGGGTGCACCTAATAATTCCTAGCACATGATTAAGATTTCTTCTGAAAAGAAGAATCTTTTACATTTTTTATGAGCTGATGATTAATAAGTGGGAGGTATGATTTAGTAATTGTGATTTCAGTGATCGGAACAAAAAAATATATAGAATGGTTAGTGCTAAGATTTTCATTTAAACTAAAAGTAAGGTCATTTGAAAGATGCATCAGTGAGCATAACAAAACAATATACAATGAAGTGTGAAACAAATATTAGGTGCTAGGTTTCATTCAATCTACTACTGATATAAATATGTTCTCAGGTCATGTAAAAATAATGCAAAAATAATTAAGCATTAAAATCATGAAAAAAACCAAGAAGCCAAACATTTAGTCCTCATTTGATGGGCTTTTGAACTTTTACAAAGAAATGGTACCATTTAATCATATTTATTTTTAGGACAATTCATGCTTTTAAGTCATTAAATTTGTATATAAACAACATTATCAAGGGCAGATAATGTTTAAATTGTACTTAGATAAATTATTTTGAAGAAACACTAAAGAATGAATTACATGCTGGTAAAATAAACTAGTCTTACCTGCCATATGCAAAGCGTCTGTCCTTGTGGTGATCACCAAACGTGTCCCATAGTCTCAAGGACACACTGACATCATCCACAACATCTCTGGAGCGTTCAAGAACCTAAAATTAAGGAGACCTTAGTTATGTTTAATATAACTTGTTATTATGGAACCATAACTCAATAAATTGTTAAAATTGTGCATTTTTTCTACATTTAAAGTTCAAACTATGGACATGTGAGTTAAAAGAGAATCACCTCTTGACACACTCTGTACTGATCAATAGCCCAGACTGTGGGAACATGGGTTGCGAGTAGTTGGTACTGGGTCAAAGTGGTGTTACAGGCTCGAGCACAAATAAGGCGTGTTTTCCCCACAGCATTGTCTCCAACCACGACGCACTTGATCGTTTCAACATTAGGTCTTTCGTAGTCCATACTGCTCTTCTGTGCACTGTAGATGTCAAGAAAGTAAAGTTAAACCATTAAAGGTCTAAAGGCAGAAGGGGAGTAAGGGATTTAAGGGTCTTGTAAAAAAAAACTTAAAATAAAAAAATTAATAGAATGAAAATGTGTTTTAGAGTCAAATAGGGTCTTCTGGACAAATTTTGTTTTCTGGCAATCTTCATCTATATTAGGAACTAAAGAAGATGATTCTTAAAAATGCATTGAATTATACATGCATCAATCTCTTGCTTCAAGTGCAATTACTTATTTTTAGAATTGCAACTCTATAAAGATGACTAAAACTGTGATTGTTGATATGTTTGCTTAAAGGTTTTGCAACATGCAGTACCTAAGCTTCCTAATAATTGTTAAATCATAGCACTAACATACTAGTTATGACTGAGAAGAGTGAGAAGAGTAGGAGCTTAAGTTTCCTGTGGTGTTCACAAAACAGCTTGACAATGATTTTGTTTATTTTAATTAAAATCATATTAAACATTAAACCTTTCTGACCAAGATTTTACCAAACCATTCAAATTAAAGTTTGACATGCCACTACATATTTGTCACCACTTCTATCCTTTCTTCTCCTCTTCCGCCTGAGGGCGCTCAATCTTCTTCCCCTGAGTTCTAATCTTAGCCGTCCCTAGTTCCGACTTGTTAGTGGCTCGATATAACTGGGTTCCGCTAGAGTCATATGTGTTGGTTTGATGTGTATGAGAGTGCGTGTGCTGCTATACAGCTCTTATATTCTTTTCCCAGCAGTGATTTCCTCCAGCACGCGGTGTGGACCGGATCTGGCGTTTTGTGTTCCTTCCTTATGGACAAAGATTCTACCCTCCGACATTGGTTTCAGTTTTGTTTGATTATCAATGCTTTGTGGCTTAGTTTTTGGTTCTCTAATTTTGTTGATTATTTTGCCCGTTAATAAACCTGTCGCCAGACTTTTCCTGCTGAACTGTGTTTTGTGCTCAGTTGGTTCGCACCATTAACAGAAACCAACACCAACATTCAATGGAACCGACGGAATCTCCCGGACAGGATCCAACTTCGGTGCTCTGCGATCAAGGAAGGTTTATCAGGGAACAACCATTTCAAGTTGTAAAACAAGTAAACCCAGTATTGTACAAGTTAGATCTGCCACGACGTTGGCGCACCCACGCTGTTCCATACATTGCTACTTAAACCATTTGTATCAGGGCCGTTGGACCAGGAGTGGACCAGGGCTTCTGAATCTCAAGCTACTAACTCTAACCCTAAAATTTACTATGTGTCATCGTTACTCGATTTGCGACCTTTCAGGTGGGGGTACTGTCACCACTTATTTCACCTCTTCCACCTGAGGTCGCTCGAACTTCTTCCCTTGAGTTCTTGTCTCAGCTGTCCCTAGTTCCATCTTGTTAGTGACTTGATACAACCAGGTTCTGCTAGAGTCATTTGTGTTGGTTTGGTGTGTATGAGAGTGTGTGTGCTGCTATACAGCTCTTATATTAAGGGGCAATATAGGGCATTTTACATAAGGGCAATCTAGAACAACCAATTTAAGGTGAATGTTTTTGGACTGTGGAAGGAAATCGGAGAACCCAGAGTAAAACTACACAGACACACAGAGAGAACATGGAAACTCTACCCAGATTGGATTTCGCACCTGGATCCCCAGCACGAAGAGGAAAACGTGTTAAGCAGAAGACAATGTGATAAGATGAGGTTTTAACCTAACAATTTTAATTGCACTCCAAGTAGTAGTATTAATATTAATTAGATTTTTAAGCAAACTATTTTAGATTTTTGTTTTCTGCTTACTGCAATATTTAATATTAGGGTGTGGCCAGAGGTTCCCCATTAAGGGAAGAACATTTATGCATTAGGCAGATACACCCAGGATAGGGAGCAAATCCATCAGTGGGCACATACCCATTCACTTAGACACACACACACACACACACACACACACACACACACACACTCTCTCTCTCTAGGGGTGCAATTTAGCGAGGGGATATTAGTACAGCCACTTTACCTAGAATCCATGTTTTGGGACTGTGGGAAGAACCTGGGGGAAAATGACACAGGAAGAATAAATCTCCAGCACTGAGAGGTGTATGTTCTAACCACTAAGCCACCGCCCATATATTGGATCACTCTCATCAAAATCAAAATTATTACTGACAATACCTTAAATTTTAATTCATTCAAAACTATTCATTTGATCTCGTACCAACCCCAACTCATGTTTATCATATAATTCTGAGAATTTCTTTCAAGTAGGGCTGCAACAACGAATCTATAAATTTGATTATGAAAAGTGTCAATAACAAATTTTATTATCGATTCGTTGGGTCGCATGATTTCCACTTACGTCACCTGCAGCGCTTCAACAACGCTGAAAAAAAACAGCAGATTGAAAAGAACGAGGCGAAATCTGCAAAACAAGTTGATAAATCATACAAATGAAACACAGCCAACGCTGGAAAAAAAACTTTGTTTAAATAATCAAAACTGTGGGAGCGCTTCACGCTTCACACAAATAAAGAACGTGTAACATGCGAGCTCTGCGAAAATGAATTGACCTGCACGGAGCACCACGGTGATGATACACCACCTGAAAATAAACATGTTGGAGTCGATGAGGATGAAGCTTAACAGCAGAGTAAATCACTACAATATCCCGAGTTTTTATAGTTTTGAAGTGAATTAACGTCATTCGCACTATGAGAACCAGAGCACACGTCATGCTGTTTTTGGTTGTTAACTGGATAATAACATTCATTCATTCATTATCTTCCGCTTTATCCTATATTAGGGTCGCAGAGGGTTCCCCATGCCCATCCAGGGGAGAACGTTTCAGGCGCTGGGCAGATACACCCAGGACAGGGCGCCAATCCATCGCTGGGCACACACTCACTCACTCACTCACACAGACACACTCTATATGGGGCAATTTGGAGAATTGACTTGATCCATGTTTTTGGACTGTGGGAGGAAACCGGAGAACCCGGAGGAAACCCACGCGGACACGGGTAGAACATGGAAACTCCACCCAGATTGGGATTTGAACCGGGAATCCCTAGCGCTGAGAGGCGAACGTGCTAACCACTAAGCCACCGTGCCACCCTGGATAATAACAGTGATAGGGAATGTGTGTTCATTTATGTTTTTGTTTAATTATCTTAAGCAGTGTTTAAATGTGCTTTATAAATATATACAACTTGTACACAAAGGTGGTAATTAATGATCAAGCTTTAAGTTTTAATTTTCTGACAAAATATGAGTGAAGACACTGCACTCTATGGGAGTGATGGGGATTAGGCAACATATTACAGCTTCTCAAATTTGGGTAATTTAGTATTTTTTTCACACAATGTCTGTTTGTATATATCTCCTGTGTTCCCCTTCCTCAGTGCACATCGTAGTTTTATGTTCACTCGCTTGTTGTACCTCTGTGTGTTTTGGTGTCCCTACACCTTTAAAATAAATTAGTTATTCTGCTACCTGCATGCCTGGCTCCATTTAGCGCGTTTAGGCGCTACGGCTCTGCGCTTCTTCTGCGCAGCCGCTTTTGTTCGTGGTAGGCGAGCGTAACAGGAACTCAAATAGGCTACTGCTGATCTACTGTCAGGATGTTACCAGACTTTTATGCTCATTCATAACTCATAACAGTAATCCCTCTCAAACTAGTTCATTTAAAGCACTGTCAGCACAAATAGACATCACACCCTGTGACACTCAGACAGGTGGCAGACATTTATTGTGGCTTTCACCTACAGAATCTATGTTAGACTGCAGCCGGCACCATTAGTCTCCAGACGGCTGATGACGCAAAACTGGTAATCAAAAAGGCATACAAATCCCACAAGGCCGCAAACCAATCAGGCACAATGACAGACAGCTGATCCTGCTGCTACAAATGGGCTGGAAGCAATGCAGCTTGTCTTCTTGTTTTCATGTAGCTAATCTGTCATTAGTTTAGGAAAAACTTTGGTAACATAGGGCATCATAGAGGATTTAAGGTAATAAGGTATTTTTTGGTTCCAAGTTTAGGTTTTTGCTTCCAAGTTTAGGGTTTGTTGTACATATTAAACACTTAATTTGAATATTTTGAGTTTGCTCACAGCCTACATTTCTTTATTTATTTTCCACCATTATAAATAATAAGAATCCCTGGCGCTGAGAGGCGAATGTGCTAACCACTAACCACTAAGCCACCATGCCGCTCACATGAATTATATATTTGTGCAAAATAATGTTAAAAATAAAGAACGGAAAACACTGAGTGGCAAAAGAAGAAACTGGTACAATTAAGAAGGGAAATTAAATAAAGTAACAAATACTCAGAGGGTTATTTCCAATCATTCTGTAGTAAGCCAAAGAAATAGTGGCAAGGAAAAGGTTGTTTTTTTATAGGAGAAACCTTGTGAGGACCAAGGGTAAGAAAAGGACAAATCCTCCACTAAACATGTAGTGCATGAAGGCACATACATACATACATACATATGTTCACAAGATACAATACAGTATGTGTCTCTCAGATTATAGTGGTTCATAAAAAGAACTATCCAGGATCCTAAAATGACATAACATTCCACCTGTTCACACAGCTTACCATTAGTAGAGAGTGCTGTGCTGAAATGCTGCTATTCCAGAGAGCCCTCTGAACTATGTAATCTGCAGTCTCTGCTTCTTTTATTGATGCTGTTCTTGTCAATTGTGCCAGAGTCACAGGCTGCACTGTGTCAAAATCAAACTCAAAATCAAGCTTCTCAACTTGCTTTTCTTATCTATTTTTCCTTTGAGGCATTACACACAGAGCACTAAAGACTTTAATCTTCACAAAGGATTAAAATAATTATTCATTTATTTTAATTGACCATTTCAATTACACACACTTGGATTTAATGGACAAAACCTGGATTTCTATTGGGATAGTGGCTTTGCAGTCCTGCCTGGATGTTACTGCAAAGAACATTGAGTTGATGCAGAGGTTTTTCACCGAACTGAATTAGTTTTTCACTGATCACTTGATAACAATCTGTACATTGTCCTGCACTATTAATGCTGCCCAACCACTCAAGGAGGATATGTTCTACACTGTGCCTTGGTCCACAGAAGATGTCTTATTCAAAAACTGACAAAAATATAGAGTTTCTCCTTGACACTGTTGGTTAGGCTTGCTCTTTGGGGATTCAGAGTTTAAAAAAAAATTGTATTAAAGTTACGCTGCTTTAATACAATGTAATAATGATATAGAAAAATGGAAATTAAATAAAATTGTAGGTAGTTTATAAACTGAATAATGCCAATATCCAGGTGTGGACTGATTGATCGATAGATATATAGCTAGGTAGATTATGCAAGGATACTATCAATATGAGACCCATTTACCCCTGGGGCAATTGTGACATTTTCTGAATATAAATCTGCTGATAAACAAATTACACACTTATTGCATAATAAAACAAATTGCATGCAAAATACAGTTTATTATTCCATCATCCAAAGCTTTACATGCTAAATTAATTATGTCTGTAATTGGTTCACCTGTGAATATTTACCTTAAAGCCGATTCAAACAATTCCACCTTAGTAAATATGTTTTAAAAAATATCAAAGTACTACATTGTATATAGTCTGGCAGCAGAAGCCCAGTAAATCCATAATAACAAAACAGATCTTTAGATCTAAATGCACATATCCACATATTTCTATATAAAATGCTGCCTAAATGCACAGGGAGAGTGGGGTGACATTTTTTTATTATTAAACCGAATAAATATTTTCTTCACAGCAGCAATTTACCTTTAAACAGTGAGTTTTGGCTAACTTACAAGATTTCTTACTCAAAAACTGATGACACCAGGGAGTTTGTCCTTGCCACTGTTGCTTGGGCTTACTCTTTAGGGGTTCCGGTTTAAACTGTTATGCTGCTTTAATACAATGTACTATTAAAAAATTATATAGAAGCAAATGCAATTAAAATAAACCTATAGGTAGTTCATAAACTCAGCAGGTCTAGTGGGGACTGATCATTTGACAGATATATAAGAAGGTAGCAGCAGACCTATATATCTATACAGTATATATCAGATAGATGTAAGGATACTATCACTACGATACCTATTTAGCCCTGGGACCATTGTAAAATTTTCAGATAAAAAAAATCTGTTGATAAACTAATTAAACACTTGCACTTGCATAATAAAACAAATCGGATACAAATTGCAGTTTATTATTTAATCAATCAAAGCTTTACATGGTAAAGTAATTATCTCCGTCATTAGTTCACATGTGATTAGCCTGGCCATTGGCTAATAATAATATTCAAATTTACCTTAAAAGCAGATTATTCAAACAATTACACCTTAGTTAATAGGTTTCAAAAAATATCAAAATACTACATTTTATATAGATAGTCTGGCAGCAGCAGTAAATCTATGATAACAAAATAGATATACAGATCTATAAACACATATCCACAAATTTCAATATAAAGTGCTGCACAGGGAGCATTTGAATTTTCCGTAAATCCTTGAGGCGACGTCTTTTTTTTTCAATTAAACCGAGTAAATATTTTCCTCACAACAGCCATCTGCCTTTAAACAGTGCATTCTGGCACTTTAATACAAACAGCATCACACCAAGCAGGCTATGCACAGTAGTACACCACCAGTGTAAACAAGACATGTCACAAAAGATGCTGGCAAGGAGAAAGGTAAGAATAAACGACGGACATTAAAACACACCTACCGTTTGTGCGTTTTGTTGTTGACAGGACGTGCAATCAGACAATGTTGTGTTTTTTAATGAATTTCTGAACGCTAGTTATGCAAATCCAGCTGGATCATTTCGGCTCGCTTTAAAGTCAAAAGGGTAATCCGTTTCTTTTGCAGCTTTACTCATGCAGTCTCACTCTCAGCTGAGTTGGTTGCTACAGCGTGCATGCGCTTTTCCTGTCACCCATTCAAAATCTCTAATAAAGAATTCTCCGCAGGCAGCATTGTGACGCGAATGCTCCCTCCCCTTTTGACGTCAACCAGCCGCGTGCTATTAATAGCAAGCGTTACGGTTTCATTCAGGAAAAGAAGCAAGGCGTCCTATAACGAGCAATGTACGCTATCAGAATGATAGTTTGTTCAGTCGATATATACAAACAAATAATAATATACATTATAAGCCCATGCATTTTTAATATTAACAATTTTTAAATACAAAGTAGGGAACGTATATTATAGTTTATTAAATTTCAATGACCATACATACTTATGTCATAGTGTCAGATTAAATGCGTTTTCACCTGTAGAATTATTGTGGTTATAATAGGATGAGGAAGCGATATGAAAGGAGCATGGAAAGACAAATGGTTTTAGAATTTGCATCGAAATGGTAATGCATGTGGTGTGGTAGCTCAGTGCTTGGGCTGTTGAAGGTTGTGGGTTCAAATCCCAAGTACACTGAAACTGGCAGCATTGGCCCTTAGCCCTTTGTCATTATATTTAATAATTATGAATCAGGTTGTTCTGGTCCTCAAATTCTATGGCTGAGCCATTTGTTCAGCCTTGATATAATTAGACAACAGTGTCTAATGTCTACACCTCTAACCACTTCACATTCTTGATCATGTACCATAAATGAAAATACAAATTACTATAAACACTCGCAAAAGATTACATGTATGAATTAAACCTTGTTTTTCATTATAGTCTGTAATCATTTTATAAAAGCAATTAGGCACTTGTGTTTGTGCAATTATTGTGAATAAATCATGGGAAAGAAGTGTAACGCACTGACAACACCGGGTTCCCTGATTTATTCACAATAATGCATGTCCTCTCATGCCTTATTGCTTTATTGATCCAGGGGTGATGTATAATAAATAGCCAACCCTGTGTTCTGACCTAAACTATCAAACTGTGATTCTTGTAAGTTGCTTTGGATAAAAGCATCTGCTAAATGACCAAATGTAATGGAAATGGAAATAGATGTATGTGGAGCACATGCAGCCATTTCCATTTCCATTATTATGAGGGGGGTATCAAAGTTGAGGTTCTCTCATCATGAAGAACGTGGAGCTGACTTAAAACCTTACCATAGAACATGTGACCAATAACACACATAAACTATTAATCAACATAACAGCACAGTCATGTAGAATGCACAGATACAAGCCAATAAGGCATAGGCAAGAGGGAAAAATACAATCCTGACACCAATGCTTCAATCTGAAAGCGTGAATATGCTGACACAAGTTTAACCTTTTAGAAGGCTCTAGTATCAAGGACTCATTTGATCAGGTTGATCTACACTTATTTAATGCTTCTGCACCAATTAAATTCATTCCCAAGGTGTAGGCAAAATATGTAAAACCTGGCAAAAACAATTATGCTGAAATTGGTCATTGGTTAAATGCTTTAATAAGAAAATACACATTTGAAAGCAGTGCCAGCAACCAGAAAGGAAGCATTTATTAAATAATTACTTATTACAAATAATTGCTTGCTTATTGAACAATTATTTAATAAGTATTCATGGACAAAATATAATTAACATCAGTCTGTAATTCAGATATTTATAGATTTTCAGAGAAGACCTTGAAGGCCCTGACAGCCCACAAGCCATGCATTTTACACATAAGCCTTTAGTATTGCTCCATTTGAATGAATCCACCTGTCAATAACTATTTTAAGGCTTTCAAAACAACTATATATGCAGAAATGCAGTATAAAATGCAGTTGCATCATAGATAGATAACTAGTTGTGATGGTAGCACAGCTAACAGGGGTTTGTTTATATGACAGGCTGTATAAGTGGTTGAAGATGACCTAGGTCAGTGTCAGTGCTCAGACCATATGCCGTACACAGTATTAATACTACCAATACTACCATCTACCATGTTGGCTGATACATAATCTAAGATGAAGGTCACTTGTCTGCTTGATGGATCTGCCCTTGCCTGTGGTTACTCGGGCGGTCTTAATGGTGTTATTTATTATATGTATTATAAAACGGGTAGTTCTGGTCATTAAATCTGAGTCATTTGTCTAGCCGTCTAGCCGATATAGAGTACATTATTTTAATCATGTACTATAAATGGAAATAAATAATAATATACCTACCAAGCCGATTCGATCAAGGCACTTGTGCTTGTGCATTATTTTGAATACATCATTGGCAAGAATTATAACAGCATTCTGCTTCGTGTTTTGCCAACAACAAGTATTTTGTTTTGTTAACAACACCTTTTCCCCATGACTTATTTACAATATTACATACCCTCTTGTGCCTTATTGCTTTATTAAAGACTATTAAACTATAGATCATTAAACTATGGGTTACTAACTACCTACCAGTGTTTCAGACAGAGTGATCAGTAACACCAGAGCACTACAGGGAACTGTCCTCTCTCCCTTATTCTTCACCCTCTACACCAAGAACATCAGCCATCAGCCTGAGACCTGCCACCTTCAGAAGTTTTCTGATGACTCAATGATAGTTGTATGTATCAGCAAAGGAGAGGAAGACTAGTACAGGGCTACGGTGAAGGACTTTATCCCATGGTGAAAGCTAAACCATTTGCAGCTCAACGTGGCAAAGGCAAAGATGCTGGTGTTGGACCTGAAAAGAAACAAGGCACCAGTGACCACTGTGTCCATCAATGGGTCAGTGTGGACACTGTGGAGGACAATAAATAAATATTTGGCGGGTGTACATAGACAATAATCTGGACTAGACTAAAAACACTGAAATCCTCTACAGGAAGGGCCAAAGTCATCTGTACTGTATAAGATGTCTGAGGTCCTTAAACATCTGCAGGACGGTGCTCAGCACGGGCGTAGTTAGACCTGGGCTTTCGGGGCTATTGCCCCAGATCAAATGAGAGCAGCTTTCTCTGGTCGCCTCTCCTCCAGCAGCCGAACGATGGAGTCACCGTCAGCTGTTTGAGCTTCCAAACCCTGTGTGTGTGTGTTTGAGGGAGTCATTTTTTTCTCCCTCCGGAGTAAAGTTATCGTAATAACTGTATGTTTGCTGTAAAGAGCAGCTTCTTAGCTTTCATAAACTGTCAGATTTTTTCTGAAGACGCAAACTGTCGCAAAGTTACGGTATTTCAAAGCAAAACTTTGTTAAAACTGTCTCATCTGTGACTCGTAAAAGGGATTCATGCTTTTCTGCCGAAACTCAGGTTCGTTCATTCAATGATTTTCAGCCAAAACCATCATTTATTAGAACTGAATGTGCTATCCACTACTGACAGACATATTTCACATGTTATTTAATTTTATCCAATATGAATGAATGAATGAATTTAACAGTTTGAAAATGGATATATTCATGAATGGGCAATTTTTAAAGAGGACAGAGGGGGAATAAGGGATTTTTTTATTTTCAATTATTTTTTATTTAATATACTATATATATATATATATATATATATATATATATATATATATATATATATATATATATATATATATATATATATATATATATATATATATATATATATATATATATATATATATATATATATATATATAAAAAGGGCACGGTAGCTCAGTGGTTAGGGCGTTGGGCTATCAATCTGAAGGTTGGAGTTCAAATCCCAGGTCCACTGAAGTTACCAATGTGGGTCCTTGAGCAAGGCCCTTAACCCTCATTGCTCCAGGGATGATGTGATTAACCCTGTGCTCACCTTGCAAGTCGCTTTGGATAAAAGTGTACAATAAATGAGCAAATATAAATAAAACATACTGTAGACATGCCAATTAACTTTTACTTGCCACATTACTTTTACTTTATTGCGTATTTTTGTTAACTTTTAGTTTATTTTAATTAAACATTGTTAATTTTTAAACTTTTGGATATATAAACGTGACTAATGGAGCATCTGTAAAAACTGAAATTTCCCCCCTGGGATTAATAGTTTTTCATTCATTCATTCATTCATTCATTATCTCCCGCTTTATCCTCTATTAGGGTCGCGAAGGGTTCCCCATGCCCATCCAGGGGAGAATGTTTCGGGCGCTGGGCAGATAGACCCAGGACAGGGCGCCAATCCATCGCTGGACACACACTCACTCACTCACTCAAACACACTCTATATGGGGCAATTTTGAGAATTCAATTGACTTGATACATGTTTTTGGACTGTGGGAGGAAACCGGAGAACCCGGAGGAAACCCACGCAGACATGGGGAGAACATGGAAACTCCACCCAGATGGGGATTCGAACCGGGAATCCCCAGCGCTGAGAGGCAAACGTAATGTAATACCGCACATTGATCAGCGCAGATTTGTGAATGAGATGTGGAGTCAGGGATTCAAGTGTGATAATGGCTTTAAAGGCTTTAATGAAAGACAAGGCTAAAAGAGTGGCAGAGGGACAACCCAGTAATGCCTCTGTTTTTCCTCTCATTGACTATGCAGTTTCACCATCCAGCAAAATTTCTAGAATGATTTTAACCATCATTATGAATAAAATCTGTATTCTTTTGATGTGGCTGACTGAACTCACTAAAGTGGCCTCTCCAAAACTGGTGGGTAAAGCCATGACCGTAGAGCGTTGCTCAGGTGAATAGTAGCACAGTGTTCTAATCCTGTGTTTGTTTTTTTAAATTTAATTATTTTTGTCACGATCTGTTAGAAGGCGGCGCAGCGCGGTGCGGTGTGGATGTAGTAAGCGAGCCAGGTGACCAGGTAAGCAAACAAACGAGCACTTTAATCACAGGCGGCAGCAGGAACGCCGCTGAAGGCATGGAGAGACGTGCCGAGAGCAACACACATACACAAAACACTACACAGCGGGAACGCTGCTGTAGACACGGCAAGACGTGCCAGGAGCAAAAACACAAATAAACAAAACCATACAGCGGGAACGCCGCTGAAGGCACGGCGAGACGTGCCGGGAATAAAACCAAAATAAAACAACCAACCAAAGCCGAACCTAACACCCAACATCTCACTTCACCAACGCATACACTCACGCGTGACCCCTTGAGGATACGGGGGCTTTGTGACCCTCGAAGGGTGCGAGGGCAATGTGACCCCATGAGGCAGCGGAGACGACGTGACCCCTTGTGGTAGCGAGGGGGATGTGGCCCCTTGGAGATGCGGGGGCGATGTGACTGCTTGTGAGTGCGAGGGGGGCGTGACTCCTGGTGTGTTCGGTGGCGCCGTGCCTTCTTGTGGGCACGAGGGTGACGGGACCCCTTGAGGATGCGGGGATGCCATGACCTCTTGTGAGTGCGCGGAGGGCATGACCCCAGGTGAGCGCGAGAGGGATGTACATGTAAACTCTTGAGGGTACGGGAATGCCGTGACCCTTTGTAAGCGCATGGGGGGCGTGACCCCTTGAGAGCATGCGGAGGACGTGACCCTCTGAGGGTACGGGAGTGCTGTAACCCAATGAGTGCGTGGACGGCGAGATCCCTTAAGTGTGTGAGGGGGACGAGACCCTATGTGGTTAAGGAAATGCCTTAACCCTTTGTGTGATCGAGGGTGACGTGACCCCATGTGTGCGCAGCAGCACACATGAGACCCCTTGGGAGCGCGAGGGCGACCAAACCCCCTCGCGGATTCTGGTGCGGGAGAGCCAAACGTGGACTCAGGGACCCGAGCAACAAAAGCGGGTTTGGAGACCGGAGAGAGATACGCGGGTTGAGGGACCGAAGGGACAAACGCGACCGCAGGGGAGACCGGGGTACACACGACCGCAGAGGTGAACCGAGTGACGCCGAAATGACCCGAGTGGGCACAAAGGTGAACCGAGTGGACGCCGAAATGACCCGAGTGGACGCACATGTGACCCGAGTGGATGTAGAAATGACCTGAGTGGACGCAAATGTGACCTGAGTGGACGCAAATGTGACCCGAATGGACACAATGGTGAACCGAGTGGACGCAAGGGGAACATAGTCTTGGTCCATGGACTGGGTAACCGGCACAGAGTCCCATGAGAGCAAATCAGCCTTCAAAACCTTCAGTCCAGCGAACACTTTGTCTGGAACGGGTGGCACATTGTCCTTAGCGGGTGAAAAGTTGTCCACATTAAAGGGCAAATAGTCCAGCGCGGAGGCATTACAGTCCGAAGCAGGGGTTAACTGATCCTGTGCGGGGGCCACAGAAATCTACTGCCTCCCCACCGGACCACTAGACTGCACTCTGGGGGATGCGTGAGCACCATGCCACGACACCCAGTCTCCCTCCTCTCCGCCACCTGGACACAGAGGGAGAGAACCAGTACCATGGCAACACCACATAAAATACAGTCCTGGTCTAACGCTCGTGACGCGCGGCGAATCCCAGTACGGACCACCGTCGGAGCGGGACGGCTCGCGGAGCGAACCACCAACTACCAGCTGGGAACGCTGGCTGTGAGTTGCGGGCTGCAGAAGGCGAGCGGGGAAATGCTCGTGGGAAGCAGCGGAACGCTGCGGCGCGCGACTGCCTACAGGGCGGATTACCGGCGATGCGTGACGGATTGTTTTTTTTTTTTTTTCTTTTTATATATACACTATCAGCAGCTGCGTTAGCTTCGGCGCTGGTCCGCTTCGGCGCTGGCCCACTTCGGTAGTGTTTTTTCTGCAGCAGCGTTTCAGCTATTTAAATCGGCGTTAGCCACGCCATTTAGCCACGTTTTCAGCTGCAGCATTCGGCTATTTAGATCGGCGTTAGCCATGCCACTAGCCACGTTTTTCTTTGCTGCACCTGGCTATTTAGTTTGGTGTTAGCCACGCCGTTAGCCGCATTTTTAGTTGCTGCATTTGGCTATTTAAATTGGCGTTAGCCACGCCGTTAGACGCATCCTCCAGCTGCAGCACTGGCTCTCTTATTTCGGCGTTAGCACCGCCATTAGCCGAGTCCCCGGCTGCAGCAGCAAGGCTGATTCACCCGGCACTAGCCATGCCAGTAGTTGCCCTGTCTGTGGCGATTGGCTTTCTTAGCCTGGTGCCGGCCACGCCGTTTAGATCTCGCTGCAGTACTCGCTCCTCGGAGGTTGGAGCGAGGAGGGGTATCGATTGGGTCCCAGAGTATGGGGAGATTGTTCTCGCAGACCTGGTCACCAGTCGGGAGCTTTCGGACCGAGAGAGGGTGTTGTTCTACCTCTCCCGGCTCCTGGGTCCGGCGCTGAGGTGGGCCGAAGGCCTAGTGGACTCCGGGATGCCTGTCTCACCTCAGCGAGTCTTTTTGAGTCGGCATTTTTAGCCTGGTTCGCACCGGGTTCCGATGCCGGTTCCTTGGGTAAGCACCTGGACGCGGTGAAGAGGCAGCTTCACCGCGGGCGGGCCGGGAGTCCACGGCGCGTCCCGGCGCGCGGGTCGCAGCGTGAGCATCCGCGCCCCTCCGCGCGTCTCCCGGTTCTCCGCGAGGTTCCCGGTCCCAGGGTTCACCCCCTTAGCGAGTTTTTTCTCGCCGCTCGAGATTCGCAGCGCGCAAACCTTCTGACTCCACGGAGGACCCGTTCAGCGAGTTCTTTTTCGCCGACCGGTTCCAGTCGCGCGCTCCTCCGTCCGAGTCTTTTGACTCCACGGAGGCCCCTTTCAGTGAGCTGGGGCTGGCCGCTTGGATCCCGTCATCCGCTCCTCCGTCGGAGCCTTTCTCCACGGAGGACCCATTCGGCGAGTTCTCCCTCGCCGAGCGGGCCCCGCCGCGCGTTCCTCCGTGCGAGCCTCCTATCGCCACGGAGGACGCACTCAGCTCTCTCTCTCTCGCCATCTCCTGACTCCACGGAGGACCCGTTCAGGGAGGTCTCCCTCACTGCTCGGGTTCTGTCTCGCGCTGCGCCTCCTCGCGCTGCGCCTCCTCGCGCTGCGTCACCTCGCGCTGCGTCGCCTCGCGCTGCATCGCCTCGCGCTAAGCCGCTTCCCGCTGCTGCGCCTTGCACCACTGCGCCTCGTGTGGCTTCCCTAGACGCTCGGGATGAGGCTTCTCCTCAACGCGTGTTCCCTCGCGGTTCTCCCTGCGATTCCCCTCGCGTTGCCCCTCACAGCTCTCCGCGCGTCGCTCCACGCGATTCCGCTTGTGTTTCTCCTCGCGCGCCTTCTCGTGCTGCTGCCCACGACGCTCTGAATGAGGCTTCTCCTCAACGTGTGGCCTCTCACAGTTCTCCCTGGGTTGCCCCTCGCGATTCTGCTCGCGATTCACCCCGTGTCGCGCCACGCGATATTCAGGGCGACGCTCTGCACGCGTCTCAACGCGATTCTTCTCACGTTCCGCCTCGCGCCGCGCCTCGCAGTCCTCTGCGCGTCGCTCCTCATGACTGCGCTCGTGGTTCCTCTCGCGTGGCACCTAGTACTGTGTCTCGCACTGCACCTTCGGTTGCGTCTCTCGACGCTCAGGATGAGGCTTCACCTCAACGCGTGTTTCCTCGTGGTTCTCCCCGCGATTCCCCTCGCGTTGCCCCTCGCAGTCCTCCGCGCATCGCTTCCCGCGATTTCGCTCGCGGCTCTCCTCACACGGTCCCTCGTGCTGCGTCTCCCGATGCTCTGGTGGAGACTTCACGCGGTTTTCCTCGTGTTGCCCCTCCAGGTCCTCCTCAACACGTGTTCCTTCGCGATTCTCCCTGCGCTTCCCCTCACGTTGCCCCTCGCAGCCCTCCGCGCGTCGCTTCCCGCGATTCTCCTCATGCGGCTTCTCTTGCTGCTCCTAGCAACGTACAGGGTGACACTCCGCAGGCTTCGTCCCAACACGCATTTCCTAGCGGTTCGTTCCGCGATGTCCCTCACGCTACCCCTCGCTCTGCGCCTTGCAGAGTCCAGGGTGGCACGCCGCCGAGGCTTCAACGCGATGCTTCTCGCGTTGCCCCTAGCGCCGCTCCTCGCATTTCGTCTCGCTATGCGTCCTGCGCTTCTCCACATAATGCTCCGCGTAGTCCTCCGCGGGGTTGTCTGCGGGACATGCCGTCCGGGGACGGTGTAATCGGCGTTCGGGGGTCGGACTCCGTCTCGGTAGTCCAGGACCGTGTGTTGTATGATGTGTACGTGGTACTGGCTCTCTCTCTGTGTGTCCAGGTGGCGGAGAGGAAGGAGACTGGGAGTCGTGGCATGGTGCTCAGCGCATTCCCCAGAGGGCAGTCCAGTGGTCTGGTGAGGAAGCAGTGGAGTCCTGGGGTCCCCGCACAGGATGGATTGACCCCTGCTTCTGTTGAAAAGACCGCCGCGCTGGACTATGTGCCCCATAACGTGGACGGCCATGTTCATGGACCATGTCGGATTCACCGTTGCGTCCACTCGGGTCACAATTGCGTCCACTAGGGTCAGTTTTGCGTTCACTCGGGTCACATATGCATTTACTCGGTACTTTGCTGCGTTCACTCGGGTCACTTGTGCGGTCACTCGGGTCACATTTGCGTCCACTCAGGCCTTTTCAGCGTTCACTTGGGTCACCTGTGCGGTCACTCGGGCAGTCGCGGTTCCCCCCGGCAGTCGCGTGTGCTTCGGTCTCCGTTCCGGAACTGGTTTCTCAGGTCTCCAGGGGGTTTCCTTCCCCACTCGCACCCAAGGGGTCTCGCCCCCCTTGCACACTCCTAGGGCCGCGTCGCCTTTCCGTGCCCAAGAGGTCACGACGTCGCCGCCCACGCAAGGGGTCACGCCCTTCACTGGCTCACATAGGGTCACGGCGTTCCCGTACCCTCATAAGCGGAGATCCCTCTTGCGCTCACCTGGGGCCAGGTCCTCCGCGCACGCGCCTAAGGTCACGGCGCCCCCGCAGACTTAAGGGGCCCCGTCACCCTCGTGCCCACAGGTCGGCTAGGCAACACCGCCTACACAAGGGTCTACTTCCCCCTCTCTTCCACACAGGGTCACAGGGTTTTCACACCCTTCGGGCCTCACAACGGCCCTACCTCCTCAACGGATCACGTGCCCCTCATCAATACATGAAGGTACGGCGTCCTCACCCTCACACAGGGGCACGGTGCCTCCGCACCCTTTGTCACGGCACCCCCGCACACTCTAGGGGTATCCTCGTTTCCCTCGAGCCCCTTCCCTGGTGTTTTTTCGGCTTCACCGGGTGCCTTTGCCCCCCGGTTGTTTTGGGGGGTGATATGTCAGGTTGGGAGGGTTGGGCCCCTCCCCCCTGCCTCCCCCCTGCCTCCCGTGTTCCGGGTTTCGGCCGTATAGGGCTTCCGTAGGTAGGACCCACCCCCTTGAGCAGGTCGCTGACACCCAGTAAGAAGCTCATAGATCTTAAATATAAAAGTCCCTTGAAAGAGGTTCATTCACCTATTTATTCACCTCCTCTGTCATGCGCTCATATGTAATATTCTAAAAAGTCCTCTCATCAGGGGTTTATACTGTATGCATTATAAATTGATTTGTCCACCCAAAGAAATGTTTATTGAAAAAAACTTCCTAATAAAACACTTTTATATCTACTTTATACATTCATTCATTCATTATCTCCCGCTTTATCCTCTATTAGGGTCGCGGTGGGGTTCCCCATGCCCATCCAGGGGAGAATGTTTCGGGCGCTGGGCAGATAGACCCAGGACAGGGTGTCAATCCATCGCTGGGCACACATTCACTCACACAGACACACTCTATATGGGGAAATTTTTGGAGAATTCAATTGACTTGATCCATGTTTTTGGACTGTGGGAGGAATTTATTTTTATCCTCATAAAATGCTTTTATATATACTTCATATGTACTATTCATTTTCTCAATCTTAGCTTACATACCTATTAATTAGGGGTGTAACAGTACACAAAATTAATGGACCTGGTCACCTCAGTACGAATTCGGTATAGTGGTGTGTGTGTGAGTGGGGGGGGTGATTTTTTTTTTTTATTATTCTCGAAAAAAAATTTCCTTAAGTCACCCAATAATCTTAATAGAAAATTGTTAATACAGACTACATCAAAATAAACCACACACAGATAATAAATCAGTCACCTAAAACCCTTAATAAAATTTGAACCAAATAAGTATATTTCCTTAAATAACCAAATAGTTTACCCCATCAGTCTGTTTTAAACAAAGTATACCACAAATAGTCGTTCTCTATTAACACCACATTGACTACAAATGAGTGTATATACACATACTCTAGTTATTTTTAAGAATTATTTTTTCCTCCTATAAACACAAAATTATACATTTTCTCCTTAAAGGACAATTAATTAATTTCACTTAACAAACTAGCTAACACTAACAACAAGATAACCTTGGATTTTTATTTTTATTTTGGAGTACTTTTATCAAATGCTTTAAACCAGGGTTCACCACCGCTGCTAGGAATCAGAATCCTATATTAATCCCCACGGGTAAATACATATGTGCTCTATATGTTGCAAAATTTTCATAGGTTTAGGAGTATGTGGGAAGGCTGCATAAAGAAACTTAATCAAATAAATAATAAAATAAGTGTAATGCCACTATATTGCTGGGTGTCTGGAACGTAACTTAAAATGTGAGGGAATACTGTACATGCTCATTGCTTCAGTAGGATTTGTTCCTGTCTGATTTCCAATCTCATAAAAAATAGAAGGTTCAGTCAATTTAGTGCTCAAAAGTAACAGAGATTAAGTTTAAATCAGTTACATGTTTGTAATCAGCTCTGGTTATCGGTACATGAACAAACAATCTAGCTGCGCTGCTCCAGTGCTTTTGTAATTTACAGGGAAACAAAATCCTCCAAAAAAAACAGTTCATGTAATTACAACAGCGTGTGTAATTTGCATGTATCTTTTCCACGCATGGTCCAAACTCCGCATATAAACTGAGCTGTAATTACAATGGCATGCTTAGTATGAGTACAGCTAAGGTGCAACTAGCAACTTGGCTGGGAGTGCAACTCGTCTCCCAATTTTTGTTCCGCCTTGTGTTACTTTTTTTGCTTTATTGCAACAACACGCAATGCAAAACATCATACAACAATACAAATGTTAGGTTTTTATAATACTTTTAAGTAATTTAGTAAAAGTAATAAAGTAATGTAAAACTCATGATAGTTGAATAGTTCAGGGAACAGAAGAAAATGACTATTTGAAAACATGGACAATTATTTCAGTGCTGAACTGGCGAGCGTTTCCAGCTGCAGTGTTGAACCAATTATCTATATATTCTCCGCATTATACTGTCCTTTATCACATTTGCCTTTTTGTAGGCGATGAGCCTTTTTGGGGGACTTGAATGAATTTGTGATGAAAAGATGCAAAATTCTAGAAATTAGAGCTTATTGCTATGGCTGATATGGTCACCCCTTTGGCCTTCCTCTGGACAACCTGCTGCCAGAGGTTTCCAGTTACTTTGGAAAGGCTCACCATTTTTGAAAAATCTGTGAAAACCTAAAAGTTAGACTGACAGCTAAATAGGGTATGTCAAATAATTAAGTAAATTAGCACCAGGTGCCAGATTAACACCAATAATTTTTAATGGTGTTGTCTAATTTGGATCAGCGTTCTTTTTCAATTATTTCATTTTTTAATGCCATGCTTTAGAATATATGCAATTTATGAAATATGCTATTATAATATATAAGTTAAATTCACATAGGACACATTTATCACAGTGACATTTAAGAAATTGTGTGTTCTCTATAATAAATATCTAAGAAAATTATTTAACTTTTATTGAAATTAAAGAAATAGTATTCTACTCACACAATGTTTATCACACTATAGCATATATACAGCACCCTCTATAATTATTGGCACCCCTGGTTAAGAAGTGTTCTTTGTCTTCTAATACATTCTTTTTTTAATGATATAAGACAACAATGCAAAAAAGAGAATAATCTAATCTTTAATTAAAATACATTTATTGGTGCGGAAAAAATCACACATTAAGAAAGAAATCTTTTGAATTAAATCTTGTGTGCCACAATTATTGTGCTTTTTACAGTACTTTTTTAATAAGTACTTTTTACAGCATTCTTTTGCCAACAAGACAGCACTTAATCTTCTCATTCTTCACAAGATGGAAGAATACAAAAAGAGGGAAACAGAAACATTCCTCTTTGCAGAACCTCTCTTAATCATCAAGAGTCCTGGGTCTTGTCCTATGCACTCTCCTCTTCAGCTCACCCCACAGGTTTTCTATTCGGTTTGGGTCTGAGGACCATGAAAGGAGCTTGATTTTGTGCCTTGTGAACCATTTTTAAGTAGATTTGGCTACGTATTCAGGATCATTATCTTGCTGAAATACCCAGTGATGACCCAGCTTCAGCTTTCGGGTAGAGGCCACCAGATTCTAATTCAAAATGTCCTGATGGCAAAAATGTCAAAGTGTTTATGATCACATGTATCCCAGGTCCTCTGGAGCAAAAACAGGCCCACAGCATCACCAATCCTACACTATACTTAACTGTGGGAATGAGGTGTATTTCTGCATACACATCCTTGGTGTTAGGCTAGACCCTGTTAAAGTGTTTGTTGCCAAAAAGCTCTATCTTGGTCTTATCTCAACAAAGCACATGGTCCCAGTTAAAATCCCAGTACCGCTTGACAATCTCCACCCATTTAAGCTTATGAGTGTAAAAACGCTTTCGCTGTGCAAGCCTCCTAAACAGAAAATAAAAATACCAAAAAAAAGACTGAAAAAGAAAAAAAAAAACGTCCAAAAGTTGATGATAGCTAACCAAAAGGACAAACAACTAAAAGAAAAAGAAAAAGAAAAGAAAAAGAAAAAAAATGCTAACTATACTAATGTGGAGAACATGCCAAACTTCCAAAAGTTCATGATGGCTAACCAGAAGGATAAGCAAGACTCACGTATACTTTAATAAGCATTAAAAAGAAGAAGAAAAAAATGAATAAATAAAAACATGTGCTTTTTTTGGAAATTAAAAAAAATTCTAACTATGCTAATGTGGAGAACATGCCAAACTTCTAAATCTTAACAGACCCTCACCAAAAGGATGAACCACTAAAGGAAAGAAGAAAACAAGAAAAAAAGAAAGAAAGACCTTTGAAATTGATTAAAATTAACGAAAAAGCTGCAAATTTTTTTCAATGGAAGTCAATACAAGAAAAGACTCAGAAAAAGGGGCGTGGCATGAAATCCATATGCCAAATTGTTCCGAAAAATACAAGCAACCTAAGGGGCTATGCGTACTTCCATACCACTGAATATCAGCGTTCTACAGCAAAAGCTGCGGGACGAGAAAGAGCTGAAAAAATGGTGCGAGAATAATAAAAAGAAGAAGATTAAGAAGGACAGCAAGTTGGCTTCTTACAAGACAACTTAATAACTTAATCTTCTTTGGTGTTAATGCCTACTTCTTCTCTGTCTCCCATTCACAAACTAATGTTTGATCATGCTTTTGCTGTCACAAACCTGTATTTGAATTAGAATTTGGGATATCAGACCAAAGCTTTGTATCACAATTTCCATTCATCTATCCATTATCTTCCGCTTTATCCTATATTAGGGTCGCTGGGGGGTTCCCCATGCCCATCCAGGGGAGAAAGTCTATTGCTGGGCACACACTCACTCACACATACACACTCTATATGGGGCAATTTCGAGAACTCAATTGACTTGATCCATGTTTTTGGACTGTGGGAGGAAACCGGAGAACCTGGAGGAAACCCACGCGGACATGGGGAGAACATAGAAACTCCACCCAGATGGGGATTCGAACCGGGAATCTCTAGCGCTGAGAGGCGAATGTGCTAACCACTAAGCCACCGTGCTGTTAGTTCAAAATTTTTATCCACCAGGCAGGAAGAGAAGAAGACGGCCAAAGAGAAGGTTTATTGTTATTGTGAGGGAGGACATGCAGATGGTTTGGGTGATGTGGAAGGATACTCAGAACAGGGCGAGATAAAGAAAAAAAAAAATCTGTTGTGACAACTACTAATGGGAACAGCTAAAAAAAAGCACAATGTTTGGCATACTGTATTTGACTAAAGAGAATATTTAGGCATAAACTGTAGTGTCATCAGTTGCAAAGGACATGTAAAGTTGGGTGTCATTAACATATCGATGATGATAAGAAAAAAACATGGCCCTGAATAACTGAGCGCAGTAAAAGACATGTTAAAAAGTAAAAAAGGGAGGACCCACACTAAGGTTTCTGGCACTCCAGTGCATCAATGCATCACATTTTCATGAACCTTTCTGTAAGTTAGCATCAGAGCATTTCAAGTCATATTTCAGAGATGCCTAGTTCAGAACAAGTGGACAATATTATCTGAGGGTTTATTGTGTGAAACCTGCAAAAAGGTCCATCAGAATAAGTACAGGGAACTGAGCGGGTGTCTTAGTGAATTTTAGCACACCAACAACCATATTTGTATAAGCTTAAAACAGGACTTGAATCTAAGCTTAAAACAGGACTAGTTGAAAAATTTTTGTTCTGTTAAATTTACTCAACAAAAAGGACAATAGGGACACAGGCAGCGGCGTCGTTAGACCTGGTATTTCGGGGCTATAGCCCCGGATGTTTTGTCAGTAGCCCCAGATCAAATGAGAGCAGCTTTCTCTGCAGCCTCTCCTCCAGCAGCGGGACCGAATGATGGAGTGTTTGAGGGAGACATTTTTTTTTGCCAGTATCAGGAGAAAAGTTACCATAATAACTGTACGTTGGCAGTAAATGTGGTAGTGCTCCGGTGTCTTTAATTTCGCTGCAGCTGTGCTGCATCGTTGATTACATCATCACGCTGGCTTGTTGTCCAGCGTGAGCGGGAGTATTTAAATTCGTGGAGCTGACATGGCCGAGGGAGCAAGCTCTGGTTGTTAGCGCAGTTCTTCATTGCCATTTGCACTGTTATTGCTGCCGTGGCTCGTTCATGAGCAATTCCCGCGACGGCGGTCGCAGTCTTCACGTCCCTCGTTGGAGAGAGTTTCATTCGGTGACCTGCATGTTGAAGTGGCTCCTTTGGGTTTATTTGTGCCTCACAGTGGTTTATACAGTTTCGTGTTTTCCCGAGCTCTGGATACATACCCGTGACTTTTGTCTCCAAGACCAGCTGGTATTCAGGTTGGAGTATATAAATCTCGGACTGCGGGTTGCCAGGTGCTCTCATTCCTCTTATTGGGCGTGTAACCAACTCTGTATCGTCGGGCTTCGCTCCGGCTGTTCTGCTGTGCAGTTCTGCGGTGGTATTTTGTTGTTCTGTTTTGTGTTTTGTATGGTGTTGTTCCGTTCTGTTGTGTTATTATAGGTTATTCTCACGTTGCTGCTCATCTTGGGTTGCGGTGGCACCCCACCAGGAGGGACCGCGTTCTGCCATTGTCACCGGCAGCGTACGTGGGTTAAATATAACCAGGGTGTGTGAGTGTGTGCAGTGGGGTGGTACGGGGGCATTACTCAATTGTTATTGTGTATGTTGTGTATATGATTTGGTTTAACTGATTCTGTTGTCAGCGATGGATTGGCGCCCTGTCCTGGGTGTATCTGCCCAGCGCCCGAAACGTTCTCCCCTGGATGGGCATGGGTAACCCCACCGCAACCCTGATATAGGATAAAGATAATGAATGAATGATTTAAAAAATATATTTGGTTATGGTTGAAAGAAAATAAATGTCTATGATCGGAAACAGAACCTTGTCTCTGTCTTGACTGCATGAACTTGTGGTGAACTTAGGATATTGTGATTAATTTGGGGCATTTGTAATAATAATTAGTATTAATACATAACTGCTGGCCGTGCTAACGTCCGCTACATAAAGAACAGCTTCTTAGATTTTATAAACTGTCAGAATTTTTCTGACATGCATTTTCTGAGATGCATTTTACCTTAGACTGTAAAAAAGAAGATTCATAAGATTCACCGTCATCATCAGGAAATCGATGACCTCTACATGCCAGCTTGATCCCATGCCCACAACCCTGCTTAAATTCTGTCTCCCCTCTCTTCTTCCTTTCATCACGAACATCATCCACTCTTCCCTGACCACTGGTATTGTTCCCAAAGCTTTTAAATCAGCTGCTATCACTCCCATCATAAAGAGACAAGGTCTAGACCAAACTTCAATAATCTCTGCCCCATTTCTAATCTGCCTTTTATTGCAAAAATACTTGAAAAGGTCATTGCTAATCAGCTTCAGTTACATCTCTCCAGCAATAACCTCTATGAACAGTTTCAATCAGGATTTCGACCCCATCATAGCATAGAAACTGCACTGATCAAAATCACCAATGATCTTCTCCTTGCTGCTGACTCAGGACTTCTGTCAATTCTCATCCTCCTTGATCTGAGCTCGCCATTTGACACCATTTCTCATCCTATCCTCATCGACCGACTAACCTCTATTGGCATCTCTGACATCTTTTTAAATTAGGTTTTAACTGTTAATTAATTATTATTGATATCATTTTATCTTTGTAAAGTATTTCATTGTACTTTCTTTTGCACATGATTATTTTTAAATGTAAAATGTAAATATTTTTTAATATGTATGCTTTGTACAGCGTCCTTGGGTGTTCTGAAAGACGCTTTCAAATAAAATGTATTATTATTATTTAGCAAGAGTAACATCCCTGGAGAAAGAGGCAAGGAAAGAGTTTTTAAATATGACAACAGATTAGAATGATGTCAGTTTCTTTCAAATGAAGAGTATTTTCTGACCTGTCTAAAGTCACTGTTTTCAAAGCATCTCCATAAGCCAGGGATGGAAAAAAGAAACCTATTCTTCTGTAAGAAATCGGACAGGAATGTTAGGTTTTTATAATACTTTTAAGTAATTTAGTAAAAGTAATAATGTAAAGTAAAACTCATGATGTGTTGAATAGTTCAAGAAACAGGACTAGGACTATTTGTTGAATGAGCATGGGAAAGAGTATGAATGTCCGGTTGCAGGGTCAGCGGAGAGATTTAAATAATGGGCTAGTCAACCAGAACCTGTCATAAATTCATACCCCTGAGGGGGGAAGAAAGCAGGACCAGATGGGTTAGAAGATGTTTTGGTCAATGTACACATGAGAAAAAAGTTGTCTGGAGGGCGCACACACGGAAGAAACAGGTCACGCCCTCCTGAAGGACGTAAATGGACGAACGAGTTGCTATCGTCCATATTTTTCATTGTTTGATATTTTACACTGTCTATCCAGTAAAACACATTAAATTATTTTGGAACAAACCGCAGACTTCTGACCGTTTTTATGAAACATAACAGACATGATCTGGTCACTTTTTACAGTGGACCAAAGAGAGTTGAATGAAAATGAATGCAACATCAAAGCAAAATAAATATTTGTTTTAATCGATAATTGATGATTATTTGAAATAATCTAACATATTAGAACCTGTAACTTTACATAACACTGCTTGTATGTTCTGTTTCAGTGGATAGACAGGATGTTATTTGAAGGCAATACAAACTTTTAAGAAGGATGTTTTCAAATATATGTCCTGTATACATGTGTAATTGTGCTTGTCTTTGATAGCCTTGTGATAGAAAGGTTTTCTCTGGGTTTTCTGGTTTTCGTCCCACAGTCCATAAACATGGATTCAAGGTGAATTGGCTGCTCCAAATTGCCCCTATATTGTTTGTATCTATGTGAATTAGTGTGTGCCAGCGGTGGATTGGTGCTCTGTCCTGGGTACATCTGCCCAGCATCTAAAAAGTTCTTCCATTGATAGGCAAGGGGAATTGGTAGAAAACTAGATACCCTCGCAGGCATGAGGTGGATATGTAGAGTCTTTAATGTGTTTTAAAGATAGTAGGAGTAGGAGTCCTACATCCTCTTTATGTTGCAATTTGTTTCTGTGCAATCAAATAGGGAATGACAATTGTACAAAACAATTTTAAAAAGCAGTTAAAATAAGTGTGGATTTTTATACGTACATATTTCATTTAAACACATTATTTTGCTTTAAGTGTGTACTTTTCTAACAAGATTTTACTGAAATCCCATAATATTCCTGCTTTGTCTGAAATATTAAGCAAAGACATTCCTGTCTTTATTTACTGTATTTATGTTTCAAATGTGTGTCATATGTAGTGATAATGTTGTACAATGGTGTTCAAATATTACATTTTTCATGAATACTAGTATGAAATGTTTTCACTAATTAGAAAATATTATCAATACTATTACTTTTAAGTGGCCACATTTTTTTATTTAACCTAATATGATTCAGTAAAATAACTGTGCTTAAAATGTCTTAAAAAGTCTTTTGTTGAGGTTGTGTTAAAATATTTTAAGTACAAACATGAACATTTAACCTGCCTAAACAGACTTTTGCATAAGACTAGACATTTGGCTCACAAAGCCAAATTAATAACTGGTGTTACATGATGACTGACGTCACATGTTTATAAACAGTGCAACAGCATCTCCTCTTTAAACAGAAGGAACAGAGAGTTATAACCTGTGATGAATGAGAAATAAGCAGATGGCAAAAGCGAAATTGAGTTAAAAACAGCCTCTGCAAAGTGTATCTAAGTGTTATGTAAACCTAAAACAACAACAATTTATTTTCAAAGATTTTGCTATTTGCTCACTAATCACTCTTGCGGTTCTGAATGTATAATCCCAATTCTAAAGCATATATGGGAAAAGCTTAATGTCAAATACAGGTGACGCAGTCGGCGCTGCGCGGCGCTGCGCGGCGCTGCGCGGTGCGGACGCAGGCGGCGCTGCGCGGTGCGGACGCAGGCGGCGCTGCGCGGTGCGGACGCAGGCGGCGCTGCGCGGTGCGGACGCAGGCGGCGCTGCGCGGTGCGGACGCAGGCGGCGCTGCGCGGTGCGGTGTGGTGTAAAGAGCGAGTCAGGCGACCAGGTAAGCAAACAAATAGGAGGTTTAATGCCGAAATCAGCGGGAACGCCGCTGAAGGCACGGCGGGACGTGCCGTGAGCAAACTCCAACAAAACAAACCAAACCAAACAAACACCGGAACACCCGACATTACACCACTGTCTATATACACCTACACATACACATACAATGCTGGCCTGCTGACTCAGGGCGCATGCGCACTTTAAGTGTAGTCAGCAGGCCACATGTGATCAGGTAGGACCCAATCCCAGCTCAAGAGGATGGGCCCTACCTACGGGAACCCTGAACGGCCCAAACTCAAAATGAGAAACAGGGGGGAGTGGCTTAGCACTCCCAACCTGACATATCGCCCCCCCAAAACGACCGGGGGGCAAAGGCACCCAGGGAAAAGAAAAGAAAAACAAACGGGGGCTCGGGTCCCTATGAGGACGCGACGGCGGCGAGACCTGAGGATGGCGCGAAGTCAGCGAGGCCTCATAGAGGGCACGAGGATGACGACGTGACCCCTAGAGGGTGTGGGGCGTCATGACTCTTTGTGAGCGTGGCGGCGCTGTGACCCCTTGTGAGCGCGAGGGCGTCGTGACCCTTTGTGAGCGCGAGGGCAACGTGACCCATTGAGGATGCGGGGGCGTCGTGACCCTTTACGGACGCAGGGGTGACGCGACCCCTTGTGAGCGCGCCGGCGCCAAGACCCCTTGTGAGCGCGAGGGTGACGTGACCCCTTGAGGATGCTGGGGCGACGCGACCCCTTGTGAGCGCGGCGGCGCCATGACCCTTTGAGAGGGCGAGGGCGACGTGACCCCTTGAGGATGTGGGGGCGCCGTGACCCTTTGTGAGCGTGGCGACGCCGTGGCCCTTTGTGAGCGTGTGGGCGACGTGACCCCTTGAGGGTGTGGGGGCGACGTGGCCATTTGTGAGCGCGAGGGCGACGGAATCCTTTGAGGGTGATACCTGCGGACCCAGACGCAGGAGGGCACCACGTGGACTCCGCTGCGGGAGAGCACAACGCGAACTCCGCTGCGGGAGAGCACAACACAGACTCCGGTGCGAGAGAACACAACGCGGAGTCTGGTGCGGGAGAGCACAACGCGGACTCTGGTGCAGGAGAGCACCATGCAGACTCTGATGCGAAAGAGCACCACGCAGACTCCGGTGCGGGAGATCCCTACGCGGGCTCAGGGACCGGAGAGACTAACGTGGGCTCAGGGATCAGAGAGACTAACGCGGGCTCAGGAACCGGAGAGACTAACGCAGGCTCAGGGACCGGTGAGACTAACGTGAGCTCAGGTACCGGAGAGTCTAACGCGGGCTCGGGGACCGGAGAGACTAATGCGGGCTCAGGTATAGAAGAGACTAACGCAGGCTCAGGTACAGGAGAGACTAACGCAGGCTTAGGTACAGGAGAGACTAACGCGGGCTCAGGGACCGGAGGGACTAACGCGGGCTCAGGTACAGGAGAGACTAACGCGGGCTCAGGTACAGGAGGGACTAACGCGACCGCAGGGGCAACCGGGGTACACGCGACCGTAGACGTGAACCGAGTGAACGCCGAGGTGACCCGAGTGGGCGAGAGCATCACACAGTCTTGGTCCATAACCGGCATAGACTGAGCGGCTTTCAAAACTGAGCGGCTTTCAAAACATCTAGTACAAAGTGCACCTTGTCCGGAGCGGGTGGATATGGGGTTAACTGGTCCTGAGCGGGGACCAAAGAAGACCACTGCTTTCCCATCGAACCACTGGACTGCAATCCAGGTGATACACTGGACACCTCGCCTGTCTGCCAGCCTCCCTCCTCTCCGCCTCCTGGACACAAAGAGAGAGGAGCAGTACCACAGCAACATTGCATAGTATTAAGTCCTGGTCTACCGAGGCGGAAACCGAGCACCGGACGCAACCCGAACGGAACCCGGGCAGCTCGGGACGGGACGCGACCGATGCAGACCGGAGCCCGTAGCCCGACTCGATGCACCAAACCCAGCAAGACATGCAGGTGGTGCGGCGTGGATCGCTGGTGGCACGGCACGGGTCAGGGGGAGGACCGCTGGTGGCGCTGAGCGGAATGAAAAGTGCCTCGCGCTCCGCACAGAGCGGTATGCTGACCACGCTCGTGGTATGCTGACCACTATTGGCGGCGAGCAATAGCTCGCAGAGCGGGTGACCGGTGGGAACAGGCGGCTCGCGCGGTGGCTCACTGACCCACCCGGCTGGCCGAGTCCCCAGTGGCCACTAGGCCCTCGGCCCACCTCAGCGCAGGTCCCAGGAGTCCCAGAATTATATATAATGTACTATTGTCTCTTTACCTTTGTTTACTTTGTTTATGTTAGTAAGAGCCAGGGGTGGGGAATATCAAGTTTTTGTTCATTTGTTATGTCTAGATCAATGTGTTACAAAGGCCTTAGCATGCTGACTGGATTGTATTGAAGTGTACTCTTGATTATCATACATTTTGAGCCAATTAACTTATCCCAGAAATACGACTCAACTTTCACCATTAACTTCAATATCAGTAGAAAATTACTTTTTAATGAAACTAATTGAACTATTTTTAGGGTGGGATTTGTGTGCAAATAATCAGGATTTGATCAGAACTTTTTGTAAGTGTTATTTTATCCTAAATAATATTGCGATTTTATTGTTTTATTTTACATTTATTAAAATACATGTGCTGGTCGATGGATGTGCCGTGCCCTAATTATCTTTAATCAAATTCCATTGCAGACAGCTGTTTTCTCCCCCAGCACCGCTGCGCTCCTGGCACAATGTGTTCTGCTGTGATGCAACAACTTTATATACAATAACATGTTTTTATTGTCATAAAATGATGGATTAATTTAGACGGAGTGTTACTGAAGGCCTAGGTGTGAAATGCAAGGACCGCCACAGCTTTCTGTGTACTGTAAATTTAGTGCCCGAAGATGCATTTAAACCTGTAGATGTTAATTTTGATCCTGTAAAATGCCACTCAATGCAAGTATCACCGAAAGTGCAAGCGAGCTGTTCTGCTCAAGCCAGCTTTTTGATTCCAACCCTCATGCAGTGCTCATATTGATGGTGAACAAGGGTTGCTGCCCCCTTGTTTCTTTTATGTATTTTGTGTAGAGTGCACACACTTTTTGAGGTAAACATGTGTGCATGCACAGTAGTAAGAGTAATGTGACATTTAAGTTATGGTTATAGCGTGTGCATCCCAGGTATCATTTGATGTTATGCATTGTATGTATGATCTGCCCTTGGCCAAATGTCATTTATATTGCTGTTATCATGTTTTCTTAATAAATGAAAACTGTTTTTATTGCTTTTTTTGTTGTGCAGAGTTATTTTGAAAGCACAGCAACCTTACATTGTTATACAAGCTGCACACACTCTTGAACACAGATTGTGCTTTGGACAGATGCTTAACTTTCACACTCAGCACATGCTCGTCATTTGTGCTGGTAAAATAGAGATAAAATATAGACACATCACTTGCATACCAGAAGGTAATGACACTGCACTCATACTGGACAGTCGCTGAACCAAGGAGCTATGCTAAGTGTTGGACCTACTCTTAGTTCTGGACCTACACTTAGTCCTGGACCTACACTTTGTCCTGGATACCGATACCATGGGGACAGAAAATAATATAGAGCCAGGTTAAAAGTTTGTTTGGGACAAGAAAATGGTGTGAGATCAGATAAAATAAGAAAGGGAGGTGAAAGAGGAGGTAAGGGGTTTTACCAAAGTAATTGGACCATCTGACCATAAATAGTTCGGATTCAACAGGGTATATATGGAGAGAATGTGATCAAACAATAAGGAATCATTTGAATCATCATGGGAGTTGATTTGCAAATCGATATCCTCCGCAAGATAAAATTATTTATACAAACCATGCCAAATTAATTTATCCACGTTTGAGAAACTTAGGAGCCACCACATTGAAACAAAATATAGAACTAACCAAAATAAATCCCCAAACTAGTCAAACCAAACACCAACAATGAGCAAAACAAAATCGTCAAAGGTAATAGTCAAACTCTGAGCTAACCAGCAAGCTCAGAGTGCAACATCAAGCATGGGGCTAAACAGCAAGCACTGAGCTAATAGCCTAACAAGGAGCAGGTAGCCTAATATGGAGTTAGTATTCTAACATGGCATAGTAATCTAACACCAAGTGAGTGGCCAAACACAAAACTATATGCTGAAACAGGGCCAGTTAATTGAGCGGGGATAAACGCTGTAGCAGGTCAATACGTAAAAGCGGGTCTAATGGCTAAAGCGGTCTAATTGCTAAAACACTCATTTATTACACAGAGCTTTACCCCAAAGTTTATTTAATGGACATTTTCTGAATGGGTCGCGGACAACTTGTAAAAAATAAATACAGTGGATTGGATTAGGTATTTTGTCTTTGTTTTCGACATTTGCATCAGATTTATGGAGTGATCACGTGGCACAGTTTTAAGTTTTAAGTTGTACTTTTATAACTAAAAATTTTCCACTGTCATGAATTGTCCGTTCTTCCCCGGGAGGAGGGCGGCTGACGCGGAGTTGCTGCGTTCAGCCGCTCGCGCCTAGTGAACGCTCCCCGGGTACCGACCACGCGGGGAATATAGCGTGCGTGGGTCCGAGGAACGTTCCCACGAGTACGGCCCACGCGGAGAAGGTGCGCAGCGCCGTACCGTGGTTGTACGCGGAAGGAGAGTCCAAGACACCGGGATAAAATCCAAAAGGTTAAATTTAATAAAAATTGGTGACGGGACACCAACAAAAATGGGGAACAAACAGAACAACATAACATAGGATATAGGAACCACAAAATAAAGACGTGCGCAGTATGAAGGGGTAAAACAGATTAAATAGAAAACCAACTAAACATGTGACAAACCCAACCAATCACCCAAGTGAGATAATGAGGACCGACAACGAGGGACAGGTGCAGCAGGTGCTCGTGACACAGAGCAGGTGCTCGTGACATACCCCCACCCCAAGGGTCGCGCAAAAAGGAAAGCGACCCAAACAAAAAGAACAAAAATAATAACCATAATATAAACATGCAAAAATAATAAACGGGGGTGGGGTAACAAGTCCCTCGGGCTGAACCAGCCGGTTGCTCCCAGCTGACGGCGAAGACGCGTCCTCTCGCAGCGCAGATCAACGCCCTCTGGCTGCGAGGCTGGGGCATGCACCTCCTGGTGCTCCGAGTCCGAAGTGGGCGGCCTCTGGTGCTCGGGACCGATGGCGAACGGCCTCAGTCGGTCCCGACTCGACGACTGCCGCCCTCCAGAAGCCGGGCTCTGCCGCTGGCGGTCCCCGGTCCTCGGACTCGGTCGGAGCGGTGGTTCAGCGTCTGGTCCTCAGCACACGTGGGTGACCCCAGGTGTCCGGAACTCTCCAGATAGTTTGGCACGTCTTTCTGTCATGAATTGTCCGTTCTTCCCCGGGAGGAGGGCGGCTAACGCGGAGTTGCTGCGTTCAGCCGCTCGCGCCTAGTGAACGCTCCCCGGGTACCGACCACGCGGGGAATATAGCGTGCGTGGGTCCGAGGAACGTTCCCACGAGTACGGCCCACGCGGAGAAGGTGCGCAGCGCCGTACCGTGGTTGTACGCGGAAGGAGAGTCCAAGACACCGGGATAAAATCCAAAAGGTTAAATTTAATAAAAATTGGTGACGGGACACCAACGAAAATGGGGAACAAACAGAACAACATAACATAGGGTATAGGAACCACAAAATAAAGACGTGCGCAGTATGAAGGGGTAAAACAGATTAAATAGAAAACCAACTAAACATGTGACAAAACCAACCAATCACCCAAGTGAGATAATGAGGACCGACAACGAGGGACAGGTGCAGCAGGTGCTCGTGACACAGAGCAGGTGCTCGTGACATCCACAGATACCAAAAAGCATTAACGCACTTAAAAAACAAAAGATGTCTGAAGATGTGAAATTGTTATTATTAATTTTAAATTAAAACAGTTAGACGGTGAGAAATATGAATGCTATTCTGTTAAATGTTCATTTACTATTTACAATAAATTTATATAAAATAATATATCTATCCGTTTTTCTATTCCCGGTTCGAATCCCCATCTGGGTGGAGTTTCCATGTTCTCCCCATGTCCGCGTGGGTTTCCTCTGTGTTCTTCGGTTTCCTCCCACAGTCCAAAAACATGGATCAAGTCAAATGAGTTCTCCAAATTGCCCCATATAGAGTGTGTATGTGTGAGTAAGTGTGTGCCTAGTGATAGATTGGCGCCCTGTCCTGGGTGTATCTGCCCAGCGCCCAAAACGTTCTCCTCTGGATGGGCATGGGGAACCCCCCCCACGACCCTGATATAGGATAAAGCGGAAGATAATGGATGGATGAATATATCTATACGGGTGGCACGGTGGCTTAGCACTAGGGATTCTCGGTTTGAATCCCCATCTGGGTGGAGTTTCCATGTTCTCCCCGTGTGGGCTGGGTTTCCTTCAGGTTCTCCAGTTTACTCCCACAGTCCAAAAACATGGATCAAGGTCAAATGAATTCTCCAAATTACCCCATATTAGAGTGTGTTGGTGTGTGTGAGTGTGTGCCCAGCGATAGATTGGCGCCCTGCCCTGGATGTATCTGCCCAGCGCCCGAGACGTTCTCCCCTGGATGGGCATGGGGAACCCCCCGCGACCCTAATATAGGATAAAGCAGAAGTTAATGGATGGATGGATAAAAAGCACACTAAATGCATTATATAGCTTAAGGTATATATACAGCTGAGCCAGAAGGACTCAGACTGCAAATTTAAATCACCACATGGAATCAATCTTGGAGAGGCTATCGGCTCTGCGAACGAATGATGAGTTGGAGATCAGGAATTCACGAGCTGTTTCGAGCTGCTAAAATGGCTGCGAACAGTCACCAAAATAAACTGAGTCTTATCTGCTTTTGGCTTCCTTATTAGCCTAGGCCTTGGTGGAGACCTTGGAAGAGCTGCTACTGAAATTCCTCCAGAAGAACTGTTGCTATGGTTTCCTGATGAACTGCTCTACCCTGCTCTCCTATGGACTGCCCCTCCTTTCCGATCCCTTATGGACACATCTCCTACAGCTTCTTCCTGTCCATGTCTTTATGTTTGTATTTGCTTGTGTGCTAAAAGGTGTTTTTTTCAGGCCCCCAACCTGTGCTTATTAAAGCATAGTTTGGGAGCGGGTAGTTTTTTATCACCTATTCTCCTGACATATCACTTTTTCTGCCTATTTCTGATGATAGCGCCGCTGTGTTCGGCTGCCGTCGCGACTTTCCTAGGGTCGTACAAGCATTTCACTGTGTATAACTATGCATGTGAAGAATAAACTTGACTTGACTTGATTTATCCTCTACTAGGGTCGTGAGGGGGGGTTCCCCATGCCCATTCAGGGGAGAACGTCTCGGGCACTGGGCAGATACACCCAGGACAGAGCGCCAATCTATTGCTGGGCACACACTCCCACACTCACTCACACAAACAAATTCTATATGGGGCAATTTTGTAGACTTTGATCCATGTTTTTGGACTGTGGGAGGAAACTGGAGAACCCGGTGGAAACCCACCCGGACACAGGGAGAACATAGAAATTCACCCAGATTGGGATTCGAACTGGGAATATATATATATGTGTTTTATGTATTTTAGGGTCTCTATACCAAATTAACTGGATTTAATTTGATTTAAACAGAAATAGCAGCCTAAGTTTTCATCGATTTCACATTTCATCGATTGTTTGTTGTCGGATTAACAACAAAAACAGAGGTTCTACTGTACATTTTCAAAAAAATGAAAAATAATGGTTATCTTATTTTGTACTGGTCTTCTACTTATCTTAAAAACAAAAGAGGTATGCTTCAGACCTTCATTTACTGGTTACCCTTCTCTTTAAATTTGTGATGATATTTGTACCCCACAAAAGCGGTTTCGAAAAGTGGTTCTCCTATCTAATGCGGAGCTAAGGCCAACTACGGTACAGCTGTAATCTAGACCGTTTACAGGACTTGGAAGCGATAGGCTACACACGTTAGCGCATGGCCGTCAATGAAAATGAAAGTATGCAAAAACAGCTTACTAAAGAAATCGCTACAGGCCCTGTAATAGCAATGTATAAAGTGGGTTCTGTCACGTAGATGCGTGCTGGTAAGTAGAAAAGTGATGTACATGGATTAATGAACACATAAGGTCCAATAGGGGGCGTTGATGTACCGTCTGGTAGTGCCGACAACAACACCAGCGACCAGTAGAGTGTCAGACGTGACAGACTATTTAATCAGACCTAGTTCATCTCTTATTCATTATTGTGTCCTTAATAATTCAGATTTCTCTTTCACAGAGGACATTATCAACATTGCTATAATTGGATTTTTCCCACCTTTGCAACATTCAAAAAAAATTGAGTGATATATATTTAAGTGAACTCACATGATTGTATAATCCACACTTAAGCTCTGCTCCCAAGGCCCAAGTCCCAACAAGCACTAACGCTGAATTACCTTAGGCAAAGCACCTAACCACAATTGCTGCCTGGGTGCTGTATACAAGGCTGCCTGCTGCTCCGGGCAGATGTTCGCACTTCTTCAGTGTGTGTTTCACTGCATGGATGGATTAAATGTGGAGGACAAATTCCTCTGTACAAGCACAGTAGGCAAAAGAGATTACTTTTTCACTATGTAAATAATTTAAATTAGGAAGTATTTTTTTATTCTGGTTCCTTTAAAATTTGATTCATGATCTTTAAACAACACAATGTTTTAGCATTTAATTAATCCATATAGACAAAACTGTGAAGCTCACATTTAACTCACAACATACCTAATATGTTAGCAATGCACGGTAACATAGGTGGGGGTGTACTGTAAAAAAAAATGCAAAGTAAAAAATGAATAAAATAATAGAAGAGAATTCACAAGAGAAATAAAATTTCTCTGTGGTCCCAGGTGGATTCATCACTGTTTTAGGGTTAAGTCTGCTCACTGAGGTGTTCTGTTATGGGGCACGGAATGCTGGAAAAATGTGTTAATATTTGCATCAATGCAATTTGCACAATTTGCTAGATGTAAAAAAAAACAAACAAACAAAAAAAAAACTCACTTTACAGCCACTTTACAGCACAATTCAAACTCTATGTACTACTAATCACTGTGCCTTAACTTCTCTAACATTCATTCATTCATTCATTATCTTCTGCTTTATCCTATATTAGGGTTGCGTGGGGTTCCCCATCCAGGGGAGAACGTTTCGGGTGCTGGGCAGATACACACAGGACAGGGTGCCAATCTATCGCTGGGCACACACTCACTCACACGCACACTCAATATGGTGCAATTTGGAGAAATCAATTGACTTGATCCATGTTTTTGGACTGTGGGAGGAAACCGAAGAACCCAGAGGAAACCCACACAGACACAGGGCGAACATGGAAACTCCACCCAGATGGGGATTCGAACCGGGAATCCCTAGTGCTGAGAGGCAAACGTGCTAACCACTAAGCCACCGTGCTGCCACTTCTCTAACAGCTTTTCTTATTTGTTTTCTTTTGAGGTGTTATTAGCTCCTCATTCACAAGACTACCAGAATGCTACAACCTTAAAGACTTTAATCTTCACTCAGGTTTAAAGGAATTTTGTTAATTGAACACTTTTTACACTGTTCTCTCAGATCTGATGAACGAAATCCTTGATTTCTATTAGACGATTGTATTTGATAAAGATATTACAGCAAAAAAAAACTTTGAGCACTTTTATTCACACAAAGAAGCAGAATAATATTAACCTAAATTTATCCACTGCACTGGATCGGTTTATCTATTTTTTGATCAGTTTATCTATTTTTTTATTTAAGTGCACACCTGATTATTTACGCACTCTGAACACTGCCCTCCAGTGTTCTCTCTTAAAATTTAGCATTCTGTTTGTTCTTGGTCTGGTCACAGCTGACTGATAACAACCAACATCTTTTGATACATTCCATGATGTGATAAGACCAGAAACACCCAATGACCATAGATAACATAACTGATGATGTGTCTAAGTTGCACTAAGAGGTGTTTTATATATAGAAAAATAATTTAAAAAACTTTACTTTTAGAGTAGAGGTTCATAATTATAGAAGTAGAGAGTACCAATAAAGCAAAAAAAAAATATAATAATAAAATAAATAAATAGAGTTTGGTTTTCCTAGTATGATGTTTTAATACATAAAGCCACGTTAAGGTGTTTCCTTATAATAGGTTTGAATAGGAAGACAAAGCGTAACATAAAACGTTTTACTTTTCTTTTTGAGTACAGGTTTATGATTAGAGTAGAGGATAATAATGAAAAAAAAAATTATGAGTGAAGTTTGGTCTTTCTAGGTTCTAGGTTCTACACTAAGCCACGTTTTCATGGTAAGCGTTTAAGACTGTCCCATAAATGGCTGCTGGGTTTGGAGCTGTAGCACCACGCCCACTGTAGTAACAGTGTAACGCTGCCTGAAACTTCATTTTACCTGCGCTGTCAGCTCCTACACCCGCAGCGGTTTCAAAAAGTGTTTTCTTACACGGATACATCGTATATATTCAGACGTGGTCTAAGCGTTTCCTAGGAAAAAAGTCTATGGATTAAGCTTAAAGTTTGTTCGGCGCTGCGACAAATCAGTGAAGACTTATTCTTTTAGTTCAATATGGCTTCCTCAAGCGCAGGTGAAATAAACGACATACAGGTGAGAGCAACATAGCTTTTAACTACTGATTTTTTCAAATCGCACAAAAAGAGGACGTATGTTTCACATTGTTTTTACCCTATTACTGCCAGTGTGCAAAATCCGCGTTTTATAGTTATGCTTATTGTATATGTAAGGTACAACACATATATTTTCAACTCAAAGTTCAGCCTTCCAGCTTACTAGCCTTGCTGTGTAAGTTTCCAGAAGTTCCAGATAAACTGACAGAAATTATGCACTCCACCATAAAACTGCTTGGCTTCATGTAAAAACATACAGCAATAAACTTCTAATAATTTTTATACATGGTCTACGCTCACTTAATTCGTGCTGAATAAATAGTTTACAGTAGGTAGGAATTCAAATGGTGTTTAGTTTTAGTAAGTAATTCTTCACTGTTTAAAGATAATATTATTAATATTAATATTGTTACTTGGCATCAATTTAATGTGAATTAAAAGAGGATTTCATGTTTAAAGTTGTGTTTGGAGCTAATATCTACAGGAAATGAGATCTTATGTTTGCTACTACAGCTACTAGTGGCCATTTAAATATTTCCTACTGTTTCATTTTTATATTTGCATTTGTTTTTATGTACATATCTGCACATGTATGGATGTGGGATTTTCTGGTGTTTTTTTTTTTTTTTTTTACAAATATACAACTGAAAATGCGGATACTATGTTATATAAACTTGCAAAACTTACATTTACAAAAAAAATCTGTATATTAAGCTTGAGCTTGTAATTCATTGATGTTTTATATTTTTGACACTTCCGTGTATTTTCTTAGAACATTTGATTTGTACTGTATCAGGCAAAATAATGCTTCTAAGCTTAGCATTAGGCCTCTTTGGGATTGAAACAGTTTAGGTACTGTTTGCACTGATCTGACATAATGGGAGCTGGATATCCTCTGTGTGTGTTTCCAGTCCATCTATGGCAAGCCACTCATAAGAATTGTGTGTGTGTGTGTGTGTGTGTGTGTGTGTGTGTCTGTCATTGCATGCTGATAAATGCATGCTTACTATAAGTCTCAAGATCTTCATCATTTTTCAACAGGTTTAAAATTTGTCTAGTGATACCAATATAGTTTGAGAGCCTCAATTTGCTTTGTAGTTGAAAGACTTTTTATGCATGAATAAGTCTTGTAGTGCACTGTTGACTAGCTTCTGTGATTTTACTACGATAAGTGATAGGAATTACCAAACAGCAGTAGGACTTTTATTTTTTTTTTTACATGAAAAGAATGTGTTCTGTTGACCTAAGACCCACAAATTCTGAGAGGCACCACAGTCCGTGACATTCCAACTTATCTGGTCATGCAACCTCTGACTACATAAAATTCTTTGGCACTTCTTTAGCTTAAATATTTGTGTGCATTCATGAATACAAAATCAGACACAACACAAACAGCAAATTAGAGATAATTATCAATACAGCAACAAAGGGGTTTAGTGTCTAAAATCAAATTCATTTATCAGTTGTTCAATTATGTTGTTCATCAAAATGTGCAAATGCTAATTATTTTGTTTCTTAAACAAATATTTTAATATTGACCTTTACAAAGACAACTGTTGCAAAGATCAGAAATAGAATCCAAATCGTATTTATTGGCAAAGTATGTCATACACACAAGGAATGTGGTTGTTGACAATATACAATAAAAGATTTACAAGACAATATATATATACAGTTTGCCTCTCAGCACCACGGATTCCCGGTTCGAATCCCCATCTGGGTGGAGTTTCCATGTTCTCCCCGTGTCCGCGTAGGTTTCCTCTGGGTTCTCCGGTTTCCTCCCACAGTCCAAAAACATGGATCAAGGTCAATTGAATTCTCCAAATTGCCCCATATAGAGTCAGTGTGTGTGTGCCCAGCGATAGATGGGTCCTGGGTGTATCTGCCCAGTGCCCGAAACTTTCTCCGCTGGATGGGCATGGGGAACCCCGCACGCGACCCTAATATAGGATAAAGCGGAAGATAATGGATGGATATACTGTATATGCAGACTTTAAAATTTAAGAAATGTGTACGTGGTATACAAGGTGCGTTTTTGCTCAATGTGATAATTATTTTTTTAAGAGTTTTTATTAAATATTTATGATGGTGATGGCTTGGGACAAAAATGTCCCTGGTGGTTTTTGTGTTCAGCGCTCAGTAGTGTCTAACAGAGGGGAGGAGTTGGAGGATCTTTTGATCAGGATGGGAAAAATCTGTAATGATTTTCTCTGCTGTTTTTCTTGTCCATAATATGTAAATGTTCAAGTTCAAGTTATTTATTTATAGAGCGCTTTTTACAACAGTACATTGTCACAAAGCAGCTTTACAGAATGAAAAGCCTTTAAACCCCCAAAGAGCAAGCCGAAGCGACAGTGGCAAGAAAAAACTCCCTTTTTAGTTGTTATTCAAGGAAGAAACCTTGGGAGGACCAAGACTCAGTGGGGGACTCATCCTCCTTGAGCGGCCAGGCAGCAACAACAATGTAGGACAGCCATGTACAGATATTAAACAAATGGAAAAACTAACAACTGGAAAACTATATGTGAGTCCATTAGGGGGCGTCCTGCAGGACCGCCAGTCCAATTAATATTCAGGTTCCATCCAGTATTCGTTGGCAGAGCCATGGATGAAGATCTCCAGGAAGCCGGGGGACACCTCAAAAGAAACAGACAAGGAAGGCAGTTAGAGCTAATAATAAAGCACGGCATTTAATTAATGAGTAATTTATTGACACAGTGCAGCATGTGACTCCGGCATCACTGACTAGAGCAGCATAACTAAAAGAGGCAGTTACTGCAGACTCTACATAGCTGAGATGGCGCCCCGGAACAGCATCATTTCAGCGCCACCCCCCCCCCCCCCTTTAATAATGAGGTGGGTGAAGAGGTGAAATGCCAGCATACACTGATCAGAGATTACCCCCCAACACAGCCAAGCCTGAGATCTACATCTTTATCTACAGGGGATTAATTAAACGCAAGATTAAATAAATGTGTTTTTAATTTATTTTTAAAGATTAATAGTGAATCAGAATCACGAACAGTAACTGGAAGGCTATTCCAAAGTTGAGGAGCCTTGTGGGAGAACGCTCTTCCACCAGCAGTAACTTTATTTATTCTAGGAGCTAAGAGTAAACCAGCACCTTGAGATCGGAGCTCACGTGTTGGCTTGTTCTGAAAGGTGGGCAGTGAGACACCATTTTTTTCAGCTGTCCTGATTGTTCTCTGCAGTATGTTTCTGTCTTGTGTTGTGGCTGCTGCAATCCTGATTGTAATTGAGGAGCACAAGACCAATTTAATCACTGCAGTGTAAAACTGCCCAGTGGCAGACTGTGGTTTCTCAGTAGCCACAGAAGAAAAACATCCTCTGTTGGGCCTTCTTGAGAATGGAGTTGATGTTCGACTCCCACTTAACTTTTGCACCAGAGCACCAGCCACTCAACTTCCTGCCGATATGCAGATTTCTGACCATCATGGACAATTCCAATTAGTGAAGTGTCATCTGCAATCTTTAGGAGCTTATCAGCTGGGTCTTCGGAAGTGCAGTCATGATTTGAATGCTTTAAAAAGCTTTAAATACTGCAAATGTGTATGGTTCGTTAGTTTGATACTTTCCAAATAATAAATGTTGTTTATGATTTTTTTTTTATTTATTGTAAATCACTGAATACAATATTCAGGTCATATTTTGAACACTTTTCTATCAACAGTCTCTCTCTTGATTTGTAACAAGCCCCTTGAATGCTACCCATATCTAAATGGTAAATGTTATAATCTGGCACTTTCTATTTCACTTATTTTTGGCAAAGTTGCAAATCGTTTTTTAGGCATGAGCAAATAATGGAAGCAATGAGTCAGTGCATGGCATATCAGAAATGGTGCAAACACAAAGCCTACTTTCATTTTACTTAACACGATAGTGTTCTATTTACTGACATCTTGTGGTGAGGTTTCAAATTGCAATACTAGCCTTGAACAATATTGGTTTATTGATTTATTGTGGATTTGAGTGTATAAACAGCACACAATTGTGCCACCTTACAGACAAGCACGGGTGCAGGCCAGGAGAAAAAATGAAATGTTAGTTGATCAAAATCTTACTAATAAAAGCACTTCAATAGCATATGCCATTTTAACTACTTCCTATAAAAACATTGGGTGCTAGAACAGCGATTGACATGTAACAGTACCACTTCCAAAAGAAATGCATTATTAGCCCCACCTGACTGCCAGGCAGGGTACGGAGGATCAGAAACAAATATTTGAAAATGTAAATAAAAAAAAAGTAAAAGATGGAGAATTTTGACAAAATATAAGTAAAAAAATACTATTACAGTAAATACCTGTTTGGTGCCAGGTGAACAGATAACTGGAATCAAGCATTGAAAATGGATTTTTAGAAGAGACCAAATTAAAAAATAAAGTTTGTTAAAATAATCATAAAATCAATACATTGATAGCTTATAAATGGTTAATTTCTACTACCACACAAGTAAATATACCTTGGACTAAAACCATAGTTTTGGGTGCAATTCTATCATTACACTGCTAAATTTACCGTACCTCAGAGAGCATGTAACCCTACTGGAAATAATAAATAAACAGGCATCTACTTGTATTTATGTGGTGATACTGTAGCTGAACTAGTAAAACACTTTAGTTCACTTGAGAGAACCTAGTTGCTGCAGCCCAGGCACCACATTATAGGAATGCTAAAGGTATGTTATGCTACCACGGCTTATGTCGTACCAATTTCTAACAGCAAGCCAGCGTCTACCACACATTCCATAGTGAGACAGCATGCACCGATTCAAAACATTCAAAACTAAGATGGTAAGAAACCACCTGCAGCAGCGGCACACTGACACATATGGTGGTAAGATGATACAGCATCAAGCTTATGACAAAGTAAGGTTAAGTACGCTTTGTATATTTATACTATAGAAACTATATTTTTGTTTGTCCGGGAAATTCATTTCTTAGTGATTCCAGCCAATAGTCACACAGTGCTCAATGTTAAACGTCTGCATTGTAAAATGTTCAAAAAAAGGAAACATGACACAATATCTTGTGTGCACCACTTAGCAACTTGTGAGCATGGCATGATATTTCCTGCCCCCACATATTCTATCAGGCTCACAACACAAACATAAACTCATGCTCACATATACACATAAAAAATTACAAAGAGTCCAACATTTTTATAAGAAAAGAACATATTAATATTAAAATACAATGATATTGCCATTTATTGGTACCACCATGGGGGAATTTACTGTGTCACATAAGCAAAGGACAGTATTATATAAACTTTAGTAGTATGAGGAAAAGATGCATAGACAACTGAACTGGTATCAACAACTACCAGTATGGCAAGGAATGCAAACCAACAGCAACTGCTTTTTGTGTAGCTGAACCACAAGTAAAGGAAGTATAAAAGTTAAACAAGTTAAGAAAAATGCCCCTTTATTTTTGTTAAGTAAAAGTTAATTATATTTGAAAATAAAATAAAAAAAAACAACTAAGTCTAGTCAACTGCCCAACTTTTCCTTTATTGTATGCGATAATTCCATGCACAACCATGGTTGACTACAAAAACGTTAATCAGTAATTTTGTGAATAATTCTGAGAGACATCGGTATAACATAGGCTATGCTTAATATGTAAACTAGCCCTCACAGGTCATAATATGCAAGGAATGTAAGCTATGAAGTCCCTAAAGCTATTGATGTGCTTAACCAGTGCATTGCAGCAGAAATGTAAAGTATTTAAAATTGTTGTATTTTATTCTTTATATGTTTCTGAAATTAATATTTACATAAATGCTTTGTGGCATTGTACTTTTTCATGACTTATGCAAATATATGTGACCAAGAGCAAGGTTCTCTATGGTGTGTGTGTGTTGTAAAAACATTCTGGACTTCGGTATGAATGTCAGAAAAGACAGAAATGTTTTTATGTTCAGCTCAACCAGCAAAAGAGAACTTTCCAGTTCACTTTTTCAGATTCACACTCGGCTCATGTGTATATTTCCACACTTGGTTTATTCATTGATGAACAAAATTAAAGTCTCATAAACGGCCAGTATGTCAAACCCAAGTCAACTTAAAATGTCCAGACTCTACCAAAACACTGCTTTGTAAAACAAAACCTACAAACAGGAGATGTAGCGGGTCCAGTAGTCTCGCTGTGTATAGAACAAAAAAGAAAGGAAAAAGTGCATGCTCATTTCGTTTACACCATTCTTAAAGGGACAGCACTCTAATCATTGTTCGTTACAATGTACAGACACATGTATTACCTTTTAATATATTCATTCATTCATTATCTCCCGCTTTATCCTCTATTAGGGTCGCGGTGGGGTTCCCCATGCCCATACAGGGGAGAACATCTCGGGCGCTGGGCAGATACACCCAGGACAGGGCGCCAATCCATCGCTGGGCACACACTCACTCACACAGACACACTCTATATGGGGCAATTTTGAGAATTCAATTGACTTGATCCATGTTTTTGGACTGTGGGAGGAAACCGGAGAACCCGGAGGAAACCCACGCAGACACGGGGAGAACATGGAAACTCCACCCAGATGGGGATTCGAACCGGGAATCCCTAGCGCTGAGAGGCAAACGTGCTAACCACTAAGCCACCGTGCTGCCTCTTTTAATACATTTTAATGCAAAAACAAAAACAAGTATATGGCAGTATAGTGTCATTGTTGTGAGATGCCTGTTATTTCCTGTAGAGAAAACATTTTATGGTTTAATAAAAATAACTTTAAGTCAAAATTTGCCTGTAAAAATTTGGGAGACGTCTCTGCTGAAAGGTGCCTATCAGCACATTAATTATTGAAGTGCGGACATCCTGATGTTAGCAAAATTAGCAAAATTTATCAATAAAATTGTGTGTGTATGTATTTGTCTGTGTATATATATATATATATATATATATATATATATATATATATATATATATATATATATATATATATATTTTCATATATATTTCATAGCACATTTCATAGCGATTCGTAGTCCAGGCGATTCGGAATCGATTCAAAATGTTCAATGTTTAAAAATGTTTGTTTTATTTTTGGCGCCCCCTCCCGAGCGTACTGCATATCGCATTATGGATCCACTCAGCCACAGTACAGCAAGCTTGTTAAACAGCTCCCGTTGTATTTCGCTAGCATGCTAGTTAATGCTAGTGGAAAGCGTGGAGCAGGGGGAGTGCGATTCAACCCCCCCCCCCCCCCCCCCGTTAGCGTTAAAAGCCAGTGTTTGGGTTTTAAAGCCAGGAAGAGAGAGCTCGACATGAGCATGACTGTTTACAACGAGTGTAAAATGAAATTGAGGTACTTTGGAAATACGACAAATGTTCGAGCCTGTTTGTCATGACATCAGCCTGAGATAAAAGAAGGTGAAAAGTTAAAAAATATTTTTAATATTTAAAGTTAAGTGGTTGCAATATAGTTTATAAATTTGATATAGTATATAAACAAATATAGTATATAAAAAGACTGAAGTATGTATTTTATTTTTTAATGTTAAGTTTTAAGTCTGTATGGTAAAGTTTTGTATTAATGTTTAGAATTATTTGTTCATTGATGGATGTTTTTTTTTTTTATGTAAGACAAAACCAGGCAGCTAAGCTAACCTAATACTGCTCATTTTAATTTAGCACAATCGTATTTTTATATAAATATAGAATGATGCAAAAAGATTTGATACAGGAAGGAACCTGAAAGTATTGTTTTAAATAAATGTTCTATTGGTTTTCATTGTCGTTTCATCTTGTCAATCGCATAATTTAAACAAGTTTTATAGACCATTTGAACTGAAAAATCGTTTCTGAATCGAAAATCATATATATTTAAGTTTTTTTTGGTGCCCCCTCCTGAGCGTACTAAATATCGCATTACGGATCCGCTCGGCCACCGTGCAGCAAGCTTGTTAACCAGCACCCGTTTTAGTTCGCTAGCATGCTAGTTCATGCTAGCGGGAAGCATGAAGCGGGGGAGAGCGGGATTCGACCCGCACGTCGTAGTTAAAAGTCAGTGTTTGGGTTTTAAAGCCAGGAAGAGAGAGAGCTCGACATGAGAGCAACTGATTACAACGAGTGTAACATAAAATCGCGGTACTTTGGAAATACGACAAACGTGTGAGCCCATTTGGCACGACATCAGCCTGACCTAAAAGAAGTTGAAAAGTTGAAAAATATATTTCATATTTAAAGTTAAGTTTTAAAAATCTAGCAAATGTTGTTGCAATATAGTTAAAGACTGAGGTATGTATTTTATTTTTTAATGTTAAGTTTTGCAGATTTTAATGTTAAAGATTTGCAGAATATAAATGCACTATGACTGTAAAGTCTGTATTTTAGTTTCGATTAAAGGCTAATGTACTGTGATAAACTTTTGTATTAATATATTTGGAATTATTTGTTAATTGATGGATGTTTTTATGTAAGTAAAATCCAGGCAGCTAAGCTAACCTAATACTGATAATTTTAATTCAGCGCAATTCTATTTTTTTTGTATAAATATAAAATTATGCAAAAAGATTTGATACAGGAAGGAACCTTAAAGTATTGATTTAAATAAATGTTCTATTTGTTTACATCATCGTTTCATCTTGTCAATCACATAATTTAAACAAAATTTAAAGACCATTTGAAAATGGTCTTTTCAAAAATCAGTATACCTCTCACCTTTTTTAAAATATATCTTTTCATGGGACAGTACTTGCTTAACTCTTGGAGATTTACTAGAGCTCTACAGGTTGCAACTGAAATTCTTTTTTAATACTCCATGACAACCTCACGGAGCTGGATGCCCCCACAGATGCTCAATAGGGTTTAGCTGCTCCTTGGCGATTTTAACGCTTTTTTTCCCTCAGTTACTTTAGCAAGGCAGTGGTCATAGTGTGTTTGGGGTCATTATCATGTGAGAATACTGCCCTGCGACCCAATTTCCAAAATGAGGGGTTCATTCTCTGCTTAAGCATTTCACAGTACATGTTGGGACTTGGTTCTCTTAATGAACTGTATCTCCCCTCAGCCAACAACACTCATGCAGCCCAAAACCATGACAATCCCACCATCATGCTTGATTGTAGACACGACACACTTGTCTTTGTACTCCTTACCTGGTTGCCGCCACATGCACTTAACATCTGAACTAAATAAGTTCTCAAATATCTTGGTCTCATCAGACCACAGTACATGGTCTCAGTAATCCATGTCCCTGGTCTGCTTGTCTTCAACTGTTTTCAGGCTTTCTTGTGCATCATCTTTAAAAGAGGTCTTCTTCTGGGACTAAAGCCATGCAGACAAATTCAATACAGTGTATTGATAACAACAGATTTACCCCAACTATTCCCCCTTCACACCTGAGGCCTAGTAACACTAACAAATCAGGAAGGAAGGAATTATTCACTTTGGTCATTTTCACAATTCTCACTTTTGTTGCCAGCAGTTTAGACATTAATGAAAGCAAGAAGTTTTACTTTGGATTAATTTGTACAGAAAACATTGTTTCTCAAACCCTTTATATAATTCTTAGAAAATTATAGGCAGAAAGCAATTTACTTTTTTAGAGAGCAATGCCAAACAGAGGCATACATATGGTGCCACAGCACTTGGGCCGAAGTAGGGGCAGAAGAAACGCATGGATTGCTGCTCACCAGAATGCTGGAATAGCTACTTCTCCATATCCCAGTTTAAAGTTGTCCACCATTTACAGGACAGGTCATTCCACAAAGCGAACTTACAAATGTGAACATCACAAGTAAGTAGTTATGAAGAAAACCAACTACACTATAGAAGTATCAAACCTGATCGTTATCTGATTCTGCATCCCCCCCCCCCATTTTTTTTTTTGACAGACCCAGAAATTGCCCATTGCAATTGACATGTTTAGCATTAAGGAGTGAACCCTATGGCAGGCAATAAACATTTGTAGTGTGCATGCTACAAATACAATAAACTTGAGTGCACCAAGATGAGGTTTCGGACCTGGTGCAGTGGCAGGCAATGGTTGACATTAGTTAAAGTCCCAGAAATTGCACTTGCTTTGCTGCCATGATTCGAGTTTGCACAGCTACAAAATGCCAAGTGCATGTGACAAATTTGTTCATTTAGGCACTACCAACTCTCTGGTGGAATTACAATGCATCAGCCTATATATATATATATATATATATATATATATATATATATATATATATATATATATATATCATAGAACACAGGTACGGTATCGTAGTTAGAGGATACTTCTGGCCTCCTTTTACTGTTACATAGAGAAAGATCATTAGCAACATTAATTCCTGGCATATCTACAGGCCTTATCACATCTACAGCACACCCTCACACCACAGTGTAATTATGAAATGGTCATTTTTCCAAAAATACATAAAACTGAAAAAAATCCCCCTGAATAAACTCAATGTTCTTTGTAGTAACATCTTAACAGGATCGCAAAGCCATTCGTCCAATAGAAATCCACGATCTGTGTACTAATTTTGTGTGCGGTGTAAAAAAAAAAGTTCATTTGTATGTGTGTATCATCCCAAGTTTTGTGAAGATTCAAGTCCTTTAAGTTCATTACTGTAGCTCTCCAGCGGTGTTTCAAATGGGAAGCTGGGAAAACTTCTTGACACAGTGCAACATGTGACTCTAGAACTATTGTCTAGAGCAGCATGTCTAAACAGGGAAGATACTGCAGATCACCTAGTCAAGGAAGCGTTCTTGAATAGCTGCATCTCTTTACTAGTGGTGAGCTTGGTGAAAAGGTGAACTCACTCTGCAATGAGTTGTTGAAAACAAGAACGCTAGAATACAGCCATATACAGTATGTATGCCCACAGGAATTCATTTTAGTTTTTTTGTATGCTTATGATCTCTAGCTCTTCTCATGCAAGCTTTCAAATAATGATAAGCCTGTATACAAAAAAAGATTTAATTTTATTTTTTGCAATATATAAATAATTTTGACATTGTTAATAAGATAATCTAAACTTTCAGTCAGTTTTAAATTGATGTTTAGTTTTACTTTTAAAATGGCCTCAGCCACAGAATGCATTTTATGATGCATTGATTTAAAGAATTGACAGTTAATTGTTTGTGTGTTGTCACTTGAATCTTCCAAGACTATGCATAACTGATAATGCATGACAGTAGTTTTACGTGTGATGGGTTTAATGAGCATGATGTTTCAATCTTACTGATCAGGAACACTGAAAACCATAGCAGAAAAAAACGAATTTAATTGTATTCAAGGTACAACTGTGATTTGTCTAAGTAAGTTGTTTATTGGGATTAGGATTGCATTAGGAAATATAGGCCATTACATCAAATATGTAAAAATAATTACAAATTATTTTAAAAAATAGTGTACTTCATAATGAGAAAATTGTTCTGAAGGCTTTTCCCCCCTAATTTTTGCACTTATACAGTAACAAGCACATCAAGGAACTGTAGGCAGCAGAGAGTAGACATGAACACAGAAGTAGTTTGTTAAAGAACAAAAGGATCTTCTTATACATGTGGTGTGAGGACAAACAGGCTCTAAGCACAGATAGAAAGTACACAAAAAGCACAACTACAGCAACTGTTAAACAGCTGCAAAACATTGAATAAGGGGTGTAAACCAGACAAAAAAATGACAAAAGTCAAGAACTGAATCATGCAACTACACAGCAATTGATAACACTGATACAACAGCATACCATAACCAATGTTTACTTTTCCATTTATTGTTAATAAGACTGAAAACAGGACATGACATTTTTCTATTAAACAAAATCAGTCTTTCAAATCATGTACAGGGGTGCTTAAAATTTGTGACCCTTTAGAATTTTGTATCTGATTACAGTTGTGATCAAATTTATTCAACCCCCACTGAAATAAAGTGTTTTGGCCAGTTTGACATTGATTTGGATCATTTCAGTCATCTTATTTACAATTATATCAAAGAGGCACTTATAAATTAGACAAATATAACATAATATTTATGATGGAATAACCACAAATGTCTTTACTGTGCTCACATCATTATCAGTTTTATTCAACCCCCTAGTGACATTATTTTTCAGTACTTAGTACAACATCCTTTTCCAGTTATGACAGCTTTCAAGCGTGAAGCATAGCTTGACACAAGTGTCTTGCAGCGACCTATGGGTATCTTAGCCCATTCTTCATGGGCAAAAGCCTCCAGTTCAGTCACATTCTTAGGCTTGCGCACTGCAACTGCCTTCTTTAGGTCCCACCAGAGGTTCTCAATTGGATTTAAGTCTGGTGATTGCGATGGCCACTCTAGAATGTTCCAGCCTTTCATGTTCAACCATGCTCTAGTGGACTTGGATGTGTGCTTCGGATCATTGTCCTGTTGGAAGGTCCAACGTCTCCCAAGCCGCAGGTTTGTGACTGACTCCATCACATTTTCCTCCAAGATCTCCTGGTACTGAAGGGAATTCATGGTACCCTGCACACGTTGAAGCTTTCCTGTACCATTAGAAGCAAAACAGCCCCAAAGCATAATTGACCCCCCGCCATGCTTCACAGTAGGCAAGGTGTTCTTTTGTTCACAAGCCTGGTTCTTCCTCCTCCAAACATAGCGCTGGTCCATTGTCCCAAACAGTTCTAATTTAGTTTCATCTGACCACAGTACACTGTCCCAAAACCTTTGTGGCTTGTCCACATGACTTTTGGCATACTGCAGTCGACTTTTCTTGTTCTTTGGAGTCAGCAAGGGGGTGCGCCTGGGAGTTCTGGCATGGAGGTCTTCGTTATGCAGTGCGCGCCTTATTGTCTGAGCTGAAACTTCAGTGCCCACATCTGACAGGTCTTTTTTCAGTTCCTTAGCAGTCACGCGGGGATTTTTCTCCACATTACGCTTCAGGTAGCGCACAGCAGTCGCGGTCAGGATCTTCTTTCTGCCACGACCAGGTAACGTTTCCACTGTGCCCTTTAACTTGAACTTGCGAATGATACTTCCGATAGTGTCTCTTGGAATATTTAACAACTTCGCAATCTTTTTATATCCATTGCCATTCTTGTGAAGAGCAATAACCTCTTCTCTTGTCTTCTGGGACCATTCTCTTGCCTTCACCATGCTTGTAAACACACCAGTAGATGTCTAGAAGGAGCTGAGTATCACAGTCCTTTTAAATCTGCCTAATTGGTGCTTATCATGCTTGATTGCTGCTCGTTGACATCCACAGGTGTTTTCAATACCTGATTGAAAACACTGGAATGAACCTCTGTTCTTATGAGTGGTAGTTGTAAAAGGGTTGAATAATTGTGTCAATGAAGAAATCACAAAAAGGCCATTTAATACTTTATGACAAAAACAATTGATGCTATCTTAGTTGCATTTAGTTCTTTAACAAGTCCTTGTAAGATTTCATTATGAACACAATTACAAATGTGCACTGAATTCCATAAAACCCTTCGCAGCATTGGGGGTTGAATAAATTTGATCACAACTGTAAATATGAACGAAAACATAAAAAATTCCTAAAAAGTCCCTAAAAGTAGATAAAGAGGACCTGGTTAAACAAATTAGACAAATATTGTACTTGGTAATTTATTTATTGGTTTTGGATTAAATGGATAGTTTTATGTTTTGAATAAAGAAAAACACCACATTCCGACATATGAACTTTATCCTATCGGTGAAACCTGGTAGTAGTAGTATCATGGTTTGGGCCTGTTTTGCTGCATCTGGGCCAGGACTACTTGCCATCACTTATGGAACAAACTGAATTATATCAGAGAAAAATGTTAAGACATCTGTCCATGAACTGTATCTTGAGAAAACAGAACTACAGCACTAAATTATCAAGCTTTGTATTAAATATGAAACTTTCTTTACTCAAACAGTAAATTTAAAAATTAATAGCATGGCAAATATTGACATGTTCTTGGCTACATCAACAATGATTAATGATGCATTTTGATTGTAAACCTGTATCCAAAACATTTTTCACACCACATTCCTTTGACATCATATCATACCTGGTGCATTGTCACTATTGATATTGAATAGTTCATTTGGACCCCGAGGTACTTTCTCTTGGGAATGTGACTTTTGTTTTGATTTTATCATGTTGAAGCCTGTTTATGAAAGCTAGTGTTTTTTTTTTTTTTTCTTACCCTGTTTATCACCAAGCTTTATGTTTAGAATTTTATCTCATTTATGCTGATCACCATTTCTGTCAGTAGGGCTGAGCTCTCTCTACTGCCTGAGGAGTGATAGGACTAGAAGCAAGCTGACAGTCTCTTTTGAGGAGATCTTTTTTAGATATGTTAGTAAAAGTTCAGATACTTTTATAGTTAATGCTATAGAAAAGAAAAACAAGCCAGTCTTTGAGCGATGTTTAATGTATTATAATACCTCTGAGACATATTTTTGTATTTTTTATTTGTTTTTAACTGCAGTTACTAACAGCAATTTATGTGTATTCAGATTATTAAAATAATCTATAAGATGGTCATGGTAATATGTGTATATGTATGTGTGGGTGAATGTGTGCCCAGTGATGGATTAATGGGCATATACACCTGGGCAGATACACCTAAGACAGGGCATTTATCCATCACTAGACACACATTCACTTACAGACATAAACATGTTTGACTGTGGGATAAAACGGGAGAACCCTGATAAAACCCACATGGACACGGGGGAGAACATTTGTGTCACCCATATGATCTGTAAATGCATACATTGCAATAGATCATGGATGACAGCAAAATTTTATGTACTTTTCTGTTCAATTATAAATCAATATCATGTGCACTTTTTTTTTTTTTTTTTTTTTTTTTTTTTTTTTTCCCTTAGCTGCTTTTCATTTAATATCTTCATATTTAAGCAAATTCTCAATGATTGCAATTGTTATTCCTTATAAACACAATTAAAGTGTCAAATTTAATAGAAAATTTAATAGGTTTTACAAATTTACTAGGCACAAAAAATCTAAATCAACCCTTTATTTTTGGTTTTAAATAAAGCACCCAGTTTCCTGTCAGTTGGTCATTAAAAAAAGTTTCAAACGTAATAACTAACTCTGTCGTGATTGCAGCAATGTGAATTATTGTCTGAGAACCTAAAAAGCTTTTTTTTTCTTTTTCACAAACCAAAAGCAACAAAGCAACAAATAAATAGTAAGTGTATAAGTCAATAGAAATGTATTCATTTTATTTACATACTGTATGTAATGTGCCTGTCTGTTGTGAACATTGGTTGTAAGTAAAAAATGTTCTATGGAAAGAAATGGTGCTTAGGTTATAAATAAAGTGTGCTTCACTAACATTAATCTCATTAAAAATTCCTCTAAAGATACATTTACGTTGTCAATATTTTTGCAGAAATATTTCAAAATTAACAGACTCAGTTCAATACAATAATATTTGGTGATAACAGTGGAACTAACAAAAAACAAATTTAAATTGCTAATCTAAAAAAGAAAAATCTCAATAAAATCAATAAACATCAAGCTTTAACCAGTATTTTTTAGGACTGTTACAATTTTAGCAGTAAACTGGAATCCACTGGTCAGTATTTACTGCTGAAATTATATTATCTTAAATTTAGCCCCAATGTACAAATACTAATACTTTAATCTTAACACACCAAAGCAATATTTACCAAGCATGTTTTTTAAGTATTTAATTTATTTGTTCATTATGTTCCGCTTAGTCCTCTGCTAGGGGTTGCATGGGGGGGTTCCCCATATCTATTCAGGGAAGAGAGTTTTGGGCGCTGTGCCGATATGCCCAGGACAGGGCGCCAATCTATAATTGAGCATACTCACACAGCCACACACACAAACACACACTATATGGGGCAATTTAGAGCGTTCGATTTACATTAAATCCATCTTTCTGGACTGTGAGAGGAAGCCAGATGACCCGGAGAAAACCCATGCAGACACGGGGACAACATAGATACGCTACGCAGATTGGGATTCGACCTTGGACTCCCCAGTGCCGGGAGATGAACATGCTACCACTAAGCCACCATGCTGCCCCTAAATTATTTTATTTTTAGTATATATATACCACTGGCAACATCCTTTTACTTGCTGTACTTGGTCTGCTACAATTTAAAATAGTCTAGTAATCCATGTGGAAATTTATGTGCTAAGATAAGACATTTCGTAGCATGCAATAGGATCATGTATCTGGTTTTACTTTTAAATTAATCTTTGTGAAAGTCTGAAACAAGGAGGGTAAATGCAGTGAAAGCACTTTAAGCACATCTTTGAAGCCACACCTTCAAAGATGAGACAAAAGCAAGTAAACTAAAGATAATGATCACATCCAAGAATGTTTATAGTTTTCAAAAGACACAAAGAATGCAAGCAAAGGAAATCCTATGTTGTGTTTCGATTACTAATGTTTTGGGCAGGGTACAGGAGAGATGGAGATTTTCTTTATGACAAACACAACAAAATTAAGATTATTAATTTATGGGGGTTGCCCCAGTCACCTTACAAGAGTAAGGTTCTGTTTTGTTCTTCTCAATCTCAGTTTTCATGTGTCCACAAATACATGTAAATTTGAACTGATCCAGCTATTATTTAAATGAGCTTTGGGTGTGACAAATATGTTTAATCGGGATTGTTAGGGCTGTATGTCTCTGACATTGAAACTGGAAAAGAACCAGGTTTTTCCTAAACTGTTTTAATGAAGTTGGAAGCATATATTTGCTTAAAAATCCTTGCGTTTTTGTAGTATTAACATTTAAAATTTAATTAAAGGGGTGTAGCATAATCAATAAAAAAAAAACAAAAGGGTAGTCATATACTTTATGCATTTATGACATATTTGCAGGGCTGTTTGATAGTTATTGATATTATTTAAAAATTGATTTACAAATGTATTTAGTTCATATGTTTTTGTGATCTATGAAAGAGCAGATATTGCACAAAATTATCTAAAACAATATTTTATATGGATCATTAGGAATTTTGAATTTATTCAGTCTTGCATGCCAATTAGGATAATGTGCATGGTTATAACCCCCCAACCGAAGAAATATATGTGCTGTGTGCATTTCCAGAATCTTCCTTTGTGTCTGCAGATTGCATGGAGCTGCAAATTGCCAGCAATTTATCGTTCTCCTCTGAAATGGTGCACACACTGAATGACCGTTTCCATGGAGATTAAGAGGAGAATCATGTCATCTGCTTGTGTGAATTGCCTGTAGGCTGTTGGTACCAGCACAGTGGCATCAGGATGCTCAGATAAAACAAAAGCATCAGTTAAATTTTTATCATTTCATTACCACAAAACACTTCACTTTTATTTATCTACCAAAGGAATTATTTATATGCTTATAATGGTTCTAAATGTTTTCAGTGTTCTAAGTGTTGTGATTTGCACCATATTTTACCAGTTATGGTATAGGGTGCTGCAATTTTTAGGGTTTTCACCCATAATTGTGATTTAAAATATTGTAATGTAATAATTTATCGTCTCATCCTCACTGGACATTATAATGTGCTTTTAAGGTTTAATACAACTATTATTAAACTAAAAATAATATTTTTTTACTTTAACTGAAATATGTAGCTTGTATTCTGAATAAAGTCAAAGCAGGGGACACCTGTGTAAGAGACACTCAGTCAAGATGTAAATTTGGTTGTTATTGCTACTGAATAAATTTACTTTAGTTATATGCATGTTCAACACATGCATCGTCTTTTTAAATATAAGCTTTTGGATGAACCCATGGCCAATAGGGGTGTAGTTATTAATCAATTCAAATTGATGCAATGATTATACAATTGATGATTCGATGCATCAGTGCCTCTGAAAGAGTATTGATAAATTTTTATATTGCCACTTTTTTTTTATTTATTTATTTTTGGTCACTATATTTAACGTGATGCTCTGACTTATGCAAACTACCTACTCTAACGTTATGGGTAGTGCTACTTTATAATTGTCTTCCAACTTCCCTTATACTTCGCGAGATGGAGAAGGCAAAGAAAATGTTACACACTCCAGTTGGCTTAAAGTTATGAGTTTGGAAGTATTTTGACTTCAGATAAACAGATGGAGCAATGCCAATAAGTTTGTTGTAAATTGTTGTCTTAAAAAAAATATAGAATCAAATTTTTATGAAGGCTTTGATTTACACTGCTAATGGTCGTTAAAGTATGTAGCCATCTGCACTTGTAACAACATTCCTTCCTATGGGAAGTATTTTTAATTTGTGTTGTACTAGTAGGAATTTGTGGCAATTCAGTCTGTGATGTCTGGAAATGCCTTAAAATAGACGTTCTGATACCCACAATGTGTTTATCTATGCCACACCCTAACCAAACCATGTCTTTTTGTCTCTTGAGGACATTCAATTACTGTAACATAGCTACAAATTTCTTGTTGTAAAAACCTATGACATATGTGCATTGGTAGTCTAGATTATGCGGAGTATGAATTCAAACTAAATAGCAATGATTTATTAAATGTCTGAATTTCTTTGTGGCCATTTGGGTTTTAGGATGTGTAATAAGAGTAAGCACTGCTTTTACACAAGCATGCCTTCTTTATTTTTCTGTTAGTTATTTGAATTCTTGGTGCCATGTCATGTCATTAGATGAAAAATAAAGTTTCATAATTTATAAATTTGAATATTAAAATGTAAATGAAAATTAAATGAAAAATTAAAATAACAATAGTATAAAAGAGTTGCATAATGACAGATCTCTACTAGTATTTTTGAAGTGTATGTTTTGTGTCTAATTCCATTACAGTTACATTTATATTGTACACATTTATTATGCACCATTTAGAGAAACAAGTAATGGTACTAAAATGGCTTTTGTGTTGCCTGCATTCCTAACTAATAGTGGGCAGGTCTAATTATGTAAGCATGCCGCAACTAATGTAGGCATGCTAAAAGAGAATTTTGTGTGTTCTCTACAGGGAATTAAGGACTGAGCTTTGATTATGGCACATAAGCTTTTCTTTCATGTTTAACTTTGAAACAACCAGGTGGCAAATGAGAGAAGCCACTCCATCATGTCAAGCATGAATTCTGTTGTTTGTTCATCTTGGAATATACATTCTATGAGTTTGCATTCTATTAAGGATTTTTTTTTCTCTCTTTTAAGAATTGTTTATTAATACTATATTTTGCTACATTTCAGAAATACCCACTATTTTAATATTTTATGAATGACTGTAATTTTCCAAAAAGTAATTTTCACATCTCTAGAATTGTTGTTCTTTTGGTAAAACTATGATGGCAGCAGTTGACAGTGAAGACAAGATCGGGCAGGACCAGTGTTTTTGAAGTAACCTCATGAGGTAGTGTGTTAGAAAATTCAGTCAGCTTGTACAGACATGCCAAAGTTTTCACACAAAATGACAATGCGATAGAGAATGATATAAACACTTTGTTTTAACACACAAGCATTTATGCCTCCTTTAACTGTTTAAGCAAATGTGCTTGTAACTTATATAAAAGTCTTACACTGTTTTTTTTTTTTTTTTTTTTTTGTGGAAATAAATGGTGTTTAATGCATTCTGTAAGACATTCCCTCATTTCATTAATTTCTTCTGCATGTTGTCAATAACCCTTTCATTATGTCCTAAAACTGCTTTAGTTGAAGTACTCCCTGAAATCCCTGTAAAGCGAATACAACAAATACTGCTAAAACATAGAACTTTGGGTTAGACTCAAAATGCAAACCTACACTGAAAACTGAGCTATTATACCTCAAGATGCCTCATACTACTTGGTCGTATACATAGGAGAAATTCAGTAAGCAGGGCAGCCACATAATTCATTGCTGCACAAGTCAAATTGGAGCTAGGTCTAATGTGTAATATACATTTAACAAGTCAGAACTCCAAACACACAACGACTACATTATATCTTTTGCAAACATTCTTATCCAAAGCGATCCCACAAGTATTGAGTTTAAGAGTGCTGTGCTAATTTTGGTCATACATTTTTGTTCATAAATCAGCAATGGCTGCCCTTGAAAATAACATTTTTGAAGTTATTTTCATATTTTTACCAACATACAAACACATAATTGTGGAAAACTATATAGACAGACCAAGTTGGAAAAATGTATTTCAAGGAAGCAATTTTTTGGTCCACAAATTTAACAAATGACAATAATTTGAAAGGTGGGACGTGAGAAAAAGAATATTGTTTGTATTTTATTTTCAGAACTGTTGAGCACCAAAATACATCAAATTCATCTCTTGGAATTCATCAGAACTGACTGACGTTTGCTATACATTAATGTAAGATGCACCAGACATTAGGTACAAATATAAAATCAGTATTTTAGATTCATGGATGCAATCTGTAAAACTTAATCTCATATTTTGAAATATGTAAATGTGACAATCAGAAACTAAATTTGTGTTCAAATCTCACAAAATCACCAAAATTCTGTGTGAATGGCACGTCCTCATCACCAAACAACTGCTTTACACCAACCAAAACTTATGGCATTTCATGCACCTAACAGCGGGGCCATTCAGGACACGCATAGATCAATGTATATAAGCGAGATGCTCTGACTAATTATTGGTTTCAGATGCGCCACAGGTGTGGCAAATTATTGGCACATCAGTGCCAGCCAGTTTGCACCTGTTTTGCTCTTGTTTTGATGCCATACATTATCACAGTTTCCTACGTCATCTATTTTTTTTTTTGTTCCTTTAAATGTGGTGGAAACACATACATTTTGATTGTGATGGCTCCATTTTAATCTCCCTTTTAAAGGCACAATTATGTTGACTGATTACATTGTCAAAATACAAAATTATATAATTTATCTTAAATCTCCATGTATGCAAACTTAGATCTCACCTCTAGTGCAATTTTTGCATATTGCATGTCAATTTTACATTAAGTCCGATATGCTTTTATTAAAAAGATGTTGTGCTTGTTTGTCATTCCATACTATTAACAACAGGGGGCAGAATCTAGAGGCTTCTAACAACACACCAGTCCTCTGATAACTATAGGGCTTTTATGATCATTTGTAGTTTCATACTGCTTTTCCTATTTAACTGTAAAAGTCACTCAAAACAATAACAATCATTTTAACAGGCAACACAAGCAATTCAATTATTTGAAGTTTTGGATGTTAATGCTAAAAAGCAGCTTCTGCTTTTACAGTTCACTGTGTTGCTTTTACTGGATTCTTTTAGTATTATCTATTTTGTCATTTCCATTTGCTGTTCAATATGTTTTCTTATCTGACTGAATAAAGAGCACCATTATACCATATATTATGTGCTGGCTTGTACAATAAGAGCACACTCTAAATGCATGCATCTTACATGGTGCGACTAGCAACCAAGTTGAGTTAAATTACTAAATCAGAGCCGGGCAAACCAGCCTAATGTCAGAATGATTCAATAAAACAGTAGCATATAACATATACAGTAGTATTGTATATAATCAAATGTACATAATATTCATAATATAGCATATAACATTACACATAATAAACTATTAATACCTTCAATACAAAAGTTATATATTTTTTGACAGTTTAAATTTATTATTGAGCCAATAATAAAAACATCTGTTTAATTCTATTTTTCACTTGACATATATTACAATGAGGGTAAGAGCCTTTGTGCTTTGTGTCTTAAGCTAACTGTTGTTTAAAGTTCTGGATTGTCCTGTGAGGATGTGTGGAAGATAAAGTTATTTATAAATGCTTCCTACTTTTTCAGCCTTTCACTAAATCATGCTGGTAAAATGCTGTTCATCTTTACATATTTAAAAATATACAGTAGCCATGAAGTCAAAAGCATGAATTTTAATGGAATTTATACAAAACCTTTTCTTTTTGCTAAACACACAATGTGGCTTGGTAATGCCCCATCTGGCAGTGGTAATCAAACATGGCAAGACAAGTTTTCCTAACAATAACCTTCAATTAACCATTAATTAACCATTGGTTTCTTCTTCTGTGACCACCCCCTGATTTGTCGTACAGTGTTTTTCTTACTGATTCTTCTGCTCTCTTTATCTCTAAACGTCCCTCCCTTCCTTTCACTCTCTTCTTCCCTCCCCTTCTCTCCCATGCCTCCCTCTCTCAGTCTCCCTCCCTCCCAGTGTTTGGCTGCTAGGGAAAGCGTCTCCATCAGTACCATTTAGACTGACTGGCGCAACTAGTAAGGCTGTGTTCAGTCAATGGTCAGAAAGTGCTGGCATTCAGAATAAAATCACCAGGATCTACAGATAACCCACCACTTACTCCTCAATAGTGAAAGCTCCTGATCTGTGGAGTGAGTTTAAGTTGCAGCTGGAACGCGTGAAGAGAAGCGCATCCTGAGTAGTTTTCTTCTCCTGAACCACTGGCTTTGATTTCATGTTGGACTAAGTGTGTGATAGCATCTTTTGCTCAAAATGAGTGAAGAAGCTAAGGGTACCAGCAAAACAACCCACCGCAAAAAGAAAGGCAAAAAGGTAAAAGCTGCGAAAGGTTCTTTCAGAATTAGAGTAATCAATTTCTGATAAATTACAAAACAGTAGTTTCCTATCTTTTTGTTAATATTCAGATTTCAGTGGTGGGGTCTGTCATTTCTACTTAAAGCCTGAACCTCAAAACATATTCTTCCTTCCTGGAAACCAAGAAAGGGTGTGCTCTTCATGACATGGTTTTGTTTCGAAGAGGCTGCTCCAGCTAAGGGGTACACTAAGGTCTTTGCCTAACCAGAACAAGAAATGCTTGCCGCTTTTTATTAGAGTTTTCCAAGGAGACTATTTTTATTGCTATTTTGACTATAACCTGTCATAGAGAGCCTGGAGTCTTATAATTGTTTTTTTTCGGGTTTCTTAATCCACGTTTGTCCCACTTAATGTTTTGACACGCTTTCAAAATGACAGCTGGGGCTTTGCCTCATGTCAGAAGAAGATGACCAGAGAGAATAGTATTAGACAATAGGACTTTTCTTTGTTTGTGCCAAGCCTGTTCTTTTGTAAATAGATCCAGAGTGGAACCTGCCTCCTACTCTCTCTTTCAATCTATTGCTTTCTCGCTGTCTTTTTCGCTCACGCTGTCTCTCTGTACTCAGGCAGTATAATCAGCTTAATTGCAGCCATTCAGGAGTGTTAGAACAGCTTTATGTGAGTCAGCTTTGAGAGTCAGCGCTGCCTGGTACTCAATGCTGCTAGCAACTTCAGAGAGCCATTTGTAAAAATCCTTTTGTGTGGAGCAGGCTGTTGTCAGCTGTATTCATGTTGAATAATATTTTGGTATATAATGTTATTGTCTTGTCTGAAATATTGTTTATGTAGGAAATTTAGGAGGTGTATGTATGTGGGGTTTTTTTTCACCTGTTTTTTTTTTTTTTTTGTCAGTACAGCACCCCTCAGTTGATCTATTACATTTCAACCTGTTGCCAAACACAAAGAATCTAAAACATCTCTAAACCTGGTTAGAAGCAAGTAAAACCATATTTCAGTGTACGCATTAGGTTTAGGGGACTTTTAATCACTTAATGTTTCTTTTTTATTTGGCTGTATCTATTATATATGTACTGTTAAAAAGGATGGACCCATTTCAGAAAAAAAACGTGTTTTATTAGTCAGCACTTAGAAATAATCATTAAAATACTGACACATTCTGGTATACAATGGCTCAATTACAACCCATTAAGGACATGGGTTCAGTACTGAGAGAGCTGCTTTTAATGCTTTTATAGCTGGAGCACAATGGCATTGCAAATTGTATGCACATCCTTTTTTCCCTTTATTTTTATCAAGAAGTGGTGATTTTAGAAATTACTTCATTTACAAGAACAAAAGACTTCTTAAACATTAGAATGTCATTTGGAAGCTTTCTGACGACGGAGATTAATTTATTACAGAATTAACATTCTCAATTTTGGCAGTGAATTGTCTGATTTGGTTTAAAAATAGCTTTTTAAAATTGATTGGTTTTTAGCTACTGGAAAGAAAATTCAATACAATTAAATTATATTATCTTTTTTTTTTTTTTTTTTTTTTTTTTTTTTTTTGACTCGCTCTCACTCATGCAATTTTCATATAGAGATCTAATTTTAAACACAGACAGGCAACATGGCTGGCTGCCCCTCCCACATGTTGATGGAGAGAAAATGGCTGCGTGGTGATCCAACCCAAACGTTTAGAGAAAGCGGAAGGAGGAAAGGAGGAAGAGGATGTTGTAGAGAACTAGCAGGTCTTTCCAGGCACTAATATCACAATGAAGAAATGAAAAGTCTGTGATGCCAGATTTAGTAAAAGTGATTAGTCCTAGGGTGTGATTATTTGTGAGTGATGCTTACAGCAGTGAGTCCACACTTTTCTATGAGTCCAAGCACCCTAAGGTGGTCCTAGATCAGTTATACAGGGTAAGCCTAAGAGTCTTGTGGACGTTCAAAGCGCCATGAAGACACAGCCACAGTTCAGCTTTGAATAATGAACACATCTGACAGGGACAGTGAACAGGGACCTGAATAAGTAGCAGGTGTGTAATGGCTGTAGCCATGGCGACCAGAGGCCTCCTGAGGAGAGTGAGAGAGCAAGAACGAGTCGGGCGAGTAAGCGGTAGAGATGCAAGAGCAAGAAATGTCTGTTCCTAGGAATCCCAGTTGACAACATCGGTCTATATTTGTATGCTGTGTATTTAACTAGGTAATTGATAGTGTTTCCGGTAATATCGTTTCCGAAAATGAAATTATTTACACTTTATTTACATTTATTTAATATGTTTTTTGGCAATCACAAGGGCCAACTTGATATTATCAGAAAATGGGTCATTATTTAAAAGTGACCTAAAATAATTGAATCTTGAAAATTTATTGTCAGTAGCTCCTAGAAATTACAACTAGATGTATACTACAATGACATCTGGCTAAGAAACAACTTTTTACTCCTGTGTTTATTTTGAGATTAAATCTCCACTTCTTTCTACTATCATTTAATTTCAATTTGGAAACCAAAGTTTGGGATTTGGTTGCATGTGTTGTGTTTTTAATAATCAAAGATTTAAATAAGAAAATCTAAAACTCCTTATTTATATTATGTGCTTATAATGTTAATATCTTCTTAAACAACATTTTAGAGAAGTACATTTTTTAAAAATATGCTTTGTTAAGTTTTTATTTATTTTATTAAAAAATGGTTTATTAAAATATCAATAATCAATAGTGAATTAATTTTACTCTAAATAAAAATTGAGACCTTATGATTATAAATATATAACTTCAACACATGGAAGTAAGTCCATCCATCCATTATCCTCCGTTTTATCCTCTGTTTGGGTTGCTATGGCGGGGGGGTTCCCCATGCCCATCCAGTGGAGAACGTTTCAGGCGCTGGGCAGCTACACCCTGGACAGCGTGCCAAATTGTCGCTGGGCACACACTCACTCACACAGACACACACACACAGAAACACGCTCAATACGGGGTAATTTGGAGAATTCACTTGACCTTAATCCATGTTTTTGGACTCTGGGAGGAAACCGGAGAACCCAGAGGAAACCCACGCCGCTACAGAGAGAACATGGAAACTCCACCCAGACTGGGATTGTAACTGGGAATACGTAGCGAGAGGCGAGTGTGCTAACCAATAAGCCACCATGCCCCCCACATAGAAGTAAGTATTTTTCAAAAAAAAAAAAAAACATGCATCAGTAATTTACATCCTGCAATTACTAAAGCAATAAGGCACGAGAGGGCATGCATCATTGTGAATAAATCACTGGACAGTTGCGTTATTAGGCATGATTTAAAATTTTTGTATTGTATTTCAGGCATTGATACAAATGTGAAGCAGTCAGAGATGTGCATTATTGTCAATAATGTCATGCTCGAACAAATGGCTTAGCCAATCATATTTAAGGACCGAAACTACCCATTTATTAACCAATATTATAAAGTAGTTCTGGTCCTTCAAAGTGCTTTGAAATAGTAGTTATTTCTTACTTAAAGTCTTGTTTGCCTGCTATGCTGGAACCACATCAGTTCACTTATCATAGCAACAGATCTACTGAGGATGCCATTTCCCCAGCACTAAATTGACCGACCTGGGGTGTGGTCAGAACTTAGTGCAGCATTCAATAATGTGATTCCCTTCATGCTGAAATTCAAGCTTAACCATCTAGGCATCAGCACATCACTCTGCAATTGGATTTCAGACTTCCTGACCAGCAGACCCCAGTATGTTCACTTAGGCAACCTCTTTTCATCATCCATCACCCTGAAGACTGGCATTCCACAAGGCACACAAGGCTACAGTGATTGGCCTAATCAGAGACAATGATGAGACTGCCTACAAGGACAAAGATCAACATCTTTCTTCATGGTGCTATGACAATCTGGCACTTAACACCCAGAAAACAAAGGAGATCAACAAAGATGGAGGCTTCATGAGGACTAGAAGCCAAGCTCACACGCCATCTACATCAGTGGAACTGCAGTGGATCAGGTGTACATATCCAGTGATCTCACCTGGTCCATCAAAAAGGCGCAGCAGCGATTTTACTTTCTGTGGAGCATCAAGGAAGTCCACCTGTCTCCCAGAAACCTTGGTGAACATTTACAGCTGTACCATTGATAGCATACTGATCAACTGTATCTCTGCACAGTATGGCAATTGCTGGGCTGCAGAACACAAAGCACACCAGCATGTGGTTAAAATGGCACAGCGCATCACAGGCACCCAGCTACCCACCATCCAAGGCCTTTATCACAAAAGCTGCCTGGGCAGGGTGAGTAAAATCATCAAGAATATAACCCTTCTGAATCATAAGCTTTTTTTCTGAGGCGGTTATCCTGATGAATGCTACATAGTCACTTTAAAAAACATTGCACATGCCACTTTTTAGCTATATATATCTATCTATCTATCTTACATCTGAGTGGCTGAGCTGTTTGTCCAGCCGTAATGTTCTTCACAATAATTCACACCTCTGACCGTTTCACATTCATATCAATGCATGAAACGTGTGAACCTTGTAGAATATTACTTCAAATTATGTACCATTAATGTAAATATGATTTTGATATAAACAGCAAGCCATTTTTCCAACCAGCACTAATCCATTATGCCATTGCTTAGCAACCAATGTTTAATTTAAAAACTGTACTAGATTACGTAGCAGAGGACCAGTTTATTAATAATTTAGCTTTAAATAAACACGTTTCATAAATGAAACCTTGTTTTTTTTTTTATTATAATGGTGTTTTCTAACTGTTTTATAAAAACAATAAGATGCTCGACATTGTGCATTATTGGGAATAAATCACGGGAAGGAGGTGTAATCGCACTCCACTATACATTGTGTCTAACAATATATAATAATGTCATATTCTTGTGCTATATTGATTTACTAAGTACTTTATTTATATTCAAACAGCATCTAATCTTACGTCTCTTGGAGTCTCCTGATTGAAAAATACAAAGCTCAAACTTTAAGATGATTTTTGTACAAAATCTCTACAAATCCCTAGGCAGGATGACTACAGTTTCATGAAATGATTTACACAAATCCAAAAAAAAAGTTGGCCCCAACCTGGCACCAATATATATATATATATATATATATATATATATATATATATATATATATATATATATATATATATATTCACAATAAATTGGAGTACATTTAAAATATAAAATCAACATATAAAAATATCAGCAATTATTTTGAGGTAAAACAGAAGTCCGATTGAAGAGCAAAAAGAGAAAAAAGGTGCTAGCCTTCATGAGTTGAATGGCTACAAAACAATGCCTACTCACCTAAAATGCTCTCAAATCTAATATAATTAAAACTAAAAATGAACATGGACCCAAGTTTGTCCCCACCAGCACACACACACACACACACACACATCCTGTTCTAGATCCTCATACATGGTTGTTCACAGAGAGAGCCAAATAATCCAAACATCCTGTGAACCTCAAAGTGACTCTATACCCAGGATGACATTTTCCATCCGGAGTGGTCATTCTAATTAGGGAGCAATACAGGAAGTGTGTCTTGGCAGCAACGAACTGATGAAATTTGAACTAGGCAGAGATACATGCCTGGCATATTGGTTGTTTGAATAACTCTTACAGTGTATCATGACAGATGAAACCATTAATTAACCAATAGTATTGCACTCTGACAAGTTTTTTAAAAAAGTGCTGTCTGGCACAAAGTTAAATACTGAGATTGGAAGGCTAAGACAGTTGTAACTAACACAGATTACTGTCATATGCTTGTGCAAATAAAAAAAAATATGCTTGCTAATTCAAACGGTTTGTTTGCAAGTGGCTAGCCCGTTTTTGGGACAGAAAGCAAAATTTGTGTATACTTGCTTTAGAAGTCTCCATTTCTTCAAAATCCATTTCTATTACCCTAAACGCTGAATATTTTTTTAATGGAAAGCACTGACTCATTTTTAAACTAGGGAAGCTCCTCGAATTCTTCTGTGCCAGATCAACAGTGTCTCGTCAAGCCTTGTTGAAGCTGTAGCATTATGCTTTTAGATGGATGATCAAGCTTAACGCCTCTCAGAGTGAGAACATTCTTCCACTTTAATTAGATCATTAATGTGGAGGGATTAACATGGGGCATTAGAGCCAAGCTAAAAAGTGCCCCGAAAATGACAGAAAAATAAGTATCTCTTTGCAATCCTGCTGTGGCCAATGCTCTACATAATGTGTTTTTTCTTCAAAGATGTCGTTAATCCATCTTGGGACAAGAAGTAATCAAAGTTCAGTAGCATGTAAGGTCAAATGTTTATTGTTCTTAACCCAGCTTCTATCAACCAGTCATTGTAAACCAACAACTATATATTGCAAAAATGTGTGTTGTAGGTTTATCTGAAATGTTTCTTTCACGCCTACATTTGTTTCTTAAATTTCCTTCTCTAAAATAACTGGTAAGAGAGTTGTGTTTTTCAATGTTTTTATGCACTTTGACAAATTTATTTAGTTTTAATGGCTCTGCACCCAATTAGGTTTAGGTCACTCAAAATCTTTAAAAACAAAATCTACTAAATTTACCATGCAGTGTGCAAAAGGACAACATTCATAATATTGCAACAAAAATCTACAGTAAAATCAAATAGTAAAATAAAAAATTAAAATGTAAGTAATTAGTAAATATACCCAGATCTGATTGAGTTACAATTCATAGCAGACAAGTGCAGAATTGGTATTGATTTGTTTTATGGTCAGTCAGTACTAGAGCGCAATGGTGTAAACATGAGATGATGACCTTAATCTAGGCATTAGGAACATGATAGAGTTCTTTGAACAAGCCATTTATGTTCTCAAAATGCCTTCCATATTTGTAAAGTAACATGAGTTTAAAAAATACTAGTTCCTTCTCTGACTGGCATTGCCCGGGCCTTTGATGACATTTCCTGCAAACCGTGTAATCAGAATCGCTTTATTTCAGCAAGTATATTTTACGTACAAGGAATCTGTCTTGAGTGCGCACATGTATGACAGCACACATTCTAAATCAAAGAAATAAACTGAATTACTATGGAAAATATAATAAGTGGGTGGGTAGTCTAAAGAGTGTGTATTTTTTAATGTATGTATGTGTGTGTGTGTGTGTGTGTGTGTGTGTATATATATATATATATATATATATATATATATATATATATATATATATATATATACACATAATATATAAAAATATATATATATACATAATATATATACATATATATATATATATATATATATATATATATATATATATATATATATATATATATATATATATATAAATAAAAAAATTAAAAAAAAAACACCAAGACGTGATTATTTATTTATATTTATTTATTTATATATATATATATATATATATATATATATATATATATATATATATATATATATATATATATATATATATATAAAAAATAATCACGTCTTGGAGTTTTTTTTTATTTTTTTATTATTTTTTTATTTATATTTACACATTAAGAAACGAGCTCCAACCCGAGCCAAGTTGTACCTTAACAGCTAAGCATATGCCGTACAAAGTGTAGATCCAACACAGGTGGTTTGTGCCGCGGTTCTGAGGTATGTAGGAAACATTTAGAATCATCCATATTCATAACCAGTGCTCATAAAAATATTACTTAACATATTAGTTACCTGTCTGAAATCAGACAGAACAAATCGATTACTGAATCAATGAGCATGTACAGTAATTCCTATCGCATTGTTTACGTTCCATAGGCTTTATTTTATTATTAATATGTTTGAGGTTTCATAAACCGCTCACACACTTGTATGAACACTTCATATGCTATTAAACACCTTTAAACCCTCAGAAATTTAGTAACATTTATAGCGCGAAAAGTCACAATTGTAACTCCAGCCCAGTTTGCATAAGAAAACTTTGCAAATAGACTCTCTCTCTGCTCAGTGTGTTTCTCATGCTTGGGTTTTATTCACAACATGCCGAGCAAAAGCTTGGTCTCATAAAAGGTTGGTCAGTTAAAAGAGGAATTAACTTGGTGTCCAAACTCTACTAAAGCATTACTGCAAATTAAAGCTTTAATTAAGAGATTGCAATACATTGATGCTAAGAAAAGTGATCCACTTATATATGTATGTATATGCAGCATATACGTATACAGTATATTTGCTTGATATGCTGTAGTGGAGGACCCTGCTTTCAAGCATTTAATAAAAGTAAATAAAAAAATCTGATACATACATATATACACATGTATATTATGCAATACCGATCACAGTTTTGCTGGACCTAGAAATTGAACATTTCTTGGTAGTTGTAAAGAGTATATAAGTATATAGTATCTGCAGGGTCCCGAAAAGTAAATTTGTCGAATGTCCTGATCGAAACATTTTGTATGCGCTTTGCTAACACACACATACATACACATACTAACACATACTTTTTGCTTTATATTATAAGATGAATGTAAAATTTGTAGTTTTCATTATTTCTTTCAGTAATGCTTTTTTTCTCTTGATCTTCAATTGATTTTCATTGCTAAGGAGTCTCAGACAGATATCCTGAAGTCTATCAGACTGCTTTTGCACAAGCCACTAAAGTGCTGATCAGTGAGTCTGGAAATGTTTCAATTAACCAGACTTGTCCATACTAATCCCTATACTTCATAGGCTTCTGGACAGCACTGCTTGAGCCATGATATTAACCAAAGTGCATCCCTGATTTAATGCCAGACTAATAATGCGAATTGGAGAAATCAGCAGTAAGCATGCAGCAACTGTTCTGCGGTTCTTGCTTCCCCTTTTCCCAGGCTCTCTGGTGTCTGTGGAACCTGATAGTTGTAGCAACTTCGGTCTGGAAAAATACTCAAGATTGAATGGGCTCCAAAGTTCTCAGGCATGTCAACTGTGACAGCATAGGTAACAGGAGCCAAAATGAGGTCCAGCTGGTCAGAAATAGCAGCAGTACCACCTCTTTAAGCATGCTCCATTCATCACCTTCTAAACCAGCAAGTGTTACTCCTCAATATGGAATCCCATCTGAGAAAGCAACTCCCCTTTCTTTCCCTGATTATCTTGCTTTACCTGCAGGTTCTTTACACCCTTTATCTAAATTAAGTTTAGAAACGTAGTCTGAATGCACGTTGTCAGAAGTGTTTTGAGTCAGTATATGTGATAAGTTTTGTTATTGTAGTGTTTTGTATTGTAGTATTTGTTATTTGTTATTGATAATTTGTAGTTGTCAATTTAAAAGACATTGTGTATGTATATCCTTTCATGTATTACTCTCCTCACTGCCTACTTGCACATTTTGTCCCACCATATTGGGTTCTGCTGAGGCAAACACTGTGTGTAATGCAGAATTTGGCATCCGTTCACAAAAACAGGAGGGGAACACAGTATATCTCTGGCCTGGTTAATGTAAAACACTATGTTCAATTTCTGAGACACATTGCTGCTAAAGCACCAGTTTTTGCCAGAAATGGACTGGAACTAGATTTTTGCAGAGCTACTTTAATAATGTACAAAATAAGTTACTGGTTTAGAACACAATCATTGAACCATAGAACCCAGAAGACATACTAGACAACAATGTTCTGTAGACTATAAAGAAAACGTGTATTATGACTTTGAAGTTGGTTTAATTTAAATATCATAGATGACATTCATTTTACTCTTTTCCCATTTTCCCTGCAACTCTGATATTTTATAGAGATGAGAGATGACGAAGTAAATTTTTGTAATATCCATCAAAATCAAGTGACATGGAGTTTATTGGCATTACTCTATGCCAGGGGTGCCCACACTTTTCTGGAGATCTACTTTTACATTGGACAGGCCTTAATCTTTTTAATCTTTTTTTAGGCTTTTATATTGAAACCTGTTTATACACATCAAGTTATTATTGTCGAATCAGCATAGAAAAGATCTTCAGATTTTCACAGAAATTGCTCTTTTATTATTATTTTATTAAACACATTCCAGCAAATAGCATGGCGAAAACTTGGTTTTAGTACAGCCAATCACAATGGAAGTGCAATGGCAAATCAACTTGGCAAATCAAGCAAATGCATTTTGAGTTTGATATTGTAAAAAAATATTCATCCTCCCACTCTAAATGAAAGTGGAACATTTTAGTTCTTTTGGAGCAAAGTCCTTCCCTCAACTTGTCAGTCAAAAAAAGTGCAAAAACACAAACAGAAACTATCTAATGTAGATGATTCGTGATTTAGGCACAGAGGAGTGGCCACGGAACACGGTTTTGGGAACAGCGAGAGAGACGGGGGGGGGGGGGGGGGCAGACTGCTCGCTTGCCGAGATCGCGATTCAGATTCAGAATGACTCACATTGTGTGTGAATGTGTGTATAAGTGCTTCAGATACTGTGCTGTAAAAAGCGCTGATATGTGATGAGCGCTTTTTTTTTTTTCCAAACCTCCATCGCGATCTACCTGCACCCCTGTGCGATCGATCGACGTATTGGGCTCCCCTGCTCTATGCACATTGTTAAAGACATAAATGATTAAGAAATAGCATTCTGATGACATTGACAGAAATAACTGGAAAACCATACCATTTATACATTGATGTAAACATTTGCTTCATTTTTTGTGTTATTATGAAAAAATAATATTTATTATTATTATTATTAGTAGTAGTAGTAGTAGTAGTAGTAATAGCCTTACCCTTTTTGAATCCTGCACAGACATTTAAACAATGTCAAATTCCAGATAGACAAATTTCAGATAGATTACAGCATAGCTGTCAGGGATTCATTTCAAGCTTTAGGGTCTTGTATAAAATCAAAACAGATTGATTTAACTTAATATTTTGTTACTTTTAAGTTGAATTCTTGAAAGAATACAATTATAAATGAATAGGTTTAAAACATTTATCAAACAGATATTTTACAAAACATAGATACAGTGTCTTTAACAAAGTGGGAATTAAAAGACAAAAATGAATTAGCATTTTTACTATTTAACATGGTCAGGTTTGTTGAAGTATCATATTTAACCATTTAGACTTGCCCTACAGATTTTTACAGTAGCTGTGAACAATGCAAGTCTGAAAAGCTTTTGAGTTGTGTCACCTGAAAAATGATTTAGTTCATAGAGGTCATATGTTCATCTAAGGTATTGTCAAACACCATGTGTGTTATGTAGTATGTGCTTGTACTCTGAAATTGCTTTTATTATTTGGAAAACCAACTTTTTACCATTATTTATAACATTATTATTTGATTAATATGATTTTGCCTCCTGTGATTGGATCCACATTTGTATCAGCATACCATTCCTTGTGACACAAGTACCTTAACATTGATTTAAAGTATAATAAATCAGTACATGTTTCATTCCACCACTGAGCATTGATTTGAATTTAAGTATAATTGATTATACAGACTGTATTTGGTTACATTAATTTAGTTTATTTGGGTTTTTTGTTTGTTGCTGTTCTTTGTTTTGTTTTTATTTCACTAGATTCTTAAAGCATTTTAAATAGTCTCTGGATAAATGGGACAAAATCTCCTTATGACTCCTGACTTTAGCTTAGCTCAGAATACACTTTATTATGTCTTTGTATTGGTAATGAGAATGCTGGAGAAACTCCATTTATATTATCAGCCTACAGTGGATCTCCTTGGACAGTCCTGCACCTTGCACGGTTGATTAATATAGAAAGAACTGAAAAAACAACTGTAATGTGTGTCCTTCTGCATCATGCAGCCAGATAAGGTTTAAATTCCCTAACCAAGCATACAATCAATATAAGCAAAACTGCAGTTTTGAAATCACTTATTATTGTTCTTTTTTGTAATATATCTGCAAAAACATGCTTTGTAAACTGTTTTATTGATGCACATTCATACCCACTTATTCCCAAGTGGTACCACAATGTGAGGTGCTGACTTCATCAGGATTTGTGCTGTTTTAAAATATAAAATAGTGTAGCTTATGTATCAACATTTTCTCACTATTTACATGAACATTTATATATATATATATATATATATATATATATATATATATATATATATATATATATATATATATATATATATATATATATATAATACTTTAAATAATATAAATATATATACACTTTAAATAATATATATATATATATATATATATATATATATATATATATATATATATATATATATATATATATATATACAGTAATATATATACTACTTACTTGCATTTGAAGTAATATATTATTATTTTATTGTTCTTTAAGAAAAGTGTGATTGACCGAATAGTTACTTCTGCTAGACATTCTGGTGTAAATGGTATTTTGGTGAGACCAAGATAATGTATTCACTGTAATAGGTCCTAGATCTCATATTTACACTGTATTATTAACAAATGTCAGCTGGTATGAGTACAAGTTGTGTAACTTTGCTCTGCCACCAATATATGGTATTTCTATGATAAGGGATCCCTCTTTCAAATACATTAATACTGACTGATGAAGCATTAGGGCACTTTGATGCACAAAGGTAATATATAAACTTTGAGTCTAGAGCAAGGTCAATTGAACAACTTCTATTTGTTAATCTAGTCTTTTTTCTTTTTTCTTTATTTATTTTTTTACTTTTTAGGACCTTTTAAAGACTTAACATATTGACATGTTGGTATACTAGCATATCCTTTGCAGAGTGGAATGATGCCCAATGCACCTGTCCCTTTACAAATATGTACATGAAAGCTGAAGCTGGTGTGTCCTGTTGTGGAAAGACCAGTTGTTGGAAGGGTGCCAACACAAGCTCTCTGGTCCTCATGTAACAGTAAGTTGAGCACTAATGGTGACCATTTGTAATGGCTTTCCAGTTAAAGTGTATTTTCATCACACAATTGAATAGGGAGGCAACAGGGCCATGTGTTTGTGAAAATGTTTGTGATTCAGTATCATAGAGTGAAACATTATTGCTATTTCAGAATTGAAGGCTTTTAGGAAAACACTCACACCAGCACTAATTTTACTCATTTTAAGGGCTAAAGGTAAACATCACCTTAGGAGTGGAACCTACATTTTGAATTATACAGTTGATTGCGTTCATTCCCATATGGTGAAGGCAGATGATGTAGTATTTTGAGTGTTAATAATAACCAGGCTTTTTATCAGGGAAACTGAGGGGACTAAGCTCACTGTATTTACCAAACTTAAAATTAACACAGTAAAAACCTGCTTGAAAAGGAAGTTGTCTGAGTTCCAGGAGGACATGGACACTAAAACAAAAAAATTTCATTCATTCATTATCTTCCGCTTTATCCTATATTAGGGTCGTGGGAGGGGGGGCGGTTCCCCATGCCCATCCAGGGGAGAAAATTTCGGGCGCTGGGCAGATACACCCAGGACAGGTCGCCAATCTATCGCTGGGCACACACTCACACACACAGACACGCACACAAACACACTCTATATGGGGCAATTTGGAGAACTCCATTGACTTGATCCATGTTTTTGGACTGTGGGAGGAAACCGGAGAACCCGGAGGAAACCCACGCGGACACGGGGAGAATATGGAAAATCCACCCAGATGGGGATTCGAACCGGGAATCCCTAGTGCTGAGAGGCAAACATGTTAACCACTAAGCTACCGTGCCGCCATGTGTGTATATATATATTTTATGTGTGTGTGTGTGTGAGGTTAGCGGTCAGTTTGTTTCATTGTCTTTGTTTAATAGCCTAGTTTAGTAGCCTAGCCTACAAATGTGCAGTAAGCATTAGAACCAAATAGAATTTGTAACAACCAACAACAAAAGCATGTGTAAGACAAAATAAAATGAATGTGTGTGTGTGTGTGTGTGTGTATGTATATATATTTATATATATATATATATATATATATATATATATATATATATATATATATATATATATTTATATATATACACCCACATACGAGTGTGTGTGAGTGTAGCGGTCAGTTTTTGTTTCATTGTCTTTGTTTAATAGCCTAGTTTGGTAGCCTACAACTGTGCAGTAAGCCTTACACTTTTTTTTTACGATTTCATTACAATTTAATATTGCACTTTATTTTATCGTGGAGTAACTGTTTTATTAACAGTGTGTTGATCACGAGTTCTATAGTGTTTTAAACATGTGAATATAATACTGTTCTATATTCTCAATATAGACTTAATAGATTTAATATACTGTATACGAAAAAAAAAAAAACATTGAGTATTGGATCATATTTAATTGTATCAATTCAAATCGTATTGTGGGGAATTCTTAATTATCGAAAATAATCGAATCATAGGCTTGTCATTATGGCTCCTATTTAACACCCTTTTTTAATCCTCTTACTCCAATGTATAACTCTTCTGGTTCTCACCCACCTGTTTCCCACTCTCCTCAGAGATCAGATTGTTATCTGAAAACATCACATGGTGGGCCATGACCATCACAAACATGTAAGAAAGCAGAACCTAGATGTAGCCTCAACCCTTTTTAAAACCTGTATGTTGTGTTTACTGCAATTCACCACGGTCATTTGCATTATACATAACATGAACCACCCTCATGCACTTCTGCCACTCATGGTGTTCTCATTATTACAGCTCATTCTTTTTTTGAAAATTGTAACCAATACACATCTTGTCCACTCCTCAGGTATCGTCTCACTACATTTTGTTAAACAATTTATTTTAAATAATTCCCTTCCATCTCTCTTTAACATTTAATCTTTCATTGTTATCTTTGTGCTATCTGGGTCTTTCCAAATTTAACTCTCTTTAAAGCTGCTCTCACTTCTTCTTGTAATCTGATGTCCTACCTGGTTCACTTTACATCATTCAACATTCTCTCTCTCTCTCTCTCTCTCTCTCAAACATTTTCTAAATAATTAGCCCCTCAAAATACTCTATTCAATTTTTCAGTACAATCTTGTGGACAACACGTTCATCTTTATAATTTATTTTATCATTCTCAGGTCTGATCCTCTCTCTGTTCAACCCACTTAAGTCATTTTACTTTTGTGTCCTACCACTTGTCATAAGCCTTAGTTAGCCACCTCTTGTTTTGCCTTTCTGCTCATATTCCTGTACTCCTGTCTGCTCTCTTAATCTCTCTGGATGTCAAAGTTTATTTTTTTCCCAACCTCTTTCTTCTTTTACTTTTGTGCACTGCCTTCTTCCACCATGAAGTCCCAATATATTCAATTATCTGTACAGACCTTCCTAGCTAATTTTCTCACCACCTGTTGCCCAGGTGTCTTAACTCTATTTTACAACTGATGTGTAATTCTCTCCTCTTCTCGTTTATTTTCACATCACTTTATCTTAAAAATGTGTTCACAATTTATCACCAATACAATTCAATGTTCCTGTTCTTAACATCATATTAAACCAAGCCAGGTGTTTTTATGTTATGTTTCTATGGATGATTATGCTATTTTTTAGATCTGCTGAGTCACTTTAGAGTTCAAATGTTATGTGGAGTGGGCCGAGATATAAAACCATGAAACATACTCAGTGCCTGGCCTTTTCTGACTGGCCCCACTTTCAGTGTAAGGTATATCTTGACTAGAAGCACAGAGCTACAAATGATTTCTATGAAAGTGACTGTTTGTGAAATCTGAGAAATGTTTTGATTATGGCATTAAACTTTGTCAAATAGCAGACTTTGATCTGAAACATGATGTGACAGGGTGGGACCGAATGAGGACCAGAGAAGGATTTCCCAAGCATAGGATTAGGCTTTAGTCACAGACTGCATTTAATGAACACAGCTGTTGACTAGTGGATCTGCCATACTGTTGCTACTGTGAAGACACTTCCTGCTGCATGTGCTGCCACCACATACAAAGGCCGCACTCCGATCATTAGATAATCAGTTCTAGTGTCTCACTGATAAAAGGCTCCTTTCTTTGCACTGAGGTTGACGTATAGGAGACACATATACGTGGCTTCAGTTTGGAGAAGTGCTTCCATCACAACAGAGCTCCTCCAAGCATGATGTTAGTTCCCAATTGGCATTAATGATGACAACTTCCGCTTACAAAGGACGCTTTGAGGAGTGTGTGGGGTGCACAAGGGCTCCCTCTAGTGTCAGCACAGTCAATGCAGCAGCTTAGGACCAGACATGTGAGCACCCTTTTTTTAGTTACTTTAAATTATTTTCTGATTATTGGCATCTGATGCACCTGCAGGTGTAGCGAATCAAGGTGCATCTGAGCCATATCGTGTTCAAACCACTGAATGTGCAGCGTAGCTGGAAGTTAAAAAAAAAAAAGAATCTAGATATGTTATGGCTGCAAACATAATGGTTTGGTATGTTCTTTATACTTTGGACTCATTTATCACATACCAGGCACCATGGGCCAGTTTTAATATATTAGAACACTGGAAGAGGTCATGATGTCATATGCTGAAGAAGAAATGCAATTGAAATGATTTCAGCAGGACAATGACACCAAACACACCAACATGGGCAACATCCTGGTTCCAGACCAACAAAATTAATGTTATAAAGTGGCAAGCCAATCCCCAGACCTGAATCTGATTTAACAATTTGTGGAGAATATCAATATGCCACACAGATATGTTATGTTATATGTTATACAACTAAATGTTAGTTCAGTGATCAACAAAAAAACTTAAATCTGTAAACAATTTGAAAATACTGACAAAAATGTTCTACTCAGAAGTTGAAAGAAGATAGCATGGCTGGAAGAAGCTGTCATGCATGCCCCATGGTCATGAGAACAAATCAAATACTCCTTATCTGAGTATGTAAAGATGAAAAGCTAAATAGACATGAAGAGTTAATGGGAATGAAGGGGAAACACACATGACAGGAAATACCAGGTAATTATGAGAACATTAACTGAAGGACACACATGAGGGGGAAAAAAGGTAATAACAAACAGAGCAAGAAGAAAAAATAAACAGTCCAACAAATGAACCTTCACAGTTCCTGATAATCTAATCTACATGAAATACATATTTGTAAGGTCACATTAATTAATTAAAGTATAGAATTAATGCTTGAGTAAAATAAATATTGTCCAAATCCATGCTTAAATAATATTAAAGTAATATGTTCCATTTAAAGGAAAAATTGAGGTAAAATTAAGCTTATTCAAATACACCTAATCATCTTAAGGTTGTGTTTAAATAAAAAAATAAATAAAGCTATTTGTTTTGTTTTTATAAAACATTTTGTGTTTGTGTGTGTGAGAGAGAGAGAGAGCGAGAGATAGACTGATAGATTGTGTGAGTGTGTATGTGTGTTAGATATTCTATTTGTAGCTGCTGTGTGCTCATGTCAGTTGCCTAGGAGATCCTTGGCTGAGTCCCAGCAGGGGACTGTTGCTGACCTTACCCACAGAGCAAAAGAGAGGGAGCCAGCAGTGAACCAGATTCAACTACTATGTGTATACATATTTTGTGTGCGTGTGTACAATTTTTTTTTTTTTCTTTTTTTTTTGGGGGGGGGGACATCCTTTACCTTCCCGGGAGTTCCATTCCTGTGACGTACAGTTATACACCTGCTTTCCACTGAGAGATGGCCCCAAATCCTTAAGTTGTGGATACAACACATAATTGACACCACATTCTTTTAAAAATAATACACACTTTTTGTGCTTCAGCTTATGATTAATTGACTTTTTTTACTTGCCTACAGTGCTTCACACACAGAGAAATTTGTCCACCAAATTTATCTCATCTGTGCAGGGGAAACACACACATGTACACAAACTGAGTGACATGAGTCCTGTGCATGTGCCCTGAGCAGTGGACAGCCCTGTAAATGGCACCTGGGGAGCAAGGTTGGGTGCCTTGCCAAGGGTACTTGGTGCCTTGGGTGTCTTGCCAAGGGTACTTGGGCCATAGTGGGACCTGGAATCGAACTGGGGACCTTAAGGTTGCAATGCAGGTTCCATAGTCAATTTGACACTCATGTCTTAATTTATAGGTAAATCTGTGTGTCTTTTTGCAAGTTATCACATACTCTGCATAGCAATAATGGCTAGCTGTGACTCTCACCACAATAACAAATTTAGCTCCAGGTGTGATTTTTTTTATAATTTTTTTTTTATTTATTTATTTTTTGTGCAATTGTCTGGAACAGTATTTGCAACACCATTGGTCTGTTATGTATACAACCTCCATGTGAAAAAAATATTACAATGCATCTCCGTATATCCATATAACATCTAAACAGCACATAACAGCCCAAATTCAAATACAAGTTTACAGATTTTAACATAGACAGTTCTGTTCTGTCTTCTATTATTGTTTAAAGTTGCTTTAAACAACAACAAAAAAATACCTAAAGCAGTTTTCATGATAAAAGACCTATAGGTGAGGAGTATATTATTTCACCAACCATCATTTTTCATAGAGCAGAAATACAGAGAGAAAAAGTAAAAATGTATTTGTGACTTTGATTTAATATCTCTAGAATTATAACAGTCATGCAGCAGAGAGAAATGTTATACAATGTTGTGGTGATTACTTGAAGTAATTCATTACAAGTAACAGGAGATGTCTTATCACCGTGAATTATTCAGGTCTATTTACAACTGTGTTACCCTCACAACCGTTTCCAAGTGGAAAACAGTGACAAGACAATGACTGTACAATCCCAAAATTTTAGTACATGTATTTAATATACTGTAGCAACAATCAAAGTTATTTTAGGAATGAACATGTAAAGTTGTGCTTTAGCACAGGGTATCAAGTTTTCTATTTACATTCATTAACAAATATCTTTCACCTCATCAGTCTTAAAGATGCAGTCTTACCGCATGGCACTTTGAACTCTCAAAACAAAATAAGTTATATTTTTGGCGAAAATGGTGAAATAAACATGCTAGCAACTCTTTACTTTAGCCCATTTTGTTATTTAGACCAAGACACGATTACATGACTAGGTCACAAAAAATAAAAGATCCAGAAGATAGCCTTTGCTGCATTGAGACATTTGTGTAATAGGCTGTTGTTTCTGCTCTTACTTTAATTTTAATTTGATGGTTCTCAGTCTATCACATATCTGGTTTGGGACCGTGTATGAAAGTAACTGAAATGTGATTGTATTCAACACAAATCTGAGTCATATTACAGTACAAAATTAAATCTAAGTGTTAGAAGCAGCTGTGACAAGACAACATGGCTTTGGACACAAAAAAGTAAATAAACAAATACAATATGATACTATCTGGCATTTAAGCATGGTAGAGAAGCGCAGACCCAATCACCCAAAACAGGACATAAAAGGACCAAAAAATAGGTTTATTGAAATAATCATTATAAAGATATTTGAAAAATGCACCCCTACTGTAAATAAATAAATAGAAAATAAAATAGGGGGGCGGCACGGTGGCTTAGTGGTTAGCACGTTCGCCTCTCAGCACTAGGGATTCCCGGTTCGAATCCCCATCTGGGTGGAGTTTCCATGTTCTCCCTGTGCCTGTGTGGGTTTCCTCCGGGTTCTCCGCTTTCCTCCCACAGTCCAAAAACATGGATCAAGTCAATTGAGCTCTCCAAATTGCCCCATATAGAGTGTGTATGCGTGCGTGTCTGTGTGAGTGAGTGTGTGCCCAGCGATAGATTGGCGCCCTGTCCTGGGTGTATCTGCCCTGCGCCCGAAACGTTCTCCCCTGGATGGGCATGGGGAACCCCACCGCGACCCTAATATAGGATAAAGCGGAAGATAATGAATGAATGAATAATATAGGGGCACCTACTGGAATCTTAAGAGACCTACAATACACTGACCATGCTAGGTCTTCTGTGTGCATTAAGCATGGGTTAATGTTGAATAATGTTGTATGTTTTGTTGTATAACTGATAATTCCTAACCAGTTTATAGTCATTATTAGGGGTGCAAATCTCTCAGTGTCTGGCGATTTGATTCGATTCCGATTTTTGAGGTCAAGATTTTCGATTTTTTTCAACGATTTTCGATTCAGAAACGTTTTTTTTTCAGTTCAAATACTCTTTAAATTTTGTTTAAATCATGTGATTGACAAGATGAAATGATGATGTATACAAACAGAACATTTATTTAAAACAATACTTTTAGGTTCCTTCCTGTATCAAATCTTTTTGCATCATTTTATATTTATACAAAAATAGGATTGTGCTAAATTAAAATGAGCAGTATATAGGTTAGCTTAGCTGCCTGGCTTTGTCTTGCATAAAAAACATCCATCAATGAACAAATAATTCTAAATATATTAATACAGTTTACCATGGTGCATTTGCCGAAACTAAAATACAGACTTTACAGTCACAGTGCATTTATATTCTGAAAATCTTTAACATTAAAACATTTAACATCTTTAACATTAAAATTTAACATTAAAAAATAAAATCCATACTTCACTCTTTTTAACTATAATGCACCAACATTCGCTACATTTTTAAAACTTAACTTGAAAATATTATTTAATATTTAAACTTCTTTCATCTCAGGGTGATGTCACACCAAACGGGCTCAAGCATTTGTCGTATTTCGAAAGTACCTCGATTTGATTTTACACTCGTTGTAAACAGTTGTTCACGTCGAACTCTCTCTCTTCCTGGCTTTAAAAGCCAAACACCGGCTTTTAACGCAGACAGGGGGGTCGAATCCCGCTCTCCCCCTGCTTCATGCTTCCCGCTAGCATGAACTAGAATGCTAGCGACATACAACGGGAGCTGGTTAACAAGCGTGCTGTATGGTGGCCGAGTGGATCTTTTTTATTAGTTCCTTTAAGAAAGCCTAGATGCATTTCTCTTAGGTGCATTAATAAGATGCATTAATAATCATTTAAGATGCATTAATAATTATTTAACTAGATGCAATTATATATCATACATAATCATGATTGTTTTGTTACTATTGTCAGTATTGTTAAAAACAGAATAGTCATGTGGTGCAGATCTATGATGCTGTTTAACAGTACAGGAACTAAGTGATCCTGATATAATCAAAAGATGAAAGTATGTGTGAAGATACAGGTTCAGACTTTTAAGATAATATTCAATCTATTTTCTTGCAGACATGATTTAAATAGTCCATTAAGGACTACAGCAATTTGAATGTTCTGGTAAATGCCAGCAGCCATTCAGTGAAAGGTTAAAGATGTGAGTTCTATGGAGAACATGTTTAAATCCATTTCCCAAACTCTTCTAAGTTATTTTTATGATCTCACCATGTAGCACTGCAAATAGGCTGTGAACACATAGACTTAGGATAAAAGCGTCTGCTACATGATGCTAAATGCTAAATGTTAAATTTTTGTTATTCAAAATTTTAGCGCTTTTTACAATAGTGTATTGCCTTAAACAGTGCGACAGTGGCAAGAAAAAAGTCCATGATTTAGTTGTTTTTTAAGGAAGAAACCTTGGCAATCGACCAAGACACAGTGGGGGAATGTATTAGTTCAGTGAAGCCATCCTAGCAAACTAGCCGTCCTTTGACATGGTGCAGCATGTGACTCTGTCGTAACGGAGCCTAACTAAAAGGAGAAAAACAGTAGATTACTTAGTAATAAGGGCTCCCTGGAATAGCATAATTTCAGTAGCAGTACTGTACTGTGTTACAAATGTTGTGTTTCTTTCTAATGGAGTCAAATGAGCAGATGTTTACCTTTGAAAAAATAAAACGAACTATGAACTGACTTTTGCCCAACCACTTGGGTGCAAAAAGCTAGCATTAAATTCACCTAATATATATACATTTGCATTTACATTTGGTCATTTAGCAGACACTTTTATCCAAAGTGACTTACAAGGTGAGCACAGGGTTAATCAGAACATACCTGGAGCAATGCGGCTTAAGGGCCTTGCTCAAGGACCCACATTGGTAACGTTAGTGGACCTGGGATTTGAGCCCCCAACCTACAGATTGATAGCCCAATGCCCTAACCACTGAGCTACTGCACCCTAATACCTACTATATATATATATATATATATATATATATATATATATATATATATATATATATATATATATATATATATACATACTGTATATATAATTAGGTGGGGAAAATATATATATTTTGTGTGTATGTATATATATAGAATATTATTGTGTTTTGGAACCTTGTGATTTTGGAAATACAGGGATGTGGCAACAATATTTTAACTACAAGAAATACATCTGGTATTTTATCCTATATATATATATATATATATATATATATATATATATATATATATATATATATATATATATATATATATATATATATATATATATACACACACACACTGTGTATGTATATAATTGTTTCCCCCACCTAATAAATATATATACACTGCTCAAAAAAAAAAGGAAACACTCAAATAACACATCCTAGGTCTGAATGAATGAAATATTCTCATTAAATACTTTGTTCTGTACAAAGTTGAATGTGCTGACAACAAAATCACATGAAAATAATCAATGAAAATTACATTTATAAAACCAATGGAGGCCTGGATTTGGAGTCACACACAAAATTAAACTGAAAAAAACACACTACAGGCTGATCCAACTTTGATGTAATGTCCTTAAAACAAGTAAAAATGACCTCCCTACAACGTCTGGGCATGCTCCTGATGAGGTGGATGGTCTCCTGAGGGATTTTCCTCACAGACCTGGATTAAAACATCTGCTAACTCCTGGACAGTCTGTGGTGAAACGTGACGTTGGTCGATGGAGCGAGACAGGATGTCCCAGATGTGCTCAATTGATTTAAGGTCTGGGGAACATCTGCTAACTCCTGGACAGTCTGTGGTGAAACGTGACGTCCAGATCTTCAATGCCTGCATCTAGCATTGTCCTGCATTAGGAGGAACCCAGGACCAACCGCACCAGCATATGGTCTCACAAGGGATCTCATCTCGGTACCTAATGGCAGACAGGCTACCTCTGGCGAGCACATGGAGGGCTCCAAAGAAATGCCACCCCACACCATTACTGACCCACTGCCAAACCGCTCATGCTAAAGGATGTTGCAGGCAGCAGATCGCTCTCCACGGCATCTCCAGACTCAGTGTGAACCTGCTTTAATCTGTGAAGAGCACAGGGCGCCAGTGGTGAATTTACCAATCCTAGTGTTCTCTGGCAAATGCAAAGTGTCCTGCACGGTGTTGGGCTGTGAGCACAACCCCCATCTGTGGTCATTGGGCCCTCATACCATCCTCATGGAGTCGGTTTGTAATCGTTTGTGCAGACACATGCACATTTGTGGCCTGCTGGAGGTCATTTTGCAGGGCTCTAGCAGTGCTCCTGTTCCTCCTTGCACAAAAGTGGAGGGGGCGGTCCTGCTGCTGGGTTGTTGCCCTCCTATGGCCTCCTCCACATCTCCTGGTGTATTGGCATGTCTCCTGGTAGCGCCTCCAGCCTCTGGGCACTACGCTGACAAACACAGCAAACCTTCTAACCACAGCTCGCATTGATGTGCCATCCTGGATGAGCTGCACTACCTGAGCCACTTGTGTGGGTTATAGAGTCTGTCTCATGCTACCACGAGTGTGAAAGCACCACCAACATTCAAAATTGACCAAAACATCAGCCAGAAAGCACCAGTACTGAGAAGTGATCTGTGGTCCACCTACAGAACCAATACTTTATTGAGTATGTCTTGCTAATTGCCAATAATTTCCACTCGTTGTCTATTCCATTTGCACAACAGCATGTGAAATTGATTGTCAGTGTTGCTTCCTTAGTGGACAGTTTGATTTCACAGAAGTTTGATTTACTTGGAATATATTGTGTTGTTTGTGTTCCCTTTTTTTTGAGCAGTGTATATATTAGGTGAATTTAATGCTAGCTTTTTGCACCTAATACTAAGATTCCTGAACAATCCGTACCAAATATGAACATATCCATTGCTAACATGTTGCATACATTTTTTGCACAACTTTTGTCTCACTCCACATATACTGTATAGTACTTTATATTGTTGGAATGGCATAAAATACTTGAAAACAGTGGTTTTATATATATATATATATATAGCATATCGCAAAATGAAGTTTATAAACTAACAAATAAAATTCTTGTTTCAGTGTGGATTTGTAGTCAGTGTTTAGCTAGTTGTTATATATATATTCAGTATAATGTTTGTAACAAAGCTTTAATTTGTTTTCATTTAGTTGTGTGTTTAGTGTCGTGTTATATATATGTATATATGTATATATATATATATATATATAGGATAAAATACCAGATGTATTTCTTGTAGTTAAAATATTGTTGCCACATCCCTGTATTTCCAAAATCACAAGGTTCCAAAACACAATAATATTCTCTCTAATGCATTCTTTCTAACTTTCTGACTACTTGCTTGGATTAGCCATAAGAATAAGGCTTGAGGCAGGCTGTTTGAGGTACGAAAGAAGATCGGTCAGCTTTTGCCCCTCATAAAAGTTGCTTAAACATGCGCATTATGTAGGCAACCACATAAGGTATAAAATAAAAATAATTGATTAGACTGTAATTTATGCTCCATGATGTTTTTTGTGCAGAATTGGCAATGTGAGCTAGCGTTATAAGGCCAAATTAATTAACTTTAACTTAAACGAAGGGCTGGCATTGGTGTTTAAAGCTAATAATTAATGGCTTTAGTGTATCTCAGCATTTAACAAGAAACAAAACCGAAGCTAAAATGTGATTTGAACCTCAAAGGCCTGCATTTAGCCAGAAGGCTGTTTAGTTGAGCAGTAAGTCTGATGAGCTTTGCTCTTAGTTAGCACTAAGTCTAAGCCAGCTCTATCAGCAGTCACTTTACGTTGATTTATTTTGTATTGTGATCGATTTATGCCTCAGCTTTCCATGCAAAGCTTGCATTAAATTCCAGTATCAGTAACTTTAGATTTTGACTTCATTTCATTACATTTATTAAGTCAGTACTGTCAAAATTAATTACAAAAATGAATAAATTACAAATAACTGTATATGTATTTAACACCTCCATACATTTATTGATTGATGTTTGCACTCAAAATGAAACCATATTCACAACAATGTAATTGTTATCAAGGAACATAAATTGCAGGAACTTTATTTAGTAGTAAATAGTAGTTTATTTAGTAATATACTTTAGTTTCCCCCTTAGTGGCTTACTACTTTTCATCTGATACCTGTGCAAATTTTATCCTAACTAAAATCTCACCTAAAAAACATGTACTGTAAATAGATCACCTACATTTTAAAACTACTCAGTTTATTAAATTGTACTACTAGTTTTCGCTGACAAACAATGTTTTTTACTGCATTACCTGTAAGCATAGTAACATGTTAGGCATGAAGTGTTTAACTGTTGGAGCTTCATGCTGTGTCCATATATGGCAATGTTTCTCATGGAACAGGATGGACAATTGTTCTCTGTTGGGGTAGTGTGCGTGTTGCTGGTTTTTGGTTTGGTCTTTCACTGTAGTTGGTTTTGTTCAACTAGGCCACATAATTCACTTGTGAAATACATCATAATGACATTACTTAATTTATTTTAAAACGTATTGTTTTTTTATTAATTGTTTTATTAATATGAATGTGTCTGTACTAATGTCAGGCTGAGCGGTCACGCTGCCGGAGAAAGGAGGAAGCGTGATTTAAAGGAAAAACAAAGTTTATTTATCTTCAGTGTCCATCGCAAAAACAAAAACAAAAATGGCACGTGTAGAATAGACCACCGTCAGAAGAGGTGGAGATCGCGGAGGAAGCCGGGGCGTAGTGGCCAGGAGCGCCGGACAGTGACGTCACTCAAGGCTCGCGATCCTGCAGAGAGCCAAACATGAACTGAGCAGCGGCACGCCAAATCTAGGCGTGCTTCGGGAACACGGGGAATACCCGCGCATGCAAACATCAAACAAACACACAAAACTCTGCGCCTATGAGTCCGGGACGGCGGCTTAAGAAGACTCTCCAGCCGATGGGTACACCTGAAACTAATAATCTGGAGAGGGTGAACGATCTCGAGTAACATGGGGAACAGGTGTGTGAATGGGCGTGTGTGGAACTGCACGTGGACGATAGGGGTGTGTTTGTGTACAAGGGAAGGTGGGCGTGTGCGGAGCGGCACGTGGCGGCGAGTGACGTGTCTGTGTACATGAGGAAGTGGGCGTGTGCGGCGCGGAGCGAGGAGAAGCGGGGCGTGAGTGAGTATGTGTAACATCACCCCCCCCAGAAAAAGGTAGCTCACCCCGAGAGGGAACCCGACGAGACCTGGCCCGACGACTTTGGCGAGGCGGCTGACCCCTAGGCCGAGGGGCGGGGGCCGGTCAGGGTGATCCCGGTGGAACTCCCGGGTCAAATTAGGGTCCAAAATGTCCTCAGCCGGAACCCAGGTATCGGGACTAATCAGAGGGATTGCAATGGTCATATGTATGCCGAACGAGGTGAACACTCTCGCGAATATGAGCCCGGCCGTCTCGAACGCCGAGGGCAGTCCCCTAAGGGGGAAAAGCTTGATAGCCCGGGAGAACCGATCGAGGACCGAGAGGATGGTGGTAAATCCATTGGAGGATGGAAGATCGGTCACGAAGTCTAGGGCAATGTGGGACCACGGCCTCTCCGGCACCGGCAATGGGCAGAGCTTACCCGCAGGAAGCACTTGAGGAGTCTTGCATGCGGCACAGGTGGAACAGGATTGTACGTCCGCCCGCAAGGAATCCCACCAGTACTTCCGCTGGATAAGCTGGATGGTACGCAATACGCCCGGGTGGCCAGAGCTCAGTGAGGTGTGGGCCCACGTGATAAGGCGGGAACAGAAGGGAAGAGATACATAGCAGAACCCCTCGGGACAATCTGAAGGAACCATAGAGTGGCGCGCCGCCTCTTGGATCTGGGAATCTAATCCCCATTGTATACGACCTAAAAACTTGTGTGCGGGGATGATCAGGCTCCCCCGATCCGGGTCAGGGGCAGATGGCCCGTGGAGCCAGGACAGGGCATCGGCACAGCTATTCTCTGTGCCCGGGCGGAAGGAGATTTGTAAATTAAATTGATTAAAAAACAAGGCCCAACGGGCTTGGCGGGCATTGAGGTGGCGCGCGCTCTTGATGTGCTCAATGTTTTTGTAGTCAGTGAGTATCAGGACTGGATGTGAAGACCCCATGAGCCAGTGCCTCCATTCCTCCAACGCTAGCTTAATAGCCAGCAGCTCTCGGACCCCGATCCCGTAATTGCACTCAGCCGGAATAAACTTACGAGAAAAGTATGGAATAGGCCGTGCGTTCGTGAGGCCCCCAGTGGACTGAGACAAAACCACACTGGCCCCACTGCAGGATGCGTCCACCTCTACTATGAACTGGCGCCAGGGGTCCATCTTCCATTGGAGGATGGAAGATCGGTCACGAAGTCTAGGGCAATGTGGGACCACGGCCTCTCCGGCACCGGCAATGGGCAGAGCTTACCCGCAGGAAGCACTTGAGGAGTCTTGCATGCGGCACAGGTGGAACAGGATTGTACGTCCGCCCGCAAGGAATCCCACCAGTACTTCCGCTGGATAAGCTGGATGGTACGCAATACGCCCGGGTGGCCAGAGCTCAGTGAGGTGTGGGCCCACGTGATAAGGCGGGAACAGAAGGGAAGAGATACATAGCAGAACCCCTCGGGACAATCTGAAGGAACCATAGAGTGGCGCGCCGCCTCTTGGATCTGGGAATCTAATCCCCATTGTATACGACCTAAAAACTTGTGTGCGGGGATGATCAGGCTCCCCCGATCCGGGTCAGGGGCAGATGGCCCGTGGAGCCAGGACAGGGCATCGGCACAGCTATTCTCTGTGCCCGGGCGGAAGGAGATTTGTAAATTAAATTGATTAAAAAACAAGGCCCAACGGGCTTGGCGGGCATTGAGGTGGCGCGCGCTCTTGATGTGCTCAATGTTTTTGTAGTCAGTGAGTATCAGGACTGGATGTGAAGACCCCATGAGCCAGTGCCTCCATTCCTCCAACGCTAGCTTAATAGCCAGCAGCTCTCGGACCCCGATCCCGTAATTGCACTCAGCCGGAATAAACTTACGGGTCAGGGGCAGATGGCCCGTGGAGCCAGGACAGGGCATCGGCACAGCTATTCTCTGTGCCCGGGCGGAAGGAGATTTGTAAATTAAATTGATTAAAAAACAAGGCCCAACGGGCTTGGCGGGCATTGAGGTGGCGCGCGCTCTTGATGTGCTCAATGTTTTTGTAGTCAGTGAGTATCAGGACTGGATGTGAAGACCCCATGAGCCAGTGCCTCCATTCCTCCAACGCTAGCTTAATAGCCAGCAGCTCTCGGACCCCGATCCCGTAATTGCACTCAGCCGGAATAAACTTACGAGAAAAGTATGGAATAGGCCGTGCGTTCGTGAGGCCCCCAGTGGACTGAGACAAAACCACACTGGCCCCACTGCAGGATGCGTCCACCTCTACTATGAACTGGCGCCAGGGGTCAGGATGGGCCAAGACAGGTTTCGAAGTGAACAGTCTCTTAAGGAGACTGAAGGCCCGATCCACCTCCCAGCTCCAGCGTAGCGCAGAGGGGTCTCCTTTCAGGCAGGCGGTCAGCGGAAGCGCCACCCTACTGAAATTTGGGATGAACCGCCTGTAGAAGTTCTCGAACCCTAGGAATCTCTGGAGGTCCTGCGGTGAGGCCGGTGTCGGCCAGTTCAGAACTGACTGGACCTTACTGGGGTCCATCTCGATCCCCTTGGGGGAGATGATAAATCCCAAAAATGCAATGGTCTCCCGGTGGAACTCGCACTTCTCCCCCTTAACAAACAACCCGTTGGCGAGCAGACGAGCCAGGACCTGCCGAACTAGGGCAACATGGGAGACCAGATCCCCGGAAAATACCAGCACATCGTCAAGATACATGATTACCCCTTGATGTAAGAACTCCTGCAGCACGTCATTAATGAAGGCCTGGAAGACCGCGGGGGCGTTAGTAAGGCCGAAGGGCATTACGCGATATTTGTAATGCCCCGAGGTGGTAATGAACGCAGTCTTCCATTCGTCTCCCTTCCGAATACGGACCAGGTTGTAAGCGTTGCGCAGGTCTAATTTGGTGAACACACGCGTGCCGTGGAGCAGTTCCAGGGTAGCAGGTACCAGCGGAAAGGGATATGGAAACCGTTTGGTGGATTTATTCCACCGGTCGCAGTTCTCCCCCTGTTTGGGTACAAAGAAGAACCCAGATGCGGCCAGTGATTTCAAGGGCTGAATAAATCCATTACGCAGCGCCTCTTCAATGTAGGCCTGCATAGCCCGAGTCTCAGCCATCGAGAGGGGGTACGGGCGCGAGTGTGGCAATTTGGCCCTCGGCACCAGGTCAATGGCACAGTCGTAGTGACGATGGAGGGGTAGAGTAATGGCGCGGTGCTTGCTAAATACCTCAGCTAGATCAGAATGCACCACTGGAACCTGAGAAGGCAGCTGGATCCCGGGGGACACCCGGGAAGAGGTGAACAGCTGGCGGGAAGACGGACGTGTGCACTCCTGACGACACCGGGATGACCACGACCGGACTCGCAACTGGGCAGAGGGCTGCCTGAATGGAAATGGTGGTCTCGAGGGTCCTCCCCGGGATGCCCCAACGGCTGCAGAAGACCTTGTCGATGAAATTGCCATATGCCCGGAGTCCACCAGCGCAGAGGTCGTCACCCTGGTATCCTTGAAACACAAGACAGCACTTATTATAAGACCACTCTGTGGCATTACCTTGGATACCCTCACCGAGTGCATGGTCTCTGCGGGCGGAGGTGAGGACCGCGCTGAAGGAGGTTGCCCCGAGGATCCGGCCTCACACTGCTGTCCCGGAGCATGTGCGTGGTGCACCCGCAATACCCACACAGTCCCTGTCGGGAACGACGTCGGCGTTCTTGTGGGGTGAGATGAGCCCTGCCCAGTTGCATGGGCTCAGCCTCGGGTTCCCGTTGGGCTGGAGACGGAGCGGGTTCCCTCCACGGCGAAGTCCGGGGTGGTAGGGGGCTGGGACCGCGAGATGTAGGGACGGTGGCGAGGTGTTGCTCCATCAGCACCGCTAGACGAACCAGCTCATCCCCAGCCATGCCCCGAAGGACCGTCCCACAATCTCGCGCTGGAGGTCCTTGCGTAGCCCCTCACGGAACATTACCGTGAGGACGGATCCGCTCCACCCAGTCCGAGCAGCCAGGACCCAGAACTCCAGTGCATAGTCCGCCACCGAACGAGCTCCTTGGCGCAGCCGATACAGCTGCGGACCCACCCCCTCGCCCTCCAGGGGGTGAGCGAAGGCGGCGCGGAATGCCCCGTGGAAAGCGGAGAAGGAACGGCACTCCGGACCCTGTGCCTCCCAGATCGCGGTGGCCCATTCACTGGCTCGGCCCGTCAGCCACGAGATCACCAGGGAGATCTTGTCGACCTCGCTGGAGTTTGGGTGGCTCCGGAAATAGTGTGCGCACTGCATGAGAAAGCTGCGGCACTTTTCCGGAGTCCCATCGAAGCGTTCGGGCTCCGAGAGATGGTACTGGGCAGAGGTGGGCGGGGGAGGCACGTCAGAGTCGGTTGGGAGCGCTGAGGATGTGGAGAGTGAACCAGAAGTCCCAGGGCTGGGGCCGCCGTTCTCCAGTTCAGAGAGACGTCCCATCAGGGCCTGAATTGCTCTGGACATCTCCCCAAGACCGCCTTGGAGCTCCAGTAGGGCGCGTCCCTGCGCCTGTAGCACCTCATCCGTGGGCTCCATCCACGGCTCCATTATTTGGCAGAGTTTTATGTCAGGCTGAGCGGTCATGCTGCCGGAGAATGGAGGAAGCGTGATTTTAAGGAAACACAAAGTTTATTTATCTTCAGTGTGGAGGGGAACGCCCCACAACCGAATAAATGTCCGTTACAAAAATAAAAATGGCAAGTGTAGAATAGACCACCGGGGCGTAGTGCTGCAAGCCGGTCAGAAGCGGTGGAGATCACGGAGGAAGCCGGGGCGTAGTGGCCAGGAGCGCCGGACGGTGACGTCACTCAAGGCTCGCTATCCTGCAGAGAGCCAAACATGAACTGAGCAGTGGCACGCCAAATCTAGGCGTGCTTCGGGAACACGGGGAATACACACACAACTCTGCGCTGAAGAGTCCGGGACGGCGGCTTAAGAAGTTTCTCCAGCCGATGGGCACACCTGAAACTAATAATCTGGAGAGGGTGAACGATCTCGAGTGACATGGGGAACAGGTGTGTGAATGGGTGTGTGGAATTGCACGTGGAGGATAGGGGTGTGTTTGTGTACAAGGGAAGGTGGGCGTGTGCGGAGCGGCACGTGGCGTGGCGGCGAGTGACGTGTCTGTGTACATGAGGAAGTGGGTGTGTGCGGCGCGGAGCGAGTACGTGAGTGAGTATGTGTAATAACTAATATAGTCAGAGTACAACTTGAATGCAAATTGTTTTTCTTACAATCTTAGTGCATATGTAATCAGTATAGTGTTAGATGAAAGCTTGATGAAAGAAACAGCTTTTTTACATTCATTTAGTTGTGTTTATCAAACTTACTGTCAGGCTTGGGAGTGTTTAGCCACTCCCCCCTGGGATTCCAGTTTTGTGTTTGTCCGTTCGGGGTTTCCGTAGGTAGGGCTCATCACCGAGGTGTGGGATTGGGTCCTACCTAGTCACATGCTGCCTGCTGACCATACTTATAGAGCACATGTTCCCTGGGTCAGCAGGCCAGCATTATTGTTTGTTATTGCATGTATATGTATGTCTCTCGCGGTCAGCAGGCCAGCATGCCAGCATTATTGTTTGTTATTGCATGCATACGTATGTCTCTCGCGGTATCTCGGTGTTGTTTTTGTTTGGATTGTTTGTTTTATTTCCCGGCATGTTCCGCCCGGGCTTTGGGTTTCGTTTGTCATCCCGGCACGTTCCACCCGTGCTTTGGGTTTTGGTTCCACCTTTCCTTAAATAAACCTTCCGGTTGCTTACCTGGTCGTCTGGCTCACTTATTTCCTCCGCTACACCTTGCCCTGCGTAGGTATGCGCAGCGCCTCCGATGGTCGGATGGCGCTTTTGTGACAGAATGCTGTCCTCACCAACCTCCTAGCGATGTCCAGGATTCCTCGGCTGGGTAAGCGCTCCTCTTTGGTTTCCCGCTGCCGCATGTTCCGTTAAATCCGGTTAGTCCCGGCAGTCGGGTGGTTTTGCATCTTCGGCTGCAGCGTCCCGCTGCGTTACCTCGGCGCTAGCCCCGCCATTAGCCGCTTCTCTGGCTGCAGCGTCCCGCTGCGTTACCTCGGCGCTAGCCCCGCCATTAGCTGCCTCTCTGGCTGCAGCGTCCTGCTGCGTTACCTTGGCGCTAGCCCCGCCTTAAAGATTTTTTTCTTTTCATTCTCCCTCTTTGTGGGTTGGACCGATGAGGGTCATTGACCGCGTCCCGGATTATGAGGAGATCAGTTTCCCTCTCTCCGCTCCATGTAAGCTCCCGGGACCTTGCGACGGGGTGTGTTTGAAACCACTCCCATACATCATCAGCTGTCGCAAGGTGTTTGACTGCGTGACTGGTCGGGAGCTATTGGATGGGGAGTGGGTGGTGTACTACCTCTCCAGGCTGCTGGGACCTGCCCGGTGGTGGGCCGAGAGATTAGTGGCCGCCCGGGATGAATGCCTCACTTCGGCCGGCCGGTTCGAGGCAGCCTTCCTAGAGAGGTTCCCCCCGGGTCTTGAGCCAGCGAGCTGCTCTGCTCCGCGAGCGAGCCGCCCCGCGCAGCCACTCTGCCCATCCGCGAGGCTCTCAGCGAGATGCTCCGCTCCGCCAGCGAGCCACTGCGCGCCGTGAGCAATCCTCTTAGCAGCCTTTGGATCAGTAATCCGCCGTGCGAGCCGGCCCGCACCGTCAGCGAGCCGCTTTGCGCCAGCGAGCCGCTCCCTGATCCGTCCCGCGCCGCTAGCGAACCGCTCTGTGAGCAATCCGCTTTGTGCTGATCGCAGCATTCAGGTCAGTAAAGCCGACCTGCGAGCCTCTCCGCGCTGTCAGCGAGCCGCTCTGCGCCGTGAGTAATCCGCCTCGCGCCGTTCAAAGCACTCAGGTTAGCAACGCGCCCAACGCCAACGAGCCACCCTGTACCACCAGCGACCCTCTCCACGCCACCAGCGAGCCGCTCCCTGATCCGTGTCGTGCCGCCAGCGATCCGCACCGCTCAGGGTTCGGGTGAGCAATTCGGTCTGCGTGTTCCGGGCTGCGTCGGTCGCATCCCGATTTGCGTCCTGAGCTCAGGTCCTGTCTTTTTGTGTCCAGGAGGCGGAGAGGAAGGAGGCTGGGAGTAAGGGCAAGGTCTCCAGGCTGGTTCAAGGAGTTCTGTCCAGTGGTCCGATGGTGAAGCAGTGGTCTTCCGGGGTCCCCGCTCAAGACCGTTTGCCTTCCGGTCTGGACTGTTTGCCCCCCGCTCTGGACTGTTTACCTTCCGCTCTGGACTGTTTGCCTTCCGCTCAACATTTGCTGTCCTCCGTCCGGGATATACTGGACTCTGTTCCGGACACCCAGCCTGAGGACAGAGACTGTGCTGCGGTCACGTCTACTCGGGTTGCCCCTGCGGTCACGTCTACTCGGGTTACCCCTGTGGTCGCGTATACTCGGGTTGCCCCTGCGGTCGTGTTCACCCCGGTTGCCCCTGCGGTCGCGCTCCCTCCAGCGCCGGAGTCAGTGTTAACCTCTCCTGCTCCAGGGTCCGTGTTATCCTCTCCAGCGCCCGAGTCCGCAGGCATCATCCTCAACCGGCCGCGTCACCTCCGCGCTCTTAAGAGGCCATGTTGCCTCCGCGCTCTTAATAGGCCATGTCGCCTCCGCGCTCGCAACAGGCTACGTTGCCCCCGCGTCCTCAAAGGGCCACGCCGCCTTCGCGCCCTCAAAAGGCCGCGCCGCCTTCGCGCCCTAAAAAGGCCACGCCGCCGCGCTCTCAAAAGGCCTCGCAGCCTTCACATACGCAAATTTAGGTGGTCCAATTTTGCGTACGCCCCTCCGGGGTGGACCTTGGCCCTGCAGGGTCCCGACTCCCCATTGTTTTTTCTTTTTTCCTTTGTCGCCTATACTGGTTGGCTATACCCCCCTGTTGTTTTCGCATAAAAATTGGGGGGGCAATATGTCAAGCTTGGGAGTGCTTCGCCACTCCCCCCTGGGATTCCGGTTTTGTGTTTGTCCGTTCGGGGTTTCCATAGGTAGGGCCCATCACCGAGGTCGGGGATTGGGTCCTACCTAGTCACATGCTGCAGAAAAGTTTTACTGTCATAAATAATATTGTACTGTCTTTTTTATTACTGATATTTTTGGAGTTCAATGGGAAGTTGAGTAAGGACAATACTGCAATACAAGTAGTATTGACCACTGACCTCTATATAGATAGAAATGACATATTGTCTGTTTAAACTGATCCCCCAAAGAGCAACCAAAGTGGCAGTGGCATATTTAATTTTTAAGAAAGAAATCATGTTAGCACCAAGGCTCAGTGGTGGTTTTATCCTCGTTGAGCAGCAGGGCAGTATTACCAGTGCAGGACAAAATGTACAAATTGTATAATTTTTAGTACTAAAAGTTTTCATTGTTCCAAAAAAAAAAAAAAAAAAAAAAGTAAATACCCATTTGAACGCACTCAATGTTCTATGCAGTTACGTCCTGGTGTCAAAAAATAAGTTAATCATCCCATAATGTTTTATAAAGCAAGTCAATTACAATCATCTTGAGGTTATAAATTACTTTGTCTGCATTTTCTCTGCACCCATTCCTCCTGACAGAACTGGTATAACTGAGCCATGTTTGAAGGCTTCCTTGCTCGCACATGCCTTTTCAGCTTTACCTATAAATTTTCGATAGGATTGAGATCAGGGCTTTATGATGGCCACTCCAAAACATTGACTTTGTTATCCTTAAGCCACTTTGTAACCAGTCTGGCAGTTTGCTTCATGTCATTGTCCATTTGGAAGGCCCATTTGCGCCCAAGCTTTAACTTCCTGGCTGATGTCTTGAGATGTTGCTTCAATATTTCCACATAATGTTCTTTCCTTATGCCATCTATTTTGTGAAGTGCACCAGTCCCTCCTGCAGCAAAATAACCCCAAACCATGATGCTGCCACCCCCATGTTTCACAGCTAGGATGGTGTTCTCAGGCTTGCAAGCTTCCCCCTTTTTCCTCCAAATGTAACGATGGCCCGGTTCGAATCCCCATCTGGGTGGAGTTTCCATGTTCTCCCCGTGTCTGCGTGGGTTTCCTCCGGGTTCTCCGGTTTCCTCCCACAGTCCAAAACCATGGATCAAGTCAATTGAATTCTCAAAATTGCCCCATATAGAGTGTGTCTGTGTGAGTGAGTGTGTGCCCAGCGATGGATTGGCGCCCTGTCCTGGGTCTATCTGCCCAGCGCCCGAGACGTTCTCCCCTGGATGGGCATGGGGAACCCCACCGCGACCCTAATAGAGGATAAAAGCGGGAGAATGAATGAATGAGATTCGTATGCATTCACCTTTAAATGTGTATGTTAATATTACATAATCACCCAACTTAATATTCACAGTATTTTATAGTTGCTTTTTTATTTATTAATAACTCATTCCATACAAAATGGCAGCTTGTTTGACTCCTCTATCTCTGTAATGGCTCAGATGAAGAGTGTGTGGGTGTATGTGTGTTTTTATAGATGGGTTCTCATCGCTTGTCTAATGCTGTCCACATTGAGATTATCTTGCAACTCAAAGAATGTTTTACTGTTAATCATATCACCATCTCTGCTATCTTATACATCCTTTATTAACACTTGACTTGGGACATCATTTATAAAATTAGTTTTTGTGTTAAACTGAAAAGCTTTTAGAAATGGCTGCACTATGGCTATTATTTGCTGATGAATTACTTAATGAATGATGTGCCAGCTGGTGCTGATAGTGTTGCTTAAAAACATCGTTAACAACTATCCCTGCAATTTGTTTTGTTATGTCTGTTATGTTTTTCTGTTAGTTTTGTATGTGATTGTGTGCCCAGCGATTGATGGGTGCGCTGTCATGGGTGTATATGCCCAGCACCCAAAATGTTTCTTCCTGGATGGGCATGATGAACCCCCCAGCCCCCCCCCCCGCGACCCTAGTAGATATTTAAGCTGAAAATAAGATGAGTTGAAATATTTAAAAAAAAAAATGTATTTTGAAAGGTTTTCAAATATATTATTTACAAATGATCAACTTTTAACATAGCATAACATCACAAAACAGTCTATCAAAAAAATGTGCAAACTAGCTGCACTCATAAGTAGACATGTCTGAGCTCTGAACTACTACTACTGAACTACAACCCAAGCTACTGCTTTTTAAAAATATATATATGTACTCATACACACACAAAGATACACAAACTCTCTCACAAATCCATTTATTTGATCAGCCGGATGGTCTATGTCCATCTCTCTGTGGGTTGCCATATAAAAGAAGCTCTTTTTAACACCCCTTTTCTGCTGTTTCACTTCCAATGTTTGATATATATATTTTTTTTTTTTTCTCACTGTTTTACAGAAATAATTCAATTAATTGAAAAACGCTAGAAAATAACGTATCTTTAGTAAAAGTTAAGTTATTTAAATTATTGCAGATATTTTATCCTGGTTATCCTGGTAACACTATAACATAAAAAGATGCAACAATTAATCAGACCTCTTTAAAGATGAAACACAAAATTAAAAGTGCATTGGTTATTTCAAACAGCTTGCTATGACACACTTTTCCTCTTTGTAACAATAGACTCCATTATAAGCCATGGTCACGTGTATTATAATCTCACTACAGTAAGATCTCTCTCTCTCTCTCTCTGTCTGTCTGTCTCTCTCTCGTTTGCGTTCTCTTTCTCCCTCATACATAATACTTCATAAAGTCATTTTCCAGATGCTTTTATCTAAAGTAACTTACAAGGATCTTAACTTGATGGTTAGGGCCAGAGCACAGGGTTGCCCAGGATACCACATCCTTGGAGCAATGAAGGTGAAGGTTTAAAGGCTCACATTAGCAACTTTTGTGAGCTCGGGGCTCAAATTCCAAGACCTCACATCTATATCCCAATTGGAGAAATTGTTGGGTCATCTTGCATGCACATCTTATTTGAGGGGCTGTCCTAAAATTGCATATGAACATGCATAGGGATACGTTATCACCTTCAATTCGCCTGAAAGGTCTTTGGACTGTGAACAAACATGCTTAAATTGTTATTTTTATCAAGGCTAAAAAGTGGATCTCATGCTTATATTTATAAAGTAAAAAATAGAATTTAAAACAAAGTTGTGAGAAGTTGTAATATATGCTATTTTACACATATTTTTAACTGAAGTTGAATGCTCCAGTAATGTAATTCACATGGAACCCAACATGTTCTCACATGGTTGATTTGAATGAAGCAGGCAGATCCTTTTACTTGTATAGTTTCCACTCGCCACTTAGCATGGCAGGCTTAGCAGTGTGTACATTAAGATGCAACTGTGTATTCTCTGTGTGAGATGGTCTACCGGACCATGTACCGAACGGGTGGGTACGAATACATGTGCCATACATGTACATCCATACTATACACACAAAAACAAACACAATATAATGAATAAAACAAGGTTTGATTCATAAATATGTTAATTAAAAACAAAATTATTAATAAAGCAGGTCTTCCACGACGTAATGTAGTGCGGTTTTTAAAGTGAACAATGAATACATTGAATGAGGTTTAGTGCTCATCGAGAAATGGTGCACTGTTTATATTGATCTATCATTCTATTAGTGGTACGTGGTTTAAAACCTTAAAATAGTAATATTAAATAAAATGCATTGATACGAATGTGATGCTCTTTTCAGTGGATGGTACAAGCTGGTATACCAGCTAGGGTTGATGAGGTTCCCCTGGTGATATTGATGAGGTCGGTTCCTTTAGCTATTGTTAGGGGGCAAAGCAGACTGGTAAAAATGTGGACATGCCTGAGCTAACCACAGAGTTCGCACTCTGCTTACCTTAGTAAACAACCAGCTTACTGATCTGGTTGTTTACTCTCCTTTTCCAAGACACTGTGAGGAGTTCATGTTGTCTTCAGTTGCTTACACACAGAGTTACTAAAGGATAGGGTGACTAAGCTAAATACTACTCAGGATCAACTGAAATATTATCTGAACTTTTGGAATGTTCATTAATGAGAAAGTGATTTCCGGAGAAGCGCCCACTTAGGACTTGTTTGAGTGACCAATGGTTTCTTTTGTCTTGTTAACGGACAAGGCTGACTTATCTTACATAGATTTAGCACGCTAGGCACCACACGGTAGTCTTAATTATCTACAGGGGCATTAATCAGTTGATCCTTTTAACTGCCCTTTGGAAGACCCAGTGTTCTTTCAATTTAAAATAATGGTAGTAAACAGATCATGCATTTTGAATATAAAAAGGCACAAACAAACAATCTATTATTTAGATTAAATATTAGTATTAGAAAGATATAAATAGAAAGATGTAGCTAATGTGTCGAATGAAATGATTCTTCTGAAAAAATGGAACATTCTTTCTCTGCCTAAATTTGTCATGTTTTTAAATATTAATTTCTTAATCTGTGTTTTTAAAAACATTGGTCATTTAGCATACACTTTTATCCAAAGCATTATCCAATAACATGGCTCTTAAAAGTTTTCCAACATCTGTCATTTAAGTACACAAGGTTGGTTAGAACTTTCTGTGGGTTTGCCAAAAAGCAGTGGCTTTGTGGTTTCCCATCAGTAAGCACGTTGGCGCAGCTTGGTGGTGAAGTATTCATGGTACGCTTGCATTTCCTCATGCTTATTGGTAACTGCTTAGTTAATCTTTTCTTTTAACTTGATATTGTAAATTAGCTTTGCATGTTTTACATGGATTTGCCTTGCGTAGCCCTGACCATTCATGTTATAATATTCATTTAAGTAAAATCTCAATGAATTAAGAATGAATAACAGAGTTGCATTAAGTGTATGAGATTAGATAAGCCTCAAAGATAACATGTTTACATGCAGAATGTCTGACCATGGTGTATTTCACAAAATTAGCATTAATTCAGTACAAATGTAGCATAGTGGTTAGAAAGCCTGTATGACTATATCATGTATGTGTATTCACAAAGCTTCTTAGAAAAAACATTTAATCATTTTAAACACACCCACATAACCAGATACAACAGTAAACACTGTCACTGCTACTAATCTTGCAGTACAGCTAACATTGTCTTCATTAAAAAAAAAGACTCCTCTGAAAAAAATGTCTATCAAAATTTAGACCAATGCTACATAAATAATAAGAGTTGCATTTTTATGGTTAAATGAAAAAGTAAAAAAAAAAAAAAAATGATGGCTTTGTAACCTGACTTTGTTCCAGACTGAAGATATCCATCGCTGATAGATGTCATCTTACATTTTTTTAGATCAGGGCTTTGCGTTTAGTGATTTCGCCGGTGATGCAATATGGTTTTGGATGCACCTAATTCACTATACCTGCATGTTCATCTGAATACAATTATGTTACCAGCCTAGAGCTGTTAAATAAGCTTGCATAGCTGGTACATAACAAGGTGTTGCAACAGAAGTGATTTTCTCACACGCATGTTATCTACCACATTTAGCCTGTAAGATGTCTGTGTATCAGGGTGTCTGACCTATTATTCGACTATGTCTGTTGCTGTTAATATAGCAAGACAGGGCATGCGCACCACCACTCCACTCCTCATCTGAGTGTAGTTAGTCTGATTGACCTTCTGAAAGGATGAGCAGGCAACGGAGTGGTAAGCTACTAGCCAACTGCTGGCTGCAACGGAAGCCGATGGCAGTACATGCTCACTCCCCATTGTCACGCTCCACCAGCACCACTTTGACAAGCGTATGGGGGAGAACAAGGGCTTCCCCCAGTGTCAGCATGGTCGTGCAGCAGCTTAGGACCAGATCCATACTCTTACTCCCACTGAAGTAAACACTATTGTGCTTTTGCGATAGTAAGCTGTATGCCACCTAATGAATGAAAAACGTAAATTTTAAAGCACAAAATTGTGCTTGACTTTTTGTGGTTTTGTCTCATGTAGTTTAATCTGACATGCCCAAATTTTTCCAGCATGTAGTGCCCTGTAACAGAATGTGTTGCTTTTTGAGATGTTTTAGTTACTTTGTCAGGTTGGGAGGGTTGGGAGGGTCGGGTTTTGGCCATTCAGGGCTTCCGTAGGTAGGGCCCATCCCCTTGAGCTGGTATTGGGTCCTACCTGATCACGTGCGACCTGCTGACTGCACTTGAAGCACGCATGCGCAGTGAGTCAGCAGGTCAGCATTACAGAGTGCACACGCTATTGTGCATACGCTCAAGTGCCACGTCGGGTGTATTGTGTGGTGTTCTATTTATTTTTATATTTCGCTCTTGGCTCGTCTCGCCCTGCATTCAGCGGCTTTTCCGCTGCTTGCTTCGTTTATTTTGTATTTGGGTTCTCAGCACGTCTCGTCGTGTCCTCAGCGGCGTTCCCGCTGTATCAGTTTGTTTTTGTATTTTGCTCTCGGCTCCTTCAGCGGCTTTCCCGCTGTGCTAAGCCTGGTCGCTTGGCTCACTATTATATCTACACCGCACCGCGCTGCGCCGCCATCTTCCGGACAGCGTGCCCCGAGCGTGACATACTTTATGTTGTCAGACAGGTTATATGTAATGAGTTTCTTGATTCTACGGCAGTCATTTACTATAGTGGGCACCAATCACACCTGGGTGTGGTTTGGTTAGTGAAATTTAACTCCGCTTTCAAAAAATGTGGTTGCAGTTAATTTATCAGTTTATCTAATATTTGTTTATATAATATTTGTTTGATATTTTGAAACATTTAAGTGTGACAAATATAAAAATAAATAAATAAATAAATAAAAAACAGTACTTTGCCCTTTTTAAAATGACTTAAAAAGTTCTCCTATGACAAATATGCAACTGAGTTAACCTAGCCTGAAGGTCAAACATTCGTTCATTCATTCATTATCTCCCGCTTTATCCTCTACTAGGGTCGCGGCAGGGGAGAATGTCTCGGGCGCTGGGCAGATAGACCCAGGACAGGGCGCCAATCCATCGCTGTGAAGGTCAAACAGAAACATCTAAACAAGCCATAGTTTGGATTCATGTTAAATCTTATTAAAACATAAACATATATATAAACATATAACAGACATGAATACAAAATATGGACACATATCATTCCATTACAGTGATTTCAAAGATAGCCAGCTTAGTGATTGTGTATTCCCAATCACAATAATGATGGTTTTGTTATGTACACAGGTCACAGGTTTTAAGACATGCAGTGTTGTGAAGTTGTGGTGATTCAGTTCATTTTTTGCTCCAGCAGAGGGAAACAAAGACAAACAAGAGAAGCTTTCTTTGTCTTTCTATCAAGTCCTGCTTCCATTTTTACACAGCTGTGAAAACAGAATACTTGTACAGAATACTTACAGAATGAGCAATCTTTTTTTCTGATAAGTACACACATATAGTGCATGTACAGTGAATATTTACACATAATAATTCACATTGTATATTAGTCAAGAAATTTCCCTTTGTGCTCTTTCAAAACTGCCAATCAAAAAGCATTGATAAATATTTATTTATATGTTGTGAGTGGAGCTTATTGGTGTATGATGATGTCATAACTACAGCCATGTTGAACTATACAAAAAGAAACAGCATTTCTATCACAAAACCAGGGCAGATAAAATGTAGAAATATAGCCATGTTTGATATTTTAAACTGAGGCGTTTGATACATTTTTCATTATTTTATATTTTGGTTGCATTATAACAGTACTAAACCTTATTACAGAGTACTGCAGTGAGTCCACCCCACATAGATGCTCTTTTAGTCTTCCTACTCTGACCTACTTTTCAAGATTTGCCTCCCTAGTATCAGCACATTCACTAACCAAGGAAGAATGTCACTTTACTGATCTAGATCCACATTATGTGATACCTTAAAACCTTTTGTCATGTTTTCCTGAACACCTAATGTAGAACAGAAAATCAGCACATGTAGAAAATATTAGAAGAAATTTTTTTTTGTCTTTCAGCTCTGAAATTGTTGCATATTTTTACTGTTTATTGTTATTTTCAAGCTGGTGCAGTTATTGGAGCTGGTGCAGTAATTGACTCCTCACCTTATTTATTTATTTATTTATTTATTTATTTATTACTCAAAACATTTCTACCACAATCCAAGAACATGTACACTTTTTCACATGGACACATGGATAACAGTTCAACAGCACACTTCCTAATCACAAAGTCAAGCTGATCCAGCACAGGGCCTTCCTCAAATCCAATATGCTCAGTTTTGTATACATGTGGCAATGAGGCTAAAGGCACCCAAATTTAAATACTGTACATGTTTTAAAACTTTGACATAAAGCACCTCCACTTTACTTGGTGCATTTTATTGTTGTTAAACTCATTGTCTATCTAATCATAATTTGATGATTAGCACATGTTTGTTTTTGCTGTGTATTTTACTCACATTTCTTTTAATATACTGCACTTCAGTATATAAACTTCATATAAAATAGCCATTGTAGCCAAATGCATTGTATATGCAATTTGAATATAAAGAACAGAACGTACATATGTAGAAGTGCACACTGAGAGGATGGGGACATTGTGCCCATATGGATTACTGGAAGAGATTCTGCCATTGCTTCATTCCACCCCACTGACTGATCCTTAGATCTACAGGCAGACAGCCAGACTCTGGGAGCTTGTGTGTGTGTGTGTAGGTTTCATTCCATGTATAAGCTTAATAATTATATGTTGTATGTAAATAAAAATTTGCATAATATCTAAAATTATTTCTGTAAATTATATATAGTGCTTATTATTATTATTATTATTATTATTATTATTATTATTATTATATGCTTAGGACAATTATAAATTCAAGCCCTAAAAATAAACTTTTAGGTTTTCAGGGATGGTGTTCCTCCCTCTCTCTCTCTCTCTCTCTCTCTCTCTCTCTCTCTCTATCTATCTATATACATACATACATACATACATACACATACAGGCGGTGTGTGTATGTGTGGCCAGTGATGGATTTGCGCCATGTCCTGGGTGTATCCATCTGGGGATACGTTCCCCTGGATGTGCATGGAGAACTCCACCCCAATGCCTCCCCATTGCGAAAGGACTAAGCAGAAGATAATGAGATATAAAATGTATCTGTGTGTGTTAAAATATTTATGCTTTTTTTCTCATCATTTTTATGCATGGCTTTTAAATTAAAGCAAGAATAAAAATGGCATTGGCCTAGCAACAGTTCAGTTTCAGTCACACACAGCAAAACAGTGTGAGGACGAATTTGAAGAAGAGGATTGGCTCTGTGCCGCATTCATTTTCTGTCCTATCATTTTCTTGTGTGTTATGGTTTGTGTAGAGTGCTTTTAAACCAGACGACCAATAGTAACACAGTTCTATTTCTTAGCCAGTGAGAAGAATGCGCGTGGTATCTTAGCCCACCCGTCATTAACATTCAGACACTGCAGTCCTCCATCATGGGCTCAGGTGCCGTGTGGAACAGAATGCATGCATGCAAACACCACCACTATAGCACACACATGCAGAATTACATCATGACAGCTATTTATTTGGCATTTTGATTGCTTTTTCAAATAGCTTAGAACTGGTGAAAAAAATAGAAAGCTAAGAGATCACTGATGCTTTTTTTGTGATCAAGATACAAAAGGAGAATGATTTTTTAGTAATACCATTTTGCTTTGCTGCTTAATGGCTGAATGTGCTCACCCCCAACCTGTGTGTGTGTGTGTGTGTGTGTGTGTGTGTGGGCGTTAAGCTGCACAAAAAAACCCCCATCCCCTCCCTATGTTCAGGCACTTCCAGCTGGTGATGAAGGAAATAAGCGTAAGGCTGCCTCTCATTGTCCCGGCTGCCTCCCTCCTTCCCTGTCTCCCTCCCTCTCCCTTTCTCTCTCAGTCTCATTTTATCCTTTACTCTCTCTCTTTGCTACCCACCATAGGGATGGGACCAGGTAGGACCAGGAAGAAGTCAACCAAGGAGAAAACACCAGGATAATCTCCTTAGAATATGCTTCAATGTATAGTGTCGAGGACTCTGGATATAATAGGGGAAGATCATTTATTTAACTAGCATTGACATCCATCCTTCAGTCACGCTTGACTTTTCAGGACTTGCCTTTATTTTGTAAGGTCCTTATATAATTTTACCTTAATTGCTTCGCAAGGATACCCCTTTGAGCAATGGCTCACGCGGCATCCCAGCTTAAAAAGAAGGCTGATTTGGAGCTTACTGCTGATGAAGAGAAAGAGAAGAAGAAGCGAACCAGGAAGAGGTCCCGTGAAAGCAAGAAAAAGGTACTTAGGCTCCCACACAACCAAGAGCAGGAACACATTCCTTCTTGTTGTTAGGGTAGCTTTGGATACCATCTCTTGCACCTACACAATGGGTAGGCTGTTTATGGGCAGTGAAATTCTAAGTCTTTTTTTTGTCTCTGGCTAATGGTGTTTTTTGGGTTGGTTGGTTGAACAGATTCCCTCTGAGACTGCAGTAAAGCATGCTGCAGCTTGCTCGGAAATGATTTATTTATAGAAGCAGAATTTATTGGAGACTAAAAAAAAAAACATTACGGATACACGGGATGATCTTTTGAGTCGTTGGGTTAAGTTCTAGTTAAAAAAAATATTGTTCTTTTTGGTTTTCCTTTCAGATTATTAGTTATTGATTTAAGCCTAATGAGATTGTGCTTTGTTTCCTAGCAGGATGCCCTTCAGGAAAATTTTGGGAAAGATTTAAAGCTTGTCTTTGGTTATAGTGTTCTTATTTTGGCTATAGCTCAATACTTCTTCCTTTTTGCAAGGTATGTGTTTATTTGATATTGTTGTTAATGATAAGCATTACTGGTGCTCAGTTGTGGGTGGGACAAGCTCTGAATACCACAGAGTCGTGGGGGAGACAGACACCCTCCCTTGGGCTTTTTGAACCACTTATTTCTCAAATATTTATTTTTTTCCCCTACCTGTCCGTTATAAGCCTGTCCTTTATAACCCAACAATATTCTCTTGCTTCTTTACCCTCACCCTACTTGTCCTAGCAATCTTGACAGGTCAGTTTTAAAAAAAATCACATTATTAGGTCGAGAAACCTTTGAAAGACCATTGTATTTTATTATTTTGTGTTTGGTTTTATTACGCTTCTTCTTGAACTATAAGAAATTTGTTATTTATTCATGCATTTATTCATTCAAAAATGCTCTCCAGGCTCTCTCAGACCTATAGAACATGGCTCTATTTACTTGCACCCAAATGATCTACTTTGCACAATTTTTTTATTCCAATATAAATTATAGCAACATATATAGAAATATATGGAAAAAACAATTCTTTGCTTAATTGCTATTAGTTTGATCAACATAAATTAACCAATTACAATGTAACCCAATACTGCCATTAATATAAATAAATATATATATTATTTCACAAAATTATTTCAATTATATTTTTGTATTCAATTATTTCTAAATTATTACATGCAATATATATTTTTACGTTTCACATTCTTTAGAGGAATGCATCTTATTTGTCTGTATGAATAAATAATTTGAATTACTGTATTTGTTGTGTGAACCTAGCTAGTGCTAATGCTACTTAAGGTGAACTGAAGGTGAGTGTGTGTGTGTGTGTGTGTGTGGTGCTTGGGCTCAGTTGGATCCTTGATGGCTTTAAATGTGCAGCTGGCATTGCATCCACAGTGGCTCTGGATCCAGCTGTTGCTGGCAGGTTGTGTGTTTGAAAGTGTGTGTGTGTCTGTGTGTGTGCGCGCGCACGCATGCACAGTCACGTCATTTGTCCTACACAAGAGGTAGAAATCTATACTCCAGTCTGCTATTCCTGGCACTTGGCAGCCTTTCGTTCTCTTCCTTTAGCACAAATGAAAACAAACGTCTCAAAGGTGTGTGTGTGTGTGTGTGTGTGTGTGTGTGTGTGTGTGTGTGTGTGTGTGTGTGTGTGTGTGTGTGTGTGTGTGTGTGTGTGTGTGTGCGCGAGAGAGAGAGACTGAGAGAGTATGTGTGTGTTTGTGTGAGAGAGCAAAATTGTATGTGGGGAGGGGGTGTTTGTTCTAAGTGTTGCTCATTTAAGTATAGTTTTAGCTTGTCTAGTTGTATAAATGTTGCTTTGGTTTTAGCCATGTATCATAATCTTTGTTTAAAATGGATCATGTTTAATGATTAATTATGATTTCTATTGTCAAATATAATAATACTCATATTATTATATGTTAATTGCAGATTTCTTGGTATAAATTGATATTGGCATGACTTGACACATGAATAAAAATGGTTAATTCAAATACTAGAACTGGCATTATGAACCTGCTTTCTTTACCTGTCTAGCATTTACATTCATTCAAGTAATTTAGCAGTCATTTTATCCAAAGCAGCTCAAAAGTGTGAGAATAGATACGTTTTTATTTTTATTTGGGTGTATCTGCTGCTTAATTTGTCCCTCAATTAAGTATGGAATGTTACGTACAACACTCTGAGATAATATATGCTCTTCTGTGATATGATGTTATGGTGTATTTTCGGTGGGGTGTGAGGTGTAGTTTTTATGGGCACAAATTTGAACTTCTTGTTCAGGGTGTTTCCACAGTTTCAACAGTTTTTGCCAAATAGGAATTAGCAAACGTTTCAGCAAGCCCTCCATCCCTTAATAGGATATTAGTGACTAACTAATGATTGAATTAATAGGTAAATGAATTGCCTCTGTCGGTGTCCAATAAATATAGACAATGTTTCAGGTGTAATGTCTGAAGTGGCAACTTCAAAAATACTTTGAATGAGATGTGGGATGCAAAATGTAGTATATGGCTAGAGGGAAATGTTAATTAAGCTTTAATGTATCAGTGTAGTTCCACCAGTATTAGTTTCATGTCACTATAGCTATACTGCTTAAATGCTGCCAACCTCCTAATCAGTTGCTACATGTGCTTGTACAGAGAATGTATATACATATAGTGTACATTATACTGTGTATACTTGTCTTCTAGTAAAATGGGATATTTCATGGGCACATTAAGTCCAGGTTTCTGCTCTGTGAAACAGCAATCAGCCAAAGCCAGATCGCACCTAGCTCTAAAAGGTAACGGCAAATGAAAAGCTGAATGATTTACTGGATGTCACTCCACTCGTTGTTACTATAGAAAAGATATACTGATACACCCTAAATCAAGTTAAACCAGTTACTCTTAGAGTTTCTTAGTGCATGTGTTCCAAAATGTTTTTATTAACAAATATAAATGTAATGGGAAATGGGAATAAGGATAACAGAATAAACAAAGGGATGAAGGATAACTGTCTCTAGAAGGAAAACTGAACCTCTGCTGCTGATTCATTTTTGTAGTGTTAAATCAGTTCTTGCTACCCATCTCCTCATTTATTTTACTCCTCCTTTTGCCCCTCTACCCAGTTGTCGCTGCAAGCTTAATATCTCATTATCCTTCATACAGCTGAGTTTATAGTTAATATTGTCTTCCTATACTACTAGGACTTTGCATGGGGTTTCAATCCTTAAATCCACATTAACTAGCATGACAAACCTCATACGCTTTCCAAAAGCAAACCCACCCAACAACCAAATCAATCCTGTGTCACTAAGCGTGATTTTCTCCACACTGCCACTTTCATTGTCTACTGTCTCCACCTTCCTCTCTTCCACTGCACTGAGATCTGCCTTTCTCATTCATTCCTAAATGAAATCCATAAATCTTATTCTCTGCAGCCTGCAGACTCCTTTATCTGTGCTCAACTGAGGGATTTCTTATTATCATAATGCAGTAAGACTAGTTTTAGATGAGGACAAATCAGAAATTGGAAGCCCACATCATCTTAAGTTTCAGACTAGCTCACATGACTATCTATCTATCTCTATCTCTATCTCTCTCTCTCTCTCTCTCTCTCTCTCTCTCTCTCTCTCTCTCTATATATATATATATATATATATATATATATATATATATATATATATAGGCGGCACGGTGGCTTAGTGGTTAGCACGTTCGCCTCTCTGCACTAGGGATTCCCGGTTCGAATCCCCTGTGTCTGCATGGGTTTCCTCTGGGTTCTCCGGTTTCCTCCCACAGTCCAAAAAACATGGATCAAGTCAATTGAGTTCTCCAAATTGCACCATATAGAGTGTTTATGCGTGTGGTCTGTGTGAGTGAGTGTGTACCCAGCGATAGATTGGCGCCCTGTCCTGGGTGTATCTGCCCAGCTCCTGAAACTTTCTCCCCTGGATGGGCATGGGGAACCCCACCGCGACCCTAATAGGGGGATAAAGCGGAAGTTAATGAATGAATGAATGAATGAATATATATATATATATATATATATATATATATATAGAGTATATATATATATATATATATATATATATATATATATATAGAGAGAGAGAGAGAGAGAGAGAGAGAGAGAGAGAGAGAGAGAGAGAGAGAGAGAGAGAGAGATTTTTTTTTTCTTTTAACAAATGACTTCTATTTTTGTTTGTTTTTTGAGCTGACTTTAAAATCTCATATGGTTTACAATACACAGTATATTCAATATGTCCAGAGGACATATTAATTACAATAGGCATCTCATGGAAATGTGTGTTTGTAATAACTATAGTGAAACATTTGATGGTGTTTGAGACAAAATGAAAAATATACTTCAACTTTCACTTTCACAAGGTATTAATAATTAATCGATTCTGTGCCACACCAACACAAAGCCTTGTATAGCTTTACTCTAAAGAGGGTTTAAAGTACATAGCATAAAATATTGTGTAACGGTGTGAACTAAGAATGAACACATGAGTATGATGATACCCCTCCCCGTTTACAACCCTGTCTCTGATTAGCTTAAATAGAGGGTTGCTTACAATGCTTTGCTGTTTGTGTACACCCAGAATAACTGTAATTAGAGCTGCATCCATAATTGCATACTAACATCCTTAATAATAGATCAATAAAAAAGTAAACAATAAGAAATGTACTACTACTATGATGTGTGGTAAAACTGAAATGTATTTGAAAATAAAATAATAATTATATGTATATTTATAGTATTCATTAGTACTTAATATGACATTTTATATAATGTCAATATGATACTTGGCGCAAACAAATGCCCAGGGTTTTAACAAAATTTTAACAAAATTTCCGGTGTCTTTGAGACCCCAATTTACACAAAGCATGACACAAAGGCATGTATGGTATGGGACGCTGCCTCTTAGCAGTGGGATTTGATGTTGCCATAGCAACGCTTTTGGAATTCTGTTATTGCATTTGATTTTGTTGTGTTTAAGAAATCTGGCAGGATCCTGATTTATTATATACTTTATATCATTTAGGACACCTCATTATACTTTACATTTTAAACCCCCCATCTAAATCATTTGGGAAATATCAAATATTGTTGTAATTGTGAAACGTTTAATATTTGGTGATTATTTTAGATATATTATTTGTTTTATTATGTGTGTTAAAATTATTGCTAAAATTATTATAAATTGATGAATATAACTGAATATATCAAGGTAAAAAGTTTGTTGTTGTGTATGCTTTTTATGTATTATGGGTTTTTTTCTTCTTTTGTTTGTGTGTGGGGGAGGTAGGGTGTGTGTGTGTTTGTGTGCTGGTGAGAGTACAGAAACTGATTGAATGGCGACAGTGAAAGGGGGGGACGTCATAACACACCATTTGTAGGCTTTGGCCATACGTCACAAAGTGATGCTTTGTGCAGTAACAGCTTTATTAATCACTGTATGTATATATACAGACACTATATCATTGTTAATTCAAAATCATTGCTTTACATAGCTTAAGTTTATTTTATGAGTTTAGAATAAGACTATTCTAAACTCATAAAAAAAAACTTAAGCTATGTAAGCAATGATTTTGAATTAACAATGATGTAGTGTCTGTGTAATCTGATAAGCATTAGCTATTTGTTGTAAAAAAAAATATTTACAAATGTTGCTGTATCACGGTTACAATACAGCAGTATGACATAGAGGCCATTTATTATTGTTATCTGATATACATTACAGTCGACTTGTAACCCTCATGTTCTTGCTTAGTGATATATGCCTTTCACCAATGGGCTTCATCCTTGCTGTTACATTTACATATAGAACACAACATAGAATTGTTGTAAAGTAATGTGCTCTACATGTATTCACAGTGAAGCATAAATTTTTATTAAAGCAGGAAGTTTTTCTTGATTGGAGTTAACACAGATGTCTCCCAGTAGATATGACGACGTGAGAGGCATACATTTTTTCAATATATTTTTATACCCTTCAAAATAATCTATAAAAAAGTGTTATTACAGAAATAAAAAAAAATTCCTTACGTTTTGAGGGTCTTCTTGCCTATATCTTTAGCTCACTCCACAGATTCTTAATTTGATTTAAGTCACGACTCTGGCTGGGCCACTGGCTTAAATCTAAAACTTTAATGTTTTTGTCCTCTGACCATTTCTTCACCACTTTTTCTTCACCACAGTGTATTTTTGTTCGCTGTAATGCTGAAGGTGCCCATGGTCACATTTCATTTCAGATGTTGTCTGATGTTGTGGAGAATCTTGATGTATTGCTCTTTTTTTCATTGTGCCTTTTACTGTGATTAGGTTTCCTGGTCCATTGGATGAAACGGTTTAAGCATTAGTTTCCCACCACCATGTTTGACAGTGAGGATGGTGTTTAAGGATTTTCCTTTTTTTACGCCAAATGAAGACTGCATTATTTGTGGCCAAACAATTACATTTTTGTTTCATCTGATATAAAATATCAAAAGTCTTCTTTTCTATCCAGATGTGCATTTACAATGGCCAAGTGAGCTTCTGGAAAAGTAATGTCCTCCTACTCTGCATTCATTTTAAACCTGGCAGTGTGCTGTGTCTGTTGGACTGTCTGCCTTAAGATGTTGCCACCAGCAGAGTTTAGAGTTTAGACCAGGATGGCCTTGGTGGTGATCCTTGGAATATATTTCCCCTCTCACACTATCCTCATGGCCTGCACAGGTGTTGCTTCCGATCACGTCCTTTGCAATTTTTCACAGTGCAGAACAGTCTTGAATTTTTTAATAGTACTTTGCACTGTAGGCATTTGAACTTGAAATCATTTAGATATCGCTTTCCTGACTTGTGAGCAACCACAATGCACTTTTTGTCCAATTGTACATAAAACTTGATATTTTTTTTCCCACAATGAGCTCTCTTTCTCTGTGTCTCTCATTCTCTCTCTCTCTCTCTCTCTCTCTCTCTCTCTCTCTCTCTCTCTCTCTCTCTCTCTCTTTCAGATCTTTGAGCACCTCAACAATACACTATATTTTTTTTATTTTATGATTGTTACGATTTATGTTAGTGTATTTTTATATTTAAAATTATCAATTAATTTATTATGTTTTTGATGTATATATTTATAAATGTTCATAGACTAGCTGATGGAGTAAATGAACTTTTTTAAAATACATTTTTAATAATTTATTAAGTCATCTATGTTCACATGTACTAAATACTGAGAACAAATTGTTTATAATTATAAGATTTTTATTAGTATACAAATGACAGGAAACATCAGAGTTTAATTATGCAGTAAAACATTAACCAAAGGTATACAATTCATGACCCAGCGGAGGACACAAACTTCCCAGTCTTTTCTTCAGCAGTCAGATATAGTGATTTAATAAAAAAGTGAGGTATGCCTATTAATTGTGCTGCAGGCACATGACCAGCTATTGATTCATGGTTTGCTTTAGTGAGCCTGGTGCCGTCTTTAACTACTTTCAAACCTCTTTTAGTGGGACTTCCAGCTTGATATGCTTGATATGAGCACCAGGCTGAGATGACAAGCAGTTCAAAAAAATGCAGAAAAAGTACAAATGTAAGACAAAGACAGGTGTAAACAAAGCAAAATGTGATCACAGCTAAATTAAACATAGTACAATACACCAAAGCTAAGCAAAATTTAAGAGAACTTCTTAAAGCTAAATACCTTATACAAAGAATATGTGTGTGTATGTGTATATATATATATATATATATATATATATATATATATATATATATATATATATATATATATATATATACTAGACAGTATCGTTTACAAGTACTAAAGGAAAAGAAATGCAGTTAGAATGCAGTGTTTTAAATATTATTTGGTATTAAAGCATGTAGTCCCATATGTATAGGCACATATGAAGTCTTTCATTCATTTTCTTCCGCTTTATCCTATATTAGGGTCGGTGTGGGGTTCCCCATGCCCATCCAGGGGAGAGCGTTTCGGGCACTGGGCAGATACACCCAGGATAGGGCGCCAATCTATCACTGGGCACACACTCACTTACATAGACACGCACACATACACACTCTATATGGGGCAATTTGGAGAACTCAATTGACTTGTTTCATGTTTTTGGACTGTGGGAGGAAACCGGAGAACCCGGAGAAAACCCACACAGACACAGGGAGAACATGGAAACTCCACCCAGATGGGGATTCGAACCGGGAATCCCTAGTGCTGAGAGACGAACGTGCTAACCACTAAGCCACCATGCCGCCCACATATGAAGTAACAATATAAGAAATTATAAAGGATATCCAAGGGTCATGGTTGACTTGTGTAATCTGTAGCAGTGTTCTCACTGCTGGATTCTCAGTAATCCTTTATATGAAATTTAGTAGATAGATCACTGTATTAATCCCAAAGTAAAATTTCTTTAAAGTTTATAGGAATAGAAGGATAAAAACAATGAATGTAGCAATTCAAGTAAAAGAAGAGTAGCACACATAATATGTCTTAAAATGAAGATCCTCCTGAAGTGTGGATGCAATTGGGAAAAGGTTACAGCATTTAATAGGTTGTGAATCCACCAGGGAATGCTATAGTGTGGTCAGAAGGGCCAACAGCAATTGAATCTGGAATCTATGGCGTCTCATGAGAATTGCCTGAAAATAGCAACAAATTCTAATCCAAAGATATCAGCCAGTTTATAAACCTAGCCCGGCTGAATGTACAATGAAAAATCTTCTTCTCAGTGCCGATTTTGCTCCGGAAGACAAGGTTTCCAGGCCTTCCAGCTCTCATGATTCCGACTCAAAATATGACTTTGCCACATCCTTGATGACATCGCATTCGTATTGGGACATGGTGGGCATCCATCTGAACCATCCAGGGTTGCGCGCCACTTTGAAAAATAATTTTTATGTCTGGGTGCACTGCACCATATCTTTATTCAATAAGTTGAAGTTTTGAGTAGTGAATTTGCTTATATGGTCAGAATATATGTATAGTTAACTGAACAATTTATCATCAGATTCATTCTTGTTGAAATGTATTTGGTGATTACATAGTAAGCATAGGCTAATAGTGTAGAGAGCAATGCACTGATGTTGCTTAGGCAGCAGAGGGAGTGAGTGCTGTAAACAACTGTTAAGTCCTCTGCAATGTTCCTGAATAGAAAGTCAAATATGAAAACACAGGTTCAGACCCCTGTGTCTGTTGTGACAAGTAAATATCACAGTATATAAAATAAAGTATATGTAGAAACAATTGACAGAAAAACTATTAATTTTAAGTTTAATTAAATCACTGTAGCGCTGAAAAACATTTTCATAGATTTTAATGTTAGATTCTCAGTCAAGTAAATACTACAACCTGGAAGTTGTCAAACTTTTTATTTTACACTGGGTTTATTTTTATTGAATTAGCCAAATTTTCATCCATCCATCCATTATCTTTCGCTTTAGCCTCTAGGGTGAGGGGGTGGGGTTCCCTATACCCATCCAGGGGAGAACAGCTCTGCCGCTGGGCAGATACACCCAGGAAAGGGTGCCAATCTATCGTTGGGCATAGCCAAATTTTAAAATAGTATAATAGAAACAATTCTCTGTCACCCAGAAAATTATAGCTAGGTTTTTATTAATCTTATGTACTTAACGTAATTCACTTAATCCTATACTTGGGACTAGGATTGTGGGAGGGTTTCCCATGACCAGCAGGGCAGATACACCCAGGACAGGGTGCCAATCCATCGCTGAGCACACCTCACTAAGCACACTTACGCAGACACAGACATTATATGGGGCAATTTGGATAAAGACAATTTAGAGCAGCCAATTTACCTTGAATCCATGTTTTTGTCTTGTGGGAGGAAAATGGAGAACTGGGAGAAAACCAGTGGCTGCTGGTCCATAGGGGGCGCTGGGGTGCCATCCTCTTAAAATTGTTCAGAAATTAAACTGAATTAATTATGAACAAAATACAAAATAGTTAATGAGAAATGTATTTATTTGTACTGTGTGTCTAATAGACATGTTAGAATTTATTAAAATAATAAATAAATTGTATGGGAGCATGCATGTAATTGCTCCTATTGTAGGCACACAAACTTATGGCAAGCATGTGATCTGAGGCTGATTTCTAATTGGTTATTTTAGGTTTTTCCATGGGACGCAGTGCACTCTAGTGCGTCACTATTAGTAGTGTGTTACTACTGGTTAATGTTATTTAGGCATCGTGTGATTGGACAATTCCCGAATCGACTCATTAACTCATGTGCGGTTCAATTGTTTGACTCACCCTTAACGTTTGCAGACTGGAGTTGCATCAAAATGAAAAAAAAAATCAGTTTTGCCTTTACAAAAACTGGTTTTACAAAACTTTCACTAGAAGAAAAAAAGAGGATAAAGGAGCTTGCCCCGGATCGTCACAATTTACAACAGCAGACAAGTGATCGAGGAAGATCCTACACTCGGGCCTTTGTTTTTCTTTGTTTTTCAAATTTTTTTTGTTTGTTCGTTTGCGCCCCCCTTAATTTTTATTTAGCACCTGCTAAAAATCATGACGTTTGTTATTATTGCCAAAAACCCAATTTAACAGCGATGCTGCAGGTTGATTATGAATGGTTCTATTGCTGATTAACTGATGCAGTGCATGTAGTAAGAAAACATTAAGAAGCACATTCCCTTACAACCAAATCCATACCTTAAAGTGCATGCCATTACTACAACCATAATGCTACAGTACATCTGTGGCTCAAAATGTATGCACTCATATGAAAATAAATGGAAAAAAAAGAAAATCAAAGCAGAAAGCAACCACTGAAACTGACACAACAAACACTGGACAGGAGAGCACCTATCTAGCTTATTTATTCGTAACTATGTAATGCGTGTCTTCCACATTAAATATCAGCACCACCCCATAACCATATATGATGGTAAAATCAAAGATGAATAGGCATATTCTAATCATTTTACTTATTTTTGGGTGTGTTTTAGCCATACTGAGCAATAAACCAATTAGTGTGTCACTTGCCATTCTTTTTGAGAGCCAGGTGCAGTCTGACATTGGTGGATTGCCATTTCATTTCAAGCACACCTACCCTCCATTTTACTGTGAATCAAGAATACATAGTATATAGTGTAGACTGTAAATTCAATTTCTGTGCAAATTCAGTGATATTTAATAGCCAGTGGCTATTCAGCATTCAATGGCATTGGACACTTGCTCGTGTTGACTGTTCACTGCCAAGATAGCAACAATCGTCTGACTGTTGTTGTCTGCCTAGGTTATTTTCAGTCTGTAGTGCACCTGTTTTTTTCCATTGCAGAGATAGCAATACACAAGAAATTTCAAATCCCCTACACCCATCAGCGTAGATATATTCGCAGGCACCGTTGATATTTAAACAACTCAGGCCTTTTAGCAAAAGCAAAAATATGTATCACCATTTACTTTCAGGTTAACCAGGTACTTACCATTTGTATTTGATTTGTTTATTTGACCTTTATAACATCCTTAACATCAAAGCTTTACTTGTAAAATCTCAGTATTATTTAAAGTTGACATGAAAGACCTTTTTTGATCAGTCAACTCATACACTAGCACCTAGCTTTCAAAATGTGTTGTTTTATGTTCTATTTTTGTTTAAATAGGAATTCTTATTACATATTTACATATATTTTTATTTGCTTAAAAATACTTGTTAATGTGATTTTTTTTTAAAGCCAAAAAACAAATTTGAGGCTCATTTAATATTCAATAATACTTGAGCATACATTACATGTTGGTGTATATTTATATCAAATAATAAAAAAAATGTATTAAGTGTCAATTATTGGTGATGTTTTTTATAAGCAAACTTTCATTTAAATGATATTTAACATTAAATTGCTATAACATAATTTTCTTTTGCAAATGGTACTATATATCAATGTATATATTTTTTTACAGTAGTATATAAATAGATTAAATGTAGGAGAGAAAACAGTCTTGAAAATTTATAGAAACCTTCAAACATTTATTTCCTGCAGTCTTTGGGCAAAAATGGAGCTGTTGCCATGGTAACCATGAAATGACTGAAATGGAGCATCGCTTATACTCATGCCTAAATTTGATTTCATTACAGTCTTGTGCTAAACAGTTGTGTTGTAATTTAAGTACCATAATGATTTTGCAGGTGCTTGTCAAGTTTGATCATATGGTCATATGATCTTTCAATTGTACTTTATAATTTAGGGGAAATTCATATTGTTGTGTTTAGAGCCGTTAAATTATCTTATACCTTAAAAAGGTTGTTCTTCATACTGTAAATCCGAGGAATCAGCTGAAGTTTGAGCTTCTCGCCTTTTATTTTTTTCCTGCTGTGAACATGTTTTTTTATGCGTATAAATATTAAGTAATAGTCTTATGAATATAATGTATATGAATATAATATATAATAATGTATGAATATAATCATTGACATTGACATTAATCAGGCATCTGTGAGGAATTTGCATTTTCATCCCATATCAATTTGGTTTTCTTTGAAAACTCTCTCTTTCTATCTATAGTCCAAAGACATTTTGGTCAGGCAAATTAGAGATACTAACTTTACCCTAATGATTGAGTGGACATGCTACAAATGTGTGAAGTATTTCGAACCTGTCCACTTTAGTGGTTCCACTTCAAGTTTCAAGTTCTTTTTACAATTGTATATTGTCTTACATCTGACCCTATAAAGCAAGCTTAGGTGACAGTAGAAAGGAAAACCTTTTTTATTAATTTTTTTTTATGATTTTATTTTATTTATTTTTTTTATGAAGAAACATTGGCTGTTCACTGGGGGACTGATCCTCCATGAGTGGTCAGACAGTATTGATTGTTTAGGACACTATTGGACAGATTGTGTGTATTCTCAAATTTTAATTTGATAAAAATCAAATCTCTATTTAAAACTTTTAATACATGAAACAATCTGGTTTAACAAAAAATGTAAATTTTAAAAACAGATTGTGTGATGCAAGTTTTTCTCCCAATGATCTTTGAAATTTGTTGAGGGAAGCTAATTAGCTTATTAAAAAGCTGGATTACAAAATGAGTTTTTGAAACAAATTTGCAGGAGAATTGGCCAAAATTAACAGCTATACAACACCTATACATTTATACCCACAGTACCGTAAGATATAAACAAATAAGACACCATTTGCATTTCATTTTGAAATCGGAATAGAAAATAATACTATAATGGACCCAAATGTTTTTTTTTTATTTATTTATTTGTTTTTTTTAGATAGCTACATATAAACACAAACATAAATCTAATATCAGTGACAATACCTTATATTTTATGTATTTTATTTTTTAAATCTTTGTGAAATCCTAAAAATAAACATTACAGTAAAAAGTTCACATTTAATGAGGATAAATACCACAATCACTATTAGACCCCTACAAGTGCATATATTTTATGTGGTCACTAGTAATAATTTTATATTTAATTTTAAACGTAATCTTATTTCAGACAGTAGATTCTTGATACTTCTAATGCAACCCTCATATTTACTTGGGTGTGGGCCTGACACAGTGCACAGATATGTTTGCTAACTCCTATTTAACTATGGCATATCTTTGCAATACAGAATTAGAGAGCATATGCAGGCTCCAAACAGAAAATACAAGTGCTAGCCCATCCCACAAATTTAAACCGATGACCTTATTTATGTGAGCTACCCAAAGATTAATTTAAATGTTTTTTAATAGAAATCTATGGAGCCCCTAAAGGGACATGAGAAAAAAAAAATATCGAGAGGAACATTTTATTTTTTTTTATTTTTTTTACTTATGTCGTTCTAACCACTTATTAAGTGGTGCGCACGAGATATTAAGTCGTGTGCAAGAGTTATTAAGTGGTGCGCACGAGATATTATGTGAATCATAATCTGACAATAAACAGACATGACGCGCCGTTACAACGATAGCGTTTACACTGGGATATGCACTCTCCGACACTATGGCTGTTTGACAGATCCACAGATAAATAAATAACACAAATATAAATAAACATTTCTTTCTAGGAATCTTTCTAGGAATGTAACTCCGGAACGCCGTCTAGTGCTGAGTTCGACCGAAACTCGTTTGCATGTTCTCCCCGTTGCTTGTTGCTTGGGAATTTCATTTTACCCCCAAAACAGTTAAGCATTGGAGTTAAACGTGGCAATTACACGACTGGATTTCACATGTCTTATAATAATGTCTCATAATGTCTTATTTTGATGAGATGAAGTGTACAGGATGAGATGGAAGTAAGTAAGTTGTTTGTTGCTTGGGAATTTCATTTTACTCCCCAAAACAGTTAAGCATTGGAGTTAAACGAGGCGATTTCACAGTTTGATTTAATTGAATAACCGTATTTTAATTTTTTAGCCTTTAATCATGCGCTTTATTGTGCCAACTTTAGTGATCTAACATGAAAATAATGTCTTATTTTGAACGACAGTCCGTTGTATTTGATGAGATGAAGTGTACATGTCTAGGATGAGATGAACGTAACCAGTGTTCTTCCGCAGCTACACGTACGGAAAACGGATGCTTTCTAAGAATCTTCAGGGAATCAATTGGTTCACATTTCCGATTCACAATGTGGTAGTCACATGTACACATACGCATGCGTAAATAGGATGTCGTGCTCACCACGGAGCCCCTAAAGCAGGGGAAGTGCCGAAGAAATATAAGAAGCAGTCTTATACGGCCCCTCAAGGGTTAAAAAAATAAGTATAAAAAATATATATAAATAAAATTAATAATAATAATCTGGCCAGCAATTTGGTTTAATTATTTATACATTATTATGTTATTTTTTATATTTTTTCTTAATTTGTAATGTGGTGTTTGTGTGTTGTCTTTATTTTTGTAAAAATACACTGCATTGCCTGGTGATTAGTGCCTGCTGCGTAAGCCCAACCCACTCGTAAGCTGCACGTCTCTACGTGTAACAGGTTGTACTCAGAAACGAAGCCAAATTCGATGAACAGTATAACAGTCACTGGTGTAGATGTGTCGCTGGTGCTAAGGAAAGACACAGACTCATGTAGTAATAGGAACTCCGCATCGCTTTACTATTTTCCACATGTATCGTACATCTCTCGTGTGTCACACCTTTATTCGTCCACCCGCAACGCATACCTTAAGCATAGTGCCCATTTTACAGCACAACATTCTACAACTGGTTTATTGAAAACAGCGCTCAAACCCCAGTAAACGTACTGATGGCGTAACGCCACGATGAAGGTGATCGCTGACACTCGGGAAACCGAACTCTCCAGAGAGGTAATCCATAGAACAGAAGAGAGGAGAACACAAACAGCGCATTACCGAAGATCAGACACAAACAGCCAACCCAACCGAACAGCGAGATGGAGAGATAAACAGAAAGTAGTAATCAGAACTGGAGAACAACTCTGAGCGCCACCAGTGGCAGGAAGGGGAATAGCAGGTACAGAAGGTAAAGTGGATGTGACACTACGCTACGCATGCGCTCACCATTCCCAGCAAAAACATTTTGTTAGCAAAAATGTCACTTTCGAAACTCTCAAAAAATAAAAGAAAAGTTGACTTGGAAAAAAAGTCAAAAAAAGTTCTTCTCAGCTGTAAAATTTAATAAATCCACTGACCGATGCCCATCTCCAGTCCATCATCAGAGTGTCCACTGCAAACTCACTTAAAGCAAATGTGGGTCATTTGTGTCAGAAGAAGCACTGTCAAGTTTCTGGTAGCAAGCACTGAGCAAACACTGAGTGTATTTGAATGTACAATGTACAAATGTATTTGAATTACAATATGTGTACATAGTTATTATATAAATAGTCGATTTTCCATTTTCCCACTGCTTTTTGTTGCAATTCTTTAATCTGGCCCCTCATCGAAAACACAGCCTGGTTAGTGCCCCCCAGGTAATTTGAGTTTGAGACCCCTGCCCTAAAGGGACATGAGTCATGAGCAATTTTATTTTTTTTTTTTTTAGATATTAAGTGGTGCGCTTAATATCTCGTGCGCACGACTTACTAAGTGGTGCACGACTTACTAAAAAAATCTTTTCTTCATGACCTAGATGTTGAACATTTTGGTTATCAAATGATAAAAGATATACTATTGCAGCATGTCACTCTTTCTATTTATAAGGAATATTGGTTATTGGTGATCATATTAACTCAGACATATCCCGAGAAGGAGAGAGACTGCAACAATCTGACTGTTGCTCACTATTGACACATCTGGACCATCTGATGTGATACCCTAGAAAATGCTTCTAAATCCCTCCTAAAGCCAACCTGATGTCATTGTTCATGCATCACTAGCTTTTAACAGTAGCTTCAGCTGGAGCTAATTCTGCCTGTATTGTACAACATGGAAGAGCAAAACGGGGGGGGGGGGGGGGGCAGTAAAAAAAAGAGCTGATAAGCAGTTTGACAACAAGCCTGGTACATGACAGATCCTAGTCTCAGAGGCCTGTTGGCACACAGAGCCTGAGCATAGAAGCCACTTCTCCCCACCCCCACCCCCACCCCAATTCTATTTCAGTGCAGAAGATCATGGTTACACTCCGCCAGAACAGAATCTGTTAGTGCCTACAAATATGGTAAGTGTGAGGGCAGGGTATAGCGGACGTAGGTAAGCCGGAGGTCTGCAGCTGGGGGGTAGTTAGCTGAGCTAGCATCCTGCTGCTGAGGACAAGGACAGAAAGATGAGAGAGGAGGAGCCACGTCGATGGCACAGGGATTCTGAGTGCAGCAAAAGAGCCTTCATACTGATTAACCTTTCCTTGTCTGCATTGCCTTGTTCGGTTAGGATAATTTTAGCTTCTCCATAATGCCCCTCAACTTTGGCTCCAGCACCAAGTGCTAGATAATTAAATACTCAGGTTTCACACTAAAGTGAGGGTAATATGGCTGTGGAAGAGGAAGCAGAGTGCCTAGAGCTTGTAAGTAAAGATTTCAAATGTTTTTTGTCATAAATCTGAGCTTGGGTTGTTTGTGCATAAATGGAATTTCTATGTCAGTGGCATTTGAGGTGGAGATTGTTTATTTATTTGTTGTAAAGTAAATACTCATGACTAACACACCACTGCAATGCCTGCTTAGGGTCGCATTTCAAAACCTGCATCAGCTAAGGTTTGCAGTAGCATATACAGCTCTCTGGATTAATAAGGATCTGTGACCTTGTGTATCATAGGGCATTTGCTGACTCCTGAAATGTTCTTTGTTAATAATCTATTGCTTTATATTTGTATTGTTTAATGCTGAATATGGTGCAGCTCTGTAAATGTTTAAGGACTGTAAACTACTTATGATTACTGCACTCCCGAAATTGAATTTTGGGTAATGTGTATCATCTTTTATGTTATCAAACGTCAAACAGGATTTATTTTTTTTAATTTAATTACAATTTTGTATTATAACTGTAACAGAATTGGCCTATTTGATCTTTTGGTGTAGAGGAAAGATTGTATTATTGTTTTTCATTATTAAGGTTTATATCTCAAGTAGCATATTTAAATGTCTTTTTTAATATAGATTGATTATCATAATACAGAATGCAAAATCATTTTAATTAAAAAATGAAATTTAAGGTTGTATACTTGCATGTCTTCACTGGCAGTCGTAGAAATGATTGAAACTTCTTTTATGCAGCTGAGCTAGCTCTATTTGTGTAATTAATATATTTATTTAATAATTAAGTTTATTATTAATTATTAATGTTATATTATTCATATAAAATAATAATTAACAGGCATAACATTTAGATTTATTGTTTTTACCTAAAGTATTGTGATTTCATGTCATTTGACCATAGAACAAACTGTTTACTATAAGGAATGCTTGCTGATGTTTAAAAAAAATAAATAAAAAGCTTCATTGAATCTGTGTAGAAAAATTTGGAAAGTATAAGATCCAGATGGTCCAGATGATCCAGATCCACTACTCATTAGTGTCCCAGACTATGTAGGTTTAGATGTTCAATTGTGTGTATGTGTGTTTGTGTTTATATATACATATATATATATATATATATATATATATATATATATATATATATATATATATATATATATATATATATATAATGGATTACCCACATGTTTTATTATTTTTTTTTTTTATTATTTACTTTATTTTTATGCCAGACCCCACCGCCTTGTCATGCTTCTGCGCCACGCAATTTTGCGCCACTGTATTAGTTTATCAACAGTTGATAACATTAATAAAGCATATTCAGTATCATTTCCACCATTTCAAAGAGGGCTTGATCAACAGATTTCTGTTTTTGTCCTCAAGGTAACTTCTAAGCCATTACGTCTTTTTACCACTGATTAATGATAATGTTTTTAAATCCACCATTGAGAGAACTCTGGCCAGATTGGTGACTGAGAATGATTTATACTTGTAGAAGAAGAAATCTAAATTTTAGCAAAAAAGCCATATTTCTTTGAAAATGGTTGTGGAAACATTGGTATTGTTTTTATGGGCCAGGTCATTCTTCCATAATTGACAGAAACAAGAATCCTGAATGGTTTTAAGATGTCCAGCAGCTTAAGTCAGTGGTTATTAGGTATAGGGCAAAATAACTCTTTGGGCAGGTCACCAGTCCATCACAAGACAGACTTGGAGACATTTAATTTTACATTTAGTTCTACAAGTAATTTAGTTAATAGCCATACCTGCGTATCTTTTGAAATGTGTGTGGAAACTGAACTGAAACGCCTAAAGGAAATCCATGCAGACACATTCATGTAAGTAAATTCATAAGAAATGTCAGAACATCTGTTCAAGGGATTTTGCTGCAAGACAACAATCCTTAACAAGTTGCTAAAAAACAAGTGCTATTTTAGTATAAACACTATTTATTTAACAAGAAATTTAACCAGGAACTTATCCAATTAAAAAAAAAAAAAAAAAGGATATGATACTCTGTAGGGGTGCTGAAAAAAATCGATTCTTCAATGAATCATGATTCGTAGTCCTGGCGATTCTGAATCGATTCAAAATGCCCAAGAATCGATTTTTAAAAAATGTGTTTAAGTTTTATTTTTTGGCGCCCCCCTCCCGAGCGTACTGCATATTGCAATACGGATCCGCTCGGCCACCGTACAGCACGCTTATTAACCAGCTTCTGTTGTAGTTCGCTAGCATGCTAGTTCATGCTAGCGAGAAGCATGGAGCAGGGGGAGAGCGGGATTTGACCCCCCTGTCGTCATTAAAAGTCAGTGTTTGGCTTTAAAGCCAGAAAGAGAGAGTTATAAGTTAAAAATATTTTCTGTATTTTAGTTTCAATTAAAGGCTAATGCACCACGGTAAACTTTGGTATTAATATATTTTGAATTATTTGTTCATTGATAGATGTTTTTTATGTAAGAAAAAGCCAGGAAGTTAAGCTAACCTAATACTGCTCATTTTAATTTAGCGCAATCCTATTTTTTTGTATAAATATATAATGATGCAAAAAAGTTTTGATACAGGAAGGAACCTGAAAGTATTGTTTTAAATAAATGTTCTATTTCTTTACATCGTCGTTTCATCTTGTCAATCACATAATTTAAACAAAATTTAAAGACCATTTGAACTGAAAAATTCGTTTCTGAATCGAATCGCCAGACACTGAGAGATTCACACCCCTAATACTCACACTAAAAAACATTAAGTGTTTTTTAGGGTCAGAACCATAGCAGCTGCATTTTAAACTGATTGGAGTTTATGAAGTAATTTATTTTTTATTGAATTAAATAAAAGTGACATAGAGATTATAAAACATGCATTGATTTTTCATAGTAATCTTTTATCTTGAAAATAAGATTACATTTCCTAATGCATTTTTTTAACTGGTGGGTAAAATATGACCCTAGTAATTTTGTTTATGTGTATGCTAAATGAGAGATCTGAATGATTTTAAAATATTATTTCTTTATATCAATAAATTATTTGCTAGGTGGCTATTTGATATACCTCATGTAATTAATCACATAATTGTTATGATGATGTAGTGTTTTTCATCATGAGCATGTCTATTGAAAATACATGCAGTTTAAAGCTAGGAAAGTTAAATTGAGAATTGAAGAAATAGATTTACGTAAATAAATTTAAACATGTTTTTTTAAACTCCCTGGTAAGCAAAGGGACTTTCTGTCCTATATTAACCAGAGTTGTTTATTTAGTGAGCTTCTTTTAATATGGAAATGCTTTAAACTTATTTTTAATATATTTTATATAAAATACTGGTGCAAAATGTGTGGCTATGTGTAATGCATGCATGTGTGGCTATGTGTAAAATATTGTCCTATACAGTAATGAAAAAAAACTCTCTCTCTCTCTCTCTCTCTCTCATGCGCACTTTTTTTCTCGCTCTTTCTCCCTACCCACCCTGGCCTTTTGTGTGTTTGTCTACATGCTGACTCGCCTCTTTGCCAGGCTTCAGGCTGACCACACCTTAGCTAACGTAGTCATTGTTAATATGCGTAATACAGTAATGAAAAAATATAATTGCTGTGATTCTAAAATAAAGCTTTGAGCATCATTTGCTCACATGAAAGTGTGTGTGTTAAAAGGACTGCAGTATTCAGTATTTGCAGCATCTGAAGGACTTGCATCACTGCAGTTAAGGTCATGCCTGAAAAATTTCACCTTCTCAGAATATAAGCAACAAAATGAGTATGCTTTTGTCCTTTATTTAAAATAAACTCTTGATACATTGTCCATAAAATGGTTTGAAAATGCACAGTAATAAACATTTATTAAATCATTTTGTAATTTGCTCATTCTGATCAATGATGTGCAGAATGCAACCACTATATTTGATTGGGCCAAAGGTGGGGAAACGCCCTGGTTTCTACCACCATCTTTATTGCTATCAATTAATAATGCTGTATTTATCTGCTCCTGTGTGTGTAAAGCATGTTTTATATGTTTGTGGAAGTCTAGGTTTTGAAAAAATCATGTGCGTAAAATAACCTCCAATGAATCATTACTGATAGCTCATTTCATATATTTTATATATTTTAAAGCTTGTACTTAACTTTATGTATGTAATGTTCTTCAATATATGTCATTTTCTTAATGCGCCTTCTGTTGTAAAAGCTGTTGGCTGTGGGTTTGTGATAAAATACCTATATATTTTATTTGTTTACTTGGATTTATCTAAAGCCAATTATAAAGAACATTTTAATCATAGTACACAGCAGACAGTTAAGGATTTGTAACCCCTCTCATACTTCACGTCTATCTTTGGAAAATGTTGAGATTTAAATGTGATCTTTATATATTTTTTTATACTGTACATCACTACTGTTTTCCACTGTTTTAGTTATAGTGAAACCAATAACCAATGTGATTAAAGAATCACTCTTTAAAATTTAGAAGCACTATTGTAGGTGTGCAGTCTTTTACATCAGTGGCTGTGTATGCACACCACTCATTGCATTGGAAATACCCCATATGGCTATCCTGAAATCTTTATCTCCAGTTTCTACCTCTTTAATGGAATTCCATCACCTCTTTTGTTTCTGCTGCCTTGCGTTTTTATTCTTTTGAAATCAAAAACTTATATGTTAATCATATTTATTATATAAAACATTACTTTGGTAATATTGTCTAATGATCTTATATCTAAGAAGAGTATCTGTGAGTATTGCCTAACTGCCCGGGAAAGATAAAAGAGAAAATAACTCATGACATTTCTTAAATCAAACATAATGAAAGCCACATAAAATACCTCAGGGCTTGTTCACATCATGTAACATGCATAGGTTCTAATCATACATTGAATGGCATGTGGCAGCCAGTAATCATATAAAACTTCATGTGACACACCACTCTTACTACCGTGGTTCCACAAATATTTATCCTAGGTAACATTTACCTAAGAGGGACTTACAACACTCTGGGATTGTTATACAGCCAGCAATTTCAGTGACTTGCTGCATGCTTCCCACTCTTCAATAGAAATGACATTGTTTATGGTTTTGTTAGGGATTTCTCGAAGTATGCTTTGGGTACCAAGCTCAGCTAAAAATAAAAATCAAAAAGTAAGCATTCCCTGAGATTTTGCAATGTAAAAATTACTACATACAATCACTAAATACTCAGCACTGAAAAGCTAATTAGCCTTAGCTACTGTATATGAAGCATTAAAGAAAAGGTGCTCAGCTATTAATATCACTATATAAGCTAAAATATTTTTCTTATTTTGTAACAACCTTTTTCTCTTTTTGTTTTATTTGTCTTTTAGACTGACACCAATGCCAGTTATTTGCGAGCAGCCAGAGCAGGGAATCTAGAGAAAGCCCTTGATTACCTGAAGTCTGGAGTTGACATCAACATCTGCAACCAGGTCTGTTACAATTGATTTTCTCCTGACAACTGTTTTCATTTCTTTTCTTTAGCAATGTTGCACAAAGAATGGAAAGTTGGTACAAAACTAAAAGAAACCATTTCCAATTTAAAAACAGTGTAAATCTGGGAAAGTATTATTTGCACTTCTACTCATTTTTGTGATACAGAGCACGACATAACATTACAATATAAAACATTTCAAGGCATGCACACAGTCTAGATACTGCGCAAAGCATCTGACAATACCTCAGATGCACACCTGACACCTACAAACCAGGTGTCAGGTGACATGCTAATCTTACTAATTGCGCAAGCACAATGACAGTTACCTTAGAGAGCGTGCACACACTACAGAAAATAAACAAAAGTTAAGGGTGCTTATGGATCAGGTCCTAATGCGGGGGCAGCCTTTGTCTCATAAGTTGAGTTAAAGTTAAGTGTAACATGCCTGAACACCATAAGAAATGGAAACAGGCATTGCCAGACCAAAATAAAGATTTGACTTTAAAAGTTTGGCTAGCATGTGGAACAGTAGATACAGACATCAATACATGACTTTTCAGTCTGCTGGTTTGCTTGTGTTGCAGTTGAGGCTTTCACAACCTCCCACTTCTTAACTTTTTGCATAGACACAGAGACAGTAAACACAAGCCATACATTTGCCTCTCCTGCTTCCCTGGCTCCATGTTTCATTCAAAAATCTGCTTAAAACATGACTCAGCCATCACATTCCTTCGCTGCAAGGTTCAAGTTCATGCTCCTTAACAAGTCTGCTTTTAGTGTCGTTTGTGCACCGAGTAGACTCCTCCCCTTATCAGAGCACATTTTCTGTGTTTGGGATGATCTGGAAGTACTCTATTGTCAATGCTGCAGTATGTACAAAGCATATAGGGAATTGTGTTAGTTAGACCCTCAGAGTAGTAAAAATATTAAACCTAATATGTATGAATTATGTAAAACCACAAATAAATACCAGAGTAGGGTGACCTATCTGACCAGTTAAATTACAAACTTAGATAGAGTAAGTACCTTACCAGACTTATCTTCTTATCACAATACTTTATTGACTCCCTGGAATTAAAGTCATTACAGATGCCACATTTACAGTGTTATAGTATATAAAACTAATAAAATAAGGGATAAAGTACTAATAAAAAAGCAGGATGATAAATGCAATATAATAAAAAAATGGTGTTCCTCAGGGCTCTGTACTTGGTCCTCTCCTCTTTTCACCATACATGACATCACTGAGCATAGTCATTCAGGCGCATGGTTTCTCTTACCACTGCTATGCTGATGACACTCAGCTTCATTTGTCTTTTGCCCCTGATGATGCCACAATCTCAATCTGCATGCTTCACCGACATATCTGTTTGGATGAAGGCCCGTCATCTCAAATTAAATTTAGCAAAAACAGAGCTTCTCCTAATCCCACCTAAACCCTCAAATCATCACGACCTGACCTTCCAAACTGATGGCTCCACAATCTCTCCAACTGATTCGGTCCGTATCCTTTGTTGCACAATAGACTCCCACCTTAAACTCTCTGATCATGTTATCAAAACTGCCCGTTCCTGCAGATTCCTTCTTTACAACATAAGGAAGATCACACCTTTCTTGACTGAACATACAACTCGGCTGTTAGCCTTCACCCTATCCCGGCGTAATTATTGTACTTCGGGAGTGGTAGCTCAGTGGTTAGGGCATTGGGCTGTCAATCTGAAGGTTGCGGGTTCAAATCCCAGGTCCACTGAAGTTACCAGTGTGGGTCCTTGAGCAAGGCCCTTAACCCTCGTTGCTCCAGTGATGTTGTGATGAACCCTGTGCTCACCTTGTAAGTTGCTTTGAATAAAAGCGTCTGCTAAATGACCAAATGTAAATGTACTTGCCGGTCTCCCAGCTTCCACAACCAGACCTCTACAACTAATTCAAAACTCTGCAGCCCGACTTGTATTCAACCAGCCCAAGTGAACTCGTATCACTCCACTACTCATGTCTCTCCGTTGGTTCTTTGTAGCTGCTTGCATTCAGTACAATTCACTGACTTTGGCCTACAGGACCATTTTTGTATCTTCCCCTTCTTATCTTCACTCTTTTCAAAATATACTCCGGCTCGTTCACTTCGCTCCAGTGATGATTGCCACCTGGTGATTCCACCTCACCGAGGAGCTAATTCTCATTCCGGGGCGTTCCATACTCTGTCCGTAAGGCAGTCACTACCCATTTTTTCACTAAAGACACATCTTTTAACAAATACCCGTTGAAACAAAACAAAACAAAAAAACAAAATGGGGCAGGTGCAGGATCCATCAGGTTTGATAATTCTACAGTGTAGCTGGTTTTGTTCATAACTACTGACTTTGATTTTCTCATTTGTAAGTCGCTTTGGATAAAAGCGTCTGCTAAATGACTGAATGTGTGTGTGTGTGTGTGTGTGTATATATATATATATATATATATATATATATATATATATATATATATATATATATATATATAGAGAGAGAGAGAGAGAGAGAGAGAGAGAGAGAGAGAGAGAGAGAGAGAGAGAGAGAGAGAGAGAGAGAGAGAGAGAGAGAGAGAGAGAGAGAGAGAGAGAGAGAGAGATTTTTTACTTATTACAGGAACAACAAAATTTTAAATATTGGATGCAAAATAAAACATTAACTATGTCATTTATAAAAATATAATGGCATATTTAATACTGTATTTGTATATGTAGTCAATTACTTATATACAGCAAAAAATGAAAAAAAAAATTGACTGCAAACAAATGCAATGTTTAAACATGTTCTATATAAAAACTGACTGTAGGAGTAATTTGATGCAGATTATTGTCTGTCCGTCTGTCTTTTTATTTATGTATTATGACTTTTTTTCTCTCTCACACTCTCTGTGTCTGCATGTAGAATGGCCTGAATGCACTTCATCTTGCCTCCAAAGAGGGCCATGTGGAGATGGTGGCAGAGCTTATTAAAATGGGTGCCACTGTGGATGCAGCTACTAAGGTATGCTATGGCAAATCCCACTTGTAAAATTTACTTTATTTATATATTAAACTAAGAGCATTTATTATTTAAATTTGGAATAATTAATTTAACTGGCAGTTGATTTGCTGGCTTATCACATTTTTTATTTCAAAATTGCAAATAATTTACAAATGGATTTGAAATACATTTGCATTACTTCTCCAAACCTGGATGTGCATACAGAATGCTACTTTACAGTATATTGTAAATCTTGAAAATCTGTGAATGTTTGATTAGTTGCTTCACCAATGCTAGCATGTGTTTGTGCAAATTGGGCTCTCTTTCATGTATTTGTGCAGTTCATACAAGCAGTTATTCAATTATTCTGATAAGAGCCAATACATTTATGTAATGTTACAATTAGCAAGGAAGATACAAGGGCAGATACACGGGTGATTATTTTGTTTATTCTTGCATAGTTTTTTTTTTTTTTATTAATTAATTAATTTATTTTTTTACATATTTTAATTAATGTTAAACAAGTAAAAAATACTTCAGGGGAGTACCACCAACATTGGCTCACAAGCACGCTTTTTTTTTTTAAATTAGCTTTTTATCTGGATTGTTATTGTTTCCACCTTAACCAAGTACAAACTTATCAAATCAAATGAATAATATAGAACATTTTAAATTTAACAAAAAATATAACAAGCCGGAATACATTCCAATATTAAATGGAAATGAAGAAAACATACCTATATGTGTCCCTTAAATCCTTGCTATATCTAAAATGCTCTCAATAAAGAATATGACACAGAATTCTAGAGATGTGTGTTATTATAAAACCCATGGTATAGGGTTTGCAGACTTTTTCTGTGTTAACAATTAAAGTCAGCGCTGAATATGTGTATATATTTCTACAGAAAGGAAACACAGCTCTGCACATTGCATCTTTGGCTGGTCAGGCTGATGTTGTAAAGGAGTTGGTGAACAATGGAGCCAATGTCAATGCACAATCACAGGTATGCTTAAGTATAAACTTGTCTTTACTTTGTTATGCCTTATAAAAACAGTGGTTCTGTTTAAAAAAAAACAGACATTTCACAGTTTCTAGCTATTTAAGATTTAAATACAAGCAGAGCATTTTTTTATAAAACACACTGTGTTTATTATTATACATGTCCAGTGTTTTTAGAGAAATAAAGGTAATGCTTTAAATGTAAACTATTAGAGTGGTGGACCTTAAAGTGGATTTTAAATTGCCCATTTCTGCCCGTTTAAAAAAATGGTTCATGTTTGTTAATAGCCATATGTTCATATCAATATGTGATATACAATCTAAAATCTAAGGTTTGAATAAAAATCTTAATTTATGTGAAGTAATTTAAACACATTTAGTTAGAGTTACTCATGAATTACTACATAACAAATTTCTATAGTTTTTGTGATTTGCATTTACATTACATCATTTAGTAAATATTTTAATCCAAAGTGAGGAAACAGCACAAGTTAAGCAGTAACGAACTGAATTGCAGTATTAGCTTTCTTAATTATTTGCCAATCTGTTTTTTTTTTCCAAATCTTTAATGTAATTCTTTAAATTTATCTCTAGCATTTTAAATAGATTTTGTGTTTGGAGATGAGATGTGTCTTAACTTTCATGAACATGTTATATGTCTTAGTATTATTGATTTAAGGAGATCATTCCTCCATTTAACAGTGGTAAAGAATATGGAGTAAGAATTGGCACCACGGTCAGTTTGAAGCATCAGGCGTCAGTGGGTCACCAAGTGGGACACTACAGCACTGTGAATAAGCTGTGGTAGCTTCTGCGAGCCAACAGAGCCAGTGTGTACTGTAATATATTTTTTAGAAACTGTAGAAAACATTTATTCATAGCATTACATTTTTTCACAAAGATTTGTGAGGGTGGGTATCTAAAGGAAGAATGCATGCTTTTCAGAAGAACCACTTAGTGCTGCTAATATGCAGAGCAGTATAAATAGCAGCACTTGATAAAATGCTCATAAAGTGCACTGCATGCAGGTGGATGTCCCAGTATTCTACAGCTCTGATACATTTTTTAAAGAAAATGTAGTTAGCTTGATAAATGTGTTATTTTTTGACACTCATAGCTACAGCTTGAACTCGAATAGTAACAGTGTTCTGTGACTGTATGCTGTTTCCAGAATGGCTTCACGCCTCTCTATATGGCAGCTCAAGAAAACCATCTGGATGTGGTCCGTTTCCTGCTGGACAGTGGTTCTAGCCAGAGCATTGCCACAGAGGTAAACACACACACACACACACACACACACACACACACACACACACACACACACACACACAAATAGACATGCATGTGTAAAAATAAAATATAACATTAATATAATACTACCTTTATTTTCATTACATTTTGCACTGCAGCAGATAACTTGCATTCTGAAACCTTCGAAAAACAATTTATTACTTATTAGCTCTATACTAGAGTCTAATAGCAGTTTGTTTCATATCGTTATAAACAAGTTTAAAAATCACACAGATGTGATTACAGATGTGTGCATCTGTTTTGGTAATATGGTCAGCTGCACAACATGTTTCTGAGCTCTGTAATATCACACTTACTAATACTCTTTGGTCTGAAAATACTTTAAAACAAGTACATGTGGCATTATGCTTTCTTGGAGGGACAGCTGACCTTGTAAAAGGAGGTTCCTTGTTTTTTTTTACAAAGAGACCGACAATAAATGAGCTTCTCCTATAAATACTATTTAAAAAAATATGGCATTTGCTGTTCTTTATACATTCAGAGTTAAATAAAATTTACGGGATGAAAAACAATGAGGGGATACAGGATTTTCCTTTATGGATGGATGTTATTAACATATTTTTCTATTAAAACAAAAAAAAACTCACCAAGGAGTGACTAATTAGTTTGAGTGACAATCCCGAGTCATCCTGGTCAGTGAAGATACTCTAGACTTCCAGTTCCACTCAACAACGGTGGGTCTCAGCACTCCAGCAATTGGTGATCTGCTCTTTCCCTGTTTCTGCCGTGATGATAATGAGATCTAATCTCAGCTGTTGCGACTGAGCAGCAGTTCTCTCTGGCAGTTCTCTATGGGAGCAGCTACTGTGAACCGGGGCCTTCCTAGTGTCCAAGTCTGTGTGTTTTTTCCTTTTTTGTTATTTTATTCTTTATTGTAGGGTGTGAAAATCTTTGAAATCAACAGATTTGCTCTTGTGCGGTAGTAGAAGTAGCATGCCACCTGACTTGCTTTGGTTTGTAGTGGTGTGAGGTATTATCCAGTGCCATGTGTGGTATATAGGATGTGCATGTCCTAGGATATTTTATTGTTTTTATTTACTTGATATAATGAATTTTTTACAACAACATTATCTCTTGTTTTTGTTTCATCAGAATCAGAATGAATTCAAAGTCATTCTTGCCCCCATTAATATTATTAAGTATTTTTTAGAGATACCTGCAGAATATCCTTTTATTCTTTAAGTTTAAATTTTATTCATCATTTGCACTACATGTCAGGGCATATGTATGCACATTGTGGTCAGACTCAAGACTAAAACTTCTACTGTAGAAGAATTATAAAACTACACAAAATATACAAAAAATAAGCACAATGTACAGTGAAAAATGTTACCATGTAAATAACATCTCTAATAAGGTGACATTAGTGTGTATGGGTAAAGTAACTCAGTGGATTGTCCAAATCAGTGTTGTGCCAGATGTGCAGTAGTAACAGCATAGTGTGGTGTGAAAAGTTAGGTATATGAGTAATTAAATATGGCAATGGGAGTACTATCAGCTACCAAGCTTGTTCAGAAACCTGATTGCTTGCAGTTAGAAATCTTATATTATATATTTTTAAAAGGCATTCTCTTTCATTGGTAACAAATTATCTTGAATTTGTCACATTCATTTTTACTATTCTCATTTATTTATTTGATCATAGCATAGGTGTCATTGATAGAAGTACAAAATGCAAATATTTCTTGTGCCTTCTGTCATATGAAAATTGGTTTAAAAACATCTGACCTTGCAGCCATTTCACAAGTGTAAGAAAGGTCAAAATCTATTTGTGCACTCAGGGTGTTGAATGTCTGGCTGTGTTTGTATGCACATTTATGTGTGTGTCTTTGGTGGTGAACAGTTTTTAAAACAGAATTTAAAAAACATATATGTGACCACCATGGCACACTTAGACATGAACATTATAAACATTAATTAAATTTTATAGTTTTAATTTTAACAAATGTAGCATATTTTCCATAGAGGATTAACAGAATTTAAATTTTTGTCAAATTGCTATTCATACTGGTATTAACTAGTACAAACTTAGTTTGGAGAAAACTTATCCATCCATCAATTATCTACCGCTACCTACCTATCTACCTTACAAAATGATATACTGCTTTATAACACAAATTACCATGAGTGCAGGAGGGAGGAGACACTATAAACACTAGATGTGTGAGTGTCGGACGGAGAGATGGTGCTGTCCTGCCAAATGGTGTCTAAAGGCCCTGGAACAAATGGTTTGAGAAGGCTGATGTGGAACACCGGGTGACAACGGAAGTTCCATGGCAATAATTAACGAGTCCCAGTACGGCAGCGGAAGTTGCAGGAGCTGAGCCAGACCAGGTCCCCTGGATGGTACTCGGAGGGGGATTGGTCCGCTACCACCTTGTTGCAGTGGAGGACCGTCTCGATGTGGTTGTGCACCTGCGTCCAGACCTCCCCTCCTCGCTCTCGAAAATAGGAGTCCACTGCAGGTGTGTCAGTGGGCTCCGGGTCCCATAGCACGAAGGGTGTCTGGAACCCAGGGATGCACTAATAAGGCTCATGGCAGAGTGGCGCAAGAAATTCTGTGCAATCCCCACCCACGGAAGGAACTTTGGACAGTCAGAAAGTTTGTTGACCGCAAAAATATGCAAGAATTTATCCAACTCCTGCTGGGCTCTCTCACACTGACCGTTGGATTCTGGGTGGTACCCAGAGGTCAGGCTGACCATAGTGCCCAGTTTCTCAAAAAATGCCCGCCAGACACGAGGTGAACTGGGGTCCTTGATCCGATAAAATGTTCTCGGGGATGCCGAAGTTAGGAAAAATGAATTTAAACGGGAGCTCTGCTGTCTGGAAGGCAGGCCCGGAATGGGGAAAAATTTTACCCCCCTGGAAAACCGATCCAACACGCTAACGATGGTTGTGTACTCCTCACACCTAGGCAGGTCTACCACAAAGTCGATAGCGATGTGGGACCAGGGCCGGGTAGGCACTGGAAGGGGAACTAGCTTGCCCACTGGTAGCAACTTTGGGGTTTTGCACGTGGCACAGACAGAACAGGAAGACACAAATTGGTTAACGTCTGTGCTTAGTTTCCCACCAGTACTTGCGCTGAAGCAGCATGAGGGTGCGAGCGAAAAGCGGGCAGAACATAAATTAAATTAGGAGGGCACACTGCTAGTACTGGCAGCTGGGTGCACACCTGTTTGAACTCCTAGTCCATATTCCACTGGTTGAAATGTGATGAAATGTGTCACAAAGCAATGTGACGGAAGGATAGGTTCATCTCTGCCGGGATCTGGTTCCAAATCCACATGTATGGGCAACAATGCGTCAGCCCTGTTAGAACTTCCAGGTTAATTATGAGATGGAACATGGGAAACTGTTCAGGTACAGTAACCCCCTTCAGGTACCCCAGGTTCTTATGGTCTATCAATACCACAAACGGCACCTTGGCCCCCATTAACCAATGGCGCCTCTCCTCCAAGGCTGCCGATCACCAATGGAATAATTAAAAGGTGTCAGTATGTGCGAGAGGAACGCGATTGGCCGCAGGCGAGCAGGTGTGCCGAGCCACTGAGCTAATATTGCCCCCACACCATGGGAGGCATCAACCTCCACAATAAACTGCCTATTGGGGTCAGGCAGGCCCAGAATTGGTGCGGAAGTAAAGCAGGACTTGAGATGGTTAAAGACCCTCTCTGCTTATGAGTTCCAAGAGAGTGTGCACGAGTTAGCCCCTACCCTTTGGCCGAGAGTGCTGTTATGTGCGATTACATCACGAGTCGCTAGAGAAGGGTCTGATTCGTACGTCTACGTCTCCCACCAGATCAGGGTTCTTTTTTGTCCCGAAGAAAGATTCTAGCTCAAGCCCTTTTATTGACTACCGTGCCCTTAACAAGGTGACTCGTAAATTAGCTTATTCCTTGCCTCTGGTCCCATCAGCGCTTGTGTTAGGGAGGTAACCATATTCACCAAATTGGACCTGCGTAATGTGTATAACCGTCTTCTGGACATTATGAATACTTGGTGATGCCCTTTGGTTTGTGTAATGCGCCTGCAGTCTTTCAATCTTTTATCAACAACGTGTTGCGTGATTATCTGAAGTCTTTTGTTTTGGTTTATATCGACGATATAATTTACTCGCCTGATTTGCGTTCTCATGGAGGACCAACTTTACTTTAAACCCGAGAAGTGTTTCTTTCATCGTAGCTCTGTGCCCTTTTTGGGCTATATGATTTCGGCATCGAGCATTCAAATGGACCCCGGTAAGGTTAAGGCCATTCTTGACTGGCAACCACCCACATCCGTGCGGGACCTGCAGAGGTACCTGGGTTTCATTAATTTTTATCGGCGCTTCATCAATGCATTTAGTACCATCGCTCTCCCCCTCACCCGTCTCCTTCAGGGCAAACAGTGGAAGCTTGGCCTCCTTAAGTAGAGTAATAGCACAATCGTAAGGGCGATGGGGAGGTAACGAGCCTACAGAGGATGTAGAAAACACCTTAAACCTGCTATACTCCACTGGAACTCCTGCCGGCAGGGTACAGGATGCCAATGTCGATAAGGTCATCCAGCGAAAGGTTGCGGTCCCTGCAAGAGAATGCCATCTTTATTTCACTTTATTACGAAAGTGAATGATGAGCGGGCTCGTTCCAACCGCTCCGCAATGCCAGGGTTATAAATTGGAGGGCGTATGATGCCGGGTACACGAACCCTGGCGCAGCTCCATAAGACACCTGCAGGTCAGGTCCTGGTTAGGGTGGTTGAAGGTGCTTTGGAAGGTGTGAAATCTTGGCACTCTGGTGCATTCGCTTGCCAAATCGCAGCACACCATTCGGCCGCGTCCTCTCACAGACGAGAAAAGATGACGAAGCTGACAAAGGGTTGTCTGGCCAGGTACAGGGAACACTGTAAATGAAAAGTCTCACAGGTCTCAGGATCACCGTTGTAGCGCTTCGGTTTAGCGAGATACGGTCCGGAGGGGGGGTCTGCGATCGGAGACTGGACTGGAAGCCACACTCTGCTCCTGCGTGACGTTCCAACAGTGAGCCAATAGCGGCGATATACAGATTGATATAAGAAGAGAGGCCTTATTGCTTTATTATAAAGTAATTTTTACAGAAGGCATTTATTAAACACAAATGTTATAAAGCTTTATGACCATGTTTTTTACAAAACGTGAATAAACAGTTAAACATTTTATAATGCATTATATTAGATTGTGTTATCAATTCTAGTAGTTCCTAGTAGTTCCAGTCCTTAAATCTGATTGGCTGAGCCGTTGCCTCGCTGTAACCTTATTTAAAACATTTTTTTTTTATTATTGTATTTTACAATAATGTACATCTTTGAACGCTTCTTATTCCTATCATTGCATGATATACAATACATAAATATATTTGTTTTTTATATAAACTTTGTTCTGTAATTTGGCCTCTAAATGTCAATACTTGGTTGTTAGAGAAACCGGAAACCTGTTCAAGGTCAAGTAATTTATTTATAGAGTGCTTTTTACAGCAGTACATTATCACAAATCAGCTTTACAGAGTTAAAAACCTATAACTCCCCAAAGAGCAAGCTGAAGTGACAATGGCAAGAAAAACTCCCTGTTATGGTGTTATTTTAAGTAAGAAACCTTGGGAGGACCAAGGCTCAGTGGGGACTCATCCTTCTTGAGCAGCCGGGTAGCATCAACAGTGTAGGACAGCCGTGAACAGATTGTGTCGAGATCAGGTGACCTGTATTTAACAAGTGGAAAAACTATAACAACTAGAAAACTATATGCAAGTCCATTAAGGGAGTCCTGCAGGACCGCCAGTCCAATTAATATCCAGGTTCTATCCAGTAATCTTCGTAGTCACAGTACTTCGGCAGAGCCATGGATGAAGATCTGACTACACCTCCAGAAAACTGGCCACACCTCAAAAGAAACAGACAAGAAGTTAGAGCTGATAATAAAGCATAGCATTTAAGTAATAAGTAATTGACTGAGATCTAGTTAGTTGAGAGGGCTCCAAGGAACAGCATCATTTCAGCGCCATACCCCCCACTGAGGTGGGTAAAGAGGTAAAACACCTGTAAAAACACCAATAATAGGAACAAATTTCGTCATGGAAGACCAGTTTGTTAATTTATTTTGATTTAAATAAACACAGGTATAATTCAAAACTTGTTTTTTTTAAGCATTACTCAAGCATTATTGTGAATAATAAAGTACATTATTGTGTACTTTATTGCTTTGTTAGACCATTACTGCTTTATTGGGCATGCTAATCTAACATACCTTGTCTGGCATTGTGCAGGATGGCTTCACCCCACTTGCGGTAGCACTGCAGCAGGGTCATGATCAAGTGGTCTCACTGCTGCTAGAAAATGACACTAAAGGAAAAGTGCGGCTTCCTGCATTGCACATTGCTGCTCGCAAGGATGACACCAAAGCGGCGGCTCTGCTGCTTCAGAATGACCACAATGCTGATGTGGAATCTAAGGTAAATTTCACACAGCTTCAGCCATTACACTTTTCATAAAAATTGTGTGTCCACAGAACTTGATGGTGCTGCTGGACAGTTTGCTTTTTTAACACCAAGCTGGTGCTTTACAAGAGTGTTTGAATTATAACTATTTGTTATGAATAAATAATTTGAGTAATTACATTATCACTTACTTTTTAAGTTTTTTTATAATATTTTTTTTTATAATGTGAATAAGTTTTTTTATAATGTGAACATTGTTATAAACACTATTTATTCCAAACTAGCCAACTTCATCGTGTAGATCACAAATTCTCCATGCACCATCTAGTTAAGTCTTGTGATGTTTTGTGGTGTGGTGTAGTGTAGTTGTGATTTGTTTGTTGTGTTTTTGTGACTCTCCCTCATCATGAAGCAGCTTTTGTTGGTGCCATTGTGACTTTGTGAAACACTAACCATGCCATTCTCTCCCCTTCTCGGGTCTGTGGCTGTGTGCTGACGTAGATGATGGTGAATAGAACCACAGAGGTATATCTGCAGTGACTTTATGCCCTACTCCTGCTTGTGCTTGGCTGCATACTGTTAAAGCATCACATTTTCACTTTCTGTGTGCTTTGCTTAACCTTCATATATTTGGGCTAGTTGCTGTAGTCCAGGGCAATAGGGTGGTTCAAAACACTGCTAAATTATGTCAGAAAAAAGAGTAGATCAAGCCAGGCAAGATCACAATTGGTAGCAGATATTATTAAATGCTTCTTAAAAAAGAAAACTCGCTGACATGTAATTAGGGATGTGTGTATTGTAGACACACTGGCATGTTAGCAAATTATTATTTAACTTGCATGAAGCTTTGTTACCTCTAGAGCCTTTGTATATCAGTTAACTTGGGTGTCTAAGATCTGGTTGTAGGTATACCTGAAGATCTAAAGTCTAAAAGGGCTGCATGTCCTTTTCTGCCAATCCACAAACAAAAGTGCTAATAAACTGGGGTGTTCATGGTACACAAGACACTAGATTTAAAATTTAGTTTATTGATATATCGAAATAGCTTATATCTCTAATTAAGGACATGCTTTTCCTTTTGGCTCAGGATCTTAATATATGCCTACAATGGCTTGATAATTTGTCTCATATTCTGGTAATAACTGGCTTTGGGGAAGTACTTTTGTAAAGACCTGGCTTTTTTTGCTCCTATTCTAACCCTTTCAGAGTGGATTTACACCACTGCACATTGCTGCCCATTATGGCAACATCAATGTGGCTACTTTGCTCCTCAACCGTGGTGCAGCTGTGGACTTCCGGGCAAGGGTAAGATTTAATTACATCAGAGTGAAATTTTTTTTACCACTATTATTTTTTCTTTTTTGTGGTGTTACACTAAATGGTCAAATGCATACCAAGCCCCATAATTATTGGATAAGACCTTTATCTAACATACATTTTACAGCATATAAGAAAGTTCTTCTAAGGTTCTTAGAATTAGAATTATTGTCACTCTGAGTCTCTCTTGGTTGTTCAAGTTCAAGTGGCTTGATTTCTTAACCCCATAAAATCTTACTATAAACACTTAATTCTACTTACTGCAGGAGTTTTCTGAATCAATATTAATATTAACATAAGGTTTTGAAACATAATTACCAATAATAATATGATGATTAAGTGTCCACATACATTTGTGTTTATATTTTACCTTGAGTTGCATATAGAGACTGCTTATGGTAAATTATGTTATTCATGATTTTAAACAGGGCGGCACAGTGACGTAGTGGTTAGCACGTTCACCTCTCAGCGCTAGGGGTTCCCGGTTCGAATCCAATCTGGGTTTCCATGTTCTCCCCGTGTCCGCGTGAGTTTTCCCCGGGTTCTCCGGTTTCTTCCCACAGTCCAAAAACATGGATCAAGTCAATTGAATTCTCCAAATTGCCCCGTATAGAGTGTGTCTGTGTGAGTGAGTGTGTGCCCAGCGATATATTGGCACCCTGTCCTGGGTGTATCTGCCCAGCGCCCGAGACGTTCTCCCCTGGATGGGCGTGGGGAATCCCCCCACGACCCTAATAGAGGACAAAGTGGAAGATAATGGATGAATGGATGTGATATACAATACATTAGGCAAGGTTACCAAAGCCTAATGTATTGTATATCACATCTGTTCTAATAATAATACCACAGCACTTAACTTCAAAACAATGACAATAGTCCAAAACAATGACAATAAAGTGGAAGATAATCGATGGATGGATGATTTTAAACAGTTTTTTTTTTTTTTTATTATTTATATGATTATGACCATGATATGCTTACAATATCAGTTATAAAACAGGACAGGAAAACAGCCTAAATGGTGTTAAATTCCTTAGCCTGAACATATGTATACTGACAAGAACTGGACGTTTTGAGTAACTTATATTCAAAACATAAATGAACAAACTAATGCTCATAGAAAATTTGAATAGTATAGATTTGTTATAGTTGTAGGTTTAATCAAGCTGATTTCTACACGTACAAATCGTACAAAAAAGTGTACAGTATAAAAAAGAAGTGTATTGTATAAATACATCTAAAGGAATAAGACTGAAGTACTGCTTGCATGGAACTTGGAAAATTAGAGAAGTCATTAAAAAACATTAGAAAGAAGTGTGGTAAGGCATATCTCTGCAGCTGCTGATGTCACTCTGACATGCACCCGCATATTTGCATGTTCTAAATGAAATCCGATCACACTGGTTCAAATGGAATCTAAAGCTTGAGGGGTGCAGAAGAGCACAAGTGGGATTCATGTAAGTCTGAATGACTGAAATATACATTTTCCAGAAGGAATTAGGACACATTGTTTAGCGTAACACAAAATGTGATATAACAGCATGTCAGATAATATTAAATCTTAGCTTAAATATTTTTAGTATTTGTAATATTTTTTTAATATATAGAAATTTTACTTGCATAGGGGAAACTACAGCAATAATCTGCAAAAAGATACTGGGCAAAGAAGTTATTTTGTAGTATAAGATTGAAAGTGTCAATGGGAAAAGTCTGCAGTTTGTCTTTGGTTTAAAAATGCTGTCACATGATTGTCACAAGGGGGCAGTGTTTTAAAACAATTTCAAGAACACACGTTGATTTTAATTTTCCTGTATAGCCATGAGTTTTATTACCTAATTGTAAAGTGTGCAATGAATCTGTAAACACGCTCTTTCATGTTCTCATAATCACCGTACTTTGTTGTACAGGTTATAGTAGTACTTAAAATCACTGCATTGTACAAATTGTGGTAGTGTTTAAAATCCCTCCCAGTAATGTATTTATCATTTTGAAATATGTCTTTTGTAAGTTTTTTTTTTTTAATGTAATTACTTTGTTTACTGCTGTGTTTATTATGTCTTTTATGGGGTGGGGATAGTATGACCAAACTAGTATATTTTAATAGAAGTTAGATAGAAGGTTAATAGAAGTTTTCCCCATGTATTACTTTTGCAATTTTTTAATTTTGGTTAAACACAAACCACCATTAAATAAGCATTGTGATTAGTTGTTATTATTTATTTTGTAATATTTATTATTTCTAATATTATATATTTTAAAATAATAAAAAAAATCAATACAATATTTTAAGTCTATTTTTTTATCTTAACATATTGTAAAAACATAAACACATGGCCTGTACAAATGTATTGACAAATAAAGTACACACAAACTGTGGTCCTAGAAATTTTTCAACCTTTAGATTTCTAGAGTTACTTGATTTTCTCTTAATTTTTAAGCAAGTCTTAAAGTAGAAAAAGATGATGGTGTGTAATGGTCTTGTAAGATAACATCCAAGCAATGAAAGGCTTTCATTAGCCTTTTTCACATTTGACTAATGAAAATGTTCATGAGTCCACCATCAGGAGAACAGTAAACAACACTGGTGTGTGAGAGAGCCCCTGCGATGGTGTGCTTTATTTATGAAGCAACAAAACTTAACTACATTTTAAACCGGTAACATTTCTGTTTTGATGATTCATATTATGTCATGTTCAGTTTTCTGTCCCTTATTTTACAGAATGATATTACACCTCTCCATGTGGCATCTAAGAGAGGAAACAGCAACATGGTCAAGCTGTTGTTGGAACGTGGTGCACGCATTGATGCCAAGACCAAGGTCAGAGCTTCCTGTGGTCATGCCAGGTCCACATTGTTTTAATATTTAAACCTTTGGAAATGAGCTCATGCTTTAATCTATTTTGGCATGAGAGATTTTGCATATTATGCACGAAATAAATTTGATCACTGATATGTGGAATACTTTTTTTTATTGTTATACAAAAATATTTATAAAGAAAATTAAAGAGCCATTATTGGATTAATCCTTATACCTCATGCAATATGTATCTTATGCTATAAACACTAAATTAAAATGCTTTAAAAGAGCTTTATATATTGTCAATTGGTTCAAGGTTGGCGGCACGGTGGCTTAGTGGTTAGCACGTTTGCCTCTCAGCACTGGGGGTTCGAATTACCGGTTCGAATCCAATCTGGGTTTCCATGTTCTCCCCGTGTCAGCATGGGTTTCCTCCGGGTTCTCCTGTTTCTTCCCACAGTCCAAAAACATGGATCAAAGTCAATTGAATTCTCCAAATTACCCCATATAGAGTGTGTCTGTGTGAGTGAGTGTGTGCCAAGCGATAGATTGGCTCACTGTCCTGGGTGTATCTGCCCAGCGCCCAAAACGTTCTCCCCTGGATGGGCATGGGGAATCCCCCCCCGAGACCCTAGTAGAGGACAAAGTGGAAGATAATGGATGAATGGATGGTTCAAGGTTACCAAAGCCTAATGTATGTCACATCTGTTCTAATAATAATACCACAGTACTTAACTTCAAAACAATGACAATAGTCCCATTACATCAGAGCAGCATGTGTTTGACATTACATTTGCAGAGAAATTACAAGCAGCTGTTGTAAGTCTTACTTTTTCCAACATTCTTTATCCAAATGTTGTATGGTAAGTTGTTTGGTAACGAGAAGACAATACTGTAAGCGTAGGCATGTCTATGAAATGTATGAAAAATACAGCTGTCTGCAAATTTTGTCTTTAAATAAAGTGGGGATGGACAATAACTTTGTTTTTTTTAATATGCAGGACGGTTTGACCCCACTGCACTGTGGAGCCCGAAGTGGCCATGAGCAAGTTGTGGAGATGTTGCTGGATCGCGGCGCTCCAATTCTGTCTAAGACAAAAGTAATTATCTTAATGGCAACTGATCTTCATACTTGCTAATACTAATACTATTTTTTTGCTTTTTCTGAGTTAAATGAGTTAAATAACCTGAATCCCATTAGGAGTCTGTGGCAAAATTAGAAAATGAATGTTCACAAAAGGATGAGCAAAGCTTACAGCTGTCAGCAACATTGTAAGGGACTGCGCACTCACAGATTAATGCAATGCAGTTTATTGCACAACGGTGAGGTTCTCAAAAGAGAGCGGGAAAAAACTAAGAAAACACAAAATACCGTGCGATGCAAAACCCAAAACAACTGCCGCAGAAAAACAAACAAAACGAAAAATAGGCAAACTGCATAACCCGCGATGATGACGATCGCGACGCAGAAAGTCCTCTGAAGAAGCGCAAATACAAGCTGAAGTCTAATCCTGAAGAGAGATAGAACATAGAGCAAGTGAGCGTGATACGACGCGAGGAAGAAACCCGGAAAACGAGCTTATAAACACAAAAACCGGAAATGACAAAATCAAGAACATGTGATCAAAATTCCAGTGATGGACAACGACCCGAGGAAACCGGAGACATTCCCTCACCAGAGTGCACTACAGAGGGAGCATGAGTGACATTACCCCCCCATTCCAGAGGAGGCAGAGAAGCAGAAGAAACAGCCCTATACCTACCTTGATGACGCGGACGGCCCCTGCCACGGGGTGCAGGCTTCTCAGGATAGGTTCTATGAAAATCTGCTATGAGATTGGGATCCAAAATATCGGTAGCTGCCACCCAGCTACGCTCCTCAGGGCCGAATCCCTCCCAATATACCAGATCCTGAATCGTAGAACCGCGACCACACGAATCCAACAGGGAGGAGACAGAAAAAACATTAGGAAGGGAAGACGCCTGAGCAACGGTTTGCTCCTGGAGAGCTAAATCGAGGGGACCTGAAACAAACGGTTTAAGGAGGGACGTGTGAAAAACAGGATGAACCCGGTACTGGGGTGTCAATTGTAGATGGTAGGAGACTGGATTGACCTGTCGTAAAATGGTAAATGGACCTAGAAAATGAGGAAGTAGCTTGTACCGGAACGTGTACCGGAGCGACACTGGAAATCCCGAGAACTAAGCCACACCCTGTCACCAGGAGAATATACCTGCGCATCACTTCTGTGACGATCTGCAAATGATTTATTGCGCTGTAATGCTGATTCCACCCGCTGGTGAACCTGCTCCCAGACTCTCTCACTGCATTTAAACCATTCGTCTACTATAGGAGAATAGGTGGTTTCAGGGTCCCATAGCACAAATTGTGGTTGATACCCTAAAACACATTAAAAAGGTGTCAAAACAGTATATGAGTGCCGGAGGGAGTTTTGAGCAATCTCAGCCCAAGGGAGATAACAAGCCCAATCAGTGATATTACTGAAAGCAAAAATACGAAGAAGTTTAACGAGTTCCTGATTAACTCTCTCGCACTGTCCATTGCCCTCCAGGTGGTAACCAGAAGTTAAACTTACAGTAGTACCCAATTTTTCAAAAAACGATCTCCATACAGCAGATGTGAATTGAGGACCACGGTCAGAGAGAATATCCTCCGGGATACCAAACACAGGAAAAATATTCTTGAAAAGGAGTTCTGCGGTCTGAAAAGCAGAAGGGAGAGAAGCCAATGGAAAAAAACGCTTGATCTATAGCGAGATGAGACCAGGGACGCTCTGGAACCGGTAAGGGTCGAAGTTTACCTGCAGGCAACATCTGGGGTGTCTTAAATACAGTGCAAATAGAACATGAACGGACAAATCGCTGAACATCTGCGTTCAAAGTCTCCCACCAGTATTTGCGGTCGAAGAAGATGTATAGTGTATTCCACCTCGGGATGACCAGAACATAGGAAGAATGAGCCCACGTAATGAGACGAGTGCAAAATGACTCAGGCACATACAAGGACCCCTGTGGACAAGCAGAAGGAGCAGACACCGATTAAAGAGAACTCACAATTTCATGATCAAAATCCCAATGCAATGAGTTGACGAAACAACGATCAGGAAGAATAGGGGAGTCATCCGGCAAGTCCTCCCCGCTGCAAGGGTGAAGGCAAGAGAGAGCATCAGCAGGAATATTGCTATGACCTGGCCAAAACGAAATGGTAAAGTTAAAACTGTTAAAAAACAAGGACCATATCGGCTGACGAGCATTCAAACGCTTCGCTCCCTTAAGGCATTCTAGGTTCTTATGTTCGGTGATAACAATAAAAGGATGATTAGCCCCCATTAGCCAATGACGCCATTCTTCCAACGCAATCTTAATGGCAAGTAGCTCACGGTAACCAATACTACAATTCCTCTCCGCCTGACATAGTTTACGAGACAAAAATGCCACTGGCCGTCGAGCCGAATTGAGCCCTTAACCCTGGGACAAGACCGCTCCCACTCCTGTAGAAGAAGCATCGACCTCAACAAAAAATGGTTGCTCAGGGTCAGGGTGAGCCAAGACTGGAGCGGGAGTTAACCTGGATTTAAGTTTATAAAATGCTTGATTAGCCTCAGAATTCCAAACAAGATGACGAGGTCCACCCTTAAGTAAATTAGTAAGTGGAGCTGAAAGTGTACTGAAAGACTGAATGAATTTTCGATAGAAGTTAGCAAACCCCAAAAATCGTTGCAATTCCTTGATTGTGGTGGGGACCGGCCACTCCAGAATAATGCTAACCTTCCTTGGGTCCATTTGTAACCCATCAACAGACAAAACATAGCCCAGAAATGAAATACAACTTTGATGGAACTCCAACTTCTCTGCATAGATGAACAACTTGTTGTCTAACAAACATTGGAGAACGGATGATGCATGCAGGCGATGAGTATTAACATCAGCAGAAAAAAACAATACATCATCGATGTACACTAAAACAAACTCCTCCAGAAATTCCCTAAGTATCTCATTCGTGAAAGACTGAAAAATACCAGGGGCATTAGTGAGGCCGAACGGCATTACCAAATATTCATATTGACCCGTGGTAGTGACAAAAGAGGTCTTCCATTCGTCCCCCTCCCTAATATGCACCAAATTGTAAGCATTACGTAAATCTAATTTAGTAAAAATGGTTGCACATTTTAGCCTCTCCAAAGCGAATGGGACGAGGAAGAGATAGGCAATCTTGCGGGTCGCCTGGTTGAGAGTCCTATAATCAATACATGGCCTAAGGGACAAATCTTTCTTAGGAACAAAAAAAATCTCGAAGCCACAGGAGACTTAGAGGGACAAATAATACCATTAGCGAGAGACTCGGCTATATATTCACGCATGGCCCGGTTTTCAGCAGTAGTAATGGGATAAGGACTCACCCTAGGTAGTTTGACACCCTCAATGAGATCTATGGCACAATCAGAATCACGATGAGGCGGTAAAGAAGGGATATTGGATGAGCCAAATACCTGTGCAAATTTGGCATACTCCAAAGGAAGACAGGGAGGTGACAGATTCTCCGAGCATTGCTGGCGAACAGGGTACCAAAGACACTGAGGAAAAACAAAATTGAGACTAATGAATAATGTCCTGAGAAGCCCACGAGATGACTGGGTCATGCCGCTGAAGCCAAGGCAGCCCTAGAATAAGGGGAAAAGAGGGAGAGGAAATCAGGAGAAAAAACAATGTTTCGCTATGCAATGCCCCAATAGAAAGGGTGCAAGAAGTTGTGGAGTGTGTAATGGATCCCGAGTGCAGGGGATGGCCATCAGCCGAACTGACCCGAATGGCCTGTTGTAGTGGCCAAGTGGTGGTGGGAATACCCCATTGTTTAGCCAGAGTGGTGTCCAAAAAGTTACCCTCAGCCCCAGAATCCAAAAGCGCTGTGGTGTTTACCGACCGATTAGCAAATGCTAGACAAACTGAAAACAACATGGGTTTTCGTATACTCCACCTAGAGGTGCTTACCACTATGGAGTCCTGGGCGGATGTAATTGCTCTAATCCGAGCAGTGGAACCACGATCCCGATTAGATGGACAGGTGGGACACGCATCCAGAAAGTGATCAGGAAAGAAAGTGATCGGGAAAGAGTGTTCTTGCGTGTCTGCCAAAGCTGATCCTGCTTGATGGAGGCTGTGATGAGCTCAGACAGGGACATCTCAGCATCCTTATAAACCATCTCAGCTGAGATCTCTCTCCGCAGACCGGATCGATATGCCACAATAAGAGCCGGTTCGTTCCAACCACTGTGTGCCGCCAGAGTCTGAAACTCTAAAGCGTAGTCTGCTACCAAACGTGAGCCCTGCCGAAGTTCATACAAAAGTTCTCCAACAGAACGACCCTGACGCGGGTGAAAAAACGTGCTTTTAAACCGTTCGAGAAATAAAGAAAAGTTGTGCGCTCCATAACGCCAGCGCGTCCGTGCAAGCGTGAAATAATGAACAAAATTTTCTGTTCTTTAGTAGCGGCCGGACGATTAGCAAAGTACATAGAACACTGCAGGAGAAATAACTCACAGAACTCGGAATTTCCATCGAATCGCTCGGGTTCAGCTACCGTAAGCGGAGATACCGCCGAACTGGAGGTGGCTGAAAACCCGGAAGCATCGGATGATGCATAAATGTTTGTCTGTGTATCTGACTTCTGGCAATCTGTTCAGGGTGTTTCTCTGTCTTTCAGTGCAGTGGTCTGTCTGCATGTTCTTTCAATGTCTCCATTTCATTTCTAACATTAAAATAGTTAATGTAGGTATAAACAATTATATAGTTTAAAGTTTTTTTTCATCATTATTATTTGTTTCACAGAATGGGCTTTCTCCATTGCACATGGCTACACAGGGTGATCACCTGAACTGTGTGCAGCTCCTACTTCATCATGATGTACCTGTGGATGATGTCACTAATGATTACCTAACAGCACTACATGTAGCAGCTCACTGTGGGCACTACAAAGTGGCCAAGGTTATTGTAGACAAGAAGGCCAATCCTAATGCCAAGGCACTGGTAGGTGCACCCTGTTATTATAATAATAATAATAATAATAATAATAATAATAATAATAATAAGGTTGAGGGGTCAGTGATTTCAAGGAAAAGTATTTATCTGTGTTTAACACCTGTTTATGCGTGATGATAAATATTCATAGTTGCTAATGCACTACTTAGTTTTTTGGTATATTAATATTAATTAAAAAGATTGCTGTTAGGTTAAGCATTAATAATTTATAATACATATTTTGGTTTATTAAGGACAGTTTAGTACACATGTTTGTTATATGCCAAAACTGTGTAGACATATTTTATACTGAAATAAGTGCTTACTTCCAAATTTCAAATACAATAATTCCTTTTCAATGGGTTTGCTTTATGGTTGTAACTATTCTCATGATTAAGTTAGTGGATACTTTTTTACAATGTGTTTTTTATTACGAAAAAGGTTATATGCATTATGAACAGTCACACTCAGAATGTTTCCCAGTAATAAAAAAAAAATCAATATGACACACAAGATGTGGAACCACAAAAAAGCTTAGTCTGCAAAAAAATATCTTTATACTACACTCTATGTACGAGTTATTTATCAGGCAGGACCTGTGACTTCATCAAATATGCTCATGCAGTGCTTTTAGAAATCTGGAAAGCATATGCAGGCATACTCAATTTGGCAGAGTGATGTGTGCATGCTGTCATACTCATATGTAACTGGAAAAATGGGTGTTCCGTTAAAACATACTGATGAGAGAGAAGGAAAACAAACTAAAAGGAACCTGTAAAATATTTCTGACAAACCCTTAAAGTAACAGTCTTAAGACCATAATGTGAAAACATATGTATATGCTTTTAAGTCTGACTCTGGAAATGAGAAAGCTGTTTTTTGTTTAGTACAGATAAAGAAAAGAACATTTTTGTCTGTATTTTTGAATTTAGAATGGTTTCACACCACTCCACATTGCCTGCAAAAAAAACAGGATCAAAGTCATGGAATTGCTGCTGAAACACGGTGCATCTATCCAGGCAATAACAGAGGTAAGGAAGCAGATAAGTGGATGCAAGTTTTAAAATAATCAAACTTATTGGCATAAATAAGTGTTAACAGGTTTGAACATATTAGTGTTAAATCACTCTGATGATGTATATGTATTGTATATCATAGCTAAATTTAATTTAGCAGACACTTTTATTCAAAGCAACTTGCAAATTAGAGAACAACACAAGTTAATAATTAAGAGGGATCAGCTATACTGTAGTATTATGGCCTATGTTTAACACTCTTGCATTCATCACTTTTTCTAATTAAAAATGTACCTTGGCTGATTTAATACAACTGAGCATTTTTCTTGTTTTTAATGACATTGCTGTAAATGATCGTGATTGCTCCACAATCTTTTTGGCTGTCCTTAATGATAATCTTACTTCATCAAGCTAAACCTAGAACTTTTCAGACTGTTGTCCTACTTGTAGGCAGTTTTTGACCCAGTCCTTCCTTCTCCGCAGAGACATACAGATTTTTATTTTTAATTTTCTTGCATCTCTCAAATACTAATTCTAATGCAATAATTCTGACCCCCACAGACCAATTATAAATTATATAGCAATGACACACACAAATGAGTCCTGTCTTTTAAGAAATTACTCTGAATGTCATCTCATTATGTGTATGAAAGGCACTTTTATACTAGACCTCATGACCTCCTTGGGGTAGACCAAAGAGCTGAAAAGGTTGTCTGGGGCATGATTGTACACCTTTCCAAAACTGGGCTACAAGATTATTAGCAAAGAAGCTTTGCGAAAAACAAAGCTACTCATAATTTCAGCAAAAGCCTTAATTTGACCTTCTTAATTGATGGCTTCAAAATCCATTCAGCTGGCTCTGATCATAATCTTGGTTTCACAATTAATATGCAGCTTAAACTGAAAAATTGCCCGTTCCTGCAGATTCATTCTGTACAAATCAGGAAGGTCAGACATTTCTAGACTGAACAGGCTACACAATTGTTAGTCTAAGTGCGTAGCTCAGTGTGTGTGTGGGTGTGGTAGCTCAGTGGTTAGGGTGTTGGGCTATCAATCTGAATGTTGGGGGTTCAAATCCCAAGTCCACTGAAGTTACCAATGTGGGTCCTTGAGCAAGGCCCTTAACCCTCATTGCTCCAGGGCTGCTGTGATTAACCCTGTGCTCACCTTGTAAGTCGCTTTGGATAAAAGCGTCTGCTGAATGACCAAATGTAAATGTAAATGTAAATGTCTAAGCACTCATCCTTTCCCAGCTCAACTATTTTAATGCATGGCATGCCAGTCAATCAGGACAAAAACTTGGCAGCTTGACTTGTGTTCAACCAACCCAAGCAAACTCGTGTTACTCTACTTATCTCTCTCTGTTTTCCTATATCTGCCCACATTCAGTATAAGCACAATACACTGACTCTGGCCTACAGGACAATCTTTGGATCTGCTTCCTCCTACCTTTTCTTCAATTTTTACAGATACACCCAACTAATTCACTTCACTGTCCATAATGCTGAGACATTCAGCATATTTAATAGCACTTGCTATTAAAAAATGTAAATAAAAAAATGGTAGGAAATGTATAGGCATGGAAACATGGCAAATGAACAGGTTTGATAATTCCACAGTGTAGCTGGTTCCTCCTTAACTACTGAGTTGTGTTTTCTCTCTTGTATGTTGCTTTGATGAAAAATGTCAGCTGAATAACTAAATATAAATAAATAAATTAATAAATATATAGATATATTATCTAGATATATTTAATTGTATAATTCAATTTAATTATATAAATGATTGTGTAATTTCACCATAGACTCCTACTTGACACTATAAGAACTTGGTATTCAATTAAAACTATTTAAAGATTCAAGGACACTTTATTGTCATTTATGTAACATAAATGTACATGAAATGCAAACAAAATTATTTTCTCAGAACATGGTTCACTGGTTATAGGTAGTCTTTTCCCTGTCACTAACTGGATCAGGAAATACATAAACGGGATTTATGTAAAAATGAATGTTCCTTAATTTTTAGTAAGAATCTCCCTAATTAGAGGTGCTCTGCTTCCATCTGGTAGAAAATGTTATTCACATCTTTCACCAAGTGTGATTTCAGAACGTTTATTATTAGACTCAGATGACAGTCTGAAAATAGATTGCTAATTCTTGTGTTTTTATTTTGACACTCTCTGTAAATTCCCTTATTTTATATTTCATTATCAGCTATTTGTTTTCAGTTAATTAATTACTTTCTGTTCTTATTGGTTTATTTTATTATTACCTAAACCTCCAGTTTTCAAATTTTGGTTTGTTGTTTTAATTCTCTATTAATAAATGTATTCTTTGGCTTTGTATCTCTGGTATTTTTAGATTAAACTTGGGATAGCTTATCTTACATTGTTCTTACCCAGGCCCTCTTGGGTAATAGAACAACACAGCAGAATATTTTTAACTAAACTACCAAAAGTGTGTTTTTTTTTTTATTTTTTTTATTTTTTTTTTTATTTTTTAATATAAAAAGTGTATTACTCTTTACCATATATAAAAGTGCTCTACCTATTTTGCTCTCTGTAATTCAATAATTAGTCAAGCATTTGACTCTCCTTTTACATCTGTCTATCTAACAGTCTGGCCTTACACCAATACATGTGGCTGCCTTCATGGGACATGAAAACATTGTGACTCAGTTGATGAATCATGGTGCATCACCAAATGCAACCAATGTGGTAAGTACTGAAATGGTATTCTGTTATTTTAGCCACCAGATAGTAGCAGTAACACTTTTGCTCTATGAAAATGCATGTCAATTTCGTCATTGCTCAACTTTTCTGTCTACCTTTGCTCTCCAGTGTGCCTGTTCAATAAGGCCTTTTAGGGTAATAATACTTTTGGTGTATCTGACTAAATGGGGGTCCTTGATTGCTGGACTGGTCTTCTTACACTCTGTAATTACAGTTGCAAGCCAGCAGACCCACTGTAATCATACACGACTGTCCAACAGAATTGTGCTGTGGGTTGTGTGTGAAGCAGAGAGCAGACTAGATGAGAAGAAAAGGGGCTGGCTTTGTTTTATAGCTACACATACAACCACACCCCTCTCTCTTGCTCTCTCTCTCTCTCTCTCTCTCGCTCTTTCTTTCTCTCTCTCTCTCTCGCTCTTTCTTTCTCTCTCTCTCTCTCTCTCTCTCTCTCTCTCTCTCTCTCTCACACACACACACACACACACACACACACACACACACACACACACACACACACACACACACTCAGACAAAGGCTTCATGTCCCAACACTGCTATCTTTTTTACAAAGTTCACATGTTTGAACTGAGGAACATTTGTGTGTTTTTGCTGTAGCGAGGAGAGACTGCTCTCCACATGGCTGCCAGGGCCGGACAGACAGCCGTAGTGAAATACCTAGTACAGAATGGAGCTCATGCTGACGCTAAGTCTAAGGTAAGAAAAAATTATGCTTAGTTAACATTGCAAAGGTAAATGTTTTAACTTCAGTAAAGATTTTTGTGGTGTTGTTAACAATCATGCCTATGTTAAATTGTATTAACATCAAATGCAAAATGTTTCAAGTTTAAGTTCGTTTTAAGCAATTTTGCTACTTCAATGTTTTAAAATATTTGTATTGTACTAAAGTATACTAAAGTATAAGCAAATTTTGTTTATTATAGTTTGTGTGTTTTCTTTTGAGGATTAACCACAGGTTCTCAATATGATTGAGATTAAGGGAGTTCTCTTTTATGAATGCAAAATGTTATTGTTTACTAGGCAACTTTGTTACCATTCTTGAATTGTAACATGGTGCTTCATCATACTAGCCTTTTTCACAGCAGGTTAACCTCTCTCTTTGAAGCTCTTAATGATCCAATAAATGATTGATTTAGCTACAGTGTTGCAAACAGCTATAATCTTGCCTATAAAACACTGTTTCTGCAAATAATAATGTCTGCTCGAGTTTCCTGGAGAAAACCATGTTAACCAGACAAAGACTTTGATTTCCAGCACCACCATAATTTTTTAAAACGACCAGTCTGCCCCTCTAAATCAGTAAGCCTGACATTAGTGATATCAGCTGTTGCGTTCTAGTTAACACTTTTTGTGTGTCTACAAAAAATTACTGGAAGGATGTTAGTAGGTCATTACTGACCGGTCCAAAACTCAGTGGATATAGGGTTTATGTGATTAATTTAATGTTTATAGCAAATTATATTTACATTTGGTCATTTAACAGAGGCTTCTATCCAGAGCGACTTACAAATATCCCAATTTGGTTAGGATCACAACAAGGGGAGCACTCCAGTAGCAATGAGGTTAAAGGGTCTTGGTCAAGGACCCACATTGGTAACTTCAGTGGACCTGGGATTTCAACTCAAAACCTGCAGATTGATAGCTAAACACCCTAACAACTGCGCTTCCATGCCGCCCTCTTTTATGCACTTTAAAAGTGCTTTGAGTTCAATATCATTCACATTTGAATTAGCTAACAAGTTAATCTGGAATATTAAAGCACTTATCTTCAGGCTGTACTTATAAAAACAAAGCTATGTCAGTTTTAATGATTATTCTCTTAATTCGGTGACAAAGATATAACATTTAAACAACTAATGGTTCCCAACACGGATCAATTTTTTTTTACCGTTTTGGTCAAATTAAACAAGCTTTGAACATCTAATTTCTATGTAATTATTCAAGTACTGTATGTTTGAGTTTGAGTTTAGTCCATTGTCTTATTTTATTCAACTATTTCAAGCTAATTATGAAAATTTTATTCAAGATTTACTAAATGTCTGCATAGTTGAATGGGTGCATCCCCATGGTGCATTACTATCTGTTACTTTTAATGCATGTTTATGTTGTAACCAAAAAAGTGATGAATATATCCAGAGGTGTGAAAATCCATGACTTTAGTCATCTATATGACATTTTAAAAAATAGAATCAAATCTATTGTATTACATATTATAATATCTTTTGAGTTATGAATTGATAAGTTCACACTGGTCAACAATCTGCATATACTTTAAGGTCATAGTTACATTTAACAAATTTTTCCTGTTTTTTTTTTTATATAAATTTTTTCATATTTCTCCTGGGATTTATTTTTTCTGATTTTTATGTAAAAGCTTGGATACATTTGCTTAAATTGCATTTTTTGTCATTTACACAACTTCCAGGAGGAACATACAGTGGGTTGCAAAAGTATTCATACCCCTTGAACTTTTCCATATTTTGTCACATTACAACCACAAACATAAATATATTTCACTGGAATTTAATGTGAAAGACCAACACAAAGTGGTATACAATTGTGAAGTGGAAGGAAAATTATACATGAATCAACATTTTTTTTACAAATAAAAAACTGAAAAGTGCGACGTGCAAAAGTATTCAGCCCCCCTGAGTCAATACTTTGTGGAGCCACCTTTTGCTGCAATTACAGCTGCAAGTCTTTTAGGGTATGTCTCCACCAGCTTTGCACATCTAGTGACTGAAATTCTTGCCCATTCCTCCTTGCAAAACAGCTCAAGCTCAGTCAGATTGGATGGAGAGCGTTTGTGAACAGCAGTTTTGAGATCTTGCCACAAATTCTCAATTGGGTTTAGGTCTGGACTTTGACTGGGCCATTCTAACACATGAATATTCTTTTTTTTAAACCACTCCATTGTAGCTCTGGCTTTATGTTTAGGGTCGTTGTCCTGCTGGAAGGTGAACCTCCGCCCCAGTCTCAAATCTTTTGCTGACTCCAACAGGTTTTCTTCCAAGATTGCCCTGTATTTGGCTCCATCCATCTTCCCATCAACTTTGACCAACTTCCCGGTCCCTGCTGAAGAGAAGCACCCCCAGAGCATGATGCTGCCACCACCATATTTGACAGTGGGGATGGTGTTTTCAGAGTGATGTGCAGTGTTATTTCTCCGCCACACATAGCGTTTTGCATTGTGGCCAAAAAGTTCAATTTTGGTCTCGTCTGACCAAAGCACCTTCTTCCACATGTTTGCTGTGTCCTCAACATGGCTTCTGGCAAACTGCAAACGGGACTTCTTATGGTTTTCTTTTAACAATGGCTTTCTCCTTGCCACTCTTCCATAAAGACCACATTTGTGTAGTGCACGACTAATTGTTGTCCTGTGGACAGTTTCCCCCACCTGAGCTGTGGCTCTCTACATTTCATCCAGAGTCACCATGGGCCTCTTGGCTGCCTCTCTGATCAGTGATCTCCTTGTTCGGCCTGTAAGTTTAGGTGGACGGCCTTGTCTTGGCAGGTTTACTGTGGTGCCATACTCTTTCCATTTCCGGATGATGGATTGAACAGTGCTCCGTGAGATATTCAAAGCTTTGGAAATCTTTTTATAACCTAAGCCTGCTTTAAACTTCTCCAAAACCATATTCCTAACCTGTCTGGTGTGTTCTTTGGACTTCATGATGCTGTTTGCTCCCCAATATTCTCCTAACCAACATCTGAGGCCGTCACGGAGCAGCTGTATTTGTACTGAGATTAGATTACACACAGGTGGACCCTTTTGAGTCATTAGCACTCATCAGGCAACTTCTGAATGCAATTGGTTGCACTCAGGGAAAAGGGGGCTGAATACTTTTGCACGTCGCACTTTTCAGTTTTTTATTTGTAAAAAAAATGTTGATTCATGTATAATTTTCCTTCCACTTCACAATTGTATACCACTTTGTGTTGGTCTTTCACATTAAATTCCAGTGAAATATATTTATGTTTGTGGTTGTAATGTGACAAAATATTGAAAAGTTCAAGGGGTATGAATTCTTTTGCAACCCACTGTATGTAATACATGTGTTTTTTTCTGCTCCTAAATGGGCAACATTTTTCTCTTGTTCATTAATTCATTCATTATCTCCCGCTTTATCCTCTATTAGGGTCGCGGTGGGGTTCCCCATGCCCATCCAGGGGAGAACGTCTCGGGCGCTGGGCAGATAGACCCAGGACAGGGCGCCAATCCATCGCTGGGCACACACTCACTCACACAAACACACTCTATATGGGGCAATTTTGAGAATTCAATTGACTTGATCCATGTTTTTGGACTGTGGGAGGAAACCGGAGAACCCGGAGGAAACCCACGCAGACACGGGGAGAACATGGAAACTCCACCCAGATGGGGATTCGAACCGGGAATCCCTAGCGCTGAGAGGCGAACGTGCTAACCACTAAGCCACCGTGCCGCCAGCATGCGAATAATTATTATTTTATTTTTTTATTATACATTTTTTTTATTTTTCTCTCTCATTTTAAAAAGGTCTATTAAATTTGACTAGGGAGCAGTGCTGACTACTGTCACTTCTCTGAGAGAAAGTCCCGGGTACAGATTCCAGGTCGGAACAAAGACCTTTCTGTGTGTAGTTTGTATATTTTTCCCATGTCTGTGTGGGTATTATGGAACTTTGGTTTCCTTCCACAGACCAAAGATAAATCAATCAGGTGAATTGAAAATATTTAATTTCTCCTGTTTGTTACTCTGCTTTTTATGGCTCCAAGTAACCTTAAGGATAAGCAGCTTAGAAATAAAAAAATTATGAATTTAATAAGAAATGAGTGTACAAAGGTGTATATAAAACTATAAACATACATAATATACATACATAATAATTGTCATAAATAATTGTCATATCACTGCTCAGTCAATTGTATCAGAGAAATAATGCCTCAGAGATCTTACCTCAAACATTTTACATTCATTACAAATAGCCAAGATCCAATTATTACACTTGTGTATGGCTAAATACTGTATGGGTTCACAAAGAAATAAAAAAAAATTCTCACCTAAAATTTTTTATTTTTATAGCTTGGGTCTGTCAAATTTGGTGGTATTATTTGAAATGCTTGAGGACTAGTTGTCATTTAATTATCTTTTAAATTCAACAAATTGTGCTAGTAAGTTCTTGTTTTATCTTCAAACATTTTTATCTTTATGTTCTCCTGTACTCCCCAAGAAGTCAAAATTAACTAAATACATTTTTATATATATATATATATATTTTTTTAACTGACATGCCACTGGCCAAACAAAGTTACAAAAACCTTAAAACCTTAATTTAATTGTTCAATATGTAAGTTGTTAACTCCATGCATAGTAGGGTACAGAATACCACTCAGATTTATTTTAAATAAATAAAGCATTCTATTGGCTCAACAAATGTATGGTTGGTATTCACAGGATGACCAGACACCTTTGCATATATCCAGTCGTCTTGGAAGGCCTGAAATTGTGCAGTTGCTTTTGCAACAAGGAGCCTCTCCTGACTCCACCACATCATCTGGATACACACCATTGCACCTGGCAGCACGGGAAGGTCACAAGGATGTGGCATCAATACTGCTGGACCAGGGGGCTTCTCTAAGTATCACTACCAAGGTCAGGCTCACCCATTTAAGCATTTATTACAGTATTCATTCTACATTCTAGGTTGTAATGTGTTTGAATAATTGCAACATGATATAATAACAAATATGATTTTTTTTTTTTGTCACAGTGGCAATTTATCAATATAATAAATTAATTTTAATTAATGTGATTTCACAGCTGACACAGTGAGTCAGTATAGATAAATATTTGTAATCTATACAAAATCTTGTTTAATATGTAATTTATTAAATACGCTTTGCAAGAACAATACATTTAATTAAATGAAAAAAAATTAATTGGTAAACTCCTGTGACTCCATATTGGTAGACTCCATATTTTAATTACAGACATGTCACATAATGACATGTTTGATCTATGGCTTGTTTTATCAGTAACAAGGCCCAAACATAAGGGGAGCTCACTAAAAAATTGAAAGTAAACAGAAAGACATAAAATAACAGGCAAAAATCAAGACATAATAACCTATGCCAAAGAGAGTAATGCTAAAAATTATGAATATAAGAATAAACTTAAATCAGGCCCAGACAAACAATAAAGGTGAAAACACTGATTAATAATCAATAAACCAAGAGTAAGGATGGGAACAAGGATCAAACAACACTAAAAGCATCTGTGGCTATCAAACAAAACATTAACAAACTGTCATGGTATGTTCTTGGGAGGTTCTAAGGAGTACAACCACGAAAGATTAAATAAAAGGATAAATATTCAGTCAAAAATAGTCAGATCTAAGCAATAAATTAATTTATTAAAACTTTTCGTAACATGCCACTGCTTTATTCGCAGTGGCTAGAGTGCATTAGTTGATGGAAGTTTTCAGAGAGCTGGCTTGCATGGCATGGTTTCCAAAAGGCTCTTTCTGTCCTTTATGTTACTTAATTTAAATTGTAACTTTTTAAAAATGCTTTGCATTAAGTGTTTTATGAGAAACCTTTCAATTATCTATTTTGGTGTATTGTCACTAAAGCATGCATTCTTATTTTCACATAAAATCTAAATAAAATACTGACAAATATTTTTATGAGAAATATTTTATATAACACAAAAACAAGGACACACTGAGTCAGTAGATATTAGCCTGTTTGTGTGTCTTTGTTGTCAGGCATATTTACAGGTTTTTTGCAAACCCACTCTCTTACACACCGCTGTGTACTATCTCACTCATTGATTGAACAGTCAGACAGTATGTCCCCCTCTGTTCTTCACAGAATGGTATGATCCTAAATCCTCACCATGTTGCCAATAAAAAAAAAATTCTACAGTGAGCAAAGCTGGGCCACTGAGAGCTGAGTAGCAAAAAGAAAAGAGAAAAGAAAATGGGGAGCCAGCTCTAATTCACCTTTTCTAATTCACTACACAGCATGACTCATGACTAGTAAACATACCATCATGAATGTGTAATCACTATATGCTAAGAATTTGATAGTCTGTGGAAATATATTTAGAATTGGATCAGGAATTGGCAATGGGTCCAACCCTATTGATGGGGTACAGTAAAATGAATGCCTCTGGGGTACCAGGTGAAACTAGCTCTGTCTCAAGATTTCCTGCTACTGAAAAGCTGGATCATATTGGCATAGTGTCAGACATCAAAGAAAGTAAACCCAACCACATGGGAGAAAATACCACAAGTAACAAAGTAAAAGAATACATTTTATTTAAACAATTATGATAAACGCATTACATAAATACCAAAGGGCTATACTAGTCCTATTAAAACAGGCAACGCAAATCTTCTATGAACAAAACCATACATTAGGTTGCATGCCACTGTATTAACAATGTGCCCTTGTTCTGTACCAAAAATGTTTTTTTTTTTTTAATAAAAGAAAAGATTTGCCTATTTGAATGGCTTTGATCATGTTAAGATGCTGGATTAATATGATCAACTTTAACCACTCTAGCTGTGAGCAATGCTATAGCCCGAGTCATTGACTTGTAGTGCCATCTTAGTGACTTACAAATCAGAACAACACAAGTCAGTAGTAATGGAAAAACCAGCTAGACTGTAGAATTATCAAACCTGATCCTTATCTAATTCCACTCCCTATTTTTATGTCAGTTGTTTGTGGAAGAGATGTGTTTTGAGTTGTTTTTTTAAAGATGCTAAGTGACTTCACCTTATGGACAGAGTTGGGAAGATCATTATAAATTGAGGGTTTAGCTGGGATTATATGAAGCTCTGTTTTTGCCAAATTTAATTTGAGATAATGGGCCTATATCCAAACAGATATGTGAGGCAGGTACATATCCAATTTGTGATAGTGGTATCATCAGGGGCAAAAGACAAATGAGTGTCATCAGCACAGTGGTAAAACAAACCATGTGCCTGAATGACGGTGCCCAGTGATGATGTCATGTATAATGAAAAGAGGAGGGGATCAAGTACAGAGCCCTGAGGAATGCCAGTGAGTATTTTGTAAGAATTAGAAATATCCCCATTCCATGACACTTTGAAGGTCCTTCCTGTTAGATAGGACCGAAACCATTCAAGTGTCGTACCAGACAACCCTAGTTTAAATAGAGTGGACAGTAGAATCTAATGATTTACTGTATTAATGTCTGCCGAGAGGTCAAGAAGGATGGCGACAGAGGATTGAGAGCTGGCTTTGCCAGTTTTTAGTAAGTCAACGACAGAAAGCAATGCTGTCTCAGTGGAGTGACCACACCTAAAACTGGACTGATTAGGATCAGGTGCCTCTGCATCAGTTTTAGTAGTATCCTCTTTGTGATTACAACTGCATCCAAGTTAAATGACTATAAAAAATATTAAAATAAAAAAGGTTCAGTGCATAAATGTGTGCTTTTAAAACAAAATAATTAATCAACTACGTAATCTAGTCCAGGTTTTAACATGAAAATTGTTCAGGAAGAGGATACCTTCTAGGAGCTCATAGCTAAATGGCTTGCTGTTTGTATTAGTTCAAGATTTAAGATTCAAGAATTTTTTTTGTCATAAGCACAAGAAAAAGCAGTTACATTGTACTATGAAATTCTTATTCTGCATGACCAGGTCTACAAATATGAAACATTAAAAAACACAATTAAAGTACACTAAGTTACACATATTACAGGTTATACATAAATATGTGTTCAAGTCAAGTTTATTCTTCACATGCATAGTTATACACAGTGAAATGCTTGTACGACCCGAGGAAAAGTCGTCACGGCAGCCGACTAAATTAGGCAGGTGCATAAATTTGGGCACCAAAAAAAAAAAAAACTTAACTCAATATTTAGTAGATCCTCCTTTCGCAGAAATAACAGCCTGTAAATGCTTCCTATAGCTTCTAATGAGAGTCTGGATTGTGGCTGAATGTATTTTAGACCATTCTTCTTTAAAAAACATCTCTAGTTCATTCAGGTTTGATGATTTCTGAGCATTGACGGCTCTCTTTACGTGACACCACAGATTTATACTAATATTCAGGTCTTGGGACTGAGATGGCCATTCCAGAACGTTGTACTTGTTCCTCTGCATGAATGCCTTAGTAGATTTGGAGCCGTGTTTAGGGTCGTTGTCTTGTTGGAAGATCCAGCCCTGGCACAGCTTCAGCTTTGTCACTGATTCCCGGACATTGATCTCCAGAATCTGCTGATATTGATTGGAATCCATGTGGCCCTCAACTTTAACAAGATTCCCAGTTCCTGCACTGGCCACACAGCCCCACAGCATGATGGAACCTCCACCAAATTTTGGAGTGCTGTGTTCTTTTTCTTCCATGAATAACGGTCCTTGTTATGCCCAAACAACTCTTTTACTTTCATCAGTCTACAGCACCTTATTCCAAAATGTAGCTGGCTTGTCCAAATGTGCTTTACCATACCTCAAGTGGCTCTGTTTGTGATGTGGGTGGAGAAAAGGCTTCCTCTGTTTCACTCACCCATATAGCATCTCCTTGTGTAAAGTGCGCCGAAGAGTTGAAAGATGCACAGTGAATCCATCAGCAGAAAGATGATGTTGTAGGTCTGTGGGTTGACTCTTGACTGTTCTCAACATCCTTTCGCTTCTGTCTATCTAAGATTTTTCTTGGTCTGCCACTTTGAGCCTTGACTTGAACTGTGCCTGTGGTCTTCCATTTTCTCACAATGTTTCTCACAGTGGAGACTGAAAGCTGAAATCTCTGAGATAGCTTTCTGTATCTTTCCCCTAACCATGACGGTGAACAATCTTTGTTTTCAGGTTTTGAGACTCCCAAGCTGTGACTCTTCAGACAAGATGCAAAGAGGAGAAAAACTTATTATTGCCACACTTAAATACTCTTTCACATCATTGGAGTCACCAGTGTATGGAGGTCAAGGGTCACTGAACTTACCAATCCAAATTTGAGTTCCAATAATTAATTCCAAAAGTTTTGAAATCAATAAAATGACAGCAGTGCAAAAATGTATGCACCTGCTTAATTTTGATTAACCAATTATTGCACACTTTCTGTAAATCATATAAAATTCAGTTCAATTCTCAAATATCAATGTGTTTGCTCCCTATATGACATATTTAACTGATCTTTATCCAAACAACCAATGATTTATAAAGGTAAATCAGGAAAATTAACAAGACTGCCCAAACTTTAAAAATAAAGGGAACACTTAAATAACACACCCTATATCTGAATGAAATATTCTCATTGAATACTTTGTTCTGTACAAAGTTGAATGTGCTGACAACAAAATCACACAAAAATCATCAATGAAAATCAAATGTATTAACCAATGGAGGCCTGGATTTGGAGTCACACAAAATTAAAGTGAAAAAACACACTACAGGCTGATGTAATGTCATTAAAACAAGTCAAAATGAGACTCAGTATTGTGTGTGGCCTCCACATGCCTGTATGACCTCCCTACAATGCCTGGGCATGCTCCTGATGAGGTGGCGGATGGTCTCCTGAGGGATCTCCTCCCAGACCTAGATTAAAGCATCTGCCAACTCCTGAACAGTCTGTGGTGCAACGTGACGTTGGTGGATAGAGCGAGACATAATGTCCCAGATGTGCTCAATTGGATTCAGGTCTGAGGAATGGGTGGGCCAGTCCAGAGCTTCAATGCCTTCATCTTGCAGGAACTGCTGACACACTCCAGCCACATGAGGTCTAGCATTGTCCTGCATTAGGATGAACCTAGGGCCAACCGCACCAGCATATGATCTCACAAGGGGTCTGAGGATCTCATCTCGGTACCTAATGGCAGTCAGGCTACCTCTGGCGAGCACATGGAGGGCTGTGCGGCCCTCCAAAGAAATGCCACCCCACTTGTAATTGGGTGTCCGGCAGCTGCAGTCAGTTGCTGCCTGTTACCCAGTTGGAACCCCAGATACTGCACTTCTACCGACCAATAGCGTAATTCAGTACAGTCCCAATATGTTAAATGTGTCTCTGCCAATTATTACTAATTCAGTACAATCCCAATATGTTAAATGTGTCTCTGCCAATTATTACTATATTTATTAATATCATCTAGGTAGGTCACGACATATGCCATGTGAGGGAAGAATTGTGTATTACAGGTACATCAAACAACTCAAAAAGAAGCGCTACAAATTGTTGTAAACCAAATGGTGCGGAAACTGATTTTTTTTTTACTGGGACACTAAAATTAAGTGCGTCTGCCAATATCTCTTTATCAAATTTGACAAAAAATAAAAGGAAGCTGCATCTGAAAAATCAAGTATAAAGAGACATGGAATAGTCTTCAAATTTAGGTACTGATTTAATTTTTCTAAGGTCCACACAGAAGCAGGTAGAACCCTCAGCTTTGTAAACCAAAACCATCAATTTTACGCAATTTCATCCCACGCCACATTTTGCAGATTACATATTCTGTACAACAAATGTTCACACTCTTTTTTTTGCATATACACTGCTAAAAAGAATAAAGGGAAAACTTAAACAACACAATATAATTCCAAGTAAATCAAACTTCTGTGAAATCAAACTGTCCACTTAGGAAGCAACACTGATTGACAATTTTATATGCTGTTGTGCAAATGGAATAGACAACAGGTGGAAAATATTGGCAATTAGCAAGACACACTCAATAAAGGAGTGGTTCTGCAGGTGGACCACAGATCACTTCTCAGTACCGGTGCTTTCTGGCTGATGTTTTGGTCACTTTTAAATGTTGGTGGTGCTTTCACACTCGTGGTAGCATGAGATGGACTCTACAACCCAAACAAGTGGCTAAGGTAGTGCAGCTCATCCAGGATGGCACATCAATGAGAGCTGTGGCAAGAAGGTTTGCTGTGAGTCAGCGTAGTGTCCAGAGGCTGGAGGCACTACCAGGAGACAGGCCAGTACACCAGGAGACGTGGAGGAGGCCGTAGGAGGGCAACAACCCAGCAGCAGGACCGCTACTTTGTGCAAGGAAGAACAGGAGGAGCACTGCCAGAGCCCTGCAAAATGACCTCCAGCAGGCCACAAATATGCATGTCTCTGCACAAATGGTTAGAAACCGACTCCGTGAGGATGGTATCAAGGCCCGACGTCCACAGATGGGGGCAAGACGCCCGGGTGACCAGTGCACAAAGAGGAGTGGGCCCACATGATTATGCGAGGACGGAAGGGCAATGGAACGTACGCCACTCCCTCGGGGCAGTAAGATGGCACAGTAATAGTGCGCAACGGCTCATGGATTTGGGTGTCCAACTCCCATCAGATCAGACCCAGTAATTTACTAGCGGGGATTATAGGGCTACCCTGATCAGAGAAGGACCATGAATTCTAGAAAGCGCATCCGCCCGGCTGTTGTCCAAACCTGGACGGAATGAGATTTGGAGGTTAAATTGATTGAAGAACAAAGTCCAATGGGCTTGGCGAGCATTGAGGCGCCGCGCACTCTTAACATACTCCAAGTTTTTGTGATCAGTCAGGATGAGAACGGGGAGAGAGGACCCCATGAGCCAATGTCGCCACTCCCCCAAGGCTAATTTGATGGCTAAGAGCTCTCGGTCCCCGATCCTGTAATTACATTCAGCCGGCAAGAACTTGCGGGAGTAATAAGCGATGGGACACGCTTGAGCTAATCCTCCAGTGGACTACGATAGCACGGCACCGGCCCCACTATAAGAAGCGTCCACCTCCACGATGAACTGGCGCCCGGGGTCCGGATGGGCCAATACAGGTTTCGTGGTAAAACGTTTTTTAAGGGTGTTAAAGCCCCGATCCGCCTCCGAGCTCCAGTGCAACGTGGAGGGGTTACCCTTAAGGCTGGACGTGAGCGGAAGAACGATTTGACTAAAATCGTGAATAAAACGGCCATAAAAATTGGCGAACCCCAGGAACCGTTGAGGGTGTCAGCCAGTCCAAAACCGATTGTACCTTGCCGGGGTCCATCTCGATCCCCTTATGGGAGATGATAAAGCCCAAAAAGGAGACCGAGTCCCGGTGGAAAACACACTTCTCCCCCTTAACGTACAGCCCATTAGCGAGGAGTCGTGATAGAACTCGCCGAACTAGGTCGACATGGGAGGACAGGTCACCCGAAAAAACCAGTACGTCGTCGAGGTAAACGATGACCCCCTGGTGTAGAAACTCCCGAAGCACATCGTTAATGAAGGCCTGGAAGACCGCAGGGGCGTTGGTGAGGCCAAAAGGTATCACCCGATATTCATAATGCCCCGAGGTGGTGATAAATGTGGTCTTCCACTCATCTCCCTTCCGAATCCGAACTAGGTTATACGCGTTACGATGGTCCAATTTGGTGAACACGCGCGCCCCGTGTAGCTGTTCGAGGTTGGACGGGACCAGCGGAAAGGGGTACGGGTAACGCTTAGTTGCCTTGTTAAGTTCTCTGAAGTCGATGCAGGGACGCAACTCCCCTCCCTGTTTAGGCAAAAAGAAGAACCCTGAAGCCGACGGCGATTTGGAAGGTCGGATGAAACCATTGCGTGGGGCCTCCTCAATGTAACTATGCATGGCCCACGTCTCAGCTACCGAAAGAGGGTAAGGGCGCGCGTGTGGTAATTTAGCTCCCAGCACCAGGTCAATAGCACAGTCGTAGTGACAATGGAGGGGAGGAAGCGTATTAGCACGAGTTTTACTGAATACCCTGGCCAGGTCGGCGTACACCTCAGGTACCTGAGAGGGCAACTGGGAACCCGGAGACACCCCGGACACAGAGAATAGGTGGCGCGGAGGCAGTTGGATGCACACCTGTCGACACCGGGATGACCATGACCGGACCCGCAGCTCGGCCCAGGAGATAACAGGGTCATGTCGCCTCAGCCAGGGCAGCCCTAAAATGACAGGTACAGAGGGAGAGGAAATGATGAAAAACACGATCTCCTCAAAAATGATCCTCTCCAATACCCATTCAGAGGGGAGGTGTAGAGCTTTTAGCCCCCCCTGAGGGCAGTGGGCTACCATCCACGGCCTGGGTGGAAATAGTGGTCTCGAGGGGCTCCTCAGGGATGCGCCACTGACGGCAGAAGCCCCAGTCTATGAAATTGCCGTCCGCTCCGGAGTCCACCAGCGCAGCAGCCATCAGAGTAGAGTCCTTAAAAAACAAAACAGAATTTAAGCACAATGATTGCTGGCTCACTACCCCTGATACTCTCACCGCGACTTTAGTTCCATCACGTGGGGGAGATGAGTGTGCCGGTGAAGAACCCGGCGATCGGGTCTAACGTTGCAGTCCTGCAGGGCATGCGAAGAGCTCTCACAATACACGCAGAGACCAAGTTGGACCTGGCGACGCTCCTGAGGGGTCAGGTGGGACCGTCCCAGCTGCATGGGTTCAGGCTCCCGTGGTGCTGGAAGTGGAGCGATCTCCTTCCTTCCTGGCAGACTGGCAGAAGGGCGACTAGAGGTGCGAGATGTAGGGACCGTGCCGAGATGTTGCTCCATCAGGACGGCGAGACGGATGAGATCGTCCAGTGTGGCTCCAAAATCCCGTCCCGCGATCTCGCGTTGGATATCCCGGCACAGACCCTCCGGACCATGACCGTTAGGACGGATCCGCCCCAGCCCGTCCTCGATGCAAGCACCCGGAACTCCAGAGCATAATCGGACACCGATCGGGTTCCCTGGCGAAGCCGGTACAGCTGCGTGCCCCCGATGTCTCTACGTCACCCGAGGAGAGCGATCCTACGAAGAGGTAGCAAGTCAGCACGATCATATGTGGGTCTCGCCAGAAGGAGAATAGCACGTCCAGAACGGACGCACTCAGAGAGAAACTGGTAGCACGCGCGAGCGAGATGATCCAAAAAACTGTGCCGAGGACTCCGGAACGGCGGCTTAAGAAGACGCTGTCGTCAATGAGGCGCACCTGCAACTAATAATCTGGAGAGGGCGATCGGTGATTACCAGAATTATTGACAGGTGTGGAAGTGGGTGTGTGAGGAGCGGAGAGTGGAGCAGCAGGGCGTGAGCGTGTAGGTGTAGAAGTGGGTGTGTCTGGAGAAGAGAGCGGAGCCGCGGGGCATGAACGTGAATGTGTAACAGCTACCCATTGTGGTGGTAGCTACCCATTGTGGTTGTGTAACAGCTACCCATTGTGGTTCATTCTCCTGACTTTTTAGACCTTGTCCAAAGCTTTTACAAAAGAAGAAATGCTGTCAAAACCACTCATAGTCCAATGATTATTCTTCACATACTTTTATTAACTGTATTATGAAATATATCAAAGATTTGCTTTTTCCTATTTGTAGTATAGTTCAATGTCACGCATAATTGATATTTGCTAATAAGTTGCTAATTGTTACAACGTTGGAATGTGCTGAGAAAGAAAGGGTTGATGTCAAATCTTACACTACTACTGAATGTATTTTTAGAGCTACGAAGTAAATCTATATGGCAAATGAAAATACAATAAGCTATACCTGAGTGTATATCTCAGGCTTCATTTATCCATACATTATCTTCCGCTTTATCCTCTATTAGGGTCGAGGGGGGTTCCCTCATTTTTTTTTTCAAACCTTCATTGTGATCTACCCAACACCCCTGCACGATCGACGTGTTGGGCACCCCTGGTATATACCTTATAGCTCAAATGAATAGTACTTTGGCTCTCATCACTTAGGGGAATTTTTAGGGTTTAGAAACATCAGGGGCTTTAGCCCAGATCCCTTATTCCCCCTCTGTCCTCTTTAGAAATTGCCCTTTCATGAGTATATTCATTTTCAAACTTGTTACATTCATTCATATTGATTTAAATTAAATAACATATGAAATATGTCTGTCAGTAGCGGATGGCACATTCAGCTCTAATAAATGATGGTTTTGGCTGAAAATCTTTGAATGAATGAACCTGAGTTTCGGCAGAAAAGCATGAATCCGTTTTACGAGTCACTCGCAGATGAGACAGTTTTAACAACGTTTTGCTTTGAAATACCGTAATTTTGCAACACTTTGCGCATTCAGAAAAATTCTGTTTATGAAAGCTAAGAAGCTGCTCTTTACAGCCAACATGCAGCTATTACGGTAACTTTACTCCCGTTAGTGGCGAAAAAAATGCCTCCCTCAAACACACACACAGAGTTTGGAAGCACAAACAGCTGGCGATGACTCCATCTTTCTGCTGCTGGAGGAGAGGTGGCTGCTCTCATTTGAGAGAAAAGAAAGCTGCTCTCATTTGATCCGGGGCTACTGACAAAACATCCGGGGCTATATTCCCAAAAGCCCAGGTTTAACGACGCCCCTGCTCTCATTCATTCTAAAAGCAGCTGTATTATACTATTTCTTCACATTTTACTGGGTAAACACATTGCTATAATTACTCAAGAGGATATTGTGTAAAATGGATTGCATTGTTTTTCTGTATTGTTGGTTATACCATTTTGATTGTAGCTTCCTCAGATTCAAAGTCGACAGCACAAATATTCTTGCCAATACTGATTAGGTTTATTCTTGAGTATGCACCTTAACTTTGTACATAATCTTACACCCAACCGTAAGAACTGTAACATAAATCAAATAAACAAATATACAATGAGCAATTTACATATTGTAGACTATTAATCTTAAGACTGATCCTTTGTTGGTTTTATCACATGAATTTACATCTTGATTTAGAACCGTAGTTACATATCAATTCACTCTAATGCTAGAAAAGGTAATAAACATAATTGGTATATTAACAGAATACAAACCTCATTGGCTGCATGAAATATCTAAGGAGAGCTATGGTTTCACGTCGTACCCTGCTGGTCTTCACTTTCCGAATGACCCTAAATGCTAACTTTGGAACCTTTATAACGTGGTAACCGCGGTAATTAGCAGTGTAACCATGGAAATTAACATTGTCAATGTTCTTAAAAGAACAGAAGTTCTATCCACAAGTTCTATTATACATTATATCTTCCAGTTCTTCCAGAATCATCTCCAGACGTGCTATTTCTCTGCGCTTGGCTTCTAGCTTGGCTTCTTGTTTAGCCTTTAGCTGGGCAGCTTCAGCTTCCAGCCGCTGCAATTCTTCCCTATGATGTTCTTGCTCTAGCAGTACTTTCAAGGTGGCTTCTTTGGCAGCAACTTCGGCAACTGCACTCCTTTTACTAGCAGAAGATCGATGGGAATAATTTGAATTCTTGCTGCTGCGAAGGCAAATGCTGCTTTTGGCTGACCTTGGCTCTTCAAGACCATATTCTTGAACATTCGTTGCTCGGTGCATGATCTTCTGTGTCACTGATTGACAGATGTCGATTCTACGACGTGTATCTTGATCAGGAACACTAATTCGTCTCAGCTCCATGGTTACAACAATTGATGAATGTAATCCATGGTTACAACAACATGGAATTTCCAACAATTGATGGACAGAATAATCATAATATTAATAAAACCAAATTCTACATTTATTAGTCATGTGTCCTTTGTTGTTTCACAATGTCAAATAAATTTTATCACTGGAGTTGATTGTAATAACTTCTTAACCAGGACTTGGATTGGCACTGGATATAGTAGTAGGTGGAATATTTCCTTAAATATGTGGGTAAACTAATATATTTGTGTTTATCTTTTTTGCTTTTAGAAGGGATTTACTCCACTACATGTGGCAGCCAAGTATGGCAAGATTGAGGTAGCCAACCTCTTGCTACAGAAGCGAGCACCTCCAGATGCATCTGGAAAGGTAAAGGCTGTTGTGTGGATGGACTACAGTCTGTAATTGTAGAGTCCATCTATATGATAGTGGTGCTAAAAAAACAGAGAGTGACTGTAGAACTGTACCTAATAAAATATTAAGTAAGTGTACATTTTTATCATGTTGCTTTTATGTACTGTAACATAATTGCAACACAAACATAATAGATGTACATTTATTTAAGACAATGTTATCATAAAAATACTGCCCTTTTGTTCATTTTGTAAACACACCCACCTGTTTTATTATATTAATATTATTAAAAATATATATTTGGTAAAAAGTATAAAAAACAAAAGGATCTTTCCCAATACAATCTTTTGCTACTAGCATCATAAACTTGATAAAAATTTAGCTTGATTTCTATTTACTTTTAATTTATTTCATAATTTTTTTATGTAATACATTTTTACATTTTTAAATGCTACTTCTGATTCTGGGATTATACAGCTCCTTATAATAAGATATAAACATATTTTTATGTATGGTTGTGTTTGTAGAGCGGATTGACTCCACTTCATGTTGCTGCACACTACGATAACCAGAAAGTGGCTCTGCTTCTCCTGGACCAGGGAGCTTCTCCTCATGCTTCCGCAAAGGTACAAATAAAACTTATATTATATATATATAAAATAAGTATCTTATTATGATTTCTGGCATTTTAACATCATACATAGAAAAAACAGCTGCACTGTTTGGATATGTTTACACTAACACTAATTTCCACCCACATTTCTTCCTTTTTCTATTAATTAAATATAAAGCACCTAAACAAGGGGCAGCACGGTGGCTTAGTGGTTAGCACGTTCGCCTCTCAGCACTAGGGATTCCCGGTTCAAATCCCAATATGGGTGGAGTTTCCATGTTCTCCCCGTGTCCGCGTGGGTTTCCTCCGGGTTCTCCGGTTTCCTCCCACTGTCCAAAAACTTGGATCAAGTCAATTGAATTCTCCAAATTGCCCCATGTATAGTGTGTTTGTGTGAGTGTGTGCCCAGCGATAGATTGGCACCCTGTCCTGGGTGTATCTGCCCAGACATTCTCCCCTGGATGGGCATGGGGAACACCCCCCCCCCCCCCCCCCCACGACCCTAATATAGGATAAAGCGGAAGATGATGGATGGATGGATGGCACCTAAACAGTGCATTATCTCATTGAAATTGATTAGAATTGAATGTTTTTGGCAGCAAGAGGTGGAACTCCGACACAATAACATGGCTCATTGAATGCATGTGTGTGCCTGTGGCCACAGATGTGCTAAAGTTGTTTAAAGTTATTTAATGTGTTGTTGAAAAGTTGTAATACACACTTGCATCATGGATAAAGCAGCAAAATGGATAAAGCAAATACTTGAAACCGAAAACAGCCCTGAGCCCTGATCTTAACACAATAGAAAGCTTCTAGAACAAGAGTGGACCAAAATCACATCAATGCAGTGTGAGAGACTATCAAAAGTAATTAATAAACTATCAAAAGTAATTAATGTGCTAAAACAATACAAAGCAATAGCAACAGTTCCTACTGATTGTTTCTGTTGGAATCTTCAAAAAATTTGGGTGTGATCTTGCTCTGTGCTACAGTCATAAGTGTTCTCTAAGTATGATCATCAGTTTTTTTTTTTGCAAAAATACTTTGGTTATTTTGTAAAATACTGTTATAGTGGCATGGTGTAGCTTTAAATGGCACGAAAATCCTTTAAATGTTGATCAATGTAGATTAAATTATCTCTAAAAATATCAAGTGTTTAAACATTGTTCTCTAATTTTGATCTCTTGTCTGTACAGTATGAGCTAGCATTATTTATATTTTGTCTTTTTAATACTGTGCTAACCAAGGACAGGCCTAGGTGATTACTTAGAAAAGTAATTCTTACAATTAATATTTTAATATATGGTGTCAGAAATGAGCATGTGACATGAAATGAGGCTTTAATTTGAAAACCCAGAGCCTTTCTTCTATATCCCAAATACTTTATTTTAGTTTTACGGGTTTTTTTTCCACCAGACTATTCTAAACATTTATAATTATTTATACTATTATAAACTTTCATATTATCTACTAATCCTAAAGTTTTGAATGCTCTTATCATTTACTAATATGTAATATTGGATCTTTCATCTCATAGAGAAAGTAAGCCAAGCAGACTGGAGTTTGCTATAGCAAACAAATAGTTTATTTGGTATCAATCCAGGTGTCCACTCATGATAAAATTAAAGAAACAAAATTAAAATGAACAAGAATAAACTAGTAACTGCAACTTTGGGCCTGCCACCTGGTCCAAATAGTGTTGATATTAATGAAAGCATAAAGCAAGGTGGCTGGCCACACAAAGGATAGACATGGCATTGTGTTAGCGAGAATGCAGAATCTAGGAGCACTCAAAGAAATGTAGAGAAGTATTTACAGGGCATACAACGGGTAGCTAGGCACAAAATGATGACATAGAATGACAACATTGAGCATAAACCTCGACCTCATGAACCTCGAGCTCAGTGCACCAGGTGGAAAGGTCTGGGAAAGTAATTTATAAGACCCCAAATGACAATGAATAGCATGTGCGTTAAAAGGTTTGACCTCAAAGTATGAAAGGTGGTTGATAGCCCGCAATGCACTATAAATGATTCAAATTCATCTTTGCATTTACAAATCCTTTCTTGATCACAGCTGCCCCAATTTTAGTTAATCATTCCAACCTTAAAACAGCGCCCCCTAATAGTGGAGGCGATCTGGCCATTTCTGTCATGCATGAATTTGGTGAAGTTGAGTGAGTGCGATTGTGGGTCGGACTTGGATTTTTCTTAAATAGAGACCAGATAAGAGTACATAGACTCAAATCTCGAATCCTTCATCATACATGACAGTACAACACCCACAGTCAATATGACAATTGTAGCTGTGCCCCAAGAGAATCAGAGCCATGCATTCATGCAGGTGCCTGCTGTTATCATTATCAGGCAATGTGACGTCCTCGTAGGGAAGATTGGGTACAGGATATGCCACATCCAAACATAGTTTATTAAACACAAAGATTTTTAGACCTGCAAACAGATATAAATGGCAGCTGTTTTTCTCTGTGGTTTTGCCAGTGTATGTGGCACTGCAGGGAGGCTTCCCTGTTATGAATTGCTCTCTTTAAATCCTTTAAATTCACAGACTTAACACTCACACAAGCCACAGGTCAAATCAATCACTTCACATGCTTTCCTGACTACACTTGATCGCATCTCTTTGTCAAAGTGAATGCCACGTGACTGGGTTATACTATAATTGTTCATTATAAGATAAAATAAGATACACACAGCTTAATAGCATAGAACAGCATGGAGGGTCTAATGATTAAAAATTAAGAATTTGAACTAGAAATGCACCAATTATTCATTAATCAAAATAATTCTGTTTGTCACTTTTTCAAGTTAAGGATCATGAACTAACTAGTTATTATTATATATAACTAATAATGAATTAGGGCGGCACGGTGGCTTAGTGGTTAGCACGTTCGCCTCTCGGCGCTAGGGATTCCCGGTTCGAATCCCCATCTGGGTGGAGTTTCCATGTTCTCCCCGTGTCCACGTGAGTTTCCTCCGGGTTCTCCGGTTTCCTCCCACAGTCCAAAAACATGGATCAAGTCAATTGAATACTCCAAATTGCCCCATATAGAGTGTGTGTGTGTGAGTGAGTGTGTGCCCAGCGATGGATTGGCGCCCTGTCCTGGGTCTATCTGCCCAGTGCCCGAAACGTTCTTCCCTGGATGGGCATGGGGAACCCCACCGCGACCCCCAATAGAGGATAAAGTGGGAGATAATGAATGAATAAATAATAATGGATTAGTTATTTTAGAGCAGACAGTAACAACAATGTTCAACAGTTCAATGTTCAACACAGTAAACATACAGAGTTGCATTAAAAAGACACAATTCACCAGCCGTTAAGTTCTGGATTATTTGTAATATTAGATTGCGCTGGTCCCCTTTCAGCTTAATATAAATTACAAAACCAAATTAATGATGCCTGAAATCCTGTTTTATTTATTTAAAATTCCAGATGATGTTATTTAATTAAATGCATTTGCCAACTCCAGCAACAATGTTCCACTCTAATACTCCTCCACCCTTCTACATATAATCCCAAACTCGAGTGAACTCAAAATTTATTCCAAAAATATCTTGTCGCTGGAGTTGACAAATGCATTTAATTAATTAACATCATCTGAAATTTTAAATAAATAAAACAGGATTTCAATTGTTTTAATTGAAGTTAATTTAGACCAGTAGTTTTTTCCATGTCATCACCGGTAAAGAAAGATATATACTTTTGTACTTTTATACTTTTCACACTTCCTACTTTAAATGAAATGTTAATGTATTTACCACCCTCAGCATTTGGCTTTGTGTGATCCTCATTATGTTTGTTTTAATGAGTGTGTTTGGGTTTTAGTTTGGAAATCGTATTAATCCACAGGCAACAGTGGCACTATGAATGAAGCAGCTTGCGGTTTCACAGTTGTCCTGAAAAACAACATGTAAAATATATACTGCCTGGCTAAATAAAAAATAAAAAAAGCGACACATAAAATTTTGTAGGACAGCCATTAGCTCAGATTCCAGCATGCATTCACTGCGGTATCATTTCCACATCTCCACATGCTTCTGTAATGACGCAACATATTTGTGTCCAGAGTTGCAATAATTTTTCCCCAAAATCTTGTTTTATAGCTTGTATTAGAGATTTTAATAAGAGGAACCACTGCAAGAAATCTTTGCCAGCACATCCCAAAGATTCTAAATGGGGTTCTGGTCTGAACTCTGGGGTGGCCAGCCCATGTTTGAAAAATCAGTTGATCTCATGCTACCTGAACTACTCTTTTACTTTCACGAATACAGGATGTGTTTTTTTGACATGGATGTTTGAAAAATGTAAAGCTACTTATTCCATCAGTTAGATAAATTGTTGCCAGCTAAAACATAATCACCCATTTAATAATCATCCAATTGGAGTCTCTTAAATATTTGCTTCTTTAAATCCATGTCAGTGTAGACTGAACTAAATGAAATCATCTTTCCATTAGGCCTAATAAGCTCAAAGGTCTTTAAATGGATGGCCTAACCAACTGCCTGCGAACTTCCAGGTGTCGTCACCCACAATAACTAGGTCCCATACCGTTAAGACAGTTATCCAGTATTGCAGTGAGCAAAAAACAAAGTCCAGACAGAGTCCAAAAAGTGTGACAAAAAAATCTCATTAATATAAATACTAATTCAAGTAATGTAAGAAACACTTTTAAGTTAAAACTTGGGTTATTAAACATTAGGTCACTTTCATCAAAATCAGCTCTAGTTCAAGAAATAATTACTGATAACTTCCTAACTGTCTTTTGTCTCACATAAACCTGGATTAGGACTAATGAATACTTGGCATTAAATGGTGCCTCTCCATCTGGTTATACTTATGCTCATAAACCACGTCTTAGTGGACTAGGAGGTGGACTGGCTACGATCTATAAAGAAAACATAAATGTAACACTAAATAATAAGTATGAGTCAAAATCCTTCGAAGCTCTTGTACTCCACATAAGCAGCTCATCTTAATTGAAGCATAAATCCAATATAATGCAACTTATTACCGTATACTACCCTCCTGGCCCATATACAGAATTTATTAAAGAATTTGGTTAATTTCTTTCTAACATAGTAATCTCATCTAACAAGGCCTTAATAGTCGATGACTTCAATGTTCACTTTGAAAACCCACTAGACTCATTTAATTTAGCCTTTGACTCTATCCTCGATTCCTCGGGCATTACTCAAAGTGTGGTTGGTGAAACACATCACTGTAAACATACATTAGACTTAGTTTTATCACATGGTATTAACATTAATAATTTAACTATTGTTCCACTAAGTGAGGTCATCTCTGATCATTATTTTATAACCTACGATTTAGAAATTGATATTGATCCAGTCATTAAACCGCGATATGATACGAAGCCTACAATCATTACCTCTACTGCTGCGTCATTCCTACAATATTTACCTGAATTAAACATTAAGCCAGCATCAGGACCCGATGAACTTCAAAACACAGCTGAATACCTTAAACATGTGTTTTCTACAACCTTAGACAGTGTCGCTCCACTTAAACTAAAAAGGATTAAAGATATAAGACTCATTCCATAGTTTAATGATCAAACACGCGCCCTAAAACAAACCACTAGAACCATGGAGTCTAAATGGAGACAAACTAAATTAGAGGTATATAGGGTTGCATTGAAGGACAGTATGACTGAGTACAAACATGCACTCAATGCAGCGAAGACTAAATATTATTCTGAACTAATAGAGAACAACAAAAACAACCAAAGATTCCTCTTTAGTACCATTGCCAAACTAACTCGAAGTGCTACTGAATCAGATTCACAGATTCACTCACAGTTCAGCAGCAATGATTTCTCCTCTGATAATAACCAAATCTCTTTCCTTGTATTATTAGATCTTAGTGCAGCCTTTGACACTATAGACCATAACATCTTAGTTGAGAGATTAGAAAACACTGTGGGCATTACAGGATCTGCACTCCAGTGGTTTAAATCCTACCTGACAATTTTTATGAATTCACCTGTGTTAACAACCAATGTTCTGATCTTGCTAAAGTTAAATATGGTGTTCCGCAAGGGTCAGTTCTGGGTCCACTCCTATTTGCGCTATATATGCTTCCATTGGGATCAATTATTCATAAACATGGAATCAGTTTCCACTCTTATGTAGTTACACAGTTATGCATTTCAGCTAACCCTAATGATGCACGTTCAGTCAGTAAGCTCGAGGACTGCATCCAAGATGTTAAAAAATACATGTCAAAAAACTTCCTACTGCTAAATTCTGATAAAACAGAGTTTCTAATAGTTGGACCCAAGGACAAAATTAACAAAGCTTCTAACAATATGTTAAACCATGATAACTTCTTAATTAGGCCCAGTTCATCTGTAAATAATCTCGGTGTCATTGTTGATTCAGATCTCTCGTTTACAAAGCATATATTACTAGGATTGCATTTTTTTCCCCTTCGTAGCATTTCGAAGCTACAAAATATCCTCTCCCTCCAAGATGCAGAAAAACTATGCTTCATGCTTTTATTATCTCAAGGTTAGATTATTGTAATTCACTTCTGACAGGATGTTCTAATAAATCATTACATAAATTACAACTTGTTCAAAATGCTGCAGCTAGAGTTTTAACTAAAACCAGAATGTTTAATCATATCAGTCCTGTGTTATCAAACTTGCACTGGCTACCAGTTAAGTTTCGTATTGAGTACAACATTTTATTGATAACATATAAAATTCTACATAATCAGGCTCCACAGTATCTGAGTGAGCTGATTCAATTGTATAAGCCAACACGTGGCCGCTCAAGGAGGATGGGTCCCCCACGGAGTTAACAATAAACATTCAAGTATGGTATGAAAGTAAACCCTGAGTTTGGTTATTTTAAACAGTCAACATTAAGTGGAGAGGTAACAGTGCTGGTGGCCTCCTAGTGATGTGAGCCACATGTTCCGGGAAGAAAAATGTCCTTGATTTAAAAAATTCTTAAGAGTTTATAATTGTGGCAGTTCTTTATAATGTGCAAAAAGTGTGCTAAAGGTGCAAGATGTGCATAAAGGTATGTGCAAACATGCGAGCAGCAGATATGTTAATGTTTGGTCAAATTGCAAATTTCGCAGTCTGGAAGTGTTGGCCCGGATGCTCCGGTACCTTTTTCCAGAAGGCAGGAGTTCAAAGAGTGAGTGTGAGGGGTGAGTGTTGTCATCCACAATGCTGGTTGCCTTGCGGATGAAGCGTGTGATGTAAATATCCGTGATGGAGGGGAGAGAGACACAGATGATCTTCTCAGCCGTCTTCACTACCCGCTGCAGGGACTTGCGGTCCGATACGGTGCAGTTCCCGAACCAGGTGGTGATGCAGTTGCTCAGTATGCTTTTGATGGTTCCCCTGTAGAATGTGGTGAGGATGGGTTGTGGGAGTGTGCCTTCCTCAGCCTTCCTAGGAAGACGCTGCTGGGCCTTCTTGGCGATGGTGCTGGCGTTGAGAGACCAGGTGAGGTGGAGTGATGATCTCCACTGCGGAGCCGTCGATGTTCAGTGGAGAGTGATCACGCCTTGTCCTCCTGAAGTCAACAACCATCTCTTTGCCAACAACCATCTCTTGCCTAAGTTCAGAGACTGGTTGTTGGTTCTGCACCAGTCCGTAAGCCGTTGTACTTCTTCTCTGTACGCTGTCTCGTTGTTCTTGCTGATGAGACCCACCACGGTCGTGTCATCTGCGAACTTGATGATGTGGTTCGAGCTGTGCATTGCTGCGCAGTCATAAGTCAGCAGAGTGAGCAGCAGTGGACTGAGCACGCAGCCCTGAGGGGCCCCCATGCTCAGTGTGGTGGTGCTGGAGCTGTTTCGTATGATCCGGACTGACTGCGGTCTCCCGGTCAGAAAGTCCAAGATCCAGTTGCAGAGAGAGGTTTTGAGGCCCAGTAGATCCAGTTTCCCGATCAAGTGTTGAGGGATGATTGTGTTGAATGCTGAGCTGAAGCACATAAGCTGAACAGCATTCGAACATAAGTGTCTTTATTTTCTAGGTGGGTGAGTGCCAGGTGGTGGGTGGTGGATATGGCGTCATCCGTTGAGTGGTTCGGCCGGTAAGCAAACTGCAGTGGATCCAGTGTTGGTGGCAGCAGGGTCTTGATGTGCCTCATGACAAGCCTCTCGAAGCACTTCATGATGACGGGAGTCAGTGCAACGGGGCGGTAGTCGTTGAGGCAGGACACTGGAGACTTCTTTGGCACGGGGATGATGGTCGTAGCCTTGAGACACGTCGGGACGATGGCATAGTTCACGGAGGTGTTGAAGATGTCGGTGAAGACATCTGTCAGCTGGTCCGCACAATCCCTGAGCACTCTGCCAGGAATGTTGTCTGGTTTTCAAGGGTTGACTCTACGTACAGTTTTCCTCACATCAGTTGCTGTGAAGCACAACACCTGGTCGTTAAGAGGAGGTCTTCCTTGGTGTCGCGCCGTTCTGTGTCTCAAACCGAGCATAGAAGTCATTCAGCGCATCTGGAAGGGAGACGTCACTGTCGCAGGTAGGGGTGTGGTCCTGTAGTTGGTGATGGTCTTGATGCCCTGCCACATGCGCCGTGTGTCTCCGCTGTTCTGGAAGTGGCAGTGGATGTTCCGACTGTGTGCGCACTTTGCCTCTCTGATGGCCCTGGACAGTTTGGCCCTCGCTGTTCTTAGTGCCGCCTTGTCATCTGCCTTAAAAGCAGAGTCGCGATCCCTCAGCAAAGCACGCACCTCTGCGGTCATCCACGGCTTCTGGTTGGGACGTGTGGTGATGTTCTTGGAGACAGTCACGTCGTCTGTACACTTGCTGATGTAGCAGGTCACGACGACGTGTACTCCTCCAGGTCGATAGTGTCGCTGTGGGTTGCAGCCTCCCTAAACATGTTCCAGTCCGTACACTCAAAGCAGTCCTGAAGTGCAGAGATGACTGCTGCAGGCCAGGTTCTCACCTGTGTACAACGGGTTTTGAGCGTCTGACGATAACAGAGACGCTCCAAGAACATCACCACACGTCCCAACCTAAGCCCCCTCCTGTACTCCCTGTACACGCATGACTGTGCTGCCAGATATACGTCAAACATCTTCTTCAAGTTTGCTGACGACACGACAGTCCTAGGCCTTATCACCGACGGCGATGAGAAGGCCTACAGAGGTGAGATCAGCGCTCTGGCACAGTGGAGCTCTGAGAACCACCTCTGTCTCAATGTCAGCAAAACCAAGGAGATCATCGTGGACTACAGGAAGCAGCAGAAGGGAAGTCATGCTCCTCTTTACATCAACGGAGCCGCAGTGGAAAGAGTCAGCAGTGTGAGGTTTCGAGAGCATCCTCACAGGCTGCATCACCGTTTGGTACAGTAGCTGCTTCACCTTTGACCACAAGGCCCTGAAGAGGGTGGTGAGGACAGCCGAGTCCATAATTGGGAATAAACTCCCTGCTCTTGTGGACATCTACCGGACCCGCAGCACAAGAAAGATTCATAGAATCCAGCTGGACAGCAGTCATCCAGCACATGGACTGTTCACCTTACTGCCATCAGGCAGAAGGTACCGCAGCTTCCCGGCCAAAACAACCCGACTTATAAACAGTTTTTACCTGCAAGCCATCAGGCTACTAAACAAAATTAACAGTTAAAAACTCCCACACTCCTGCTTTTTACTATATCATTTTACACTATGTCACTTTAATGTGTGTGTGTATATATATATATATATATATATATATATATATATATATATATATATTTTTTTTTTTTTTTTTTTTTTTTTTTTTTTTTTTGGCGTAAATTTTTTATGTAAATATTGTGTATTTCATTTTATGTTCTATGTAGAGTGTATATCCTGATGCCTCATGTAGCACAAATGACAAATAAACTTGAAATTTGAAACTTGATCTGAGTATCCGAGGTGGGGGCAGGGCTCAGCCCGGTACGCGCTGGGGATGTTCGTGTCTTGGTCCTCCCAAGGTTTCTTCTTTAAATAACAACAACAGTTTTTTCTTGCCATTTGCCACTGGGGATTTAAAGGCTTTTCATTCTGTGAAACTGCTTTGTGACAATGTACTGTTATAAAAAGTGCTATATAAATAAATAACTTGATCTTAAATGGGCATGGAAATAGGCCTGGTTTTATAATGTTGTTTTTTCTTTTTTTCCAGAATGGCTACACACCTCTTCATATTGCTGCCAAAAAGAATCAAATGGAGATTGCAACCACCCTACTGGAATATGGTGCTGACACTAACGCCATCACTCGACAGGGCATCAGTCCACTCCACCTGGCCGCCCAGGAGGGTAACGTGGACATGGTCACTCTTTTGCTTGCCCGAGATGCCAGTATTAACCTTGGAAACAAGGTAAGATAAGATATAAATTAAGTAATCCCACCCCATAAAAATTCCCATAGATAAAGCAGCAATGAGACTAGTGAATTATGAAGTGATTTAAAAAAAAATAATAATAAATTATATATATATATATATATATATATATATATATATATATATATATAGGCCCCTAAAGCAGAGGTGTCTAACTGCAACTGGGGACCAAAACTCTTGACCCTTTAGATAATCGGCCGAAAAGGATAAACATTTATTAAACACACTAAAAGTAAATGTTTTCTAAACATGAATGAAAATAAAAACAGATCCTTTGCTCTCTATTAAAATATCTTTTGTCAAAATTATAAAAGTTACAACTATGAACATGCTGCAAAAAAACATTTCTTTGCTCTTGGGCCATTTTAGAAAAATAAACTTTAAATATTTTTAAATATTTCTTCTCTCTATAAAAACATTCCCATTCAAAATCATTCGAATTATAGTGTATTTTTTTATATATATATACAGTGGTGTGAAAAAGTGTTTGCCCCCTTCCTCATTTCCTGTTTTTTTGCATGTTTGTCACACTTAAGTGTTTCAGAACATCAAACCAATTTAAACAATAGTCAAGGACAACACAAGTAAACACAAAATGCAATTTGTAAATGAAGATGTTTATTATTAAAGGAGAAAAAAAATCCAAACCATCATGGCCCTGTGTGAAAAAGTGATTGCCCCCCTAAACCTAATAACTGGTTGGGCCACACTTAGCAGCAACAACTGCAAACAAGCGTTTGCGATAACTTGCAATGAGTCTTTTACAGCGTTCTGGAGGAATTGTGGCCCACTCATCTTTGCAGAATTGTTCTAATTCAGTTACATTAGAGGGTTTTTGAGCATGAACGGCCTTTTTAAGGTCATACCACAGCATCTCAATAGGATTCAGGTCAGGACTTTGGCTAGGCCACTCCAAAGTCTTCATTTTGTTTTTCTTCAGCCATTCAGAGGTGGACTTGCTGGTGTGTTTTGGATCATTGTCCTGCTGCAGAACCCAAGTTCGTTTCAGCTTGAGTTCACGAACAGATGGTCGGACATTCTCCTTCAGGATCTTTTGGTAGACAGCAGAATTCATAATTACATTTATCACAGCAAGTCTTCCAGGTCCTGCCGCAGCAAAACAGCCCCAGACCATCACACTACCACCACCATATTTTACTGTTGGTATAATGTTCTTTTTCTGAAATGCAGTGTTCCTTTTAACGCCAGATGTAATGGGACACACACCTTCCAAAGTGTTCCACTTTTGTCTCATCGGTCCACAGAATGTTTTCCCAAAAGTGTTGGGGATCATCAAGATGTGTTTTGGAAAAATTGAGACGAGCTTTAATGTTCTTTTTGCTCAGCAGTGGTTTTCTTCTTGGAACTCTGCCATGCAGGCCATTTTTGCCCAGTCTTTTTCTGATGGTGGAGGCATGAACGCTGACCTTAATTGAGGCAAGTGAGGCCTGCAGTTCTTTGGACGTTGTTGTGGGGTCTTTTGTGACCTCTTGGATGAGTCGTCGCTGCGCTCTTGGGGTAATTTTGGGCGGCCGGCCACTCCTGGGAAGGTTCACCACTGTTCCATGTCTTCGCCATTTGTGGATAATGGCCCTCACTGTGGTTCGCTGGATTCCCAAAGCTTTGGAAATGGCTTTATAACCCTTTCCAGACTGACAGATCTCAATTACTTTATTTCTCAATTGTTCCTGAATTTCTTTGGCTCTCGTCATGATGTGTAGCTTTTAAGGATCTTTTGGTGGACTTTACTGTGTCAGGCAGCTCCTATTTAAGTGATGTCTTGATTGAGAACAGGTGTGGCAATAATCAGGCCTGGGTGTGGCTAGAGAAATTGAACTTAGGTGTTAAAAACCACAGTTATAGTATGTTTTAACAAGGGGGCAATCACTTTTTCACACAGGGCCATGATGGTTTGGATTTTTTTTCTCCTTTAATAATGAACACCTTCATTTACAAATTGAATTTTGTGTTTACTTGTGTTGTCCTTGACTATTGTTTAAATTGGTTTGATGTTCTGAATCACTTAAGTGTGACAAACATGCAAAAAAACAGGAAATGAGGAAGGGGGCAAACACTTTCACACCACTGTATATATATTCATTCATTCATTCATTATCTCCTGCTTTATCCACTATTAGGGTCGCGGTGGGGTTCCCCATGCCCATCCAGGGGAGAGCGTCTCGGGCGCTGGGCAGATAGACCCAGGACAGGGCGCCAATCCATCGCTGGGCACACACTCACTCACACAGACACACTCTATATGGGGCAATTTGGAGAATTCAATTGTCTTGATCCATGTTTTTGGACTGTGGGAGGAAACTAGAGAACCCGGAGGAAACCCATGCAGACACGGGGAGAACATGGAAACTCCACCCAGATGGGGATTCGAACCGGGAATCCCTAGCGCTGAGAGGCGAACGTGCTAACCACTAAGCCTATTTTATATATTTATATATATATATATATATATATATATATATATATATATATATATATATATATATATATATATATATATATATATATAAGGGAACACTTAAACAACACAATATAACTCTAAGTAAATAAAAATTCTATGAAATCATACTGTCCACTTAGGAAGCAACACTGATTGACAATCAATTTCACATGCTGTTGTGCACGTGGAATAGACAACAGGTGGAAATTATTGGCAATTAGCAAGACACACTCAATAAAGGAGTGGTTCTGCAGGTGGACCACAGATCACTTCTCAGTACAGGTGCTTTCTGGCTGATGTTTTGGTCAATTTTGAATGTTGGTGGTGCTTTCACACTCATGGTAGCATGAGACAGACTCTACAACCCACACAAGTGGCTCAGGTAGTGCAGCTCATCCAGGATGGCACAATGCGAGCTGTGGCAAGAAGGTTTGCTGTGAGTCAGCGTAGTGACCAGAGGCTGGAGGCACTACCAGGAGACAGGCCAGCACACCAGGAGACGTGGAGGAAGGCCGTAGGAGTGCAACAACCCAGCAGCAGGACCGCAACCTCCACCTTTGTGGCCTGCTGGAAGTCATTTTGCAGGGCTCTGGCAGTGCTCCTCTTGTTCCTCCTTGCACAATGTGCATGTGTTTGCACAAACAGTTAGAAACCGACTCCATGAGGATGGTATGAGGGCCTGACGTCCACAGATGGGGGTTGTGCTCACAGCCCAACACCGTGCATGATGCTTGGCATTTGCCAGAGAACACCAGGATTGGCAAATTCAGGATGGCAAGCAGGTTCACACTGAGCACGTGTGACAGACGTGACAGTCTGGAGATGCCGTGGAGAGCGATCTGCTGCCTGCAACATGGTGTGGGGTGGCATTTCTTTGGAGGGCCGCACAGCCCTCCATGTGCTGCCAGAGGTAGTCTGACTGCTATTAGGTACCGAGATGATATCCTCAGACTCCTTGTGAGACCATATACTGGTGCGGTTGGCCCTGGGTTTCTCCTAAAGCAGGACAATGCTAGACCTCATGTGGCTGGGGTGTGTCATCAGTTCCTGCAAGATGAAGGCATTGAAGCTCTGGACTGGCTCGTCTGTTCCTCAGACCTGAATCCAAGAGCACATCTGGGACATCATGTCTCACTCCATCCACCAATGTCACGTTGCACCACAGACTGTCCAGGAGTTGGCAGATGCTTTAATCTAGGTCTGAGAGGAGATCCCTCAGGAGACCATTCGCCACCTCATCAGGAGCATGCCTAGGCGTTGTAGGGAGGTCATACAGGTACATGGAGGCCACACACAATATTGAGTCTCATTATGACTTGTTTTAAGGACATTACATCAGTTTGATCACCCTGTAGAGTGTTTTTTCACTTTAATTTTGTGTATGACTCGAAATCCAGGCCTCCATTGGTTAATAAATTTGATTTTCATTGATGATTTTTGTATGATTATGTTATAGGCACATTCAACTTTGTACAGAACAAAGTATTCAATGAGAATATTTAATTCATTCAGATCTAGGATGTGTTATTTGAGTGTTCCCTTTATTTTTTTGAGCAGTGTTTATGTATATATACAGTATATATATATATATATATATATATATATATATATATATATATATATATATATATATATATATATATATATATACACATGCATTTGCATGAAAAAGTATGGGAATTACTTGCATTTCCGCACAAATTGGCCATTAAATGTGTTTTGATCATCTAATTCACAACAATAGAAAAACACAGTCTGCTTAAACTAATACCACACAAAAAGGTATATGTTTGCATAGTTTTATTGAACACAAAATGTGAACATTCACAGTGCATGGTGTGAAAAGTATGTGAGCCTTTAGATTTAATAACTGATTGACCCTCTTTTGGCAGCATTAACCTCAACCAAATGTTTCCTGTAGTTGCAGATCAGACCTGCATAAAGGTCAGCAGGAATTTTAGACCATTCCTTTTCACAAAACTGTTTCAGTTCAGCAATATTCTGGTGTGAATCACTTTCTTGGGGTCATGCCACAGCATCTCAATTGGGTTGAGGTCAGGACTCATCCATCCTCTGTTGAGCTTCAGAACGGATGGTCTAAAATTTTCCCGCGAAATGTCTTGGTAAACTTGGGAATTCATTATTCCGTTGATGACGGCAATCTGTCCAAGCGCTGAGGCAGCAAAGCGGCCCCAAACCATGATGCCTCCTCCACCATATTTCAAATTTAGAATGAGGTTTTGATGTTGTGCTGTCCCTTTTTTCACCACACATAGCGTTGTGTGTTCCTTCCAAACAACCCAATTTTGGTTTCCTCTGTCCACAGGATATTTTGCCAGTAGTGCAATGACTCCTGGCTTCCACAATTAACTCTTAGAAAAGTCATTAGCCTAGCGGTTCACATACTTTTTCCACCCTGCACTGTGAATGTTTACATGTTGTGTTCAATAAAACAATGCACACACACGTGTATATATATGACATGAGTTTTGAATAGTGAACAGTGACACAAGAACTCTGCATTCTAATAACTCTGACATTTTAAATTACATAAATACTAATATTTGAGACCAAGAGGATTTTGAATTTAAAACCTTTTGCTGGTAATGCATTGTGTGATGTTATACTATTTGCTTGATGTTGTGTTGGACAAATTTCTGATATAAAAATACAGCAAACTATCTCAGGAAATCTGCAAGGGCAAAATCAGAGCCACTTTGGAATTAGATGCACTCTGTAGTGGATTGTAGATAAATAACAAATTACTATTGACCTCTTCTGGTATGATATGGGCATGTTATTAGCACATTGAAAATTAATTACTGTATACTCATGTTACTGCAGGGTCACTGTGCAGTAATGACATGTATCAGTATAAGCTGATATAGCATTCATATACATATATTCAATGTGTTTTATCCTGTGGACATGTGAAGATCCATAAATGGAGTAAAAAAGGAAATCATTCATACAGCCAAAATATTATTGAACAAGCATTATATTATGGAAAAGTGCCTGGTAAACATTCTTCCAAATGTATCATAATTATTCATTCTGTTTGCACAACTACATAAAAAAATCACTGATTTGCATTGTTTTCCTGTTGGGAAATGGGCACAATAGGAAATGTGGACACATTTAAAAGAAATTCTGTTCCAGCATGAATGTGTCCCAAAACATAAAGCATAGGGGACACGGTAGGTTTAGAAGTAATAGCCTACACAGCTATTTGAAAAAGCTATTTGACCTCAACCTTATTGACCACATGCTCCCCAATACTTTTCTCCACATAGTGTATGTGATATGCATATATAATAATTTGGCTGTTCATAAAAATAATTACTGAACAAACTGAGAAAAATAATGTGAAATAGTTTTTAGATTTTTTAAATCATATTTGTCTTGAGATGTTAATCTGTTTAATTTTAATATCTATGTTTATTTCAGAGTGGACTTACTCCTCTTCACTTAGTGGCACAAGAGGACAAAGTGAACGTGGCCGAAGTGCTAGTCAACCATGGCTCCATTGTGGATCCTGAAACCAAGGTACACTAAAGGACATTTTAGAGTTGAAGTAGTTAACCTAATCTTCATTTAAATTGTCCATCCATCCATCCATTATCTTCCGCTTGTCCGGGGTTTCGGAATGCAGGTGCAGCAACCCATGTAGGGAGACCCAGACCTCCCTCGCCCCAGCCACCTCCAGCCCCAAGGCGCTCCCAAACCAGCTGGAAGATATATTCCCTCATACGTGTCCTGGGTCTTCCCAGAGGTCTCCTCCCAGCTGAACTTGCCTGAAACACCTCCCTAGGGAGGTTCCCAGGAGGCATTCTTACCAGATGCCCGAACCACCTCAACTGGCTCCTTTCGACTCGGAGGAGTAGCGGCTGTACTCCGAGTCTCTCCTGGATGACTGAGCTGTGGAGTAAACCCATTTCCCAAAGCTCATGACCATAGCTGATGGTAGGAACATAGAACAACTGGTTAATCGAGAGCCTTGCATTATGGCTTAGCTCCTTTTTCATCACAACAGACAGGTATAGGGTCCGCATCACTGCTGACCCCACGCCGATTTGTCTGTCAATCTCGTGCTCCATCTTACCATCACTCTTGAACAAGACCCTGAGATACTTAAACTCCTCCACTTGAGGCAAGATCTCCTCCCACGACTGGGTTTTTGCCTCAGGCCTGTTCGTAACGGTCAGCTGCTTCCACAGACCAAACATTCCTCACACGGGGTGACTACCACCGTGTTCGAGGGTTACTGCCACGACAGGCACCAACTACCTTGTTACCACAGCTCCTGTCAACCGCCTCAACAATAGAGGAATGGAACATGGCCCAATCAGACTCAATGTCCCCTACCTCCCCCCAGAATGTGGTTAAAGCATTGATGGATGTGAGAGTTGAACATCCGTCTGATGGGTTCTTCTGCCAGACATTCCCAGCAAACCCTCACTATACTATACGTCTGCCTGGTTTGACCGGCATCTTCCCCCGCCACCTGATCAAACTCAGGATCCAACTTCTGTTTTCAGCTTTCCCACACCAACAGATTACTGCAGCTGTGAATAAATTAATGTTGTATATTCCTAGCATTGACATTCCTAGCATGGACTTTGATTTGATTTCTGTGTAGCCAACAGTAACCTCATAAAATTGCAATATTAGTTAGGGAAATAAAAATAGTTCTGTTAAGTAATTTTCTATTGAAGCTAATAAGGCCATTAAAGCTAATGCTAGAAGTTGATTCCAATTAAGTTTTAATTGGCTGAAAATGTCTGCTTATCAAAAGTACTCTCCAATCAGAGGGCATGAATACACCGACATAACATGTGCCTAGAGGGCCTCAGTGTCGCCAACTCAAAATCAGATTGGTTGAAGCAAAAGGTTGATAAATACTAATTTTGGGTGTTCAGAACAATCAGTAAAGGCTTGTGCAAATGATTTAACTCTGGCAACCAATGATGCAGAAATGTGATTGGTTAAATGCTTTATCTTAAAATACACATCTGAAACCAGGGAAAATGCTATGAAAGGAAGTGGACAGACAATTTGGAATTATTTAATTATTAAGGATTCAAGGGCAAAATATAGTTAAAATCAGTCAGTGATCCAGTTATTTTTAGGTCTTAAGGAAGTTTTATTTTTGTATATCTTTGTGCTTTATCTCTGCAGATGGGCTATACTCCATTGCATGTTGCCAGTCACTATGGCAACATAAAGATGGTGCATTTTCTCTTGAAGAACCAGGCCAAAGTCAATGCTAAAACTAAGGTCCTGATTTTTTTTTTTTTTATGTTTGTGTGTTGACGTTTAAATCAGCATATAACATCTCTTTCTGTTTTTGCTGTGTCTGTGCAGAATGGATACACTCCTCTGCATCAGGCAGCCCAGCAAGGCCACACACACGTCATTAACCTCCTGCTGCAGCACGGAGCCTCGCCCAATGAGCTGACAGTAGTGAGTGTGAAATAGGAATTGTGAAAAGTGAAATTTAGTAAACCATTTATATTTTGTATAAAATTGACATCATTGTTTTTTTAAACAATTCCTAAAAAATCCAAATCAAGACCCAATGCAAACACATAAGACAAATAATATAAGCCATAATTAAACTTTTTTTTTGTTGAAAACGATCTAATACCACATATCTGTGACAAAAGTATGTGAACCTTTAAAGTTAGCAAATTATTTAATGTGAATTTAAAGTCTGGTGGTCTTTTGATTTTGTACAGAATGGGAACACTGCTCTGTCTATTGCCAGACGCCTTGGTTACATTTCAGTGGTGGACACTCTAAAAGTCGTAACTGAAGAAACTTTGACAACCATGGTGAGAAACTTTACAGCTAACCAGCTTAGTGCACATAAGATTTTAAACAATGTTTTAAAACAAGATTTTAAACCAGGTTTTAGATTGTTTAAATTTTGTGCCATGCTTTGTTTTTGCAGATGGTTACAGAGAAGCACAAGATAAATGTTCCAGAAACTATGAATGAGGTCCTGGACATGTCTGATGATGAAGGTAACCCTTATTATGCTGTTGTGTCAGAAAGCTACCTTTGTATGTGTCATTTATTTCATTTCATATATATATTTTTTTCTATTAATATTACATCCGCTTCATACATTATTATCCATGAATTACTTTTGTTTGTTGTATATTTTGTTAATCCACTCAAATGGATTTTCCTTCTAACACTTCATCTTTAAATTGCACAGTTCGTAGAGCCAATGTACCTGAAATGCTCAATGAGGACTATATATCAGATGTTGATGAAGGTATTTTTGCTTACTTTTTTAGTCTTAATAGCTGTTTCTATACCTTTATTTCCTCACTCACTTCAATCTAACTGCCATTCTTTACTCACTTTTCCATGCTTCATTATTATGGATGCTTTTCTCTGGTTTGACCTGGATTCCAGGCACAATAGCCCTGAATGTATTACATGTATAAAATGCTTGAAAAAAATGCAAATATATTCTTTGTCCTGCATTTAGATTTTATTTTTACGATTATCTTAAGGCGGGATGCCCACACTTTTCTGGCCCGAGATCTACTTTTCCATTGGACAGGTCATCAAGATCTACCAGGGTTAATCTTTTTTTTCAGGCTATTATATTGAAACCTGTTGTACACACATCATGTTAGTATTGTCGAATCAGCATAGAAAAGCTGGCTTCAATTTTCACAGATATTGCTCTATTATTAAACACAATCCAGCAAATAGCATGACATTGGAACTTCTTTGGTGGGTGGCACGGTGGCTTAGTGGTTTAGCATGTTCTCCTCTCAGTGCTAGGGATTCCCGGTTTGAATCCCAATCTGGGTGGAGTTTCCATGTTCTCCCCGTGTCCATGTGGGTTTCCTCCGGGTTCTCCGGTTTCCTCCCACAGTCCAAAAACATGGATGAAGTTCAAATGAATTCTCCAAATTGCCCCATATAGAGTGTGTGTGTCTGTGTGAGTGAGTGTGTGCCCAGCGATAGATTGGCACCCTGTCCTGGGTGTATCTGCCCAGCGCCCGAAACATTCTTCCCTGGGTGGGCATGGGGAACCCACGCGACCCTAACAGAGGATAAAATGGAAGATAATGGATGGATGGATGGAACCTCTTTGGAAGTTCAATAACTACTTGGCAAATCAAGCAAATGCATTTTGAGTTTGACATTGTTAAAAAAATATTCATCCTCTCACACTAAATGAAAGTGGTATTTTAATTATTTTGGGTCAAAGTCCTTCACTCATCTTGTCAGTCAAATAAAGTGCAAAAACACAAACAGAAACTATCTAATGTAGATGATTTGTGAGGCAGTGCTTCGGATTTTGGCATGGATTTTGGGAACAGCAAGAGAGACTGGGGGTGGGGGGGAGCAGACTGCTCACTTGCATAGCGATCGCGATTCAGAATGAATCACGTTGTGTTTTTTAAAATGTGCGAGTGTGTATAAGTGCTTCAGATACTGTGCTGTAATAAAGCGCTGATACGTGATAAACACTGATAAGCGTTTTTTTTCCCAAACCTCCATCCCGATCTACCGGACACCCTTGCGCAATCGACCGGTCGATCGCGAACGACGTATTGGGCACCCCTGTCTTAAGGTATTGATATGGCCACACAGTGGCTGTCTTATTTTAAACAGTGGCGTTTGCCTGTTCTTAGTATGAGTATGTTGTGGCTTTACAATAAAATCGAAGTTCTGCAGTGAAGTAATCTTAAGTATATTATTTATACCAGTGCTATTTTTGATTAGATTATATTTATACTGATTAGGGCTGCAACAATGAATCGATAAAAATCGATTATTATTATGTCGATAACAAATTTGTTTATCGATTCGTTGGGTCGCACGATTTTCGCTTTACTTGCATTGTCGTAAATGCTTACATCACCTGCAGCGCTTCAACAACGCTGGAAAAAAAATAGCGGGTTGAACAGAACGAGGCAGAATCTGCAAAACAAGCTGTTGATAAATCGTACAAATTAAACACAGCCAACGCAGAAATAAAGCTTCCGTTTAAATAATCAAAACTGCAGGAGCACTTCACGCTTCACACAAATAAAGAACGTAACATGCGAGCTCTGCGAAAATGAATTGACCTGCATGGACCACCACGGTGTTGATCCACCACCTGAAACTTAACGTGTTGGAGTCACCGATGAGGATGAAGCTTAACAGCAGAGTAAATCACTACAATATCCCGAGGTTCTTTAGTTTTGAATTGAATCAACGTAACGGTGCAACATAACACTATGAGAAGCAGAGCACGCGTCATGCTGTTTTTGGTTGTGAACTGGATAATAACAGTGATAGAGAATGTGTGTTACTTATATATTCATTTGATTATCTTAAGGAGTGCTTTATAAATACATACAGCTTGTACACAATGGGGGTAATTAATGATTAAGCTTCACGTTTTAATTTTTTGACAAAGTTTTTTGACAAAATATGAGTGAAGACACTATGGGAGTGATGGGGATTAGGTAATATATTACAGCTACACAAATTTGTGTAATTTAGTATTTTTTTCACACTATGCTACAGTGCATCCGGAAATTATTCAGAGTGCTTCACTTTTTCCACATTTTGTTTATGTTACAGATTTATTCCAAATTGTATTACATTAATCTCTTTCCTCAAAATTCTACACAAAATACCACATTATGACCATGTATGTGAAAAAGTTTTCTTGAGAGTTCTGAAAATTTATTAAAAATAAAAAACTAAGAAATCACATTTACGTAAGTATTCACAGCCTTCGCCATTAAGCTCAAAATTGAGCTCAGGTTCATCTGTTTTCCACTGATCATCCTTGAGATGTTTCTACAGTTTAAATGGAGTCCACCTGTGGTAAATCCAGTTGATTGGACATGATTTGGAAAGGCACACACCTGTCTATATAAGGTCCCACAGTTGATTGCATGTCAGAGCGCAAACACCAAGCATGAAGTCAAAGGAATTGTCTGTAGATCTCCAAGACAAAATTGTCTCGAGACACAAATCTGGGGAAGGATACAGAAAAATTTCTGCTGCTTTGAAGGTCCCCCACAGTGGCCTCCATCATTCGTAAATGTTAGAAGTTTGGAACCACCAGGACTCTTCCTAGAGCTGGCCGGCTGTCTAAATTCAGCGATCGGGGGAGAAGGGCCGTGGTTAGGGAGGTGACCAAGAACCCGATGGTCACTTTGTCAGAGCTCCAGAGTTCTTCCGTGGAGAGAGGAGAATCTTGCAGAAGGACAACCATCTCTGCAGCAATCCATCAATCAGGCCTGTATGGCAGAGTGGCCAGGCAAAAGCCACTGCTTAGTAAAATGCACAAGGCAGCCCGTCTGGAATTTGTCAAAAGGCATCTGAAGGACTCTCAGACCATGAGAAACAAAATTCTCTGGTCTGATGAGACAAAGATTGAACTCTTTGGTGTGAATGCCAGGCATCATATTTGGAGGAAACCAGGCACTGCTCATCACGAGGCCAATACCATCCCTACAGGGTGGTGGCAGCATCATGTTATGGGTAGGTTTTTCATCAGCAGGAACTAGCAGACTAGTCAGGATAGAAGGAAAGATGAATGCAGCAATGTACAGAGACATCCTGGATGAAAATCTGCTCCAGAGCACTCTTGACCTCAGACTGGGGCGACGGTTCATTTTTCAGCAGGACAACGACCCGAAGCACACAGACAAGATCTCAAAGGAGTGGCTTCAGGACCACTCTGTGAATGTCCTGGAGAGGGGCAGCCAGAGCTCAGAATTGAATCCGATTGAACATCTCTAGAGAGATCTGAAATTGGCTGTGCACAGACATCTCCCATCCAACCTGATGGAGCTTCAGAGGTACTGCAAAGAAGAATGGGCAAAACTGCCTAAAGATAGGTGTGTCAAGCTTGTGGCATCATATTCAAAAAGACTGTAGTTGCTGCCAAAGGTGGTTCTACAAAGTATTAAGCAAAGGCTGTGAATACTTATGTAAATATGATTTCTTTGTTTTTTAATTTTAATACATTTTCAAAACTCTCAAGAATGGTCATTATGGGATATTTTGTGTAGAAGTTTGACGAAAGAGATTAATTTAATACAATTTGAAATAAGGCTGTAACGTAACAAAATGTGGAAAAATTGAAGCGCTGTGAATACTGTCCGGACGCACTGTACATATTGTACCAGTGTGTTTGAGATTTGTGTTTAATTGCTCTTTGGGCTACTTGGATGTCTTAAATAAAATACTGTAAATAAAACCAGACATTTATTGATCTGCTTAAAAATTCTACAGTGTACTGTAGCTGGTTTTCTTTATAACTACTGACTTGTGTTGTTCTTTGGATAAAAGCATCTGCTAAATGACTAAATGACCGTAAAGACATGTAAAAACGTTTTTATTCATCCGATTCATCGATTAATCGAAAAAATAATCGACCGATTAATTGATTATCAAAATAATAATAATAGTTGCAGCCCTAATACTGATACATTAGAAAAAAATGTATTATGTCATTCCATCAGATTACGTGGCCTACCATTTAATGATTGAGTTGCTGTCATTCCCTAACACTTCCATTTTCTTATGATACATCTTAAAATTTAGGAGCGAGGAAATTTCATGACTGGATTTGTTGAACAGTTGGCATCCTATTACAATTCCATGTTGGAATTCCTGAGAGCGACCCATTATTTCCATTGAAAAAACAGTCTAGTAAATCATGCCTAGGTTCATGATTTTTCACACCTGTGGCCATGGAAGTGATTGAAACACCTGATTCTAATCATTTGGATGGGTGAGCAAATACTTTTGGCAATATAGTGTATATGATGCTTACAGACAGAAGGAGGAGGCCATGGCCATCTTTGCCACTTAGAGAAAACACTACTGACGCAGCAAGTGTAACTTTTGAATTTTAGGGTTTGTGTTTTTTTGCTCATTAATCCAGTGTTGTATGAATGTTGTATGCGAGAATTACATTAATTGAATGTTGTATGTGAGAATCTGGCTTGCAATCTCCATGCTAGTTTATTAAGAAAATGAATTGGTTCTCACAAATTTAAAAGCACAAAATGTACGTGATATTACAACATTCTGGCAATGAAACTGAATAAATTTGTCTGAACTTTTATAACTCTCTTTAAATTTAAAGAATGAATAATGTCCCAGGGCGGCACGGTGGCTTAGTGGTTAGCACGTTCGCCTCTCAGCGCTAGGGATTCCCGGTTCGAATCCCCATCTGGGTGGAGTTTCCATGTTCTCCCCGTGTCCACGTGGGTTTCCTCTGGGTTCTCCGGTTTCCTCCCACAGTCCAAAAAACATGTATTTAGTCAATTGAGTTCTCCAAATTGCCCCATTTAGAGTGTGCGTGTCTGTGTGAGTGAGTGAGTGTGTGCCCTGCGATAGATTGGCACCCTGTCCTGGGTGTGCTCTATGGCCTGGTTTGCCGCACTGCCAGCAAGTTAGCTGATGTTTTGCTGGTCACAGACTTCCCAGAAACGCCGCTGTGAAGTACAAAGTTCGTCTCGGCGCACTCAGGTTGTGCATTCAAATCCTAGGTCCACTGAAGTTACCAATGTGGGTCCTTGAGCAAGACCCTTAACTCTCATTGCTCCAGAGATGTTGTATCAATCCTGTGCTCGCTTTGTAAGTCGCTTTGGATAAAAGTGTCTGCTAAATGACCGAAAGAAAAGAAAGAAAGAAAGGTCCTTAGACAGCTTTTAAGTAAATAAGCATTCATTCATTCATTATCTCCCGCTTTATCCTCTATTAGGGTCGCGGTGGGGGTTCCCCATGCCCATCCAGGGGAGAACGTCTCGGGCGCTGGGCAGATAGACCCAGGACAGGGTGCCAATCCATCGCTGGGCAGTAAATAAGCATGAATTACTTATTTTATTTAATAAAATACAAATTATTTAGATTTTTTACAAATCATATTTCAATGTAATTTTCTCAACTTTTTTATTCTGTTTCTCACACTTGAAGTGTTCCTATGATATAAATTATAGACCACCCCATTCTTTGTTGAAGGAAAAACTGCAAACTTCAATTTTTTTTCTACTGTTGGTGATGTGTAACCAGGGTGTGCCTCTTATCAAAGCCATGGCAGTAATCAATATATAAAACACTTTACCCACCAGGTTTCTCCTAATGCCTGATAGATTTATTCTAGAAACTCATTTAAGAGGTATTATCCACTGTGGAAGTTCAAAGTAAACTTTACACATTCCATTCAGGGGTTTATATTATGAAGCCAAAATATTAAAAACTTAGCTATTCAGTTTTTATATAATTTTCTTATTTTCTTATGTGATAAGAAGATAAGGCTTAGTGGTTTGCGCTCAGTAGAACCCAGTAGAAAATCCTGTTAAACTGGCGTACAGCACAGGGCATTTTATTACATTACATTTATTTACGTTGTATTTAAATCTTTACATTTACTTTGATAGATTTGATAGGATCATCAACAATTAATTTTCTAATATCAACATGACTACAAAATATGCATATTAAAACTTGTAATGGGGCATATATTTACCCATTATAAATACAAAAAAATAAGAACCATGTCTTTATTTTTTTAAATACTTTGATTGGAAGACTCCCGCGCAGTTTGAACTTTCATCTGCAGTAAGGGGAGTGTACTAATGAAGCGGGAGTGAGACAGCTTGCGCAGGAGAGATGCAGAGAGGATTGCTGGAGTGAGGACAGTATATGTGTGTGGTTTTACACTGCACAATAATTCAGATTTTCTGGATTTTTTAAATGTTTTTTTTTACACACAATAAGGAATTACAGTAGCCGAATGGAGTATACGAAAAGGAAATACATGCTGAAACAGTGGATTACTCAGCTGTGTAAGAGTCACTCTGCTGCTACTGGTTGGGTTTGTTTACGCTGTTCTGGGTTTGACATGTACGGATGATTTAACCATGCACCACACGCCTGGCAGCCTTGCCATGCAAGCAGAAGGAAGCTGATAGCTGGTATAGTGTGTGTGTGTGTGTGTGTGTGTGTGTGTGTGTGTGTGTGTGTGTGTGTGTGTGTGTTTGGAGAGAGCTTCTCAGAAAAGCACTGCTGACTACTGAGCTATTGCGGTAGCAGCCAGGCTGTTCAGGGGACACTCTCACAGGGGTATGTGCTTGTGTGTGAGATTTTTCTTTTTAGAAAGTACAGCCATAGAAATTATTTTTTTATTGGTTATTAGTATAAAAAGATGATTGTGGTGTAGTTAGAGGGATAAAATGTATATGTGTGTACTTCAGCATAATGGTGAAGCAAAAGATCTTTGCTGGGAGGGGTTTTCTGGAGCTGTGAGCAGTAGGGGAGATTAATCTGCTTTGTCACTCTTGGAATGCTGTACCCCCTTTTAGTATTTGTCTTTCTCTTTAATCTGAACTGCTATAGCTGTTTTTGCAGGACTCTGTCAAAATGTGTAACATATTAGTTTTTTTCACTCACACTTACTGTTGTCTGTATCTTTCTATAAAGGAGCACTCTGTCTACATAAGGAAACCTGGCTGGCTCAAATATTTGTGCACATTAATTAGCAAAGTGCTGGTGTCATTAAATCTTTAAGAGAAACTGAGCTGGTTTCAAGTTTGACAGCTAACAGCTTGGACTAAGACGATGGAAATCTGCCAATAGTTGCATTGCATTGAATAATAATTCAATTTCTATAGTTTTAGAATACTAGTAAATGGATAAAATAAGAATGTGATAAAGGCATATGGATTTGTTTTAAATATTTGGCAAACATGTATTGAAATTTAAATAATAAGGGTTTAAAGCAAAAAAAAAAATGCAGCACTAGAATGAAGAATAAAATATATTAATATAACAAGTAAAGTGGCAATGGCAGTGATGACATGTATTGCACAAATTATGATATATGATATTTTAGTAAGGGCGGCATGGTGGCTTAGTGGTTAGCACATTCGCATCTCAGCGCTAGGGATTCAAAACCTAATCTGGGTGGAGTTTCCATGTTCTCCCCATGTCCGCGTGGGTTTCCTCCGGGTTCTCCGGTTTCCTCCCACAGTCCAAAAACATGGATCAAGTCAAATAAGTTCTCCAAATGACCCCATATAGAGTGTGATTGTGTGAGTGAGTGTGTGCCCAGCGATAGATTGGCGCCCTGTCCTGGGTGTATCTGCCCAGCGCCCGAGACTTTCTCCCCTGGATGGGCAAGGGGAACCCCCCCGCGACCCTAATAGAGGATAAAGCGGAAGATAATAGATGGATGGATGGATATTGTAGTATGTTTGGTGTGTATGTTGAAAATTTAGAGCTGTATTTGCTTGCAGAATGCACTCCAGAATATATCTTGCATTATTTAAATTATAAAACATATTAGTGTGGTCACGAGGACGTGTCATTGAGACAAACGTGATCTGGGTTAATTGTCTCCAGTTAACCTGTGGCACCCCTTCAGAGTGTTTTTGTAACTATAAGTTATAAAAAACTAGACATTTAGAGTAGTGATCTACTATAATGAATGTGTTGGCTGCAAACAAATTGAAAGATTATTTCGCCAAATACATCAAATAATAAAATAATAATAATAAATAACAAATAATATAGTGACTTTTCTCACCATTTACAATAGACAAAATATATGTTTATTCTTGTTTGAATCGAAAAAAAAACATAAAACTGACTAAACTGCATTTTAAAAGTATTTATAGAACACATTTTAAAAGACCTGTGCATTGCTGTAACATTTGTTAAAATTAATGGCTCATTTTATTCTTTTCTGGTGTAATGATTCCAGTTTCTGAGTTACAATTCCAGCCGAAGCATTTTTGTTTTAAAATAAAGTGTTGGAAATTGAAAAAGAAGAAATGTTTATAGTTTTATTGACTATTTTATTTTTTAACTATTTATTATATGCTAAAATAAAATAGATATGAAAGTCTTAATAAAAGATTGAAAATTGGACAAATTCTGGAAAAGCAATAAAAACAAAGGAAACAGAATGTCTATTTCCTTTGTCCAAAGCATGAATTTGTAGTTTTCTTGCCAGCCCTTAAACCTTGTGACAATGTATGTTAGAACACGGAGTGACAGACACTGAAGTAGTGCATTGTTTTTCTTAAGGCATTCAGAGTGATGTTATGTGAAACTGAATGTTATGTAAACATTATCTTAGTAATCTGGGCAGCACAGTGGCATAATGGTTAGCAGATCTCAGCACTGGAGATTCAGATAATTCAGCATGAGTTTTCCTCAGGTTCTCCTGTTTCCTCCTACAGTTCAAAAACATGGATGTAAGGTACATTGCTCTAAATTGCCTCGCTATAGTGTGTGTGTGTGTGTGTGTGTGTGTGTGTGTGTGTGTGTGTGTGTGTCGGTGTGACTGAGAGAGTACCCAGCAGTGGATTGGCCCTATCCTGGGTGTATCTACCCAGTGCCCACTCATCAGCTCTTTTGTCATAGGAGCCTGTGTGTATGTGCTGCTCTAATTGTTGCCTTGATGCAGGATGTTGTTGATCTACATTTGGGCAGATTTTACATATAAATTAAAATGTTTAATATTAAAAGTGTTGTACTAATCCCTGTTTGGAAACTAACCTTTTTCTAGTTTAAATTTTGCTTTAATGCCTATTAAAATTTAGTACCAACTAGATTTGTTACATTGATGAATAAGAGTAAATTTTAAAACATTAATTTTTCATTTTCCACTTTCCCAACATTTAATGGACTGATTACTTCCAATGCTTAATATGGAATAAAATCTGAAAAGACTTTAGTGACTCACAGTGGAAAATTTAAGTGGGTTCTTTGCCATTTCGGCTGAATATTTTTTGTTTCGGCCTATTTGCTGCATCCCATAATAGTGGAGTTTTTAAATTTCTGAACACTCTACAACAACGAGGGTATTTTCTCTGTTATTTGGAGTCAATGTCCCGATTCTTTGTGACTAAATTGTACTTCATTTACTCTATAAAATGTACTCTATATACTCATGTACTTACAGTTAGGGCAAATCAGATCGTGAAAGTGCTGGCAAATGCTTATTGTAAATTTTCTAGAAAAATATCATATTTTAGTGTTCCACAAGGTTCTATATTAGGACACACTTATTAATCCTATTTTTTGGAATTCATTATTTGTACGCAATAAATCCCTATGTAGAGGACACATGGTCATAATTTTGGGCCAAGCATATGATGTTTAATCAATCAGCATTCATTTACAACAAAGTAAATGCCTTTTAATTTTCTTTTGCTTACTTCTGATAAAACTAGTATTGTTTTAGTTGGATCCAAAGACAAAATAAATAAACTGTAAAGACTTTCTGATAAAACCTAATACATATTATCTGTGAATAATATTATCTGTGAATTATTCAGTAAATAATAATTTATTTTATTTACCAAGCACATTTGCAATTTTAATAATATATTGTTTGTTTATATTTTTAAACATTTTGACCTGTTTAAAAATTAATGATTTTTTGTGTTCAATTTATGCAAAATTAAAGTAAATCCTAAAGAATTCACAAAACTAATACACATGTAAGTGCACAACTATATCGTAGGCTAATTGACTGCCTCTATTTCAGGTGAGGACATAATGTTGGGGGACACAGATAAGTACCTGGGTCCACAAGATCTGCGTGAGCTAGGGGATGACTCTTTGCCCCAGGAAGGCTATGTGGGCTTTAGCATCGGAGCACGTTCTGGAAGGTATCCCCACATTATTCATACATACAAACTGATTGTTGCTATGGTATTTAAAGAGCATTTTAACACAACATAAACTTTTTTTAATGAGCAGTGTTGATACTTAAGTATAATTTATAATGTTGACAAAATGTTCACATGTTATGAACCAGATGTGCATGAAGACACTTATTTTTTTCTGAAGCCTGGTATTTGGCAGTTTTTAAGAAGCATAATCTTAATGTTGTGAGCTCATATTCCAAGTACACTGAAGTAACCCGTGTGTCCTTGAGCAAGGTTCTTAACCCTTATTGCTTTAGAGGTACTGTATGGCTGCATGGCTGACCCTATATTCATACCCCAACAATTAAGTTGGGATACATGTAAGTCACTTTCAAAAATGCTAAATGAAATTATGCATGTAATGTATAACTCATGTATAACTCATAGCTCTGTGTTAGCATTTATCAGGTATACTAGAGTGGGGTGTTGGCTCCATATTTTGGAGGTAACGTTGCACAGTTCTCCTCTCCTCCCATCACCTCTTTGTCAGCTGATGTCTTTGCAACCTTCACAATAAAGTTTGAGGGTATCAACAAACAGTTTCACCCCCCCCATTTCCACAACACTACATCTCACACATCCAGCCAACCAACCTTCTCCTCCTTCTACCCTGTCTCAGAATCTGATATCTGCAAGATTCTTCTTGCCAGCAACCTGACTACTTGCCCCCTTGATTCAGTCCCATCTCACCTTCTTCAATCCATTGCATCCTCATTCACACCAGAACTTACACACATGTCCCTCATGTCTGGTATTTTTCCTGATTCTTTCAGGCCATAGTCAAACCTCTGCTCAAAAAGCCAACGCTCAACCCAAATTTGGTCAAGAGCCACAGACCTGTATCAATTTCACCTTTCTTGTCTAAAACACTTGAACGGGTGGTATCTACACAAGTCTCCAGGTTTCTTACTCAAAACACTTTGATCCCAATCAGTCTGGTTTTAGGTGTGGTCACTCCAATGAGACAGCACTGCTTTCTGTGATTGACTCACTTAAATCTGCCAAAGCTAACTCTCAATCCTCTTTCCTCATTCTGCTAGACACAGTAAATGTCTAGCAGAACATTTACTGTGTAAATGCTTTTGATACAGTAAATCATCAGATTCTACTGTCCACTCTATCTGAATTAGGCTTTTCTGGTACAACACTTGAATGGTTTATCTTTATTTATTCCTGTTAATCTAACAGGAAGGACCTTTAAATTGTCATGGAATGGAGAGATCTCTAACTCTCACCAAGAACTCACTGGTGTTCCTCGGGGCTCTGTACTTGGTCCTCTCCTCTTTTCATTATACATGACATCACTGGGCACCGTCATTTAGGCACATGGTTTCTCTTTCCACTGCTATGCTGATGACACTCATCTTCATTTTGTCTTGCCCCTGACGACACCACGATCTCAAATCTCGGATATCTGCCTGCCTCACCGACATATCTGTTTGGATGAAGGCCCATCATCTGAAATTAAATTTAGCAAAAACAGAGCTGACCTGACCTTCCAAATTGATGGTTCCACAATCTCTCCAACCGTTTCAGTCCATAACCTTGGTTTCACAATTGACTCTCATCTTAATCATGTTATCAAAACTGCCCATTTCTGCAGATTCCTTCTTTACAACATGAGGAAGATCAGACCTTTCTTGACTGAACGTGCTGCTCAGCTGTTAGTTCAAGCCCTCATCCTATCCCGGCTTGATTATTGTAACGCATTTCTTGCCGGTGTCCCAGCTTCCACAATCAGGCCTCTACAACTAATTCAGAACTTGGCAGCCAGACTTGTATTCAACCAGCCCAACTCATGTCACTCCACTACACATTCCTCTTCATTCATTCCCTGGAGCTGCTCTCATTCAGTACAAGTCACTGACTCTGGCCTATAGGATCATTTCTGGATTTGCCCCCTCTTACATTCACTCCATCTTTTCAAAATACACTCTGGCTCGTTCACTTCGCTCTAATGGTAATTGTCGCCTGGTGATTCCACCTCACCGAGAAATTGATAATTCTACAGTGTAGATGGTTTTCTCCGTTCTCATTTGTAAGTTACTTTGGATAAAAGCGTCTGCTAAATGACTAAATGTAAATGTAGTTCTAATTCTTGTGAGAAAATCCAAAGTCACTTAAATTGTGATAAATTGTCATTTACATGGCAATAAAAAGTTTCTATATACTGTATGTTCTTTTGTGATTTAAAGGAGTCAACATTCATATTTGGCATGTGGTAGTGATACAACTTTATTGAACTGTGCCATCATTATTTTAGGTCCAGAAAAGTTTTAAGAATCATAAGAATTCCAATAGAAATGAAAAATTGGTATTGCTACCACAGTTCAATTTGAGATGCAAAATGAAATTGACACAAATGATACTGCATAGGTTTTGTTTGTATTTTAGTGTTCATTTTAGATTTTTATTTTTTTAGGTTTTTTTTTTTTTTTTTTTTTAATGATCATGCAAATAATTTAATGAAAACTTTTAATCAGTCATTGTAAATGAACATTTAATAGTTCTGATATGAAAGTTTAAAAGTTGAACAGTGTGTTGCTGCAATGCTAACCACTACAGACTGCAAGCTTATTGATTTGCACACTCTTGTTTATGGCTTTTAATCTGCTAAACTTTGCTACGTTTTTCTTCTCTTTTACCATCCTGATCTTCATTATAGTCCTAAAGTCAGGTAAGAAGGCATGTCTATGGATTTTGAAATTACCTCTGTTAGGTCATATCATGTTGCACTTGTCTTGTTTATATTTGTATGTGTTTGTTAGACTAAAAAATGGAAAACATACACAAAACATGCTAACTAGCAAGTTCTGTGTAATTATTTTTGGTAATGTCTTGTCTATGTGGATTGTGGTTTGTTTTGCTTTAGAGCCAATTTTATTTTTGATGTGTTGCTTGTTCTAAGTTGCTTGGCTGTTGATTATTTCAGCCTTGTTTTGAATATTGTTTCTTTTCTCTCTGAAGTGACTTCCAGGGATTAATAAAGTCCATAGACAGTATATTAATTACTTATTAAAATAAAAGGTTTTATAGTAATACTTGCAAATTGTAAACCACATTTATTATAATGAAAGTTAATAAGCTGGTACTTGGCAGCAAGTAGCCCAAATTAATTTATGGAATGCATTAAACTTTTAATTCATAAAATACTGTATCTCAAGTGCATGTCAATAAATAGGAATATCATCAAAAAGTGAATTTACTTCAGTTATTTAATCCAAAAATTGAAACGCATATATTATATAGATTCATTACAAACAGAGTGATCTATTTCAAGTGTTTATTTCCGGTAATGTTGATGCTTACAGCCAATGAATACCCAAATGTCATTATCTCAGAAAATTTGAATAATTAACACAAAACCTGAAAACACCTGAAAAAAAAAACACCTGAAAAGGCATCCTAAGCGTTTAAAATAGTCCCTTAGTCTGGTTCAGTAGGCTATACCATCATGACAAAGACTGCTGACTTGACAGATGTCCAAAATGCAGTCATTTACACACTGCTGCTGGCCGCATTTAGTTGGAGTTATATAGTATTCTTATTTTCTGAGATTATGACTTTTCGGTTTTAATTAGCTGTTAGCCATAATCCTCAACATTACCAGAAATAATCACTTGAAATATATCACTCTATTTGTAATGAATAATTATGATATATATAATACTTTTATATATACTATATAATATAATGTGTTTCATCAATTGAATTACTAAAATAAATTCATCCATCCATCTATTATCTTCCACTTTATCCTCTAGTAGGGTCGCAGTGGGGTTCCCCATGCCCATCCAGTCGGGCGCTGGGCAGATAGACCCAGGACAGGGCACCAATCCATCGCTGGGCACACACTCACTCACACAGACACACTCTATATGGGGCAATTTGGAGAATTCAACTGACTTGATCCATGTCAAGACATGGGGACACGGGGAGAACATGGAAACTCCACCCAGATTGGGATTCGAACCGGGAATCCCTAGCGCTGAGAGGTGAACGTGCTAACCACTAATCCATCGTGCCTCTAAAATAAATTCAGTTTCTGATAATATTCTAATTTATCAAGATGCAGTTGTTTATGATCATTTAATAAATCTGTATAAATAAGAAATAAGTAATGCAGTGAATATTCCCATAAAATTATTTTTAAAACAAAAATTTTAAGTTGACTTAAATAAAACAGCAGTGGAAAATAGTTGACTTCCCTACTAATGTTAAAGCCTGGTGTAAAAAAAAAAAGACAGCGATGCTTTATAATAAAATAATGATTTTGAAATAAGTGGAGGATATGTCATATTTTTAGATCATTTCTTTAGTTTGTATACATTATCGATTGTAATGTATCAGGACAAAAAATATCTTTCTGTTATAGAGATCAAGTCTGCAAGTACGTCAAGGATTAATGCATCAAGTAGTAATCCACATCCTGCATCTCAATCTAAATAAATAGAAAAATGCTAATTTAGAGCAATATCATAAAGTAAAATGTTTAGCTGTCAATAAGCTTTTAAAATTTATGAATTTGGGCTACATTTACACATCCAAGATGAAGTGACTTAATTTTGCTTTTTTTCCGGGACTCTGTTAGGTGTCGCCTCTATGTACATGCTAAGTCTGATCATTCTAAATCAGATTAATGCCATTTTCAAATGCAATTCTAAATCAAATGTGTATCTGATTCATTGCCATGCAACAGTCAGATCAGAATTCATGTGATGTCTACATGTGCTGAGTGTTTTTTTCACGTCAGCAGAGATTCTTCAGTTGTCTAACACATTTAGAATTTTATCCTTATTGAACCGATCATGTTAAGTGTATGGACTGTTTGGCTGGGATATACATGAATATTATGGGTTTTTTGTTTGGGAATTGCCTCATGCCAGAGCAAGTCAATATGTGGCATTTAAGGACAGACACATTCAAGGTATTACAGGTAATTTGCTTTTATAAATGTAAACCATATAAAAATATGTAAACTAAACAGTGACATTTGGAATCCAAATAGGGACATATTGTACAGCACGACACTTAATTTATAGGTATGTCAATTACGTCAAAAAAGGTTATTCTTCCAAAGTTATTTTCTTGTGACTTAGAATAAATGAATTGTCTGAAATTGTCTATTTTGTCCGGGCGGCACGGTGGCTTAGTGGTTAGTACATTCGCCTCTCAGCACTAGGGATTCCCGGTTTGAATCTGGGTGGAGTTTCCATGTTCTCCCCGTGTCTGCGTGGGTTTCCTCCGGGTTCTCCGGTTTCCTCCCACAGTCCAAAAACATGGATCAAGTCAATTGAATTCTCCAAATTGCCCCATATAGAGTGTGTCTGTGTGAGTGAGTGTGTGCCCAACGATGGATTGGCGCCCTGTCCTGGGTCTATCTGCCCAGCGCCCGAGACGCTCTCCCCTGGATGGGCATGGGGAACCCCACTGAATGAATGAATGAATGTCTATTTTGTCCAATAGTACATGACCATATATAAAACAAAAATGGTTGTTTTACATGTTGAATGAAATCTTTATAAATGTACATTTTGTAGATTTAAACTTGTTTTCATTTCCATGACCAAAACTTTACTCTTTCTTTGCTCAGTGGCATGCTACCTCCGTATACTAAATTATTATAACATTAAAATTATCGCTTTGCTTCCACACATATTGTCCATGTTATCTGCTAAAGCTACAATGTATGTGCACTTTGTAGAACTACAAGTAGACTGTATATATATCACAGAAGTGTGTACACCCCTCACATTTCTGCAGATATTTAAGTATATCTTTTCATGGGACAAAACTGAGAAAACAACACAACAAACAAAAACAACAAAAATGAAAAGTAGTCTGTGTGCTGCTTATAAAACGGTGTAAATTTATTCTTCCCTCAAAATAACTCAATATTCAGCCATTAATGTCTAAACCACATGCAACAAAAGTGATTACACCCCTTAGTGAAAGTTCCTGAAGTGTCAATATTTTGCCAAAAGTATTTTCCAGAACTGCATTAACTCTCCTGGGCATGGAGTTTACCAGACCTCCATATATTGCTACCGGAATGCTTTTCCACTCCTCCATGATGTCATCACAGAGCTGGCAGGTGTTCGAAACTTTGCTCTCTCCACCTTCCGGTTGAGGATGCCCCAAGGATGTTTTATTGGGTTCAGGTCTGGAGATAGGCAGCACAGTGGCTTAGTGGTTAGCACGTTCGCCTCTCAGAGCTAGGGATTCCTGGTTCGAATCCCCATCTGGGTGGAGTTTCCATGTTCTCCCCGTGTCTGCGTGGGTTTCCTCCGGGTTCTCCAGTTTCCTCCCACAGTCCAAAAACATGGATCAAGTCAATTGAATTCTCAAAAATTGCCCTATATAAAGTGTGTCTGTGTGAGTGAGTGTGTGCCCAGCGATGGATTGGCACCCTGTCCTTGGTCTATCTGCCCAGCGCCCGAGACATTCTCCCCTGGATGGGCATGGGGAACCCCACCCCGACCCTAATAGAGGATAAAGCGGGAGATAATGAATGAATGAAAGGTCTGGAAATATGCTTGGCCAGTCCTTAGCCTCTTTAAAAAAGCACTGCACTGCAACCCAGTCTCCGGAGGGAGCGGATCATGATCTGCTTCAGTATTTAAAAGTAAATATTGGAGTTCATGTGTCTCTCAATGAAATGTAACTCCCCAACCCCTACTGCACTCATGCAGCCCCAGACCATAGCAATCCCACCACCATGCTTGACTGTAGGCATGACACACTTACAGTGGGGGAAAAAATTATTTAGTCAATCACCAATTGTGCAAGTTCTCCCACTTAAAAAGATGACTGAGAGACAAAATGAGAAAAAAAAAATTCAGAAAATCAAAATTTCTGATTTTTAAAGAATTTATTTGTAAATAATGGTGGAAAATAAGAATTTGGTCAATAACAAAAGTTAATCTGAATACTTTGTTATATATCCTTTGCTGGCAATTACAGAGGTCAAACAGAGGTTTTCGGTAAGTTTTCACAAAGTTGGCACACACCGTTGCTGGTATTTGGCCTATTCCTAAATGCAGATCTCCTCTAGAGTGGTGATGTTTTGGGCTGTCAGTGGGCAACACACTTTCAACTCCCTCCAAAGGTTTTCTATGGGGATGAGATCTGGAGACTGGCTAGGCCACTCCAGGACCTTGAAACTCCTTTGTAGCCCTGGCAGTGTGCTTGGGATCATTGGCATGCTGAAAGACCCAGCCACTTCAATACCCTTGCTGATGGAAGCAGGTTTGCACTAAAAATCTCACAATACATGGCCCCATTCTTTCTTTCATGTACAGGAACCAGTCGTCTTGGGTCCTTTGCAGAGAAACAGCCCCAAAGCATGATGTTGCCACCCCCATGCTTGACAGTTGGTATGGTGCTCTTTTGATGCAACTCAGCATTCACTCTCCTCCAAACACGACAAGGTGTGTTTGTACCAAACAGTTCTAGTTTGGTTTCATCTGACCATAAGACATTCTCTGGAGCAGTGGTATTTTAGATCTTCCATTTTTTTTGCTCCCACAGCAGATTTCTTCACACCAAGCTGCATGCCTATTGCAGATTCAGTCTTCCCAGCCTGGTGCAGGACTACAATTTTGATTCTGGTGTCATCTGGTGTCTGGTGTGATTCTTGGTCTTTACCATTGTGGAGTTTGGAGTGTGACTGTTTGGATTGTGGGCAGGTGTCTTTTATACTGTTAACGAGTTCAAACAGGTGCCATTAATACAGGTAATGTGTGGAGGACAGAGGAGCTTAAAGAAGATGTTACAGGTCTGTGACAGCCAGAAATCTTGCTTGTTTGTAGGTGACCAAATACTTATTTTCCACCATTATTTGCAAATAAATTCTTTAAAAATCAGACAATGTGATTTTCAGATTTTTTTTTTCTAATTTGGCTCTCATAGTTAAGGTCTACCCCATGATGTCAATTACAGATCACTCTCATCTTTTTAGTGGGAAAACTTGCACAATTGGTGACTGATTAAATACTTTTATCCCCACTGTATTGTACTCCTCACCTGATTTCTGCCACACATGCTCAAAACCATCTGAACTGAACAAATTAATCTTGGTCTCATCAGACCGCAGGACATGGTTCCAGTAATCCATGGCCTTTGTTGACATGTCTTTAGCAAACTGTTTGCAGGCTTTCTTGTGTAAAGACTTCAGAAGAGTCTACCTTCTGAGGTGGGTGACAGCTATGCAGACAGGCTGACCCCCCTACATCTTCAATCTCTGCAGCAATGCTGACAGCATTTCTGCGCCTATCTTTCAAAGACAGCATTTGGATGTGACGCTGAGCACGTGGGACCAAGGAACACTAATGAGTCACATGACAATTTGCTCAATTTGGACATTTATTTTAAGAAAAGTAGATGATTGTGGACTTCAGAAGGGGCAGACACGCCCACACATCCCTACATCTCGGGGGATTTGCGGTGGAAGTGGTTTCCAGCTACAGGTACTTGGTTGTGCACCTAAGTAACAACCTCCCCTTGCGCACCAACACTTCTAGCTTGGTCAGGAAGGCACATCAGCGGCTCTACCTCCTTAGACGGCTGAGGAGAGCTCGAACTCGGGAGTTTAGTCCTCACCTCCTTTTACAGATGTGTGGTGAAGAGCGTCTTGTGCTCCAGCATCAACGTGTGGCATGGAAGCTGCTCTGCTGCAGACAGGAAAGCTCTGCAGAGGGTGGTGAAGGCTGCACAGAGGACTATTGCAGTCAGTCTCCCTACCACCACAGACATCTACACCTCCAGATGCAGGAAAAGGGCCTCCTGCATCATGAAGGACCCCACTCACCCAGCACACCCACTTATTGTTCCACTACCCTCAGGAGACTGTGGATCATTAAGTGTAGAACAAACAGACTGGGGAACAGCTTCATAGCAGAAGCAGTGAGACTCCCTCTAACAATACAGACGTTCACACAACACTTTCCAAACTGGTCACGTTATCATTCTCCACCAAAATACCTCATCATCTACCTCATCTTACATTTACTGTTTTTACTCATATACAGGGCTTCTGATACATCTCACATTTCACTTCTGATACATCTCACTCACATATGCTGCTATATATATATATATATATATATATATATATATATATATATGCATATTGTATATTCTATATTAAATATTCATAGTTGTATAAAAATTTAGGGGTGTAGTTTCTTATGGGTGTATTCACTTTTGTTGCGGGTAGTTCAATAAAACTAATAAAACAAATCTGTGCGGGAAAAGAGTTTGTTTTAATGTTCTGGCTTATCAGGGTACATACTACATACAGAAAGAATGATAAAACAGCACATCTAAGGTGAAATAATATCAAACATACAGATTAGTGTATTAGAATATGGAATATTCACATGCTAATGTTCACACAATATTAGGTTTTGCCATCTGCCAACCTGTGCTAAAATAAAGATTTTATTTGTAATAGTGTAATGCTTATTTTACTTACATGCCTTCACATACACTATAGATAGGTAGGGCTGAAGCTGCTGTATAATATGTATGAACCATCCAAGGAGCCCCCTTTCTTGTCACATGACTGTGCTGTGTTTGCATTTTATCCCTCTTTTTGAGTTTATATTTTCCCTGGAAGTTGCATGCAGTAACCAGTTTGTGTTTTGTGTTTTGTGTGTGCGTGTGTGTGTGTGTGTGTGTGTGTGTGTGTGTGTGTTTTGTGTTCACCTCATTGTCATGCCCCACTCCCTCTCCCCCTTGCACTGTGTCTTATACTATGAATGCCAACAGCCTACGCTCCTTCAGTTCGGATAGGTCTAACACACTGAATCGGAGCTCTTTTACGAGGGATAGTATGATGATCGAGGAGATTCTGGCACCCACCAAAGACACGGTATGTTCTTTATCCCTATCATCTCACATAATTAGTAGGACTTGTTTAACTTGAGGTTCTGTAATTTTTTCGTCTTAAGACAAAGGCCTTAAATGTTTCACTGTTTTTAACATGAATGATACAAGCATGTATAATGTGGTCTAATGATTTAAAAGTTATTACAGTTATATACAGTTATTAAATATTAGAATGAGATATTAGAAAGTTTTCATCTTTGCTTTTTTATTTATTGTTTTCTATTTTCAAATAAAGTCTGCAATTGTCCTATTCTTATTTACTATATGGACAAATGTGTCAATACAGCTACAAGAGTTTTTGTACCATCCTATTTAAATTGGTCCTTTCTTTACAGTTTAACAGCTTTCACTCCTCTGGGAAGTATTTTTAACACATTTTGTGTGTCTTCCTATTCATCTACTATTAAGTAATAAATTTGAGAAATCAGACATTAATGTTAAATTGAGTAAGCATGGATTGCAATCACTGTTATAGTTTATCCCAAAGATGTTCGATGTACGTGAGGACAGAACTCTGTGTTTCAACCATCTTCTTGTGGACTAAGGTCCACAATTTGCTCACATTTTTCTGGAACTGAAAATAGCTTTTTCCAGTCAGTTTCCACAAATTCAAAAGTTCTGAAATATGCATAACACTTGTCCAACTTCTAGGTTCAGGTGTTCTCTGTAGTTCAAAATTAATGAGAGCATTAATAAATTATTTTTTACCATATGTTAATAATTTTTAGGATTACATAAATAATATATCCTTGTTGTGAGCATCACAAACCATATTGTGCAGATACTAAGTCGTGCTCATTGAATACTATGTTGTGCAAAACAGATATTCAGTCTTTACCACTAAATACTATGTGGTGAACGTCAGATATAATGTAAAAATGAAACAAGTCATTGTAAATTATATCACATTTCTCTTGTGTTAAACATTAAGAGGACTATTTTAAGTTTTTCCTTGATATACAGTTAGTCCAAATTTCTCCTGCTTTTGGCTGATTACATTAGGGATTGGTAACTAAAATAGGTTAGTTTGGGTGATCCCAGTGAAAATCCTGGACATGTAGGCTCCACATATTTAGGAAATTTTTGTTGCAAGGTTAACCATTATACCATCATGCCACCAAAGTTTGATAGTTTTTGGAGAAATTAAATTATCATCTTCGGATGCAGCTTGTATCAGTTTGGTGTTGTGAAATGTTTAATATTCGTACACCATAACATCTGCTTGGAACAGGTTTAATGAATTGTAATGCATCACATAATATCTGGTGTTTACCATTTTTGTTGTACTGAATAAAGATTGGGATTCGAACCGGGAATCCCTAGCACTGAGATGCAAACGTGCTAACCACTAAGCCATCATGCCGCCCTAGTTAGGATATATAAAGTAAAATAATGAATGATTTGCTTATATTTTAGTAGTTATTTTGTTATATTAATTGTTGATATCTATAAATTTACTTTACTTTTAATGAAATAAGTAATTAGTACTAAGCATTTAAGATTACATTTTATAATTAACATATAATTTACATGGAACACTGTAAAACTGCTTTGTACTTTGTTACTATTGTAAAAAAAAAAAAAAAGTGCTATATTAATAAATTACTTGAACTTGAACATGCCGAACAGAATGTTTTAGAAACCTGTGTCTGTTTTGGTTTTCCTGTTACCTGGATAGATCAGTCTGGCCATAGCTGTGCCTATGGAAAATTTATTATTAGTTGTGACAAAAATGTTCTCCTTTTCTAAATGCTTCAGGCTGTCTGTAAAGCGATGCACTGCGTTGTTGAGCCACATAATAAGGTATACAATTCATTAAAGCATATATTAATCTTTTAGTAATATGCAGTTTAGATGTTTTAAATTTTGCTAATAAAATACCTCATTCTGCCTGAATTCTCCCCTGCATATTTTTTGCAGGTCTGGGATTTATAGCTCAGACCTCTAGCTGCTTTCAAATATTCTCATTTTAGTTTGCTTAAAGAATTGGACTTTTATCCCATGCCTAAATTGTGCCAGTAATAACATGCATGTTTTTATTTGGATTATTTTACCATACTCCATTCAATAATGTGAGAAGTCTGTGGCTGAGATTGTAAATGCAATGAAAGAAACATTTCTCAGTCCAAATAGTGAAGGGTTTTTTTTTACTGATAATGACTGAGGGTTTGTGTGTTTGTACCCTCAGCACCTGACTGTAGCCAAAGAGTATGACGCTGATTCTCTTAGGCGGTACAGTTGGACAGCAGATACCCTGGACAATGTTAATTTGGTCTCCAGTCCAGTCCATTCTGGGTAAGAAACATCTGTGTGTTTGGTCTTCTCTTTTTTGGATAAATATCTGGGGACTGGGGGCATAGCAGCTCATAAAACATCAATACTGTCATAAGAAAAAAAAATGATAGGGTTTTTGTTTGATAGGATCCTTGTTTTACTTAAATAGCCTACAAAGGTTCAAAAGAATCTTTCCTTCACTTAACCTCAGTCTTAAAAATAAGTTATATTCTATTAATTACTTGTCACCATACAACATGATGAACAACAAATGTACAGGTGTTTGTATACTTTTCATGTAGTCTACCTGACTATATTTGATGCCATAGTGGAGAAAAGCAACATTTACATATGCTGTCCTCATCATGTAATGACAATTATTCAAGTAATTGCACTAACTACAAGTTAAGGCAGTGTAAAAACTGAGCTGATGACTGCACCAGATTCCCTACACACATTACCAGCTGCATATTGTCTTTTTATTTACTACCCATGTGGTTAGGAAGGTGGCATATAGAGATGAAACCCATCTATTTAATCTACCACACACAATATAAATTGTACAACTACTTTTGTTTATTTTTTTATTCATTATCTTTCACTTAATCCTCTACTAGGGTTGCGGAAGGGGGGGGGGGTGTTCCCATGCCCATCCAGGGGAGAATGTTTCAGGCGCTGGGCAGATACACTCAGGACAGAGCGCCAAACTATCACTGGGCATACTCACACACACAGACACACACACACAAACTACACTTTGTGATATATGGTATATTGTATAACAGCTACTGTATATATGCCATATTATAAGAATAAATTAAAATATATTTTTCAATGTGGATATTGTCATTGATGTTCTTGTACAGTAGCAATTGCATCATGTGATTTCAGAAATACATGGACATGACAATAGGGGCTTAGTAGCTCAGTGGTTAGGGCATTGGGCTATCAATCTGAAGGTTGGCAGTTCAAATCCCAGGTCCACTGAAGTTACCAATGTGGGTCCTTGAGCAAGACCCTTAACCCTCATTGCTCCAGGGATGTTGTGATTAACCCTGTGCTCACCTTGTAAGTCGCTTTGGATAAAAGCGTCTGCTAAATGACCAAATGTAAATGCAAATGTAATGACTCACAGCTACTTTTCGATGTCTATATCATATATAATCAGATGTGTAAATAGCTTAGGGAACATTTACATGTTTCTTTTATTTCCTCAGCCACTGCCACTTTATTATTGTTGTATATTAAGCACAAGCACAAGCTCATATGAAATTGAAGAATACATAAATATAGCACATATTAAGTTATGTAACTTGTGAATATTGATGGTTAGAAAAATATTTTTAATACAAATTCAAGAAAAGATTGTGTTAGACTTACAGATAATAGTAACACTCAAACTATATATATGTAATGTATGTATGTATATATATATATATATATATATATATATATATATATATATATATATATATATATATATATATATATATGTGTGTATGTATGTATATATATATATATATATATATATATACATACATACATATATATAGTTTGAGTGTCTATGGAATATATATGGAATGAAAGTCTGTGTGCAAATATATGGAATGAAATCTGACGTTATTGACGAACTTGCGCCATTTTCCGTTTGTGCCATAAATACTGATTGTGCGTTATGGGTGAGGCAGCGAGAAATCTGGTGGCAGCGAGTTTTTTACTCACTGATGCAAAATATTACTTTTAATGACATGTAAAATAAAACCAGCCCGAAACTGGGTCTGTTAGTTTGACATAATTTTATTTTATTTTTTCCACCTGTAATGCGTTCGTTTCATTGCTTAGAATCACTGCCACCAGATTTCTCGCTGCCTCACTAATTACGCACATCTGGTATTTACAACTCAATATCGCAAAGAGAAAATGGTTCAAGTTCGTCAATGACGTCATATTTCATTCCATATATTTAGACTTTCGTTCCATATATTCGCACTCTCATTCTATATATTCAGATTTCATTCCATATATTCAGACTTAATTACATATATTCAGACTTCATTCCATATATTCAGACTTAATTCTATATATTCACACTTTCATCCCATATAATCACATTTCATTCTATATATTCAGATTTTCATTCCATATATTTGCACTTTCATCCATATATTCAGACTTTCATTCCATATATATATATTTACATATTTACTGCAATGCCACTAGTCCAAAAGAAATCAACTTTCTGTCCAGTAGTTAATAAATTGAATTGAATTAAAGTAATTTTCGTAGCCGTGGTACTCTGGCAGTATTATGAATGTGATGAAGTACTGATGAAACCTCAAAAAGCTAAAGATACTGCAAAGAAAACAGATCAGAAAAGCAGTTGGATATAATAAAAAATAGTAATTAAGTATTAGACAGTGTTTTTTTTTTAAACAGTGCAGCATGTGACTATGGCATAACTAACTAAAGGAGCATTATAACTAAAATGGTCAAATACTACAGACTCCACTTTGTTGAAAGAGCTCCCTGGAATTTCATCAGTTCAGCGCTGCACTCTTTACTAATGGTGAGCTTGGCGAAGAGGTGAAATCCCATCACTTATCCCAGATCACCAACAAAACACTGTCAAAACTGAGATCTACATTTCAATCTACAAGGAATTAATTAAATGCAAGAGGAAATATATGTATATATATATATATATATATGTGTGTGTGTGTGTGTGTGTGTGTGTGTGTGTGTGTGTGTGTGTGTGTGTGTGTTTTATCTACTTTTAAATATTGATAGTGATTCAGAATCATGAACAGTAACTGAAAGGCTATTCCAAAGCCTTGAAAGAGAACTCTTTTTTGCCAGCATTGATTTTATTATTTCAAGGAACAAAGTAAACCAGCACCTTGAGAGTGGATCACGTATTGGGTTATAGAAATGAATTAGTTCAATTAGATACTGTGAAGCCTGTTGATGTAAGAAAATTTATATGTTATTAAAAAAAATTAATTATTGCAAAACCGGTAGCCAGTGGGGCTGATATGATCATACTCTCTGGTTTTAGTTAAAACACTAGTTGGAGCATATTTCCCAAATGCAATGATTTATTAAAACATCCTTTTACAAGGGAATTACAATAATCTAACCTTGTGGTTATAAAAGTGTGAATAAGTTTCTCTGCACCTTGGAAGGAAGAGGATATTTCTTAGCTTTGAAATGTTGCTAGGGTGAAAAAATGCGATTCTAGTGACATTGCTAATGATATTTGTAAAAAAAAAAAAAAAAAAAAATCTAAATCAATAATGACACCTAGATTTTTTACAGATGAACTGGGTCTGATTAAGGTAATCAACGTTTAACACAGATTTCAAGGCTTTGCTTATTTTGACCTTGGATCCAACTATAGTCATCTCTATTCTTTTATTAGAATCTAACAGTAAGATGTTCTTTAAAATCCACATTTTAATACCTTTAATGCAATACTTGAACTTACTGATTGAATAAATATCATTAGGTTTAGCTGAAATATTCAACTGCAAATCATCTGCGTGAAACAAAATCCCATGTTAATCATGAATTGTTCCTTATGGGAGCATGTATAGGCCAAACAGGAGAGGTCCCACAACTGACCCTTGTGGAACACCATTTGCAATGTCAGAACATTAAGATTTAACACAGGTAAGCTGATATCCATCTGTCAGATAAGATTTAAACCACTGTACAGATTACACTGTACACTGTACAGAGTACAGATTCAGAAATGTCCACAGTGTTTTCTAATATATCCAGTAAGATGTCTATATGTAAAAAACTGCACTAAAATCTAATAAGTGAAGAAAAGAGATTTGATTATCAGAGGACATTTGTAAATCATTGGCTACTTTGATTGATGCTGCCTCAGTGGTATGATGAGACCTAAACCTGAACTTCATGAATGTTATTAGCTAGAAGATTTCAGCTGGCCGAACACAGATTTTAGAGAGAAAGGCAAGGTAGTTCAGTGGATAGGGTGTTGGGCTATCAATCTGAAGGTTGGGGGTTAAAATCCCAGGTCCACTGAAGTTACCAATGTGGGTCCTTGAGCAAGACCCTTAACCCTCATTGCTCCAGGGATGTTGTGATTAACAATGTGCTCACCTTGTAAGTCGCTTTGGATAAAAGCATCTGCTAAATGACCAAATGTAATGTAATATAGAAAGGGAAGGTTTTATATTGGTCTATAATTGGACAGTATTAAGGGGTGTGTTGATTTTGCCCTGTAATCAAAAATGTTTATGAGAAAAAACTGAGAGCATTTAAAATATTTTTCTGTCCGTTTTGTCATCACATATCCAAAATTTACTGAATCTCTGATTTCGGTGTTAGCTTTTGCCTTTTCTAGTGTCTGGATCTTTGAACTGACAACTGAAAAGTTGTAGCATGAGATTAAATAAATTTGAAATGTATATATTTGTTAGGAATGGTATTGACTCATTGGTGACTGTGATTCTTAGTGACTTTGTCCTTCCTCCACTTTATTTTTCTTTTGCAAGCAGTCCATTTCCTCACTATGAATCAAGGTGATGATGGTTGTGTTCTGTGATCACGTTTTCTCTCTCTCCTATTTCTGCTCTTCTCCACAAAGTGTGTTAGTGATGTAAACTGTCAAGCTGCATTTGGATAAAACATTTTTATCCAAAATAAGGATACTTTTATATGATATATATACATGTTTGCATGGTTTGTTTTGTTGTTCATGTATTAAATAAACAAAAATTCAGTCAAAAAGTCTATGCTATAAACATTTTTTATGCCTTTCAAAATCAAATTACATTTAAAACACTTGAAGAGAGATACATACAAATCATTACATTTGTGTTGTAAATACTCTTGTATTTACAGTGTATTCAGATTTTAGCATTAAATAATAGCAAGACAAGATTCATGAGTCCTTATTTACAAGTGAAAAAGGTTGATCTTGGTAAATTTGTGTATTTCTTAGTACATTACACATGAATTTTATGTTGCTCTTTATGCCATTACATTAACATTAACTGCTGTAAAGAAATAACTTGTACCAACTGTCCCACCAAATCTTACGAATGTTTTCTATGATCATCATATGATGATTATTAAGTACATTTTAGTAGAATGTTAGTTTCTGACTCCGAATGTGTCATAAAACTACTCCTGTAAAATTTAATGTAATGTAACCAGAACTATTAATGAAGCATGAAGAAAATGTTGGTAAACTCTTTTTGTAACACTGGTTAATATGTCTTAATTGACAACTACTTGAGCAATCTTCTTAGGCAGTTTTGCTAATACATGGATTTTCTTTTAAAAAGTTATTCTTAAAAGATCATTATTCTGTAACTCAAATTAAAAGTTAAATTCTACATTATGCCAACTTCCAGGGCTAACAGATTACCTGTTCTTTGCCCCATTTCCTCTCTGGTGCCTGGTTGTGTGACATTTTTATTTATCCCAGCATATTAATAGTCATTAGTCTAAGCGCTTCTCACATATTCTGGTTTTCTTCCTATGGCTTATTGCCTTTTTAGGTTTCTTGTGAGCTTTATGGTGGATGCTCGTGGTGGTTCCATGCGAGGCAGCCGCCACAATGGCATGCGCATCATCATTCCACCACGCAAGTGCACAGCTCCAACACGCATTACTTGCCGATTGGCCAAAAGACACAAGCTGGCCTCAATGCCACCCATGGTGGAAGGAGAGGGGCTTGCAAGTCGTTTGGTGGAGGTGGGACCTGCCGGAGCACAGTTCCTTGGGTAGGTTATGCTCTTCTGCATGCTCAGTGTTGTGTGACGTTTTTATTCCTCATTGAATGGAAAGCATATATTTTAAGAAATCCACATGAATGACATATTAACGTGGTGAGTAGATTATCTCATGTTATTTTCCTGGCAGTCTATTTAGGCTGCATTGTAGAGATTGTGAAATTTATTTAATCAGTGATTCAGATATATGATCAACTTTATGAAAAATCTTAAATACAAAAATACATTTTCAGCCACATTCAAATAAGACTTGCACCTCATATTTCTACTAGGTGACATTATTATTATTATTATTATTATTATTAATAATAATAATAATAATAATAATAATAATAATAATAATAATAATAATAATAATCATCATCATCATATGAATAGAAAGTATTATGTTTGCTTATATTTCACACTTTGGTTCCTTTCTTTTGTTAGGTAAGAAATATTGTGAACCTCGTATCCAAAACAAAGTTAAAACATTTTTTTTTAATTCTGTAGTTTCATTAACAGACAAAATGATTCAAAACATATTTTCAGTGTTATGGCCAAAATTAATTGTTTAAATATATTGTTTAAATATAAACTAATTAAGAAATTAATGACTGAAAAAAACTCAAAATTGTAATGTCAGATAATTTATGGTATAAAACATTTATTGACACTATATAAAATCAGCACATAAATATGCATTTGGGCAAGTGTTTTGTCAGATTATTATATTAAATTAGACAATTATTAAAAGTAAAATTAAAAGAAAGATGATGTGACCTAGAGGTGTTGATGTAATGATGCAGGCATAATTTTATGCATTTGTTTATTTTTAATAAATACATACAAGTTCATCATTAAAAAAAACACTGAAAATATTTCTTTGTTATTTTGTATGTTTGAAAGGTGAAAGTGAATAAAAAAATACAAATTTCATTTTTAAAAATTCTGGAAATGGGGTTTATGTTAAATTAGGTTTGATTTACTCTTTACTGCAGAAATGTCTGCTATAGTCTACCAGTGACGGGTGTTTCTTTATTAAAAAAGGATGATCTATAAATGTGATATCAGTTGTTAATTTAGTGAAGTAGAAGCTGTAGTGTGTGTATAGAAAATAAAAAAATAATAGGAAAAATTAGTTAATGGCAATTTGTAGGATTCCTGCAGCAATGATGGCCTGTTTTGTGTTCCTCCTTTTGTTCTTCTAATTGCTGCATGGATGCTATTCAGTAAACTCCATCATCCCCGAAAACTCCCACCTCTTAATGAGGGTGAGGGCTTCGTTAGCCGTATACTGCAGCTTGGGCCACGAGGAACAAAATTTGTTGGGTAGGAGTTTGCTGCTTAGAAAAGATAATACTGCTCTTGATGAAAGTCATTGTGGATTTTTTTTGTTGGATTTTCTTACTTTTCCGTCACCTGTTCCTTTGAGGCTTTCAGCTGACTGGCAGTGTCGCTGAAAGTGAATCATGCTTGCTCTTCTGTGCTTGTTGGGCATGTTCTCTGTGCTGTTTTGGCTGCCAACTTTTGCCCATGTCTGACCAGACTCAGACTCCCAGAGTTTCATTCCATGTGGAAGATCATTTGTTCTTTTGTTCTAGAGAAGGTATCATTTCTTGCAGTTTTCAAGAAGGCTTTAGGGTTCAGAGAAAGGTGACCACTTAATATTCTTTCACATTAGACTGTAATGTATAATATGGAATCCAGAATTTAGTGTCCGGTAAACATAAACAACATACACATTTTTTCCATGGTACCTTCTCTGTGAATACACATTAATTGTGATTTTCTTTTATTTCATGATGATCATGTCAGCATTGACAATGTTATGTTAACTCATTTTTATAGAAAATTATAACTTTTTTATGGCTAATTTATAACTTCTCTAAAATATGAGGAATTTGTCATCAATAGCGGCAGACTAAACTAAACTGAAACTGAATTAATGGGGTGTCTTTAATTATTTAATGAATGGTTTTATACTGACCTTAGTTAAAATGAACATGTATTATTTTTCATAACTTTTATTAAAACACTTTTTAATTACCGTCTCAATCTCTTTTGCACCAAGCCTGATACATATGGAATGTTGCATTAAATCTGCATTTTGTTTTTGTTTTGCAACTTTTAAACCCTTCAAATGTTTTGGATAAAGCATATATTACTTAAAATTGTATTATATACACTGAGCTGCAGGTTTGTACCAAGTTCAAGTAATTTATTTTTATAGCATTTTTTACAATAGTACATTGTCACAAAGCAGCTTTACAGTGTTATAAGCCTTTGAACCCCACAAAGAGCAAACCAAAGTGAGAGTGAAAAAAGAAAAAAACTCTGTTATGTAATATGTTATGTATGTAAGATTGTATGATCCGTTATCCGTATTTAACTGGAAATCTCAAGTCTATTGAGGGTGTCCTGCAGGTTCCATCCAGGTTCCATCCAGTAATTGTCATATCCGCAGTGCTTCGGCAGAGCCATAGGGTAAGAGCTGATGACACCTCCAGGAATTTAGCAACACCTCAAAAGAAACAAGAAAAACAGTTAGAGCTAATAAAGCACAGCATTTAAGTAATAACAGAGATTGATTGAGGCAGTGCAGCATGTGACTCCAGCATAACTAACTAGAGCAGCATAACTAAAAGGGGCAGATACTGCAGACTCTACTTAGTTGAGAGGGCTCCATGGAACAGCATCATTTCAGTGACACAGCCTCTAACAATGATGGGCTTTGTGAAAAGGTGAAATACTAGCACAGACTCATCCCAGATCACCAACCCATCACCGCCAAGCCACTGCCTACACCTTTTGTTTTCAACACAAAATTAAATACATTTGTTCTTGATCAACTTTTAAAGATTGATAGTGATTCTAAATTGCGAACAGTAACTGGAAGGCTATTCCAAAGTGGAGGAGTCTTGTGGCAGAACACTCTTCCACCAGCAGTAATTTTATTTATTTTAGGAGCTAAAAGCAGACCAGCACCTTGAGAACTGAGCTCGTGTGTTGGCTTATACAGTTGAATCAGCACAGAGAGATACTGTGGAGCCTGATTATGTAGAACTTTATATGTTATCAATAAAAATTTGTACTCAATATGAAACTAAACTTGCGGCAAATGTAAGTTTTATAACACAGAATTGTTATGATCAAACTTTCTGGTTCTAGTTTAATTCCTAGCTGCAGCACTTTTACACAAGCTGTAATTTATGTAAAGATTATTAGAACATCCTGTCAGAAGTGAATTACAATAACCTTAAGGTAATAAAAGCATGAATTAGTTTCTCTGCATCTTTGAAGAAGAGGATATTTCTTAGCTTCGAAATGTTGCAAAGATGAAAAATGCAATTCTAGTACCAGTTATCTATCAAACCAATTTACTGGTTGCTATTTAAAACATAAATACTTTCTTTTTTTTATTAAAACACTGCTATAAATAAAGGGTGACACATTCAGAACTGATGGATGTGCTTCAAATAAACTTGCAACTCAGTGTATATGTTTGCATATTTTAAGACTTATAGTTCAAATGGTAATTGTTACTGTAATATAAACCAAGTCTCATCTTTGTAGGTAATGTGTGAATATGAAAGGCTAAAAAATGTATTCGTTTCTTAGTTGTGTATGGTGTGTGCTTGCAGTCCTGTAATTGTGGAGATCCCCCACTTTGGCTCTATGAGAGGAAAAGAACGTGAGCTGATCATTCTTAGGAGTGAGAATGGTGAGACGTGGAAGGAGCATCAATATGACTGCAAAACTGAAGCCCTAAATGAGCTGCTTAATGGCATGGATGAAGGTTAGTACATATACAAATTAAAAGTAATTTTGTAAAGATTTTTGTGTTAATTGATGCACAGGAAAATGTGAATCTGGTGTATATTGCATATAAATTCATTCAGCAGACATAAAGTCAATTCATAACCAGTCAACATAAATAATATTTAGGATCACAAGTCAAAATGTGTCATGCAACCAGAGGACACGACGGAAGCGTGATCGTTGACAACAAAAAGTCTTTATTGTCTATAGCTGAGAACACGGGGGAGAGCCCCAACACAAAGTAGCACAAAGTCACTGAGCAGAACACGGTGACGTCACCAGAGTCCTCTAAGAATGGGAAAACGCAACTGCGATGAACATGGCTGGGACGGGCACGTTGGAGCTGCAATCCCGTGTCCGCGTGTGGAGCGTCCTAGGGGAAACCAGTGGACAGACCGGACCGCTATGGCTGTGAAGCGAGCGCAAGTGTCGTCTTATGTTCGTAACTAGAAACCTCTGCACTGGTGGAGCCGGGGCGTCGTCTTAAATAGCCGATCTCTCTGATGAGGTGCACCTGAACCTAATAATCAGGGGAAGAGGAACGGTAAGTGGAGGAACCCAAGCTAGGTGGAACAGTGGGCGTGTGTGGATGACATTACCCCCTCCAGAAAAAGGCGGCTGAACTTGAGAAGATCCTCGATGAAACCTGGCCCGTTTGCCTAGGCACGGCGGCCGAACCCTGGGGCATGGGGCAGGGCGTTCAGGGTGATCCTGATGGAATTCCCTGATGAGGCTCTGGTCCAAGATGTCCTCCGCCGAGACCCAGCTCCTCTCCTCAGGACCAAACCCCTCAACAGTCCACCAGGTACTGCAACTTACCCTTGTGCCGACGGGAGTCCAACAGAGAGGCAACCGAGTAAAGGTTGGATGCATTCTCCTTGGACGCATCTCTGCCAGCCTACTCCCAATTGGAATCCAGTGGGCCCAGTACGAATGGCTTCAGAAGCGAGATGTGGGGTGTAGTTTTAGGCGTACAGAGGCCTCATTAATAATGGCCAGGATGCGAAACGGACCCAGAAATTTAAGCAAGAGCTTACGGGTACCCTGATGACACCTGATATCTCGGGTTCCAAACCACACCATGTCTCCAACCCTAGAACGAGGAGCGGGACCCCGAGCGCGATTGGCGAAATGTTTATCTGCGCACCACTGAATCAACACGTTGGTGGACCTTGGCCCATAGCTCCTCGCTACACCGGAACCAGGCGTCGACGGCCGGCGTATCCGACCCATCCCAAGGTGCAAAGGGTGGCTGGTACCCCAGAACACATTGGAATGGGGTTATACTGGTGGGTGAGTGACACAGCGAGGTCTGGGTGATCTCTGCCCAAGGGAGGTAGCAAGACCAATCAGAGGGGTTGCGATGGGCATAGATCCGCAGAAACTTATTTAACTCCTGGTGTGAGCGCTCACAGGCACCATTAGTCTGAGGGTGAAACCCGAGGTGAGACTGATGGAGGAGCCCATCCTCTCACAGAAGGCCCTCCAGACCGCTGATGTAAATTGAGGGCCCCTCTGAAAGAATCACCTCAGGGATGCCAAACGAGGTAAATACCCGAGCAAACAGCAACTCTGCCATCTCGAAAGCTGAGGGCAACCCCTTAAGGGAAAACAACATAACTGCCCGGGAGAAGCGATCGAGGACAGACATAATAGCGCAGTAACCGTTGGAGGAGGGCAGACCTGTCACGAAGTCCAGGGCTATGTGGGACCACGGTCATTCCGGCACCGGCAAAGGGCAACTCCTGGCAGCTCCTGGGGGGTCTTACAGGCTGCGCAAGTGGCACAATACCGCACAAAGTTTTGTACGTCAGCCTGTAAGGTCAAAATTATTTGAGTGGTGCGCAGGACCCCAGAGTGACCGGTGCACAGGGATGTTATTGCCCACGTAATGACCCGGGCCCGACATGGATGGGAACATAAGTGACCCCCCTCAGGACACTCTGACGGAACAGGAGTGTTGCCCAGAGCTTCCTGAATCTGTTTGTCTATTTCCCACTGGATCCGTCCTATGAATCTATGTGCGGGGATAATAGGGTTACCCCGCTCAGGGTCTGACTCGGTCGGTCCGGCCGAATCTGCCCGGCGGTTCTCGAAGCCAGGACGAAATGAAATTTGTAGGTTGAACTGATTAAAGAATAAAGCCCATCGGGCCTGGCGAGCATTAAGACACACTCTAGGTTCTTGTGGTTGGTAAGGACGAGTGCTGGGTGAGAGGCCCCCATGAGCCAGTGTTGTCACTCCTCCAAGGCTAACTTAACCGCCAGTAGTTCGCGATCTCTGATCCCATAGTTACACTCTGCCGGGTTAAACTTGCAGGAAAAATACGCAATAGGATGTGCCAGAGGTAACCCCCCGGCTGATGCAGGAAGCATCCACCTCTACGATGAACTGGAGCTCAGGGTTTCGATGGGCCAGAACCGGCTTAGTAGTAAATCTCTCCTTAAGGGTGTTAAAGGCCCGATCCGTCTCCGTGCTCCAACGCAACGTAGAGGGGTTACCTCTAAGGCTGGAGGTAAGTGGGAGCGCAATCCCACTTACCTCCAAGTCCCGGATGAATCGGCGGTAAAAATTAGCGAACCCCAGTGCTGCAGTTCTCGGGGCGTGGCCGGTGTCGGCCAGTCCAGAACCGACCTTACCTTGCTCAGATCCATCTTTATCCCCTTAGGGGAGATAGTAAACCCTAAGAACAAGATGGACCCCTGGTGGAATTTCTCACCCTTGACGTATAAGCTGTTGGCCAAAAGATGGACTATAACTCTGCGGACAAGAGAGACATATATCAGTACATCATCCGGGTACACTATAACCCCTTGGTGCAAAAACTCCCGCAGCACATGATGTGGTGATAAACACGGTCTTCCACTCGTCTCCCTTGCGAATGCGGACCAAATTATAGGCATTGCGGAGGTCTAATTTGGTGAACACGCCATGGAGCTGCTCCAGGTTAGCGGGTACCAAGGGGAAGGGATACGGGAACCGTTTAGTAATTCTGTAGAGTTCCCAGAAGTCAATACATGGGCGCAACTCACCTCCGTCCTAGGGGACGAAGAAAAACCCGGACGCCGCAGGGGATTTAGATGGATGGATGAACCCGTTTCGAAGGGCCTCCTCAATGTAAGGTTGTATAGCGCACGTCTCAGATACGGAGAGTGGATAAGTGCGTGCGTGAAATCGTGTGGTCGTGCCGCCGGAGCCAAGGCAAACCTAAGATGATGGGAACAGAAAAGGACGAGATAACCAACAGCTCTATCCATTCAAAATGGCAACTCTCAATACATAAACATAACTTTAGCGTAGTACTCCTTACGGCTCCAGATAGGAGTGGACTGCCATCGACTGCTTGGACCTGAATGGGGGTCTCGAGGGATCTCTCCGGTATTCCCCATTGACGGCAGACGGAGGTGGAGCTTGACCCGGTGGTGAACGCACGTGTAAATTGGGCCTTGCACCGCACTGCTGGAGGTTGTGGGTTGCGCTCCCGCAATACCCGCAGAGTCCCTGCTGTGCGCGCCTCTGACGCTCATGTCGGGGCAGAAATGAGTGACCCAGCTGCATCGGCTCCGGTTCCACGTCCTCCTGTCCGGAGGGCGGGCCAACCTCATACCACCTCCCTCTCCAGGGGGTGAGAGAAGGTGGTCCTGAAAGTCTCGTAGAAAGCAGCATACGACCTGCACTCGGGACCCTGCGCCTCCCAGATGGCCATTGCCCACTCGCACGCTCTGCCCGTCAGCCGCGAGATGACCAGCATAATCTTATCCACCTCACTGGATCTTGGGTGTCTGCGAAAATAGTGAGAGCACTGCATAAGGAAAGCTGTAACGGGCTGTGTCGGGTGGGGCGTGCCGGTGTCAGTTGTGTACTGCGACAAGGTGGCTGCAGGACTTATTTTATGTTTATGTCACGCAACCGGAGGAAACGAGGGAAGCATGATCGTTGACAACAAAAAGTCTTTATTGTCTTTAGCTGAGAACACAGGGGAGAGCCCCAACACAAAGTAGCACAAAGTCACTGAGCGGAACATGGTGACGTCACCAGACAGCGGAGTCCTCTAAGAATGGGAAAACGCAACTGCGATGAACACTGCTGGGACGGGCATGGTGGAGCCGGAATCCCGAAGTCTCTCACGTGTTCCCGTGTGGAGCGTTCTAGAACAGAGGGGTGTGGATGTGTGACAAAATGTGCTGTTATAGCCATATTTCAATCAAGAAAATGAAAAATTAAGAAATAGACAAAGAGGAAGCTGCCCAGCCATAGTATTATCACATGAGAAGTATTAAAATAAAAAATACGTAAGGTCAATATTGGCCTTAATTAATAAGTCAATATTGGGTTAGCTTTTACAAATGCTTATAATGTTTATAATGTTATGGACAATGTCTTGTACTTGAACGTACTAACGTATTTGTCATTAATTCATTTTCCCCTAATTTAGATGTTATATGTGGAATATAACAGAACTTTTTAACTATATTTAGACCACATCTTAATTATTGTTTATTGTTTGTCCCTAAAGAACTTGACAGTCTGGAAGAGCTGGAGAAGAAACGGATCTGTAGGATCATCACAAAAGACTTCCCACAATATTTTGCGGTGGTGTCACGGATCAAACAAGAAAGTAATCAAATGGGCCCCGAAGGAGGGGTTTTGTCGAGCATGACTGTTCTTAAAGTCCAGGCATCATTTCCTGAGGGAGCCCTTACCAAGAAAATCAGAGTTGGACTTCAGGTATGTATTCCTATAATTTTGTAAGTAATTATTGTTTGTGTGTTTTGTCATGAGATTGTAAGTTCTCTGTGTGCTTACACTAACTTGTCACTTAAAGTGGATTGTTTTCTAAATATTTCTGTAAAAATGGCAAATTATTTTTTTTCCTTGCCACTCTCACCTAAGGTTGTTCTTTTTGAAACAGAATTGGCCACACTCAACCAGTGATCAGTGAATAAACTTTAGCTTTTGAACCAACTTGTAGCACATCTTACACATAAAAGAGGCTTAAGTATACTTTGTAATCTGCAGCTGTCTCTTGTTTGGAGCCTTAGGATCTTTCTTGTGCCAACTCTATGTTTACTTACTTAAACCAATAAGCCATGGGTGAGATCCATTACCTCACCTTTTTTACCTCTAATTCATACTTAAAACATATCCGCAGAACCACTTAAAATAAGCTCTTTTTTTCTGTCTCCTCTAGGCCCAACCAGTACCTGACGAGACAGTGAAAAAGATTCTGGGAAACAGAGCCACATTTAGCCCTATAGTCACAGTGGAGCCACGCAGAAGAAAGTTCCACAAGCCCATTACTATGACCATCCCTGTGCCCCCTGTTTCGGGAGAGGGGATGAACAATGGCTACAAAGGAGATTCCACACCTTGCTTACGACTTCTGTGCAGCATCACAGGTCAGAATATGTCTATCTTGTTAATGAGAGCCTACAAAAAGTTTCTATATAATTCTTATGAACTATAACGCCTTTAATATATTTTACCATTTTTACCAGGAAGATGCCAAATAGCCAGTGGATTTTTTTCACAGTCTTATACCAAATTTGGTAATTGTGTGTGTTTATTAGAAAAAAAAATGAAAGGGTGGTTTGTGTATTAATAATGTGCGAGAGAAAATTTGGTCTAGTGTTTAATGACAATCATAAAAAAACTGAATGGTGCTAATGTACCATTCAAGACTGATCAAGGATTTAAGGAGGATTCCAGGAGAAATTCTGTTTCATGGACCCAGTTTTGACCCTAAGCAATATTTATTAGAGGTAGAATTAAAATCCATTAATTCATTCATAATATTTTGCGGCGGTACGTTGGCTTAGTGGTTAGCACGTTCGCCTCTCATCACTAGAGATTCCCGGTTCGAATCCCCATCTGGGTGGAGTTTCCATGTTCTCCCCGTGTCCGCGTGGGTTTCCTCTGGGTTCTCCGGTTTCCTCCCACAGTCCAAAAACATGGATCAATTCGATTGCTTAATCAATCTTTTGCTTAATCAAAAGTGGACGAGTGGATGCTGGGCAGATACACCCAGGACAGGGTGCCAATCTAACACTGGGGACACTAATTCACATAGACAAAACACACACCATCACACTATATGGGGCAATTGAGAGCATCCAATTTAACATTTAATTTAATTTTTTTTTGACTGTGGGAAGAAACCATAGAACCTGAAGAAAACCCATACAGACACGTGAAGAAAATAGAAATCTCCACCCATATTTTTCATTGAAAAGACAACCGGAGACATGTCCAAAGACCAGACAATCACATGAATGGGTTCATTAACATTCATGAATGTTATATTTCATGAATGAAACCTACATTCAAAATACAGCTTGTTGTAAATGTGGTGAAAATGCTGATGCTCCGCTACTGTCGCATCAGGATCTCTCTCCCCATGGCATGAGATGTTTCAGCTTATAAACGCTGAACGGGTTCATCAGGGAAATTGGCTTACTTGTACTGTTCTAATACTTTACTAAAATGTGAGCTTAGGTTTTTGTTTTGGCATAAAAAAACCTGTGTTTAATTGCTTTAGTATGCACCTATTCTTTACTGGATCTCTTGCATATTATACCAATGTACCTGGTTTAATCAAGGAAATCCTGGAATATGGTGCAAAACTTGTCTTGTATAAAAATCATTTAAATTTTACATTACATTAGTTTTATCATACTTTTGAATCATTAGACAGAATAGGAAATAAGAATAGGACAGGGACATTTCCAAATTGTTTTAACAAAGTTTGTTTAAACTGTTTTAAATGCCATAGTTTGTTAATAAATGTGACATTTTACTGGAACTAGCATTCGGTGCAGTGCAAATCTATAAACTAGATGTCTTTAAAATTTTGTGGTAATAAAGAACACATCAGCTATTCTTTTGCCCTTAGGTGGCACCTCACCTGCACAATGGGAGGATATTACTGGCACAACTCCTCTGACCTTTGCAAAAGACTGTGTCTCTTTCACTACAAATGTATCTGCAAGGTAGCATACAAAAACATAATTAACACAGCATGATTTATTTATAAGAACATAAAATTCATTTTGTTATTGACTTTTGCATTTACAGATTCTGGCTTGCAGACTGCCATCAGATTCCAGAGACAGTAGGTTTGGCCACCCAGCTTTACAGGGAGCTAATCTGTGTACCCTACATGGCAAAGTTTGTTGTTTTTGCCAAAATGAATGACCCTGTAGAATCAAATCTTCGTTGCTTTTGCATGACAGATGACAAAGTAGATAAAACTCTTGAGCAGCAAGAGAACTTTGAGGAGGTTGCAAGAAGCAAAGACATTGAGGTTTGTAATGTACTAGCTACATTTATTTTATTTCTCTGTGAGGCGCTTGAATTCCATTACACAACAGAATATAGATTTTTATAATGTCTAGCTTTTACAAAAATAAAAAATGTGTTTTTGTGCTATATATATCTATAGACCTTTATGTTTTTTATAGATGTTTTATAGTGTTTCATATGTCATGTACATAATTGTGAATTAAAATTTGATTTTGTATATACTGATTTCTGATTTAGGGGTGTACTCACTTTTGTTGCTAATATTTTAGACATTAACAGCTATATACAGTATGTAAAATTATTTTGAGGGCACAGCAACTTTTATACATGCTGTGCACTATTTTACATTCTAACTAAGTGTCATATCTTTAGTGTCATCCCATGAAAAGCTATAATAAAAGCTTAACGAAAATGTAAAAGTGTGTGAGAAACTATTATATAGTGCTAGATACCAGTTTAAAGCATCTTTACGAATTTGTAGACATAAAGATTTTGTTAGGATAGAGAAAAGAGTTATTACAATTTGAATTGTAATTTGAAACACACTAATTGCTAACTTGGGTGGCTTAGTGGTTAGCACATTCGCCTCTCAGCACTAGGGATTCCCGGTTCGAATCCCCATCTGGATGGAGTTTCCATGTTCTCCCCGTGTCCACGTGGGTTTCCTCCGGGTTCTCCAGTTTCCTCCCACAGTCCAAAAAAACATGGTCAAGTCAATTGAGTTTTCCAAATTGCCCCATATAGAGTGTGTTTGTGTGCGTGTCTGTGTGTGAGTGTGTGCTCAGCGATAGGTCGGCGCCCCTGTCCTGGGTGTATCTGCCCAGCGCCCTAAACGTTCTCCCCTGGATGGGCATGGGGAACCCCCCCCCGCGACCCTAATATAGGATAAAGCGGAAGATAATGAATGAATGAATGAATAATTGCTAACTTGCAAAGTTTATGTTTTGCAGATTTTGGAAGGGAAACCTATTTTTGTGGACTGTTACGGCAACTTAGCACCTTTGACTAAGACTGGACAACAGCTTGTTCTGAACTTTTATGCATTTAAAGAGAACCGACTTCCATTTTGTGTGAAGGTAGTGCAATTTTCTTCATTGGTTTAATTGAAATTACATACTCATATAACATATTTGCTTTTTTCCTGACGCTGATTATCTCTAACTATTTTCATTTTGTTTTGTTGTTATATATGTCTACATTTTATTATTTTTTTATCTGTGTTGTTCTGGCATATCCCTTTCTTTGTGTTTCTTACTGCAAAACAAAGGTCAGGGACAACAGCCAAGAACCGTGTGGACGTCTTTCCTTTCTCAGAGAAATTAAGACCTCAAAAGGGCTTCCCCAGACAGCTGTGTGTAATTTAAACATCACTTTGCCTGCTCTGAAAAAGGTATGTGTGTAAATATCTGCTCATCTGTGTCATCTTATGCCATCTTCATAATTAGGAAAGATAGAGCAGTGTTTTTAGCAATAAGGGTTCAACTTGGTGTTAACTGCTTAAGTGTGTCTTTTATCTGTTTTGAGCTTCTATGTGGTTGTTGTTTTGGCTATGGCTGACCAAATCAGCATTTTGATTTGGACTCATGCTTTGGCTGAAGGAGCACAGACATTTGCTGTCTTACTGATATAATTTGTGGTTGCTTCCCTATATATTTTTTGTTTTTATTTTTTATTTTATTTTGCTATGGCTTTGCGGTGGCTTTGTCTCAGTATGCTCACAATCACCTTTTTTCACATCCTGATGTCTCTTATTCCCGCTTTCCATTGCATTATTCCCCCTGTTTCTGCAATGCATCTTGGGAACCAACAAAAGGATGTGGACTCAGATCCTGATGATGAGGTAATAGTCCTGTCCCCTCAGTTCCATTTGGTGTGCCGGTGACTCATTTGCTTTAGTTTATAGGTACATGCTCTGTGGGAAACCACACATTGTGCAACTACCACCTGTCTTGGGATTAGAATTGTAATTCGGTAAATTTGCTTTGGCTTAACTCCATACACTATAAGAGCACAAGTACTGCACGTCAAAATAATTTATATACTTTCTTCATTATTGTGCTCTGTCACATTGCATTAATATGATACAGGCGCTTAAACATAATCGTGTTAAAATGTTACAATAAAATATGAAACTAGTTTTGTTATTAAGTGTTTAAGTAGGTATTGATAAATATCAATAATTTAAAGTCATTTGATAGTCTTTATTATAATTAGCTATTCATGTTAGTATTTTAATGACAACAATGCAGGATAAATAACTGAGAATTTCCATATTTTAGATTGGTTTTAACTTTTTTAACAATCTACTACTTCTTCTTCCTCCTCTTCTTCTTCTTCATATTATTATTATTATTATTATTATTATTATTATTATTATTATTATTATTATTATTATTATTATTATTATATACCAGTAGTAGTATTTCTTATCAGTAGTATTTTTCTTATTTAATACATTAGTCAGATATCATTAGTTATTTAATACATTCTAAATACAGACATATAACCACGTTTAACTTAGAGATTAATATACAGGACTAATAAGGGGGGAATTGATAGGACATTTTGTTGTTGTTGTTGTTGTTGCAGACTGAAAAGCCAGAACGACGTCATACCTTTGCATCTCTAGCCTTACGTAAGCGGTACAGCTATCTGACTGAGCCTGGATTAAGTGAGTTTGTTATTCTTATTAACATTTATGGGAATAGAGTGTTATGTTAACACTAGACACTAACAGATAATGAAAAATATTGTAGTTTATTAAAAATGAAAAAGATATGTCTTTATATTTGTAACCATGTGTCCTCATGCTTGTTTTATCCACTTTATTTTTGCATGAATTACACTGTATTTCAGTTGCTGTGCTAAGCCTGCCCACATTATATATATATATATATATATATATATATATATATATATATATATATATATATATATATATATATATATATATATATATATTCTTTACTATCACTGTTCATTTTTTCCCCATTAGCAGGAAAACAAATCATCCATAATGTTACCGCCAACGTTTTACTTTGAGTGATTTATGCACATTGTGACTTGAAATCAAAGTAAAAGGTTTCCCTTCTTTGTTCATTCCAGTTTTTGAAACTAGTATTGCTCCTTTTGGCTTTGTGATTGTGCTGATTTTTTATTATTTTCTGATAGAAATGCATGGAAGACTCAGAATTTCTCTCCGGTGCTTTCACAGTTTGCACTGTAATGCTTGTCACTAAAACAAGTTTTGCATGACAAGTTTTTTTAACATTATGACCAACTGCTTTTTCTACAGTACTGTTTGCTTTTTACACAGATATGAGAATAGATGTTTCATTTGGCAGCCTTTAATTTTATTTTTAATAGAATTTCAAATAGAATTTTGGAATGAAACTTGTTTGTTTTTTTCTTTCAGACTAAACAGATAAAAGGCACTTTAGAAAAATCAAGGTAGCCAGTGACAGGGAAATTGTAGCACATCTAAAGTCAAAAGAGAATTTGTTTTTCATCTTGGTTTCTCTGCATTTGTCTTGTAATTTTGTGTTTTGTTGTTCATTGTCACTGCTTTTACGTTGCTTTTAGTTGGTTGAGTCCAGTTTCTCTCATTACTTGCATTGTATAACCTGTTTCATTTTGTGTATCATTTGTTGACAATGGATCAGAATGTGACTCATTTTTTTTCTTCATTTTTCATTTAAATTCACTTGTGCCACCATGAAAGCATTGTACTTTCTACTTCTATAATAACCATCACTGACTAATTTTTTTCTTCTGGTCTCTTTGTTTCTCAACAATTTCTGTTGATTTTATGTTGGATTTTTTTTACTTGTTTAAAGAAACAGTTGAACGAAGTACAACAAGAACACTGCCTGCTGGTTACCCTCACAAACCTGTCTTTTCAACAAGATCTTACCAGGCATGGTCGACTGCTCCTATTACCGTCCCTGGGCAAACAAAATGTGGACTGGGTTCCCTCTCAAGCTCACCTTCCAACACACCATCTGCTTCACCATTAAAATCAGTCTGGTCATTATCTTCAGCTTCTCCCCTCAAGTCCAACCTGGGAACCACAAATGCCTCTCCTGTTAAATCTGTTAGCGACATAGCATCACCTGTTAGAATATACAGATCTATTTCATCCCCCATAAAAACTGTTGTTCAGCAAGGCCAATACACTACCCAGATGTCACCTGGTCTTATTTCTTCATCTTTTAAAACAAGCACAGATCCGGTGTTCGTTAAGGGTCTGGCTGCATCACTAGCTTCGAGACCCAACTGCACCCCATCGTCTTCCTCAATACTTGATAGAAATTTTACTACAGTAACTCCACCGGAATCACCAAAGTCAAATGCAGATTTTTACAATTCATCTTCACTGGTCAATACACCCCTAGCCTCTTCCACTAGAGCAGTAACATCTACTGGTAGAACCATGTCAAATTTGTCAGCTTTGAAAACTACAACTGATGGAGAAACCATCACTAAGGGAATAAATATGGCATCACTCTCTACACCAGCAAGGCCAACTATTACATATGCTGAAACAGTCTTGCCTAATGGATCAATGTCACCAGTCAAGTATCCTTCTTACCCTTCTTCATCACCCCGTTTGTTTTCTGGAGGATCTCTGGGTCTACAGGATAGGATACAAGCTACAACACAGGCAGCTGCATCTAATGTTACTACAGCTCTTACTGAAGCTGAAAAAACATTTAATGCTTGTACTACTGCAAACTATAACTCACTGAAATCCATGACATCCCCTCAAAGATCAACTTCAGCTTATAACAATCAAAGATCAACAGGTCAATCCTGTTCTCCTGTATCATCGGTTTCAATAACTGTACCAGTTTATTCTTTTGTGAATGTTCTTCATGAACCCCAAGGAAAGAAAATACCAGACAAAATAACTTGTGAAACACTCACTCAAACGCCTTTTTTGGCTCACAGGGCCAAATCTTCAAAATCTCCAAATTGTATTTCAGCAGTTGAATTTAAATCTGCGTCTGCCCCACAAATGTCATCAAGTCATGACATCTTAAGAGATGTAGCAGATATGAAAGAGGATCTGATAAGAATGACAGCCATATTACAAACAGATTCCACTCATTTAAATAAAACGTATCAGTCTCAAGCTAACAAGGAATCTAAAATGGAAGATGAGGAACCATTTAGTCTAGTGGAAAAAGTCAAAGAGGACTTAGTAAAAGTTAGTGAAATTCTCTGCAAGGATGTTTTGAATGAGGTCAAAATCTCCCCCATAGACAGACCATCTGAGGAAGAATGGGAAGAATTTTCTAAAGATGAAATTGAGGAAGCACAACGAAATGTTCTAAAGTCTCTTCCCACATTTGAAACTTCCCTAGCAATTAGACCACAGTCCGTTCAAGACAGAGAGATTAATTTAGCAAAAGTTGTAGACTATTTAAATGACATCGGTGCCAGTTCCTTTTCAAAATGTGTTGGTGAAAAGAGCAAATGTGATGAAATAAGGGATGGAGAGGAAAAACAAAAACGTATATTCAAATCTGAGCACAAGCTCAAAATGCCTCCTCCAGGCATGCGCACATCCCCTTCTGAGAAAGATTTCAGCAAGTTAGCTGACTCTTACAGTGGCACAGATGCCATTTTAGAATCTCCTGATGATTTTTCCCATGACCAAGATAAAAGCCCTCTTTCTGACAGTGGCTTTGAAACTAGAAGTGAAAAGACTCCATCGGCCCCTCAAAGTGCAGAAAGCACAGGGCCAAAACCTCTCTTTTCTGATGTTCCTATTCCTCCAGTCATCACTGAAACTAGAACAGAGGTTGTTCATGTCATCAGAAGCTATGAACACCCCGAGGATTCATGTGAGCCCAGAATGGAAGACGCATCAGGCATGCAGTCACCTGCTTGCATTGAACCTGAGTCAACATCTGGGTCAATCAAAGACAAAGTAAAGGCTTTTCAAATGAAAGTCAGTTCTGATGAAGATTCTGTATTAAGCAAAAGTATGTGTTTGAAGGAAGAAACACACATAACTACAACAACCAGAATGGTCTACCACAAACCCCAGTTTAAGGAGACAGGTTCTGAAAGGATCGAAGAAACCATGTCAGTTCGAGACATTATGAAAGCATTTCAGTCAGGCAGAGACCCATCTAAAGAACTAGCTGGCTTATTTGAACATAAGGCTAATAAAGATTCTATCAAGGGAGATGAATTAACGCCACGGTTCCTTGACACAAAACCAAAAGTTGAAAGAATAATTGAGGTTCATATAGAAAAGGGCAACACAACAGATCCAACAGAGGTCATAATAAGAGAGACGAAAAAACATCCAGAGTATATCTGTAAAGGCCGTTGCCTGAAAGAACTTTCCCATAGAAAAGAAGGAGATTATGAGCATCTGCAAGAAGAGGAAGAACTTATTGCAGAGGAAGCCTTACCTGCTTACTTAGAAACATCAAGAGTCAACACACCTGTTTCTCAAGAGGAGGATAGTCGTCCAAGTTCAGCGCAGCTTGTTGCTGATGATTCATATAAAGCTTTTAAACTCTTGAGTCAGCAATCTGTTGAGTATCATGATGATGAATTGTCAGAATTGAGGGGAGAGTCATATCGATTTGCTGAGAAAATGCTCCTTTCTGAAAAACTGGACACGTCACAATCTGATACTGAAGAATCATTAATTACCCATGCAAATGGTATGACTCCAGAAAGCTTTTATGAAGAAAATGTATCTAGGTCAGCAAAGGCTGTGCCAGACAAATCGGGGAAATGTCTTCAAAAAGATCAATATGATAAACTTACAGTATTACATTATACAACAGAGCCTGGAAGGCCCAAACATGTAAAGATGTGCTTTAAGCAGGAACGACAAGACAGAAATAGGGATAAAGTTATATATGAAGATCGGCTTGATCAAACTGTTAAGGAGGCAGAAGAAAAACTAAATGAGGTTTCACAATTTTTTCGTGACAAAACAGAAAAGCTGAATGATGAACTTCAATCACCTGAGAAAAAATCTCCAATGAAAGATTTCAGAGAGACTCGATCTGGGCCAAGCTCAGTGTGCAACAGTCCTCAGAAAACAAAGCAAAAGATGGACATGGACTCTGATGAATGGGATAAAGGACGGCGTAAACTGTTTGGTGGCATGAAAGAAAGAAAAAGTGCCAGTTTGCCAAGTAGCCCAGAGAGGCACATGCAGGTGAGGTTAAATGAGGACAAACTGAACCAGGAAAAGAGTTCTTACCCATCAAAACCAGATGATATTTCCTCCCAAATTCACGTTTCAACTTCTAGAGTGAGTGCTGCTCGACTGAAATTTGAAACAGAGGCTCAGAGGCAGGATAAAAACATGTCAGGTATACAGTCTAAAACTGCTAAAAAAACACAGGAAAGTAAATTACCTGTGTATCAACATTTTTCTGGATCAAAGACTTTCAGGGGAGATGCCACAGATGAAGGCAAAACACTAAAAAAGGGTGCAGAGAGTGAAAGAACTAAAATAAGCTATGGACAAGGTTCAGGTAGTAATACATTTGGAACTGCATACTTAAAAGAATGTGATGAGGAAGAAGCACCCAGTGGTTTAGCACAAACACAAACTGATTACAGTTCAAGTTGTTTTAAAAAAATTACACCTGAAAAAGTCACTACATTAGATATTGTCTCAGGTGAAAAATTTCATGATGCAGTTAACATTAAAACAAGTGAAAGTGTTGAGGATCAATCTTGTAGCGCTTTTAAATATCTTAGTAATGTTGAAAAGCAGAGCACAAATTGTAGGGGCACGAAAGGGCATTTCAATGATTCCAATTTAAAAATTAAAGATGACTATACTATGAGGGATGATTCACAATGGAAAACGTTAAAAAAAAAGACAGAATCTCACATTCCTGTGAGAATGTCGTCTGGTGTTCCTGAGACTGATCAAGGAAGAAAAACAAAGCAAGACATATTAGTAAAGCAGTGGGAAAAGTGTCCATTAAATATGACTACCTTACCTAAAACAGGAGTTTCGGGGCACTCAGAACTATGTAGAGAAGTTCCTTTAAAAAAGATTACCCAAGGTTCTCAGGCTGAAGTCAGTTTACATGGTCAAAGCTTATGTAATCTTAGTGGCACTGGTGCAGTGGAAAAGATTTCTGCAGTTACAACCAGAGAAAGTTTTAAAGGTCTAAAAACATTACCTGTTTATGTTAGCATTCAATCTGGAAAACAGGCTGAGAAAGATTTAGCAGGGGGGCCAAACGGATCTGTCAAAAAAATTGTTGTTTCGGACAGCCGAACAATTTACACTGTCAAACAAAGGCAATCAACATCCCCTCAGGGTAGCCCAGACGATGACACTCTTGAACAGATATCTTTTCTTGACAGCTCAGGAAAAAGTCCCATAACTCCAGAAACACCCAGTTCTGAAGAAGTCAGTTATGACCTTACCTCCAGAACCCCCGATTCCTTTGTGGCATTTATACCAGATATTGCCAGTCCAATTGTTGAAGTCTCAGAAGAATCAGAAGATTCAGAAAAAGAAAAAGCGATTTTTTTTAAAGAACCTACATCAGAAAGCAAAGTTAGTCATCGGGAAACTGGACAGACAATTAAGGACAAACGTGTGGCCTACATAGAGTTTCCTCCTCCTCCTCCTTTGGATTTAGACTCAACACATCTAGAGAAAAAGGGATCATCTCCTTCTTCAGAGGTGGAAACTGATATGATGGAGGTGAACCTCCAAGAGGAACATGATAAGCATCTGCTTTCTGAGCCCATAATACGAGTCCAGCCTCCATCTCCTGTGCCACCAGGAGCTAATGAAAGTGATTCAAGTGAGGATGAGTCAATCTTTCAGCCCATTCATGTAAAAAAGTATACATTTAAAATTGACGAACCTGAACAACCAGAGAAGGGCTCTAAACCAAAGAAACATGATAAACATGGAAATCTTAAAGAAGCTGGAATCAATGGCAAAGCAGAGGATTGTGACAATGAACAAAATGGCAATGATCAGTCAATAACTGACTGCTCAATAGCCACAACTGCAGAGTTCTCTCATGACACAGATGCCACAGAAATTGACTCTCTTGATGGATATGACTTTCAGGATGAGGATGATGAGGTTCACGAGCATGATGGAAAACCATTTGGATTTTCTTGTGACAACAGAAAGGACATCTGGGCATCCGAAAATATGCTCAGGCCTAGTGACCGGTCTTTTAGCCAAAGTAAACTAGAAGTAATAGAAGAAGAGGCACCAGCTGAGGAGTACAAAAAAGCTAAAATTAAAACTGATTCTTGTCTTAAGAAAAATGAAAACGACAAAAAGGAAAAGACTGAAAAGGAAAGTGAAAAAGACAAAAAACAAGCAAGGCAAGATGGACTGTCTGATACATACTTTAGCTATAAGCTAGAGGAAGAGTTTAATACTCCTTTCAAAACTGTAGCCACAAAAGGGTTGGATTTTGATCCTTGGTCAAGTAAAGGTGGCGATGATGAAGTCATTGATGCTAGAATCAAAGAGGATGAGCCCAAGCCTTTTGGAATAGCAGTAGATGACATGTCTCACACCACTACACCTGACACAACTCCTGCAAGAACACCAACTGATGAAAGCACACCAACTAGTGAACCTAATCCTTTCCCATTCCATGAGGGGAAGATGTTTGAGATGACCCGCAGTGGTGCAATTGACATGAGCAAACGGGATTTTGTTGAAGAAAGACTACAGTTTTTTCAGATTGGTGAGCATTTATATGGAAGGAGACCAGGGGATAAAAGGGCAGGGGTCAGAAAACCAGATGTAGCTACACCACAGCCACATCCAGTAGAGCATGCAGAGGTTAAAAGGGATAGCAACCCAGTTACATCATACAATCTTATTCAGATTTGCACTGACCATTCGGACACTGTATCACATGACATCTTGGAGCCACCATCATATTCAGAAGTCAGTTCTTTTAAGATAGGAGTAAAAAATGTCACTGGTGAGACTAAGGAGTTGGTGTGCATGGAATGGGAGAGTTCTAAACCTAGAGCATCATGTGCTTCAGAGGACATGAAATCAGAGACCAGCACAGAAAGTTCATATAGTAAAAGAACAGATATTTCTAATGCAGAGAAAGAAAACTGCAATAATAATAATAATCTTGGAGCCCCTGGACCTGAACATTTCACACAGATCAGTACTATAAAACAAATTTCAAACCATGAGACCAGTTACTGTACTCGAGTAAACGAACCATTGGAATTTCTCAAAACAGACCTAGATAAAGACAGAGTAACGAGGATGGCTGTTAATGTGCTAAGTCAACAATGCAGCAGTTTAAAAAGAAAGACACTGAAGTCCAGACTGCCAGTTAGGGAACAGTCTTTAAAACATGGCTATAAAAGGATCAGTGTTACTTTAGAAATTTCAAACAGAGAAATTCAAGTCATGTCCAGAAAAAGATTAGACCCATTCCCGAATGCTAGGCCAAAATCTAGTATCCCAATGTTGGTTCGAAAAGTCCCCCCTAGTACTAAATCAGTGGTGAAAGGTAAAGCCAACACATTAGTGACTGAGAAAAAAAGATTTATGAATAGATCACCTATAATATCACCAGTTAAAGGTATAACAAAAACAGGTTCAACCAGTGCACCTAAATCTAAATCAGATTCCTCCAAAGCATCAAAAAGTAAGACAAGCCAGGGACAGGTGCAGGATATGGCCAAAGTTACTGGTTCAAATCCTAGTGAAACAGAAAGACTTGTCAATTACCTTTTCAATGAAGACAAAAAGATGCAGGGAGATGAAAAAGATGAAGACAGAAGCTCATCCAGGAACCACTCTTTGTCAGAAGCAACCCAACCCTCCTCTACATCCAGGTCTTCTAGAGACGTGAGAGCAGAGGTTGAGCAGGCCGGCAGAGACAGGAAGAGGAGGAGAAGTAAAAGGACTGGTGGAAGTGAAGGCAGTCAGGGTGCTTGGCCTGAAGTGGCCCCCGACGTGGAAATCAAGCCTAGTTTGTAAAAATTTTCCACTTGTATAAACTTAGTTGCATGAAATATTGTGATTGCCTGTGGCGTGACTTAAATGTAGATGTCTTTCCTATCACTCTTTCATCTTTCTCTTCTTGTCTACATGTGTTTTATATTCTTGATTTCATTCTATATAACATAGTCAGCTTCACTGTAGCATGCTAGTGTGAGTTGGGCTCTGGTCAGTTCCTAATTCATAGTTTTTAGGAGTCATAAATGGATTTTATGGATACTTTTTTAATATTGGTCTAGCACGATAGTTATATAGTCGTGTCATTCTGCATTTTTTGTTTGTTTTTTGTTCAGAAGAGGGATTACAGATTGCTATTTTCACAAATTTAACCCTTAACCCTACTGACACATAACCCAGTGACCTAAAATATTGCATTTATGTCCTTCTTTGCACTACATATGTATTAGCTTTATTGGTTACTGAATAAGCCACAGTTTTCATAAATTTCTGTTTAAAAAAAAACTGTACATTTTAAACATTTAAATAATTAGTAATTTGCAATTATCTTCTAATAGGTCCTCAAAGTCCTTGTGAGAGGACAGACCTGCGTATGGCAATAGTGGCAGATCATTTAGGCCTAAGCTGGACTGGTAAGTAAATTTAAAAAAAAGCATATCACCATAATGTTGAAATTTCTATAAATTCTATTTAAAAATCAGGATTATATACCAAAATAAATATTTATAATAAAATAAAATTTGTTGAGGGTTATGTGCTATAACTTGTTGGTAGGTTTTATGTTAACATTGTTCTAGCCATCATTGGTGGGCAGTGCCATCTGTTGTCTCCAGAACAGCAAACATTGTAGTAATGTACCTGTCTATGGGTAAAAACTGACTGCTTATATTTTTTAATGTGCTGCAGAGTTGGCAAGGGAAATGGATTTTTCGGTTGATGAGATAAATCACATCCGTGTGGAGAACCCCAACTCATTGACAGCTCAAAGTTTTATGCTTTTAAAAAAATGGGTTAGCAGAGATGGTAAAAATGCCACAAGTAAGTGTTTTTTAAATACCTTGTTACATAAAGAACCAGCAGCAGGGTATGTTACATGCATTGTCACTTAATATTACCATTGCTGCTTTATAATACTAGAACAGTGACCAACAACATTTTAGTGTAATTCTTTGGCAATATAACATTTACATTTTTAGCGATATTTATCCTAAGTATCATATGTTTGGGAATGTTGGGAGTAAATCAGCTTAAGTTATTGTTTATCTCAGTTGTGACACAAATGTAAGTGAGCTATTAAATTTGGCTACATTTCTCATTAGTGGAAAATTACTTCCAAAATAGAATATAATTATGTCACCTACATAATTATAGCATTGTATAATTATAGCACTTTTTAATACAAGTGTTGAAGTATGAGTGGGAATTAATATTATAAGAATGACACCAGGAAAAAATTGGGCCATATTGGTTTGAGGCCTACCTTCTCCTCTAACCACACCCAGACCCTTGTGGACAAAACAGATCACTGTGACTGTAGTATCGGCCCACCAAAACGTGCAGCTTTACCTTTGGTGAAGTGTTGTTGGCATGCCCACGTTAACTTTTCTACAGTCCAAACACATCACAAATTCACCCAGTTTTGGTGTGTACTCCCATCCATACTTACTGATATTTGGTATTTCCCTGCTGGATCAGGTGCAACATGCGGAAATTCCTGAATCTTAACTATTATCCTGACTTCCATGACAGGGCACTAATCCTGGAGATGGCCTAGCTTGCCACATTGCCAGCAAGTTGGGGTTTCGCCTGGGGACTGGGTCGGGGAAATCCAATCTGCACCTGGACAGAGTTAGAGTGGTAGGAAGGGGGTAGGAGAGAAAGAGTGAGAGAGGGAAAGAACATGTGAGCACACTGAGTTTTCTGCCTGAGCTTTCATATGGTGATGCTCCTGGCCAACGTGTAGAGCCAGCAGGGCCTGCATCTGCTCCTGCTGCATGTTCCTGAGGGACTGAATGAGCCATTTATCGGGTTGCTCAATAAAAACTGGCTTTATTTTGCCACAAAAGAAGTACTGATACCAAATAATAATAATTATTATAACCCTAATACTAGTCTTTACACTATTTCCAAGATTTTATATTTCTTACCCTTGTTTTCCTAAAAAATGCAAATTATTCATACAAACATATAATCATTTAATTTATTGCTTATTACATTTTCATTAACAATTTATACTAATTTCATTCTTTCTATATAAATATCGATTGTTAACTGGTTTTTGTGACACTTTTTTTTGTTGTTTTCATTTTAGCGGATGCCTTAACTGGAGCTCTGACAAAGATCAATCGGATGGATATTGTGACATTACTGGAAGGGCCAATATTTGACTATGGTAACATTTCAGGCACAAGGTGTTTTGCAGATGATAACGCAGTTTTCCGGGATCAGGCTGATGGTAAAGTTTAGCCCCATCTAGCTGAATTTTGTTTTTCTTTTATTTATTCCTAAAAACTTGGTAGAAGCAGAACATTCTAAAGGCTAAACACTTATTGCAACAAATTCACATTCTAAATTCCAGTATGAACAGAAATACAAATTCTTTTAAACCAAGTCATTTTTTTTACTCAAACTAGTATGAACCTTTAACGGGCAGTGGGATTACATTGTGTGGATATATTTACTGTTTATGTGAATCAATAAAGCATGCTGCTACACATTTCATAAACCTTTTAACAATCAAAACTTAATTCCATCTATGTGTTGTTTACCATATAAAATAATACAGTTCAGCCCAATTCCTAAATGGATGAGATCCTTTTAAGATGCATTTAGCATGTTGGCACATATACCTGGAAGTCTTTCTTAAAAACATTTAGAAGTTTTATGCCACATCATGTAATAACATTACTAGATGAAAGCCATATATCATTTGATTAGTTATCTGGACCCAGTCTCATTCCAAATTGTCTTTAAAACTATGTAAATGTGTTCTGCGGTTTGTTTCAGCTAGATTTAGGGAAACACAAAAGTTAAATTATATGTATCAAAGACATAATTGTTTGTGGCATAGAAGACTTACATATGTGTGAGCAATTTATGGAATGAAAAAATAAATCTAGACAGAATTTTTGAAATGCCATAAATCAAGGCAGTCTTTTCTCAGGAAGGCTGTGGTTATTTAAATGACCAGATCTAGTTTTCCAAGTATTACAACCATGTGGTTTCTTGGCTACAAACTGCACAAAATACATAAACATATAAATATAAAATACATAAAATTGTAATATAATTGTAAATTTTATTAAAATGTTTTTACATAGGTGGCTTACTGGTTAGCACGTTCGCCTCTCAGTGCTAGGGATTCCCTGTTCAAATCCCCATCTGGGTGGAGTTTCCATGTTCTCCCCGTGTCCGCTTGGGTTTCCTCCGGGTTCTCCGGTTTCCTCCCACAGTCCAAAAACATGGATCAAGTCAATTGAGTTCTCCAAATTACCCCATATAGAGTGTGTATGTGTGCGTACCCGTGTGAGTGAGTGTGTGGATTGGTGTCCTGTCCTTGGTGTATCTGCCCAGCGCCTGAAACGTTCTCCCCTGGATGGGCATGGGGAACCCCCCTGTGACCCTAATATAGGATAAAGCGGAAGATAATGAATGAATGAATGAATGAATGAAAGTATGAAAGTTTTTACATTACAATTTAATAAGCATAATACAATTTATTTATACATTCAGTTATTTTCTTGAAAATGATCTCAGTCAAAGAATTTGATGGAGCTAATGCAAAATTCTCCAGAGTTCTCCAAATTACCCCATATAGAGTGTGTATGTGTGCGTACCCGTGTGAGTGAGTGTGTGCCCAGCGATAGATTGGCACCCTGTCCTGGGTGTATCTGCCCAGCGCCTGAAACGTTCTCCACTGGATGGGCATGGGGAACCCCTCCGCGACCCTAATATAGGATAAAGTGGAAGATAATGGATGGATGGATGAAGTACCCAGTGGCACTGGGGTATATAAACTTCACACAGATAGGTCCTTTTCCACTCTACTCTAGAATAAAACTCTGGAAATTCGCACATTTAAATGAGCACTCTAACCACTGTGTACCTTCCTCTCAACATTTTTTTTAATTGGGTTTATAATGTCTCTAAACATATATTAAATGATGGGATTAAGTTTTGTTTCATGCACGATCTATATTATCTGGTTCTAATCTATGTATCAGCTTTTTAACAAAGCATCATAGCTAAATGTCTAGATGGCATGTTAATTTGATAAATTTGTTCATATAAACTATTTAATTTTTAAACATAAATACAACATAATAATCAAACATGAACCACATCACATTTTGCTTCATGCATGCTCTGGCTAAGGTTTGCTGTACTTTCTTAACAAGAACAGCAGCTTTATGGCGGTTCTTGTCTTCTAATCAGTTCTAAAAGCATGGTAGAATGTCTGTGCTGTTAATGCTTTTAGATCTCTAAAGTTTTTTTTTAGTGTACCAGCCTCTGAACATCCTGCTAGAATGCCTCTTCTGCAAAACCAGACCTGCTGATCTTTAAAAGCCACCTGGCTTTGACATCTTTGCATTTCTCCTGCTGCTCAGTGCATTCAGCAAAAAAATTAGCCAAGCACCCCTGTTTTTCCTTGTATTTAAGTACTAATGCACATAATGCTATTTCCAGCTTTGGCTGCTCTTTTGACCCACAGTATTCCTAACTTCACAGGCTTTATAATACTACAAGTATCCTTGTTATCTTTGCATTGTCATCATTAGCATATTGTTTTTTTATTCCTTTATGTCTTTTCTCTTTTCTTCCCATAAATCTTCATCATAATATCTGTAATCACCTCATGTTTTGAGTAGCCTTTTGTTGGGGCTGTATGCATTCATTATTTCGTAGTCAGTCATTAATATCATTAATAATATCAATTAATATCATTATTAAAACCATGTGTACATATTTTAATGTCTATTTGCATGATGTTTATTTAAAATACATACTTTAATAAACATTCTAACATTAGTACTTTTTCAGCCATACATAAACCCATCTTTCATTTGTTGCCCTAAAGCATGAATCCATCTTAGACCTGCCATTATTGTATCACTCAGGTTACCACAACATCAATCTGGAGATGCAAAGTCCTTCAGAATTAAGCTATGAACTCCCCACTCCTCTTCGTCAGGACAATTTCTTTGGTGAAGATGATAGCATAGTCTCTCCTGCCAGAACCCTCATCAGACCCAGTAAACTTTCCTTGGCAACCAACATGAATACCAGTTCTACACCTCCTACTGTTGTGGCTGAGGATACTTCTTTGGGTGGTAGAGGGTCCTATAGTCGAGAACTGGGTTCTACTGAAGATGACCTAGATGACAGCCATAAGTCATCTCACTGTTTAGAAGCACACAACATTGAAGAGGTGATTGCACAGTGCTCTCTGGGAATACAAAAATTGTCACAACCTCTGCAACCCCGATCAGAGGTTCTTCCACCTGGGGGATATGAGGCAGCAGAAAGCAGCAGGTCTGGTTTTCAGGAGGAAAAAAAAGAAATGGGCCATGAGAAAGTCAAGTCTGTTTTAGAAGACATTAAATTGGAGGATGGCTCAGAGGTTGGAAATATGGACAATATAGCCACCCTTGCACAAATGGAACAGGCCAAAAAAGAAGTGTCTTCAATTGCAGGACTGCAAGGAGATTTGTCAAATGTGAACAACGAGACTTCAGTACACAGTGACATACAGGGTCAGAAAGAGCCGAGGTGAGAGATTTTTATATTGATATATTCCTACAAATAAATGTCAAGATGTTATTCTATACATACATTTATGTGTATTTGAAAAACAAACCATTTTTCGCCTCTGATTTTTACATAGATCCAACACAATTAATCTTTACATAAACTACTCAGTTTTCTGTGAACTTAATTTTTATCATCACCTTACTATTTAATTGTTCAATGCTTACTAGCTAAACCTATTCATTTAAAGTAATTGATAGACATATGGAATAAAAATCTTATATCTTTACATAAATATTTTTTGTAACTACATAATGTAACTTTACATAACTTATGTAAAGATATAACATTTGTGTAAAAAAAAATAATAAATACATTTAAATCAATTCTCCCACAAGGCAGAGAGAGACAGGTTATTGCAGATTGCTTGCAAGAATTTGTTATCCTAGACCTACAGAATTTGTTCAAATTGACCAAGGAGGTATTATTTTGTCAGTTTTGTATATACCTTTTAACAAATGCCAAACAGACTAGTATATGCTGTTATTTCACAAAGGCATCTGTCTTGAAAATGCCATAATTAATGGAGAGTTATATTAAGGGTTTTCTAAAAGTTTTCCCAGGTTAAGAGGCTCTTTTATAGTGACAAATTACTTTTGCCAAGATTGTTTCTAAAATTAAATAAGAAAACCAAAAACAATACTTTTATTCATTTTTTTAGCCAAGCGCCGCAAGCTGAGAAGCAAAATGGGGAACATCCAGAGCTCCAGTTACAAGTTGGCTTACTGTCTGAGACCCATGACGCACTTAGTAAAAGAAAAAGCACAGCAGATAATGGTTCAGAAAAAGGAGAATCATGCATTGAGGTGCTGGATGAGGTCACAGCTGGATCTAGTCCCAGGGAAAAGGTCAATGCAGAGCCTAAAGTCCAGGTACAGATTTTGATTTAATTGAAAAAAACAATTTAGTTAATAACTACATGATGAATAATTTAACCATGTAACAATTAATTGAACTATAAATTGATTGAGCAATAAATATGTTTTTTAAAATGTTATTTTTAGTTTATTATTGTGGCTAATACTGTTGTAAATCTCAGACCTCAGCCAGACACACAATGACTTGAAGCAGTAATAATATCTTTTATCCTGCAACTGCGCTTTGTCTGTTCTTGGTTTTGATTATTCTCTTTTATGTTCTTAGGTGTTATGTACTCTATCGCCTAATAAGTGTAGCAAAACCTATACATAGACCTTTTATCTTCTTCTTTGGACTGCTCCTAACTATTACAGGTTGCCACAGCTGAGTATTCAATTTAGTCAATGGCCTAGTTTTATCCTGGATGACCTTACTGACTTAATTGTTTTATTTATTCATGCTTGAGTCTGGCACATAAACCACACTGATATGTACATCACCAATGGCTAGAACAATTTAATGTGTCTAGTTCATCTACCTGCATATCTCTGAAAACTGTAGACCCTGAAAAAAAAACTCCTCCTCATCCTCTCGGTGTTTGCCTTCTGGACATGAAAACGCCGTCCTGATGGCAATAGAGTGAAGCGCTTGTTGTTAATGACTGAAGTCTCACAATCTTTTTGGCTTTGGACCAACACCGCTTCCTGTAGATGGTCAGGAGGTCTCGAAGCGCTACTCAGATGGTGCTTTCAGCCGAACGTACCATCCTCTGTAGTGACCGTCTGTCCAGATGGGTGATGTTACCGAACCAAATTATGATGCTCCCTGTGAGGAATGCTTTTCGACGGTGCAGGAATAGAAATTCTGCAGGACCTTGGAGGGCAGTCTGAAGTCTCTTAGACGTCGAAGGTGGTAGAGATGCTGACGAGCCTTCTATGCCAGATTGTTAATATGACAGGACCAAGATAGGTCCTGCTCGATTTGAACTCCAAGGTACTTGAAGCTGTCTTCTCTTTCTACTGCAGCACCGTTGATCCTCACAGGGTGGAAGCTCCTCGTCTGTTTCTTTCTGTAGTCCACTATCAGCTCCTTAGTCTTGCTGACATTGAGTTGGAGATTATCATCCTGGCACCAGGTCTCCAGTTATGTAATCTCCCTGAGGTAAGCCCTCTCTTCGTTTTTGGAGATCAGGCCTACTGCAACGGTGTTGTCAGCTTAATGATGGTTGTGGAGCTGGAAGTGCATACACAGTCATAGGTGTATAATGAGTGCAGCAAAGGACTCAAAACACACCCATAAGAAGCCCCAATGCTGAGAGTGAGGAAGGGGGAATGCTTGCCCACCCACACTGCTTGCCATCTGTCTGTCAGAAAACTGGAAATCCAGTGACACAGGGATGGATGAAGTCCCAGATTCTCCAGCTTGGTATTGAGTGTGGATGGGATAATAGTGTTGAATGCTGAACTTTAATCTACGAACAGCATTCTAACAACTATTCGTCCCAGTGTCCAGGTGAGACAGAGCAGAGTAAAGCAGGTCTGAGATGGCATCATCCTTGGAGCAGTTATGGGGGTAGGCGAACTGTAGGGGGTCTGGTAGTGAAGAAGTTATGAAGCCTCTGATCAGCTTTTAAAAGCACATCATCACAACTGATGTTAGGGCTACAGCGCGGTAATCGTTCAGGCAAACTGGCTGAGGTCTTTTCAGAACCAGAACAATGATGGACTGTTTAAAACACAATGGTGCGACAGGGAGAGATTAAAAATCTTAGTGAATACTGGAGCAGGTTGGGATGCGCAGGTTTTCAGGACATGCCCGCATATCCCGTCTGGTCCTGCAGCTTTCCTGGTATTCACTCCTAACTAAAGGTGGCTGTTCATCGCGAAGCTCTGCACCTGCGTGGTCAGCTGCACCGTGTTCTGTGCTGGTTGGAGAGTCAAAGCGAGCATAAAAGTTGTTCAGCTCGCTCGATAACATCCCATCTGCAATCGTTAAACCGCAAGGTGTGTCTTTATAATCCGTCACTGTCTGCAGTCTCTGTCATAAAGATCACTTTGCTGGAACTGTTACTCTAGTTTCTTGGCGTAGCACTGTTTAGCCTGTCGCACCGCCCTCAGTATGACGCGACTTTAAATTCCTACATGTTATTGCTGATGAGTCCTGTGTTGTATGAGTGAGCTTTCAAAGCATCATGGACAGATGTATCCATCCATGGCTTCTGTTTGGGAAATGTCCTGATGGTGATTCTGGGAATCATGTCATTAACCAGCTTCCCAACGAAGCTCACTACAGAGTCTGCAAACAAACAGATGTCATCAGCACAGCTGGTTTGGAACATGTCCCAGTCCGTGTCTTGCAGGGTGTCCACCGCTTGGTCAGTCCAGCGCGATACATCCCTCTGAGCCACAGCTTCCTGTTTTAGCCTCTTTACATTTTGGCATGGTCTGATTTCCCAAACGGTGAATGAGACTGAGCCCTGTAACTGTCCTTAATCACGGTGTAACAGTGATCCAGTGTACAGTTGCCTCTGGTTGGGAAGCTGATGTGCTGATGAAACTCCGGTGCTGCACGTCTGAGGTTGGCGCTATTGAAATCGCCAACGACGATGAGCACAGTGACCCGGTGATGTATTTGGAACTGTGTGAGCACGTCATGAAGTACACACAGCATGATGTCTGTGTTCGCCTGGGGTGGAATGTAAACTGTAGTAACAATGACCGAAGTAAATTCCCGAGGAAGATAGAAGGGACGAAACTTGAGTGCGATTCCGTACAGTTGTATTCTGCGGGCCGAATAGTGTGGCCCGTACTGTACATATATATATATATATATATATATATATATATATATATATATATATATATATATATATATATATATATATATGGGATAAATTAGAAGGTAATTTAGAGACCTGTTTTAGTTTAATAACATATTAAGCAAGAGTTTCAGCATCTACCGAACTGCCTTTAGCAGGAAGCACACAGAACCAGTGAGTCCAGTTCTGATGAGGAACACACGGTCACTACCAGAGTGTATCGCCGGAGGGTGATTCTGAAGGTATTTGGTGGTCGTAGTTTAGCACAGTGTGCTGTGGTTTGTACTTTTATGTGTGAGCATGAACTAATTTGCTCATTGCTTCTATATACAAATCCTTGGTTTCATCTTTTAGTCTGTCTTCTGTTTTAATTTTAATTGAGTCGATATTAAGTGGTTATTCTTTTCACTTCTTTAAGGTCTCTGTTAATGTATATTTGATTTGCCATTTAAAGCCCTAGAGAATTATAGGGAAGACATAAATCAGCCAATTTTACTTTGATTATCAAAGCACTTTTACTGAAGACATACCTAATTGATTGTGCACCAGCTTAATAGAAAACTACATAGGCTATCACTATACAGTCAACATAAACTACTGCTGCTGTTGCTGGTTTCAAGTATCATCAAGTTCTGTTAATGTTTGACCTGTAAAATTGGATCAGTTGATGGATTAAGGTGCCCAGACTGAAATAAAAAATTATAATTGAAAGTGCAGTCTATCTTAATTTGAATTTGAAATATTTAATTTATTTTAATTTGTAAAATAAATTTAACACTAAAGAAAAGTGTTATATTTAAAATTTAAAAAATCAGACAAGGTTATATGGTTGTAAATAAGCTTTTATAACTGTAATATTTTATAATGTTAAAAAAATAATAAATAAATAAGGAAGCAATACAGTTTACCCTTTTCAGGCTATTTTTTCCTAAATTTCCCTTTGGGATCAATAAAGTATCATATCGATTTATTAGTCGATTGCTCTATCACTCTCACTCTCTATCTCTCTCTGTCTCTTTCTATCTCTAAATTTGAAATATAGTCTAAAAAAATCATGTGTGAGTTGTTATTAAATGTTTTCTAATAGGCTCATAGACTTTCTTAAGAATTATTATTTATTTATTTTAATTATTCATTCATTTATGAAAATTTTGCCAAAAATGCCATAGTAATGAATGAATAAATAAATAAATAAATAAATACATTTTAAGAAAAAAAAACACAACTAGTAAAATCTCTTTCAATATAAGAAACATTATATTTTTTTCATTATTGACCTATACACTCACTGACAACTTTATTACGTACTACTATTAAAACACTAACCTCTGTTAGGTGAACAAAACTACTAGCATTTGCATTAGCGGTTTTAGTTTTGTAATAAGCCTAAAATTATCAACTGGTACAAGTAGAATATGTTGTATTTCTTTCAAAACAAAATCTGAAAGTAACTGTTAACATGATGGATCTATAGTATACAGTACCCAATACTGAGACAAAAAAAACACTAAAAACAAATTTAAAAACATTGAAAACTATAGTAAGTTTTGTGAAAGTGAGTGTACTTTACTTGTAGCTGTGTAAGTCTTTTTATGTATTTCTCTATAGGGTGAGCAGGCCAAAAATATTCCTGGTGAATCATTTACAGAAGAACAGTTCACAGATGAGGAGGGAAACATTGTTACCAGAAAAGTAACCCTCAGCCCTCCCAAAATATTGTACCTAAAGCAAATTATATAATTCTGTCCACTCATAAACCTTTTCATTCTTACCTAAGTGAGTGCCAGATACATGGTGTATTACGTAGGGTACGTAACTTTCTCGTAGGTCATCCGTAAGGTGATACGTCGTGTGGTCGGAACAGAAGAGAAGGGCAAAAAGAAAAGAAGTAAACAATCTAAGGAAGCCAATAAGGTTGAGCACCAGCAACCCATGGAAGAGGCTGGGGGGTCCTCTAAGGGTCCTGAGGTTGGAATAGTGTGTTGTGTGCAAGCTTGACTTTCAGAGGAATTGAAAATGCTTGTGCGTGTGTCTGTGTGTGCCTGTTTGACTTAAGTAATGCTAGGATGCTGCATCACTGCTTTTAATGACAGATAAGACTGTTTGTGTGTATATAGCCAAGCGATTATGGCAATGCAATTACTTCAGAACCTACACACCTGACTAAATAGGGTCAGGCTTTGATAATTGTTGATGCAAGTTTCACTATCCTCCAGGATTAAACCAGCTTAACTTTCAGCATACAGTTTTGCTAGCTGCATGTTTTGTATCGTAAACAGCTGTGAGTAAGGGAATTTAAATAAGGCATACCTCTGTCTCTGTGTGTTTCTGTACCAGGTCAGTGAGGGGGCCAACAGGAAGAAGAAAGATTGCAGACCAAGAGAGAATAAGGGTCAATCATAACAGTACTTTCTTTAGATTGGTATGTTTTCTTCCATAATTTGTTGTTCATAAAATTACATAAAATATGAAAAAAAAAATGTCAAAAAAGGTATACTGTAGACCTTTAAGTGTTATAATCTCGGGTTTCTGGTTAGGGTGAGCAACAAACATTGCAAACATTTATTATATGGTAGCATGTGGCCAGATTATTTTTCTTTTATGATCGAATAAACAAATTGGGTATAAGAAGTCTTTTTTCATATTTTTCTTGCTTCACAGTCCAGACAACCAGTTAAATGTGTTTTGCAGAGCAAATTATATCCTTTATTTGCTAAAATACAGTCGCGCCAGGTCATCGATTTGATCATTTTGTGTTTATTGCTACAGAACTGCACTTGTTCAATTATTGTTTTCCTGGGAAATGGATCACTGGAAATGGAAAAGCAGGACATCATTGTGCAGAGGGTCTCATATCAGCTGCTTTTACATAAACGCATGGTCTTCAGGAAAGGGGCCTTTTTTGAATACGCATGAGCATGGAAAAACTCAAGTCTTCTGTCAATGACAAAACATCTGATTGGTGCCAGGAAATGCCACAAGGCACAGGACTGTTTGTGGCATGAAGCATCTTCTGTACCCAATGTCAACAATTTTAACAGCAGTGGCACTCTCAAGCACTTCCGTGACCAAAGATGGTACAGACTGCATTGTGGACTGACAGAAATTGAGAAACACCTCTTTTTTGGTTTTGTTTCTTACCTTATTCCTATTTTTCCTGTTTTCTCTTGGACTCGTATCTAGCTCCAAGATGCTGTTTTTGAAGACCATATACATTAATCAAAACTGTATAAATACAGCATAAAGTTAAAAAGTTCAGTAAATGCACTGGCAAGAAAGAGATTGAAGTCATGCATTTGAATGATGTGAATGCTAATTCTACCAAGATAATGAACACTTTTACATAACTGCTTTGCTTCAGTTTAGAAGTGTCTTTCATATATGATGGCAGTCTCCTTACCAACAAAAAAAGGTGGCATAGCTGCAGCTGTGCTGATAAAAATTACTCAAAATACTAATATTTTGATGCATGTGTTTCACCTTACTTTGGAATTATTTCCTGTCTGCATAAGTGTGTTAAATGTTAAGTGTTCACATTCATAACCTATTCATCTGTCACTAATTCTAGTAAAACACTACACCGTCACCATCAAACAAAAAAAAGGACAGAACAGGTTGTTTTAATGAAGATTCACTGTGTCCCTCCATGCAGCTAAAGTTTTTTTTTTATGCTATGCAGTCACAGACAGGCCTGAAAGAATCATGTCAACTGGCACGATGGAAACTTTTAACTGTTCTAATGTATATTGGCTCTGAAATGTAAAGGTCTTTCTGTAAGTCAATCATTTTTTATCATTCTAGCAGTGTATTAATAGGTTTTAAAAGCTGCTGTGATCTCAAGGGGCATTTTCTAATTTGGGTTTGGTGAAATATTTCTTTATGTTAAATATATTCAACAGAAATTACCTTCAGGGTATTTATTTAGCAATCTGGTAACCTACTTGTATGAAAAAAACATACACTGGATGATTGAATTAATTATTTAAGCTTCAATAATAAATTGTCTTAAAAGAGTTGTTTTCCAGAGTTCTATTGGTTATTTGGCTGTTATTTCCTCTCTGTTAAAAATATGTTCATAATTAGAAATATTTTGTCTTTCTACAGAGAAAACAACTAAACTAAACAAGTTTTGGTGTTTTCGAAGTATTTAATCTTTCATAGTATCTGTAGCTCATTAAATGTGTGAAAGGGTGTGAATTGCAAATAATGGTAAAAAGAAAGTGTACCCTCTTTAAAATCTATGGTTTTATGTATCAGGACATAAAAAGAAGTTCTAAGTAAAAACTTTAGATGAACAACTCATCACAATTTTAATCATGTTATTGTTACGTATTACGTATGAATAAGTAACGTGGAAAATCAGCTGCAACAGTGTGCTGTAGTTGTAGTTGTAGCTTTTTCATTGTTCTGGAAGAAATTTGACTTACTATTGTGTAAAGCATTGTTTAAGTTAATTGAGATTTGCAAGAATTTGTTCATGCACAACTATGTCACAGCATTTAGTTGGGCTGAGGTCTGGACTTAGATTGGGCTATTACAGCTATTCTGTTGTAGATTTGTTTTGTGCTGACATGCTGAGGCCAAAATTCTTGTGGTTTGTTCAGATGCAACCTTGCAAATCACTAACTTGGGCCTGTGAATTCTAATATTTAGTTCATGTTTTTTTTTTTTTTGCAATGTCTCTGAGCATTATACAGGCTGACCAGGATGAATTTGCTGTTACATTTAATCTGGAAAGTTGTAAGCAGCCTTACGTGATTTTCACATATAAATAATCATTTCCCCTGTAAAAGGGCTTTATAATGGTCTTCTAACACTTAATTGAGGGGCAGCAATATTTAAATTTTGTTGAATATTTAATCCAAAGCGGCCTACAAATAAGAGAAGTATGATTTGAGCTTGATTGGTATGTACACTCGGGGCCTCCCACATTGAAGACCAAACCTCCAAAACAGCAAAAAGATAAATGCTCCAAAACAGCAAAAGACCGTAACTTTTGCATTTATTGATTTGGTCACATGGGTAATGGTGAAATAATTAAGTGCCTACTGATAAGTATTGCTTAACAACTTCTTACCCTATTATTTTTTATGGATACAATAATGGTGTACATATTTTTGAAACCCCATATTTGTAATAATAATAATAAAAATAATAATAATAATAATAAAACTTAAAATAAATAAAAGTACAAAGAGGAGATGTTACTTTTATGTTCTGAAATACAACACCATCAATTTTAAAGAGGATGTAGTTTTCCTAACACTATATGGAGTCTTTGTCTAGCTTAAAGTGTTGCTTACCTCACAAGTTGTCATTGATGCTTTGGTGTTTTCCACTATTTTGCTATGTGTTGTACTCATTTTAAAGCACTCCACAATGCTTCAAGTGTTTACTTTACAAGTGATTTATGCCACATAGGTAAAAAAAAAAAATTGTTATATTACATTTTAATTCACACAGTGCAAAGTTGAAAACTGTATAAAATATGTATTTGGGTTAATGATGAAACTACTTCCAATACTAATTACACATGCAGGTCGCCTGGAATAAATCTCCAGTTTTGCACATGTATATTCTGATACTATATTTCTATCCTGACTTAATGACTAAAGGGGGGGGGGGAAGACTGAAGATGGGATTTGTCAAATCAAAGCATCAATTGTTTTTATACTATAGATTTTCCAGACCAGTTCGTAAACACAACATAGCAGAGCATATTTTCCCATGGCACAGGCATCATGCTCTGCAGTAAAGGTTCTCACTTCCTCCTTTATTATCTCACCTATTTACCTTGCATTTGAAAATAGTTTTACAACTACAATGGGTATATTTTTCTCTGTTAAATTATTGTTTTATTTAATTATTTGATCTCACATTTTTCTCCTAATCTGGATGTTAATAAAGTTTAACTTGGACAAAATGACTCAAAGTGCAGTCTCAGGTTGTAGGTAATTACTCATATAATGCAAACATAGTGGCATAGTAGGTGCACTTTTTGATTTTGCATAGGTCAATAAAGCAACTCTTCTTAACATTTTCTTTAGCGCTAATCAGAAACACTTTTATTAATGCAATTTACTTGTTTAAAGAATAACAAGATTAATTTAATGAAGCAATGAAACATTTCAGATCAAAGTGTGTGTGTGTATATATATATATATATATATATATATATATATATATAGGTCTTGGCCACCATGATACAATGTCTGTGTATAGCTATAGACAGTGTATATGGCCGTAGTGTATATGGCCACCATGCTGCAGCTCAGTTTCACGGTGTTCACTGCAATCTTCTTATTGCCTAGGCCACCTTTATGAGGAGGAATGATTTGTTTTAGATCCTCAGAGGCTTATTTGCCATGAGGTGCAATGATGAAATTCCAGTAACCAGTATGACTGTGTAATTTTGAGGACACGGCAACTTTACACTGTTATCTAATCAAATCAAATTTTATTTTTGACATACACTGTGATACATAGTATAACTTGTAGTTTTTTTTGAGTGACACTTCTGCTAATTTAAAAAAAGAGTAGTAAGTTCAGAAAAAGCTTACAGATGGCTTGTGGATAGAAATTCCTTCTTTTCACTTCATTCTTTCTGCGTTTGCCCTCAGAGTTCTAAAGCACTTTCTTGAGGGTAACATAACAGTCAGTTGCAATCTTCCTTGTCTTGGTCCAGCACTGCTTCCTGTAGATGATTTGCCAGTCAGGAATTTCATTTTAGTGATATGTTCTGCTGATCGTATCACTCTCCAGAGTCCTTACCTGTTCTACTGCACTGCACTCGTTGGTGCATTACAAAGTTTGTAGTATTTTGGAGGGTAGTTTGAAGTCACTTAGATGTCTGAGGTGCTCAAGACTTGCTAAAGGAATTCTTTGCTATAGTGTTGATGTGACAACCTCATGACAAGTCCTGCAACATATTTATTTGTTGTACAAGGTGGTGATGGCATCTTCTGTGGAGTAGTTTGGTGTCCAGAGACTGGATATTGGCTAGAAGAATGCTAGGAAGAGATGCCTTATGTGCCTGAGCCCTAAGCGTGTCTGACGCTGGCTCACATTCTATAGCTATACACAGACATTGTATCAAACTCGAATTTGTAATGTTGTCCCATGAAAAGGTATAATAAAATGTTTAAAAATGCATTACTTTTGTGAGATACTGTATACATTATCTTGTAAAAAGAAGTACATCCTTTACATTTTTGTATTTTTTGTTATATTCTTACCTGGGACAACACTTTAGAAAAAAAAACATGAAGTTACAGCATGTTGGCCAGAAATAAAGTGGTTTAAGGACAGCTTTCATTCAGAACAGGCCTCGTCAGGGTTAACTGAAGAAGTTCAGTCTAGTTTGTTTTACGAGTTATATCCAGAGGTTAACTTCAAAAAACAGACCCATGAGTGCTGCCAGCATTGGTGCAGAGGTTCAAGTGGGAGGCCAGCCAGTCAGTGCTCAGACCATACTGGGGGAAGGATGGAAGAAAGTGGTCTAGTCTGACGAATCAAGTTAGTAGGGCACAGATGTAGATGTCCTACTCAGCAAAAGTTTTGGGTTATACATTTAAACAGTTCAGGTCTGCAAATCATTAGACCTGGTTCAAAGGAAGAATAGATTGTATAGACTGAATCAAAATGCTGGTTTTTGTATGTTGTCAAGTAGATAAAAATATCTCTCTTACAAAACTGTAGAAAATTTAGGAAGAAGCCTGATAACCTGGCTGTTTTGCTGGATCCATAGTTACCAACCTGCACAGTATAAACAGTATAAAAAAGTAGTTTTAAAATTCCAAACAACACCCTCTTCTTCTTATGAATTTCATTACTTTTTTTTAGACTGTTACCCTGTGGTACTGCATTCAAAACAACACCCTCTAGCTTAATTCATGGTTTCTTATGATTGCAATACCATCCATCCATCCACCCACCCATCACACACACATACATACACACACAAACATGGATTCTCCACCCAGATCGAATTTGAATCTTGCTACACAAAGACTCAAAACATACCTCAAGTTAAGCCTCAACTACTTTAGAAGGCAAGACGAAGGTGCAAAGGTATTGGGATACCTTTCAATCACTAAATTTAGGTGTGTGTATATATATATATATATATATATATATATATATATATATATATATATATATATATATATATATATATATATATACACAGTGCATCCAGAAAGTATTCACAGCGCTTCACTTTTTCCACATTTTCTTACGTTACAGCCTTATTCCAAATTGTATTACATCTCTTTCCTCAAAATTCTGCACAAAATACCCCATTATGACCATGTGAAAAAAGTTTTCTTGAGAGTTTTGAAAATTTATTAAAAATAAAAAACTAAGAAATCACATTTACATAAGTATTCACAGCTTTTGCTCAATACTTTGTAGAACCACCTTTGGAAGCAACTACAGCCTCAAGTCTTTTTGAATATGATGCCACAAGCTTAGCACACCTATCTTTAGGCAGTTTTGCCCATTCTTCTTTGCAGTACCTTTGAAGCTCCATCAGGTTGGATGGGAGATGTCTGTGCACAGCCATTTTCAGATCTCTCCAGAGATGTTCAATTGGATTCAAGTCTGGGCTCTGGCTGGGCCACTCCAGAACATTCACAGAGTGGTCCTGAAGCCACTCCTTTGAGATCTTGGCTGTGTGCTTCGGGTCGTTGTCCTGCTGAAAAATGAACCGTCGTCCCAGCCTGAGGTCAAGAGCGCTCTGGAGCAAGTTTTCATACATGATGTCTCTGTACATTGCTAGAGCCCAGACTTGAATCCAATTGAACATCTCTGGAGAGATCTGAAAATGGCTGTGCACAGACGTCTCCCATCCAACCTGATGGAGCTTCAAAGGTACTGCAAAGAAGAATGGGCAAAACTGCCTAAAGATAGGTGTGCTAAGCTTGTGGCATCATATTCAAAAAGACTTGAGGCTGTAGTTGCTGTAGTTTACTTATGTAAACTTTCTTTGTTTTTTAATTTTAATAAATTTTCAAAACTCTCAAGAAAACTTTTTTCACATGGTCATAATGGGGTATTTTGTGTAGAATTTTGAGGAAAGAGATTAATTTAATACAATTTGAAAAAAGGCTGTAACGTAACAAAATGATGCACTGTGTATGTATGTATATATATATATATATATATATATATATATGTATATATATATATATATATATATATATATATATATATATATATATATATATATATATATATATATATATAAAACCTATAGAACACTTTTGGGATGAACTCGAACAAGGATTGTAAGCCAGCATCTGACATTACAAATGCTCCTCTGGATGAATTAAAAGGGTGACCAGCTTAGAAAAGAGTGTCAATACAGTTGTGATCAAATTTATTCAACCCCCAATGCTGCGAAGGGTTTTATGGAATTCAGTGCACATTTGTAATTGTGTTCATAATGAAATCTTACAAGGACTTGTTAAAGAACTAAATGCAACTAAGATAGCATCAATTGTTTTTGTCATAAAGTATTAAATGGCCTTTTTGTGATTTCTTCATTGACACAATTATTCAACCCCTTTACAACTACCACTCATAAGAACAGAGGTTCATTCCAGTGTTTTCAATCAGGTATTGAAAACACCTGTGGATGTCAACGAGCAGCAATCAAGCATGATAAGCACCAATTAGGCAGATTTAAAAGGACTGTGATACTCAGCTCCTTCTAGACATCTACTGGTGTGTTTACAAGCATGGTGAAGGCAAGAGAATGGTCCCAGAAGACAAGAGAAGAGGTTATTGCTCTTCACAAGAATGGCAATGGATATAAAAAGATTGCGAAGTTGTTAAATATTCCAAGAGACACTATCGGAAGTATTATTCGCAAGTTCAAGTTAAAGGGCACAGTGGAAACGTTACCTGGTCGTGGCAGAAAGAAGATCCTGACCGCGACTGCTGTGCGCTACCTGAAGCGTAATGTGGAGAAAAATCCCCGCGTGACTGCTAAGGAACTGAAAAAAGACCTGTCAGATGTGGGCACTGAAGTTTCAGCTCAGACAATAAGGCGCGCACTGCATAACGAAGACCTCCATGCCAGAACTCCCAGGCGCACCCCCTTGCTGACTCCAAAGAACAAGAAAAGTCGACTGCAGTATGCCAAAAGTCATGTGGACAAGCCACAAAGGTTTTGGGACAGTGTACTGTGGTCAGATGAAACTAAATTAGAACTGTTTGGGACAATGGACCAGCGCTATGTTTGGAGGAGGAAGAACCAGGCTTATGAACAAAAGAACACCTTGCCTACTGTGAAGCATGGCGGGGGGTCAATTATGCTTTGGGGCTGTTTTGCTTCTAATGGTACAGGAAAGCTTCAACGTGTGCAGGGTACCATGAATTCCCTTCAGTACCAGGAGATCTTGGAGGAAAATGTGATGGAGTCAGTCACAAACCTGCGGCTTGGGAGACGTTGGACCTTCCAACAGGACAATGATCCGAAGCACACATCCAAGTCCACTAGAGCATGGTTGAACATGAAAGGCTGGAACATTCTAGAGTGGCCATCGCAATCACCAGACTTAAATCCAATTGAGAACCTCTGGTGGGACCTAAAGAAGGCAGTTGCTGTGCGCAAGCCTCAGAATGTGACTGAACTGGAGGCTTTTGCCCATGAAGAATGGGCTAAGATACCCATTGGTCGCTGCAAGACACTTGTGTCAAGCTATGCTTCACGCTTGAAAGCTGTCATAACTGGAAAAGGATGTTGTACTAAGTACTGAAAAATAATGTCACTAGGGGGTTGAATAAAACTGATAATGATGTGAGCACAGTAAAGACATTTGTGGTTATTCCATCATAAATATTATGTTATATTTGTCTAATTTATAAGTGCCTCTTTGATATAATTGTAAATAAGATGACTGAAATGATCCAAATCAATGTCAAACTGGCCAAAACACTTTATTTCAGTGGGGGTTGAATAAATTTGATCACTGATTCTGTAGGTATGGTGTTTTGCATTCATATTTTTGTCCATGTATGTACATGTATTTGATGTTATATGCAAATTTGAAATACGGGTGTGGTTTGCCAGTTTACTTTTTTTTTTGTATTTTTAAATGATGGCAAGTAAAAAAAAAATTTTTTAGATAGATAGATTAGATAAATAGACAGACAGACAGACAGACAGAATTCTTTATTCATCCCGAAGGAAATTTAGCAGCCAGTAGCAGTAACAGTAAAATAAAAAATTGAGAAAATTAAAAAATATATATATTTACAATTTAGCGTCATAAAGTGTCAAGTGTGTAGTAGTACCAAAACTAGAAAATGAAAAATGAAAGGGTCCAGTATGGATGGAGACTTGCAATGGGTGACCATCATCGTCCATGATGGAGTCATCATAAAACTTTTGTTCAGGGCGCCAATCTATTGCTGGGCCAAATAACACTCTAGTTCCAATAAGTTCCACATCACCTCAAAAAAGGCGGGAAAAAGTATGTCCGTACTTAAAAGTATGTCGCTGTTTGAATTGTTGAATAAGTAGATGCAGATTTGTACCACCCAGAGCATCATTTTTAGGATTTTGAGACACTAATTAACCATGTAAATCATGATTTTAACATTTGGAATCACACATCTTCTAATGGTCACCTTGCCTCCTCTACCCAACAGTTGCTATTTAACTTCCTTTTTACTGGACATATTTGTTGCACATTTGTTGCTATTCTGGCAACAATTTGTTGTTTCTGGCAATAAAAGAAATGTGAGAGTAAACCTTGTTTATAAAAGCCAAATAGATCCACATCAATCTGGTTTCTTTCTGAGCTTGATATTTGGAGGGTAAGGTTACTAGACCAATTTTGATCACTTGAAATGAAAAATTTTGACAATCATTTTTGTCAATGGCGACCATTTTTGACAATATTGACAACCTATAAAGTATGTTCATGTCGCCTTTTCCTCCTTTTTTTTCTATTAGGATTCAAGGAATTTTTACTATCATTTGAATCACATGTGGTACATGAGACAAAAATAAAATTAATAAAATATTAATGTTCAAAATATAATTTAGAATATACAACTAAAATATAATATAAACTATAAAATAATATAAAATATACTATAAAATAGGAATATAAAATAGAAATATAGCAGAATATGTAATGTGAATGTATGTATATGAGTGTAAACAGTAGCAATATATGTAATCTTTTGTAGCATGTAAATGAGGTAGATTGGAAGTGTTGTTGCTCCAGGTGAGATTGTTACTCAGGTGCACACCCAAGTACCTGTAGATGGAGACCATTTCCACCGCAGAACGTGTAAGGGGGTGTGGGCGTGTCAGTCTCTTCGTCTATTTGTCTTATATTTTTAGCTTGGTTTTACTCAAACACTGGATAATGACTAACTATGTCCTGTTACCCTGTTATGATCCACCCTGTTATCACCTCCAGTGTCACAGTTAACAATACCGGAATCGGGCAGATTGGGAAAGACTCACTGCGTTGACACTGTGTACCTGTTGCAACCAATATAAATAGTGATATTTTCTAGTGTTACATTTTTAAAATTTATTTCGTTTTCAATTTAGACAGAAGTATTTCTGGGAAAGCTGAGATTCTGATCATGAAAGGAGGCAATATATACAATGAAAAAGTGAAAAATCGTGGAGAGGCAAGAGGAAGACAATTGTTGTTTATTGCTTATTTTGTTTTATTGGTATATTGTATTGTTGTTTAATCATTCATTCATTCATTATCTTCCACTTTTATCCTATATTAGGGTCGCGCGCGGAGGGGGGGGGGTTCTCCATGCCCATCGAGGGAAGGACATTTCGGGCGCTGGGCAGACACACCCGGGATAGGGCGCCAATCCATCGCTGTGTTGTTTTATCATTTTCGTTTTAATGTTCAACACTGTACAGCACACTGTTGACCCTTTGTTGTTTTTAACGTGCTTTTTAAATAAAATTGAGTTGAGTTGAGCTGAAGTCAGTGAAGAAAATAAGACTACAAAGAAAGAAATAGAGAGCTATAAAGCTGCTTTCAGACAACATACTTTTGTAAAGAAGTGCTATATAAACAAATAAGTTTGAACTTGAACTAGAAAAGCAAGCAGAACCAGAACTCTATAATTACACGTACACACTCCACAAGCAAGCCCAAACAGTAAGCATATTCCAAATACCTCATGGTGAGAGTAGGGTTGTGCTTTCTCAAAACCAGATTATATCAAGTGTAATTTACATACGTATAACTTTAATAAAACTTCTATAATTCTAAGGATTAACTGGAGAATGCAAGTTTGTAAAAATGAATAACACATGTAATGATACCAAATAACAAACCTCAGGAAAAGAAAAGGAAATTTGTGCACATTATAATAGCATTTCTCATTGTGTTTCATATTTTGTAAATGCTTTTGTACATTGATGCACATGGTCATGTACAATTGTCAGCTGTTTTTTGCATTATCTTGCATTATTATTTTGCATTATATCATGTTTACCAAAATGGCGGCATGGTGGCTTAGTGGTTAGCATGTTCGCCTCTCAGCACTAGGGATTCCCGGTTCGAATCCCCGTCTGGGTGGAGTTTCCATGTTCTCCCCGTGTCTGTGTGGGTTTCCTCTGGGTTCTCCGGTTTCCTCCCACAGTCCAAAAACATGGATCAAGTCAATTGAGTTCTCCAAATTGCCCCATATAGAGTGTGTATGCGTGCGTGTCTGTGTGAGTGAGTGTGTGCCCAGCGATAGATTGGCGCCCTGTCCTGGGTGTATCTGCCCAGCGCCCGAGACTTTCTCCCCTGGATGGGCATGGGGAACCCCACCGCAACCATAATATAGGATAAAGTGGAAGGAAATGAATGAATGAATGAATGTTTACCAAAATGTGTTATACTGATTGTTTGTTCAATTGTCTTACCTTTTAAAACATTTAGGCTCTAGGTCATTGCCTAGGTCATCACATGCAAAAGTCCTGAACATGTTCCTGACATAATCTCTCAGGCATAAACTTCACATAAAGCCTTTCTAGTAAATGTTGATAATTTATCATAAATTGATTAAATTGTTCTCAGGTGAATCATGGCTTTTAGTTAAGAAGGGTAATTGGTGAAGGTTTAGATCAACTAATGGTCAAACAGCTCTCAACAATACTACGTCAGAGGTGATTTAATTGAGAAGCATATATAGACACCAAACACTGCAGTGTCACAAAGTTTCACAATGGAAAGACAAGGCTGAGAACAGGGTGAACAGTCATGAAGAAGGGTAAGGCTACATGGTGGAAGGCTGAGGGGACAAGACAGAGGAATCGGTAGGACAGTCCATGCTCATAGGTTTGTCCCAGATTAAATAAGGGCAACAATTAGACAGTTTTTCTGTCAATTTGGTTCATTTCTCAGATCAGAAGTGAAATTTTCAAAATTGTTCATTCAATCTACACATCTCCTTGTGCACATCATAATAGCATTTGTGTTTCACATTTTGCAAATGCTTTTATACATTCATGCAAATGGTCATGTTCAATTGTCACCTTTTCTTTGTATTATTGATTGCTTATGTCATGTTTATCAAAATGTGTTCTACTGATTGTTAAATTGTCTTACCCTCCAAAACATTTAGCCACTAGGTCATTGCCTAGGTCATTACATACAAAAATGCTAAATATGTTTGTCATAAATTCTCAGGCATAATTTGTACATTTCTATGAAATCTTTTTGGTATATACCATATTGGACTGCAAGACTAGCTCATAGCTGTGGCAGGAGTCCCACTTTCACACCTCAACAAGAGGAGGCTATATGTACTATGGTCATAGCAAGTAATGCCAGAAAGCTGAGAGAAATCCAGCTGTTATACACGACAATAACATTTTTCTAAATATTCAATCTATATGCATCTCCACCATTGTCAAGGTTTTGAAATGACACCAGATTACAATGAAACAGCTGTACAAAATTCCATTATAATGAAAAGGTGACGGGGTGAAAGAGCTACTGTATCAGAATATACAGGTAAAACCCTGGCACATTTAATGCATGTAAACATGTACCGGTAATTGTTTCTTGTCCAAAATGAACGTTATATATAATGCATTTCTTATTTTGGGCTGTAGCGTATCATGGAGCTGGAATCAAGCGAACCCCTCCACACATTTATATACCTGGACGAGGCTGGTTTCAACCTTGCTAACTGTAGAATGCATGGTCGAACATCATTGGCTAAATGGCTACAGCTTATGTGCCAGGCCAACAAGAAAAAAACATCATAATTTGTGCTGCTATGTCAGAAAATGGCATGCTTACACATATTACCTTTATAGGGCCCTATAACACACAGCATCTCATAACATTCTTGGACACCCTCTACAGCAGGGGTGCTCAATGCGTCGATCGCGATCAGGTAGATCGCGATGGAAGTTTGAGAAACAAAAGCGTCTATCACGTATCAGCGTTTTTTTTTTTACAGCACAGTATCTGAAGCACTTATTCACACATGCGCACCCATTCACACACAATGTGATTCATTCTGAATCTGAATCTCTATCGCTGTTCAAGCGGTCAGTCTGCCCCCCCCCCTGTCTCTCTCGCTGTTCCCAAAACCGGTATGTGGCCACGCCTCCATGCCTAAATCAGGCACTGCCTTAGATAGTTTCTGTTTGTGTTTTTGCACTTTATTTGACTGACAAGACGAAGCTCAAAAAGAACTAAAATGTTCCACTTTCATTTAGAGTGGGGGGGGTGAATATTTTTTTTACAATGTCAAACTCAAAATGCATTTGCTTTTATTAATGTTCATGTTCTGTTTGCACAGTGGCTTAGTGGTTAGCATGTACTCCTCTCAGCGCTAGGGATTCCTGGTTCGAATCCCAAGCTGGGTGGAGTTTCCATGTTCTTCCCATGTCCACTTGGCCTTCCTCCGCGTTCTCTGGTTTCTTCCCACAGTCCAAAAACATGGATCAAGGTCAATTGAATTCTCCAAATTGCCCCATATAGAGTGTGTTTGTGTGTGTGAGTGTGCCCAGTGATAGATTGGCGCCCTGTCCTGGGTGTGTCTGCCCAACGCCCGAAGTGTTCTCCCCTGGATGGGCATGTGGAACCCCCCGTGACCCTAATAGAGGATAAAGCGGAAGATAATAGATGGATGGATGTTCTATTTGGGGAAATGTGGGTTACAGTGATTGTTTTGCCTTTGTGCTGTATGCTGTGTGTTTGGTCGTTTGGGTGTACTAAAATCAGGTTTTCTCCGTGCTATGGGCGTGTGGGCACCCCTGCTCTACAGGAACCTCATCACTGATCATGAGAGAGACGTGATGAAAGAGGATTTGCCCAAATATGTGGTCATTTGTGATAATGTGAGTTTTCACCACTCTAACATTGTCAGGCAATAGTTTGCTTGTCATCATAGAATGCCCACACTATTCCGCATTCCTGAACCCAATTGAGACGTTCTTCTCAGCCTGTAAGGTGTAAACACCAGCTGTACACCCAGATGAACCTGCTGATTGCCATGGATGCAGCTTGTAAGGATATCACAGCAGATGCCTGCAGAGGATTAGATAATCCAGGAGATTATTTCCATGGTGCACTGCAAGAGAAGATATCCAGTTTGACGTGGATGAAAACATGTGGCCCAACAGAGAGGAGCATCAAGATGTTTCTAATTATGTATTTTTTCTTTTGCGTTATAGAGCGAATTAAATTACAGTGCAATATCTTGTTGTCTGTCACCCACATACAGTCATGTATAACTTTGTGTTCTCTGTAAGTTTGTATTTTGTACGTAATGTACCATTTTGAATTTATATGCCACAGAATGGGCTGCATTCTTTAATCAAAAACTTAGCTAATTTACATTAGAACGTGTACACTTTTACACTGACAACATGACTAAGTATTTTGACTGCTTGTTCATGGACAATGACAACAGTCTAAACATTCTGATTGCACTGACAATTTGATTGACATAAATATTTGCTTTTTGAACAAATATTTAACAAAAAATTCTGAGGGAGGTACAAGCTTTTATTGGTATTCCATTAAGTTTTGCTGGTTTGCCCTAACTGTTTTAATAAATGCATTTGTTGTGATGCCAATGTAAATCATAATGTGATAAATAAATCAAGTTGACAGAGAAAAACTAGGATGCAACAAGAAGTGTCCCTGCCACACAGCTTCAGGTTCCTGCTCCAGGAGACTCCGGGAGTTGGTGTGTTTTTAGCTTTGTTTAAATGACAATTTTTTTCCTGATAAAATATATAGTTAATGTAGTGCCTTTATACTGGACCATGTTGACATTTGGTTCCCATTTCTTGATATTTCTTGTATGTTTTTCAACCAGATCTTAAAATTTAATTTTTTTGTGATAGAAAAAAAAAAAATAATTAAATTTTAAAACAACTTTTAAACACATAATTTATTAGTTATAATATTTCCATCCTGTTATATTCACTCTTTTAAGGCAATGTTCACCCTGTTACATATGTGTATGTAAGTTTTCTGTCCATAATTTAATAAATATAGTACAAATTATTATATATTTTATCTGTTTTATTTTGCCTTAAAGGATGCAAAAAGGCGGCCACAGAATGCATCCTCAAAATAATGAAAATCTAACTATCTAAAGCTATTTTAAAGAGATTTCAGCCACACAATTTAACATCTTCATTCATTCATTATCACCCGCTTTTCCTCTATTAGGGTCGCGGTGGGGTTCCCCATGCCCATCCAGGGGAGAACGTCTCGGGCGCTGGGCAGATAGACCCAGGACAGGGCGCCAATCCATCGCTGGGTACACACTCACTCACTCAAACACACTCTATATGGGGCAATTTTTAGAGAACTCAATTAACTTGATCCATGTTTTTGGACTGTGGGAGGAAACCGGAGAACCCGGAGGAAACCCACGCGGACACGGGGAGAACATGGAAACTCCACCCAGATGGGGATTCGAACCGGGAATCCCTAGCGCTGAGAGGCGAACGTGCTAACCACTAAGCCACCCTGCCGCACAATTTAACATCTGATTTTAAAAATAAAAAATGAAACACTTCAAGGAATGTGTTAGCACATATATACATCATACATCTGTTTTGCACGATATTTTAAACTATTATCATTCAGTTACATGTGTCCATAACAGGGTGGCAACATTGTTTAAATAAATAATTAAATTAAATTGAGAAATGTTTAAACAAAGTCTAGAGATAAGTGAGCTTGACCTAAATTTGTTTTAAAAAGTTTAACATGTCAGAAATAAAAACCGTCGTTTTTAAACACTACAGCTAAGGGGTATGGTTAACGTCAGAGCCTTGAACGCAGAACTGTAAGATCTAATATCTTTCCCGTTTCCTCGTCTAGGAAGTTGGCATAATATTAACATATAATTTTTAAAACTCCCCGTCTTGTTTCGATTGTTTTTTTTTTTTAATTTAAGTTACCTATTTGAAAGTAAGAGAACATCGTAATGTGAGATACAGACCAGCGAAAACAGCTTCAAACCGGTTTCAGCGGTGCAACAATAGCGCCGCTGAAATCAGCCTCAGCTTAGACACAAACGCAACAGAAAGCTTGCTTGATATAGACCTGTACCTGCGTTTTATTGTGGTTTATTACTAACAATGAAACATGCGATTAACGAGACACGAAGGACCGGACTAACATGTTAACAGCAGTGAGTTAGGTTTGGTCTTCGGATGCGTTATTCGGTAAGTATTATTTCTCATATTTTCTTACCTCCGTTTTGTATATATAAACATTTAATGGAATAGTTCCGAAACAAAGAACAACGAATTGTCGGACATTGGTAATGTGTTTATATTTTAGTACAAATTTTAGTTAAATTTTTTTAGTAAAATAATTGTTGTGTTATGCCTTTTGTAGATATTACGATTAAACATGGCCGTAATTAAAGACACAGTTCATTGGATTTCGTTGAATTAAAACCTTTAAAGTCGTTTGAATTAAAGTATTGTTTTAAATTAATCGGAGTGAAATGTAACTGGAATGAAACTAATCTTAATTACAGTCCTGAACTCTGATGCTCAACAGCAGAAGAACATCTCGGTTGAGTTAAGTTGATATTGGATATTGGGCAGATATTCGCCATTTCAGCAATGTTCTTGACTCATTTTTAAAAATCCAATTTTTCATAATTAAAGAAATGAACAAACTACGATATTTTTTGTTTAAGTGCAGGTTTTGGAAAAAAACATTTTAACACTTCAGTAATCGTTGTATAAACAGTTGTAAAAACCTTTAAATTAAGGATGAGAATATATATATATGTGGGGGTGGGGGTGTTCCCCGTGCCCATCCAGGGGAGAACGTTTCGGGCACTGGCCAGATACACCCAGGACACACTTCTAGGCTGGGCACACACAGACAAACACTGTATTGGACAATTTGGAGAATTCAATTGACCTTCATCCAGGTTTTTGAACTGTGGAAGGAAAAAATATTGGACAATCTGGAGAATTCAATTGACCTTCATCCAGCTTTTTGAACTGTGGAAGGAAAAAAATCAGAGTTTGGTTCACACCATTACAAATTCAGTATAGCTGAGGGGAGTCAGATTTATTATTCTCAATCCATGGTCCTTCACTACTGCATATGTAGCAGAGACGATATTGATGGATTTTGTGCTATATATGTTATTACATTCTGTAGATTTAAGAGTGCTTAAGAGCAGATAAAATGTTTATACGAATGTGGGAAAGATTTATAAAAATATATAAATAATATAATGAATATAATGCTTAGTGGTTAGCACTTGCGCCTCTCAGTGCTGGGGATTCCTGGTTCGAATCCCAATCTGAGTGGAGTTTCCATGTTCTCCCTGTGTCCACATGGGTTTCCTCCAGGTTCTCCGGTTTCTTCCCACAGTCCAAAAACATGAATCAAGATCAAATGAATTCTCCAAATTAACCCATATAGAGCGTGTTCGTGTGTGTGTCTGTGTGAAAAGTCCAAAATTGTGAGATGTAGGGCTGCAACTAACGATTATTTTGATAATCGATTAATCGGCCGATTATTTTTTCGATTAATCGATTAATCGGATAAATATAAAAATTTTTTTTCCATGTCTTTGCATTTACATTTAATCATTTAAAAGACGCTTTTATCCAAAACGACTTACAAATGAGAACATTACATGTCAGTGGTTATGAAGAAAACCAACTACACTGTACAATTATTAAGCAGGTCAATAAATGTCTGGTTTTAGTTACAGTATGAGTTTAAGGCATCCAAGTAGCCCAAAGAGCAATTAAACACAAATCTCACATACACACTGACTACACAAATTTGAGTCACTCTAATATGTTACTTAATTCTCCTTTAAATGCAACTAATTCAACCTCACTCCCATAGTGTGCAGTGTCTTCACTCATATTTTATCAAATAATGTGTAGCTTGATCATTAATTAGCACCTTTGTGTACAAGTTGTATGTACAGTATTTATAAAAGCATATTGAAACACTTATTAAGCTGTTTGGGGGGGGGGGGGGGGGGTTCAGTAAAATTATTCTATAGTATAGTATTATATATAGTATGTTTATGTGTTTAAACATACTATTATAGTACACTTAATTCCAAATACTGTCTGTTCTGTAGCCTATTGGAAAAAAAATTAACAAATGAACTAATTAACAACCAGCTATTGAAAAAAATAAATTAACAAATTAGCCAATGAATAAAAAAAGTACCTCTTGTGTGAAAAGTCGACCCAGTTTGAAAGCGGGGGGGGGGGTTGCTTTTGTAAACAGACTTGTGCTTTAAACTTGCGAGTTGTTTGCGGACTGACACGCAGCTCAGACTCAGTGCGCAGTGTCCCAGTGCCGGGACATTTAATGATCCAATGAAGGTCATTTAAAAACCAGGACAATTTCCTCACTTTAAAAAAAACCCGGGACATGACGTGAAATACGGACATGTCCCGGGAACTGCGGACATATTCGTATAACGGACATACTCCGTTATCATGTATCATCATGTATCATCTCCGTGCAGCTCAGTTCATGTTCGCAGAGCTTGAGAGTGAGTTCCTCGGTGAGGTGGAATCATCAGGTGAAGCTCCCGCAGTTTGGATTTAAACCGGAGATTTTTTCAGCGTTGGCTGTGTCTCATTTGTACGATTTATCCACTTGTTTTGCAGACTCCGCCTCGTTCTGTTCAACCCGCTATTTGTTTCCAGCGTTATTGAAGCGCTGCAGGTGACGCAAGCGGTCAGGACATCGCGAGTAACGCGGAAATAGTGCAACCCAACGAATCGATAATGGAAATTCATTATCGATACTTTGGATAATCGATTTTTATCGATTTTATCGATTCGTTGTTGCAGCCCTAGTAAGATGTCTTGCAGAGGGATGCAGCAGTCTTGAAATTGCCAAACTTTTGAAGTGTGATCACAGAACAATCAAGCGTTTCATGGCAAATAGCCAACAGGTTCGCAAGAAACTTGTTTGAAAAAAAAAGGTGCAAAATAACTGCCCATGAATTGAGGAAAATCAAGTGTGAAGCTACCAAGATGCCATTAGCCCCCAGTTTAGCCATATTTCAGAGCTGCAACGTTACTGGAGTATCAAAAAGCACAAGGTGTGCGATACTCAGGGACATGGCCAAGGTAAGGAAGGCTGGAAAAGGACCACCTTTGAACAAGAAACATAAGATAAGATGTCAAGACTGGGCCAAGAAATATCTTAAGACTGATTTTTCAATGGTTTTATGGACTGATGAAATGAGAATGACTCTTGATGGGCCAGAGGCTGGATCAGTAAAGGGCAGATAGCTCCACTCCAACTCAGACGCCAGCAGGTGGAGGTGGGGTACTGGTATGGGCTGGTATCATCAAAGATGAACTTGTGGGACCTCTTCGGGTCGAGGATGGGGTGAAGCTCAATTCCCAGACCTAATGCCAGTTTCTGGAAGACACCTTCTTCAAGCAGTGGTACAGGAAGAAGTAGGTATCGTTCAAGAAAAACATGATTTTCATGCAGGACAATGCTCCATCACATTCATCTAAATACTCCACAGCGTGGCTGAGCAGTAAAGGTCTAAAAGAAGAAAAAATAATGACATGGCCCCCTGGTTCACCTGATCTGAACCCCATAGAACCTGTAGCCCCTCATAAAATGTGAGATCTACAGGTAGGGAAAACAGTACAGCTCTTTGAACAGTGTCTGGGAGGCTGTGGTGGCTGCTGCACGCAATGTTGATCGTAAACAGATCAAGCAACTGACAGAATCTATGGATGGAAGGCTTTTGAGTGTCATCATAAGGAAAGGTGGCTATATTGGTCACTGATTTGTTTTTGGTTTTGTTTTTGAATGTCAGAAATGTTTATTTCAAAATTTTCTGTTGTTATATTGGTGTTTGCCTGGTGAAAATAAACAAATGAGATGGATATATATTTGCTTTTTATTAAGTTGCCTAATAATTCTGCACAGTAATAGTTACATGGACAAACACATATCCTCCTAAAATAGCCAAATCTAAAAAAAAAAACACCAGCTTCCAAAAATATTAAGCTTTGATATTTATGAGTCTTTTGGGTTAATTGAGAACATAGTTGTTGTTCAATAATAAAAAGAATCCACTTAAATACAACTTGCCTAATAATTCTGCACGCAGTGTATAGCTACTGTCTGTTCCTTTAGGATCAATAGAGTATACAATCTGTCTGACTGTCTGTCTGTATGTATGTACAGTGCATCCGGAAAGTATTCACAGCGCTTCACTTTTTTCTTACGTTACAGTCTTATTCCAAATTGTATTACATTAATCTCTTTCCTCAACATTCTACACAAAATACCCCATTATGACCATGTGAAAAAGATTCCTTGAGAGTTGAAAATTTATTAAAAATAAAAAAACTAAAAAATCACATTTACATGAAGCTCAAAATTACACTTCGGCATGAAGCTCAAAATTGAGCTCAGGTACATCCTGTTTCCACTGATCATCCTTGAGATGTTTCTACAGCTTAAATGGAGTCCACCTGTGGTAAATCCAGTTGATTGGACATGATTTGGAAAAGGAATTGTCTCGAGGCACAAATCTGGGGAAGGATACAGAAAAATGTCTGCTGCTTTGAAGGTCCCAATGAGGACAGTGGCCTCCATCATTCGTAAATGGAAGAAGTTTGGAACCACCAGGACTCTTCCTAGAGCTGGCCGGCCGTCTAAATTGAGCGATCGGGGGAGAAGGGCCTTGGTCAGGGAGGTGACCAAGAACCTGATGATTACTCTGTCAGAGCTCCAGTGTTCCTCCGTGCAGAGAGGAGAACCTTGCAGAGGGACAACCATCTCTGCAGCAATCCACTAATCAGGCCTGTATGGCAGAGTGGCCAGGCAAAAGCCACTGCTTAGTAAACGGCACAAGGCAGCCCGTTTGGAATTTGCCAAAAGGCACCTGAAGGACTCTCAGACCAAATGAGAAACAAAATTCTCTGGTCTGATGAGACAAAGATTGAACTATTTGGTGTGAATGCCAGGCGTCATGTTTGGAGGAAACCAGGCACTGCTCATCACGAGGCCAATACCATCCCTACAGTCAAGCATGGTTGTGGCAGCATCATGCTATGGGAATGTTTTTCAGCAGCAGGAACTGGCAGACTAGTCAGGATAGAGGGAAAGATGAATGCAGCAATGTATAGAGACATCATGTATGAAAACTTGCACCAGAGCACTCTTGACCTCAGGCTGGGGCGACGGTTCATTTTTCAGCAGGGCAACGACCTGAAGCACACAGCCAAGATCTCAAAGGAGTGGCTTCAGGACCACTCTGTGAATGTTCTGGAATGGCCCAGCCAGAGCCCAGACTTGAATCCGATTGAACATTTCTGGAGAGATCTGAAAATGGCTGTGCCCATCCAACCTGATGGAGCTTCAAAGGTACTGCAAAGAAGAATGGGCAAAACTGCCTAAAGATAGGTATGCTAAGCTTGTGGCATCATACTCAAAAATACTTGAGGCTGTAGTTGCTGCCAAAGGTGGTTCTACAAAGTATTAAGCAAAGGCTGTGAATACTTATGTAAATATGATTTCTTTGTTTTTTAATTTTAATAAATTTTCAAAACTCTCAAGAAAACTTTTCACATGGTAATAATGGGGTACTTTGTGTAGAATTTGGAGGAAAGAGATTAATGTAATACAATTTGAAATAAGGCGGTAACGTAACAAAATGTGGAAAAAGTGAAGCGCTGTGAATACTTTCCGGATGCACTGTATCTAGTGAAACTCAACTGAGACATTGTATGTTTCAGTTGTATGTTTGTGTGTTGTATTGTACTTCCTTGGGGGAAATTGCAGTATCAGAAAAAGAGGGGGAAAGAGGAGTCTCAGCTACAGAGAGACTGGCTGAAAAAATGTGTCTTTATAAATCTGATCTGCCTGCATTATTTGATTTGACGCTCTCCATTATCTGGGCATTTTACACTTTGTTTACCATTGGCTTTTAAATCGTCCATGATTCTCTTTGTATGAAAACATCTCCATATTATGTTGGACATCCGTTAAGCTATTCACACATGAGTTTTGCACTTCCTTTAATTAAATATTTAGTTTAAGAATATTAGTGCAACATTTGGTAACTAATGACTCTTACTCAGAATAAGCAGAATTTGTTAGGTCTGTTGTTTTCTATAACAACAATATCTAATTAACTTACAAGGAATTACGTGTGGTGAAGAACTATCACTTCTACCAAATTCTATCCAATATTATGTTAATGATGTTAGACTGCTGATTTTTTAATTAACGTCTACGTATTCTTCCACATGACAAACTCATAGATCCTTTGGTGACCTCTACTGCATCTATGTACTCGCTTTGGTCAGGTTTCTACTGAACCCCTAAAGCAGGGGTCTCAAACTCAAATTACCTGGGGGCCACTAACCAGGCTGTGTTTTCGATGAGGGGCCAGATTAAAGAAATGCAACAAAAAGCAGCAGGAAAATGGAAAATCAACTATTTATATAATAAGTATGTACACATATTGTAATTCAAATACATTTTGTACATTGTACATTCAAATACACTCAGTGTTTGCTCAGTGCTTGCTACCAGAAACTTGACAGTGCTTCTTCTGACACAAATGAGCCACATTTGCTTTAAGTGAGTTTGCAGTGGACACTGATGATGGACTGGAGATGGGCATTGGTCAGTCTGGTTCTGTGCTTGGATTTATTAAGTTTTACAGTTGAGAAGAGTTTTTCACACACATATGTACTTTTTTTCCAAGTCAACTTTTATTTTTTGAGAGTTTCGGAAGTGACATTTTTGCTAACAAAATGTTTTTACTGGGAATGGTGAGCGCTTGCGTAGCGTAGTGTCACATCCACTTTACTTTCTGTACCTGCTATTCCCCTTTCTGCCACTGGTGGCGCTTGGAGTTCTTCTCCAGAGTTCTGATTACTGCTTCTTGTTTATCTCTCTATTAAACTGTTCGGTTGGGTTGGCTCTTTGCGTCTGATCTTCGGTAATGCTCCCCTGCTATCTTCTGTTCAATGGATTACCTCTCTGGAGAGTTCGGTTTCCCGAGTGTCAGCGATCATCTTCATTGAGGCGTTACACCATCAGTACGTTTACTGGGGTTTGAGCACTGTTTTCAATAAACCAGTTGTAGAATGTTGTGCTGTAACATGGGCACTATGCTTAAGGTATGCGTTGCGGGTGGACGAATAAAAGTGTGACACACGAGAGATGTACGATAAATGTGGAAAAGAGTAAAGCGATACGGAGTTTCTATTACTACACAAGTCTGTGTCTTTCATTACCACCAGTGACACGTCTACACCAGTGACTGTTATACTGTTCATCGACTATATATAATGTAATGAATGATGAGTGGTGTTTGTTCAAGGTTTTTATTAATATCGTGCATGGTTCTGCAGTGCTTCCTCGTTAAGCTGCTATGTTTGGTCGTGCCCTCATGGCAATTATTATTTATTTGTGGACTTTTTCATCGTATGTCATTAATATTTAGCAATATTAATCCTTTCAGAAGTTTTTGAACACTACAGGTCCCAATTAATACCAATCTCAACCAAAAGTAGCCTGCTTTGTAAAAACATCTGAAATGTACTAATGCTGAGCAGCCATTATGTACCATTTACAATGCCCCTAATATACATCCATCCATCCATTATCTTCCGCTTTATCCGCTTTATTAGGGTTGCGGGGGGTTCCCCATGCCCATCCAGGGGAGAACGTTTCGAGCGCTGGGCAGATACACCCAGGACAGGGCGCCAATCCATCGCTGGGCACACTCACTCACACAGACAGACACACACAAATACACTCTATACACATATGGGGCAATTTGGAGAACTCAATTGACTTGATCCATGTTTTTGGACTGTGGGAGGAAACCGGAGAACCCGGAGGAAACCCACGCGGACACGTGGAGAACATGGAAACTCCACCCAGATTGGGATTCGAACCAGGAATCCCTAGTGCTGAGAGGCGAACGTGCTAACCACTAAGCCACTGTGCCGCCCCCTAATATACACTGCTCAAAAAAAAAAGGGAACACAATATAACTCCAAGTAAATCAAACTTCTGTGAAATCAAACTGTCCACTTAGGAAGCAACACTGATTGACAATCAATTTCACATGCTGTTGTGCAAATGGAATAGACAACCGGTGGAAATTATTGGCAAATACCAAGACACACTCAATAAAGGAGTGGTTCTGCAGGTGGACCACAGATCACTTCAGGAGACAGGCCAGTACACCAGGAAATGTGGAGGAGGCCGTAGGAGGGCAACAACCCAGCAGCAGGACTGCTATCTCCACCTTTGTGCAATTAGGAACAGGAGGAGCACTGCTATAGCCCTGCAAAATGACCTCCAGCAGGCCACAAATGTGCATTTGTCTGCACAAACGGCTAGAAACCGACTCCATGAGGATGGTATGAGGGCCCGATGTCCACAAATGGGGGTTGTGCTCACAGCCCAACACCGTGCATGATGCTTGCCATTTGCCAGAGAACACAAGCAAGTTCACACTCAGCACATGACAGATGTGACAGGGTCTAGAGACACCGTGGAGAGCGATCTGCTGCCTGCAATATCCTTCAGCATGACCAGTTTGGCAGTGGGTCAGTAATGGTATGGGGTGGCATTTCTTTGTAGGGCCACACAGCCCTCCAAGTGCTCGCCAGAGGTAGTCTGACTGCCATTAGTTACCGAGATAAGATTTTCAGACCCCTTGTGAGACCATATGCCCTCTGCGGTTGGCTCTGGGTTCCTCCTAATGCAGGCCAATGCTAGACCTCATGTGGCTGGAGTTTGTCAGCAGTTCCTGCAAGATCTGAAGCTCTGGACTGGCCTGCCCGTTCCCCAGACCTGAATCCAGTTGAGCACATCTGGGACATCGTGTCTCACTCCATCCACCAACGTCATGTTTCACCACAAACTGTTCAGGAGTTGGCAGATGCTTTAATCCAGGTCTGGGAGGAGATCCCTCAGGAGACCACCCGCCACCTCATCAGGAGCATGCCCAGGCGTTGTATGGAGGTCATACAGGCACGTGGAAGCCACACACAATACTGAGTCTCATTTTGACTTGTTTTAAGGACATTACATCAAAGTTGGATCAGCCTGTAGTGTGTTTTTTCACTTTAATTTTGTGTGTGACTCCAAATCCAGGCCTCCATTTGTTAATAAATTTGATTTTCATTGATTGATTTTTGTGTGATTTGTCATTCAACTTTGTAGAGAACAAAGTATTCAATGAGAATATTTCAATCATTCAGATCTAGGATGTTATTTGAGTGCTCCCTTTATTTTTTGAGCAGTGTATATAATGTGTTGATCCAATTTTTTAAACATGAAATATTTTAGTTGTAGATTTTCAAGCACCGTATTATAAGGCGCAGTCTGAATTACAGGGTCTATTTCTGTATTTGACACACGTATTAGGCGCACCGTACTATAAGGCGCAGTCTCAATTACGGACTGTATTTCTGTACGGTACTTATTCTGTACGGCACCGTATTATAAGGCACTTGCTAAAACATACGATCTACAAGAAAAGTAAAGGATGCAAAATGGTGATTTATAATTGAAGTAATTGATATTCTACTACTTGACAAAACACAGTATTTTTAATCACGCTTCTCCCACAAATCCATCCGTTCCGTCGCCAGGCGGCTGTTCGGCAATGATGCCGGCTTTCACGAAAGCTCGGACAACGGTTACAGCAGAAACCTCAGCCCAGGCATCCGCAATCCATTTACAGACGGTGGCGTAACTCGCCCGCCGCTGCCTCCCGAGTTTTAGTAAACGTGTGCTCGCCGTCTATCATCCATCGCTCCCACGCCACCCGCAACTTTACTTTAAATGCCATGTTTACGCCAATGTCCAGCGGTTGGAGTTCCTTATTTAATCCTCCTGGAATGACGGCAAGCTCCGAATTAATTTTCTTCACTCGGCTTTTCTGTGAGATGAGCACGCATGGAGTCACAGATCAGATGTTTGGAAAAAACCACATGGTTACACAACAATACTTTTATAGATTTTGGAACTCAGTACACTTATAAAGCGCACCGGATTATAAGGTGCACGTCCGATTTCTGGGAAAATTTTAGGCTTTTAGGTGCGCCTTATAGTCCGGAAAATACGGTAATCATGAAATATTTGGAATTATTACGTAATTTGTATATAGCAACAATATTGCTTAAAAAGTTAATTATTTTAATAATTATCAAGGCTTCTCTGTATTTTTAACCAGAGAAGCCTTTTATACAATGTGTACATGGATTGAGCCAAGGCCAAGTTTGCTATTCTGGGTTTTGCATATTATGCACAGTTATGCAGGAATTAAGAAAAAAAAACTTTTGTTTATTTTGTTTAGTTAAATTTCGGTTTTGAAGTTTTTCTACAATGTTATTCACCTCCTTTTAAACTTACTGTTTTGTTGCCCACAGTTTTTTTTCTGTGCCATTTATGGTCTTTTCTGCCTAATTGACCTTTTAGGAGAAACAGATCTTCACAAGGATTCCAGCATTTAACCATGAGCTCCAGAAAAGCAATGGATGGAGGTTGGGGTTGGATCATCGTGGCATCCTCCTTTGTGGCCTTGCTTCTTGCCTATGGCTCCCCTCAGTCTGTGGGAGTGCTCTATCCAGAGTGGCTCAGCACCTTCCAGGAAAGCAAAGGGATGACTGCATGGGTGGGCTCTCTTGTCTCTGGGGTTGGCCTCATTGCCAGTAAGTTTAACAGCATAAGAATATTAAAATGGCAGAATATTATCAGCTAAATCATTTAAGTTTATATTTTGAACAACTTCTAATGAAACCTGACCAAAGTGAGTAAATGGATGCAGTAGAGGTCACCTAAGGATCTATGAGTTTATCATGTGGAAGAATACTTACAGAAGTACATGAAAAAATCAGCAGTCTAACAACACAGCCTGGTTAGTGGCCCCCAGGTAATTTGAGTTTGAGACCCCTGCTTTAGGGGTTCAGTAGAAACCTGACCAAAGCGAGTACATAGATGCAGTAGAGGTCACCAAAGGATCTATGAGTTTGTCATGTGGAAGAATACGTAGACGTTAATTAAAAAATCAGCAGTCTAACATCATTAACATAATATTGGATAGAATTTGGTAGAAGTGATAGTTCTTCACCACACGTAATTCCTTGTAAGTTAATTAGATATTGTTGTTATAGAAAACAACAGACCTAACAAATTCTGCTTATTCTGAGTAAGAGTCATTAATTACCATATGTTGCACTAATATTCTTACACTAAATATTTAATTAAAGGAAGTGGAAAACTCTGTGAATAACTTAACGGATGTCCAACATAATATTGAGATGTTTTCATACAAAGAGAATCATGGACATTTTAAAAGCAAATGGTAAACAAAGTGTAAAATGCCCAGATACTGGAGAGAGTCAAATCAAATAATGCAGGCAGATCAGATTTATAACGACACATTTTTTCAGCCAGTCTCTCTGTAGCTGAGACTCTACTTTCCCCCTCTTTCTCTGATACTGCAATTTCCTCCAAGGAAGTACAATACAACATACAAACATACAACTGAAACATACAACGTCTCAATTGAGTTTCACTAGATATATACATACAGACAGACAGATTGTATACTCTATTGATCCTAAAGGAATAGCCAGTAGCTATTATACAATAATTAAAAAAATATATTTATTTATTTATTTAATTAATAATAAAAAGGTAAAATAGTAAAAATAAGAAAAAGAAGTAAAAAACAAGAAAAAAACGCTAAATGTAAATTAAACCTATACAAGATGTCAGTGCAGTAATGGAACAATGAATAGTGTGCAAAAAAATGAATTAAACTCTAAGAGAATTAAAAAGCTGAAGAGGGAATGGAAGATTTCCTGAGTCTGTCTGCAGAGCAGCTTAGTAACATTATCTCACCTGCATTCTTGGGCCTGCTTTTCATTTACAAATCCCTGTTTAATCATGACTGTCATCACAAGGTCTTAGTGATATTTATTTACTTTGATTTAATTGTTTACATAAAAAACATGAAAATACCAGATGTAATGCCAAAGTTTAATTACTTCTTTCATATTTGCAGGCCCCATCTGCAGTGCCTGTGTGTTAAACTTTGGAGCAAGACCTGTGACCATCTTTAGTGGAGTTATGATCTCCGGAGGCCTCATGCTAAGTGCCTTTGCACCCAGTGTTCCGTTCCTCATGTTTTCTTATGGAGTAGTAGTTGGTATGTCCTTTTAAAAAATATTTTTGTTTACAAATGAAGAATATGAAAGCCCTTCTAAACTAAAATTGAAAAAAAAATGTATTAGTGCTGGATTATTAAAAATATAACACATCTATTATTAGTTTTAATTATACTTTAATATCAGAAGTAAAGACAACTTCAAATTGATGGAAGATATAAACTATAGAAGTCAGCCAAGATCATAAAAAACAAATAATTCTTGTTTAAATAATTAACTGCTAGCATAATTTTCAACAAATTACCTCTTACATTTCAACAGGATTAGGTTGTGGAGTTTTGTATGCTGCTACTGTAACTATCACTTGCCAGTACTTTGAGAAGCGGCGTGGTCTGGCTCTTGGCATTGTTACAACTGGTAAGCACATGAAATAATTTTTTATTTTGTTCTTTTTAAATTAAGAAGTAGTAAACACCAACTTTTTTTTACAGTAGTGCAGAGTTTTTACGAATTTTCAAACCTACACCCCTAACAAGTAAGCCCAAATAACAAGGAAAACCCTGGTATTTTAGTTCCCCTCAGCGGAGGACTCATCCTCCTTTATCGACTTTGTAGCTAAATAAGCATAAAACAATATTTCAACAAACTTTAAAATAAGCATTCATTTACTACTGGTGTGAAGTTGGTGGCACGGATTGAGAACTTGAGCCAGGCTTGAAGGTTTTACAAAACCGCAATACCTATCTGCAAAATAAGCATATATAGACCATAGAAAATGAAGCATTTAATCCTTTGTTAAGCACATCCCAAATATGCTTGATTGAGGTGTTGGCTGTGTCAACACCTCAACCTTATTGTTGTGCTTCTCAAACCTTTCCTGAACCTTATATTGTCAGGGGTTTTTTCTGCTGAAAGAGGCCAAGGCTATCACGGAATACATCAGTAAATCATGTACATAGATTTTGAGATTTCTGAACAGAAGTTTGCCCAAAGCATTGTTGACGGACACCTGTTTACCAGTGTAAAACATAAATTTTATACCTGGGTTAAAAAAATCTGAAATGTACTAATGCTGAGCAGCTATTATGTACCACTTAGCGCCCCTAATATATATAATATGTGAATTAAATTTTTAAATATAAAATATTTGAGTTTGGGATTTTCAATTCATTATAAAATATTTGGAATAATTACATAAGTAATTTGTATATAGCAACAATATTGCTTAAAAAACAAAAAAAAAACTTTTCATAATTATTGAGGCTTCTCTGAATTTTTAACCAGAGAAGCATTTTATACAATATGTACATGGATTGAACCAAGACCAAGTTTGCTATTCTGGGTCTTACATATTATGCAAAGTTATGCAAGAAAGAATGGGCACAAATTACTGCAAATACACTCACAGATCTTCTTGTATTATTAAAGGAGAAGGTGAAAATTCTGTATTATGCTTAAAATTTTAATATGAGATTTCATTAAGTTATAGCGCATAAACTTTCCATTGAAGTTGATGTATTCTAAAGCCTTTTTACTTTAGATTATTTAGTATTTAGATTATTATTAGATTCTGTTATAAAGACTTTGTATTGTAAATACCATGTTTGGGGTAAAATGTCATTGACTTTTTTCTTAGGTATAAGTGTTGGAGGATTTCTGTTTGCCACCATACAGAATGAATTTACTGAGCTTTTTGGACTTGATGGATGTCTGTTGCTCATTGGAGCTTTTGCACTAAACATTGTAGCCTGTGGTGGACTCATGAGGCCTCTTCACTTGCCGGCTTACTATCTAAAACAAAGAGCTGCCCTGGTGGTGAAGGCTGAAGAGAAAACAAATGAAAAGCATGTAACTCTAGATTCCAAACACTCTATTAAAAAAAATCTGCCTGTCAGTGACCTGCTGATTGCAGTGGAGATAAAGGAACCTTTGACATCTGAGAAGGAATTCTTGGTCTGCTCAGCTTTGGTCAAACTGTTAAAAAAAACACAGAAAGCCTACATTAACTATGTGCACTCTATAATTGAGAAATTAAGGGACCCGGTCTTCATGGCCATGTGCATAGCATTGTTCTGTTACAGCCTGGGTGCATTTCCTCCACTGCTGTTCCTGGAGGATGTGGCACAAAGTGAGAGGTTGATCGATGATATCTACATCATCCCCTTGGTCTCCATATTTTCCATTGCAGCTGGTGTTGGAAAACTGCTATTAGGCATGGTGATAGACATTCACTGGATGAATAGCATTTACCTTTATGGTTTTACGCTCATGGGCAGTGGGTTCATTCTGCTGCTAATTCCAATCACCAAGAGCTATCTGGGGCTTCAGGTCATATCAGCATTGCTGGGGTTCTTCTCAGGGAACTGGTCCATCACACCCTATATGACCACCAAAGTGGTGGGAATGGAGCATCTGACTGAGGCCCATGGCATCTTGATGTTTTTTTGTGGGTTTGGAATCATGCTGGGACCTCCAGTTGTAGGTAAGTTAAAATTTTTATTTTAATTTTTTACACCATTTCCACAATGCTAAAGCAAAGCTTTAATTTATGTTATGGTTATGTTATGTCATATAATTTATCTTGAGTTGGTTTTTGAATGTTGAATTGTTTTTGACCTGCAATTTTCAAATTAATGCCAAAACCTTTTGATAAAGAGTGATTGCAAATATATGCTATGACACAGAAAATTAGGGTAGGAAGTTATGGTCCAAATGTGGCAGACAAGAGTGTGTACTGGAGTGGATAGATGGGTGGGAAGGTGGCTGGATGTATGGTTTATACATTATTTATTTATTTGAACACTGTATGAACAAATTATTTTTCAGAAAAAATGTACTGCTTTACCCATTTTGCTGTGTGACAGTAGGATTTGTCCTGGATGAAAATTACTGGCTGATTGAGTGATGGAAGCAAGGAAAGGACCAAGTGCTGTTAAAGAATGTTGTGATACACACTTAAATTCGCTCTGTCATGTAGCTTTATGAGAGTAACGTCTCTTCCACCCACTACTGCCAAAAACATTCCCCAAACCACCTTTTTCTATCACCTTACACACTCAGTCTTTCCCCAGTTTGTTGACAAACATAATGTTTCCCATCAATTGATGTTTCCCAACAAAATAAACTCTGGAACACTTCTCCTTTGTACACACATGTTTTTCAGCAAAGGTTTGGGGAATGTTTTCAGCAAGAGGAGGTTAACCTCTCATACAGTTACATGGCAAAGTAAATGCAAGTGCACATTAGAATCTTCAACAACACATGGTTCTTTCCTTGCGTTCTTCGCTCAATCAGCAGGACAATGTCCTCTGTCACACAGCAGAATGAATTAAGCAGTTCTTTAAAACCACTGAAACAATGACAGAAAATCACAAAATAAAGCCTCTGGAGAGTCCTTGCTCATGGCCAATAAACCCATAAAAAGTCACAAAACTATGAAAGAGACTGAAAGAACAGTGGACAAAATTACACCAGAGCAGTGTCGAACTAGTGATGTTCTGTGGCCGTAGATGTGAAATCATTCAAAGCAACACTTCCTTCTGATTGATGACTGTTGTAACTTTCAGAAAATTTTACTTTCTCAGAAAATTTTACTTTCTCAGTCATTGCTGTTCTTTAATTATCATAGTTATTACTTTTTTTATTGCAAAATAAAGGTTTAATGTTAAAATCTTTTTGGCTTATTTTGTAAAACACTGCTCTAGTGGTACCCCTTACAAATCAAATGCTGATCAATGTAGATTACATTATTTCTGAAAAAACATGTGTTCATACTCACAGCTCTGGAAAAAATTAAGAGACCATTGGAAAATTATCAGTTTCTCTGATTTTACTCTTTATATGTTTTTTGTACTCTTTATATGTTTGGAATGGAATGAGTGAAATGAACATTGTTCTGTAATTCTATAAACTACTGACAACATGTCTCCGAAATTCCAAGTAGAAATTGATAAATGATCAAAATAACAAGGAAATTTCTAAAATTTATATTTTTCAAATTTTGCAGTGGGTGCAAGACACTGTGGCTTGTATGCCTCTTCAGGTGTCTATTCATCCATTGACTTGATCCATGTTTTTGGACTGTGGGAGGAAACCGGAGAACCCGGAGGAAACCCACGCGGACACGGGGAGAACATGGAAACTCCACCCAGATGGGGATTCGAACAGGAAATCCCTAGCGCTGAGAGGCAAACGTGCTAACCACTAAGCCTCCGTGCCGACCAGGTGTCTAATGGTTAAAAAAGCAGAATTTTGAATTGAACTCATCAAAGAAGATGGCCTTACTCCAGTCCTCTATGGTCCAATCCTAATGGTCTTTTGCAAACTTCAGCCTGGCTCTCTTTTGCTTCTCATTGATTAAAGACTTTTTTTTTATTTAACCACAGCAGTGTTTTTTTTACATTCTTACGTTTTTTACGTTTTTTACGTTCTGTGTGCAATCTATACTTTTAATCTGACCTTAAAACAGGTTATGTTCAATTGTTTACAGTGCATTAATGTTGTTTAAGTTCTTATATTGTGTTATGTTCTATATATTATATATATATATATATATATATATATATATATATATATATATATATATATATATATATATATAACAATGTTTTTTTTTTTTATCTTTGCACTGGAAATGTGCAATAACAATAAAAAGCATTCTATTCTATTCCTTATGCTGGAGAAAAATGGCATATGTATGCACAAAATTGTAAGACATGGGTGTCTGAATACTTAGCTGTGAATATGTCATTAATATATCTGTTTTTTTCTGCAGGCTGCTTCTATGACTGGATGCAGTCTTATGACGTAGCTTTCTTTTTCAGTGGGAGTTGTGTGCTGCTGGGTGGAACACAACTACTGTTATCTGTGTTCTCCTGCTGGAACAAAAAACAGGAACTATTTGCCAGATCAGACTCCAAATGTATTAATGATTATGACCAGGTTGCTGCTGTAGCCTGAAGGATGGGTTACCTTTACTGGATATGTTTAATGAATGCATTGTGTTTATTTACTTTCAAATAATTTGTCTTATTTATGATGGTATTTCCCTTACTTGTTTGTAAGCCTTTTTTAATGAGGCACCATTATGTGTATGCAAATATACACTGCTCAAAAATAAAGGGAACACTTAAACAACACAATATAACTTAAAGTAAATCAAACTTCTGTGAAATCAAACTGTCCACTTAGGAAGCAATTGATTGACAATCAATTTCACATGCTGTTGTGCAAATGGAATATACAACAGGTGGAAATTATTCGCAATTAGCAAGACACACTCAATATAGGAGTGGTTCTGCAGGTGGAGCACAAATCACTTCTCAGTACCAGTGCTTTCTGGCTGATGTTTGAATGTTGGCGGTGCTTTCACACTCGTGGTAGCATGAGACAGACTCTATAACCCACACAAGTGGCTCAGGTAGTGCAGCTCATCCAGGATGGCACATTAATGCGAGCTGTGGCAAGAAGGTTTGCTGTGTCTGTCAGCGTACTGTCCAAGGGCTGGAGGCGCTACCAGGAGACAGGCCAGTACACCAGGAGACGTGGAGGAGGCCATAGGAGGGCAACAACCCAGCAGCAGGACTGCTACCTCCACCTTTGTGCAAGGAGGAACAGAAGCACTGCCATAGCCCTGCAAAATGACCTCCAGCAGGCCACAAATGTGCATGTGTCTTAGAAACCGACTGCATGAGGATGGTATGAGGGCCCGACGTCCATAGATGGGGTTGTGCTCACAGCCCAACACTGTGCAGGCATTTGCCAGAGAACACCAGGATTGGCAAATTTGCCACTGGCGCCCTGTGCTCTTCACAGATGAAAGCAGGTTCACACTGAGCACATGTGACAGAGTCTGGAGATGCGGTGGAGAGCGATCTGCTCTCCACATCATTTAGCATGACCGGTTTGGCAGTGGTTCCGTAATGGTGTGGGGTGGCATTTCTTTGGAGGGCCGCACAGCCCTGCATGTGCTCGCCAGAGGTAGCCTGACTGCCATTAGGTACCGAGATGAGATCCTCAGACCCCTTGTGAGACCATATGCCCTCATGTGGCTGGAGTGTGTCAGCAGTTCCTGCAAGATGAAGGCAGCTCTGAAGATCTGGACTGGCCCGTCCATTCCCCAGACCTGAATCCAATTGAGCACATCTGGGACATCATGTCTCGCCCCATCCACCAATGTCACATTGCACCACAGACTGTCCAGGAGTTGGCAGATGCTTTAATCCAGGTCTGGGAGGAGATCCCTCAGGAGACCATCTGCCACCTCACCAGGAGCATGCCCAGGCGTTGTATGGAGGTCATACAGGCACGTGGAGGCCACACACAATTCTGAGTCTCATTTTGACTTGTTTTAAGGACATTACATCAAAGTTGGATCAGCCTGTAGTGTGTTTTTTCACTTTAATTTTGTGTGTGACTCCAAATCCAGGCCTCCATTTGTTAATAAATTTGATTTTCATTGATGATTTTTGTGTGATTTTGTTGTCAACACATTCAACTTTGTACAGAACGAAGTATTCAATGAGAATATTTCATTCATTCAGATCTAGGATGTTATTTGAGTGTTCCCTTTATTTTTTGAGCAGTGTATAATGCTAACATGGTTGATAAACAGCACAACAGTATACCCAAGTGTGACAAGCATTTTTCAGTGACACCTTGAAATTTATTTTGTTTGTGTTGTACCAAAGTTATTGTTACTTGTAACTGTTCTAGAAAAAACGCTGAATGAAACATGAAGCCTAAAGTCAGACATTATCCTTAATGCTGCTTGATTTTATGTAATTTCATTTTTATAATGTTTTAATTTTTGTATAAAAGCACAATAAAAGATTATTCATCATGCATGTTGTGAGTGGTGTTTTTGTCTCTGATAAACTGCAGTGTTTTCAAAAATGACATAAAAAGCAAAATTAAAATTTGCTGGAAACATTTAACTTTTGCTAGTTTTTCATGTAGTTGTTTTGCTTGCATAGTATCATGTATAATATCATTTATTCTGGTCATTTATTTTAATAAATGGGCTTTAAAATTGATCAGAAAACACTTTGATATAGCCCATTAATATTGCTAATTTTATAGATCCTATTTTCAGTTTTTGTTGCTTTGACTTAAATAATAAATTAATATACTTCTAATCCAAAGCTTTAACTACAATTGTATTTCTTAATTACAACCTTTAATTAGTGACCCATGACCTAAGTTTAAGTTGAACTACAGAAATCTGATTTTAGTTTAACAAATTATACACTGGGCTGGGCAGATACACCCAGGACAGGGAGCCAATCTATCACTGGGCACACACACTCACAGACGCACTCTATATGGGGCAATTTGTAGAATTCAATTGACCTTGATCCATGCTTTTGGACTGTGGGAGGAAACTGGAGAAACCCATGCAGATACGGGGAAAACATGGAAACTCCACCCAGATTGGGATTCGAATCGGGAATCCCTAGTGCTGAGAGGCGAACGTGCCACCCATATATATATATATATATATATATATATATATATATATATATATATATATATATATATATATATATATATATATCCCAAAATTATTCATACCCCTGGCAAATTTTGACTTAAATTTACTTTTATTCAACCAGCAATTTTATTTGAAACGACACAGGCATATCCCAGGAGATAATACGATGATGTACAATGTGGAAAAAAATATTTCTCAGCTTTTATTCACATTTGAACAAAAAGTGGCATGTCCAAAATAATTCATACCCTTAGAAATCTGTCACAGTCTATGGGAAAATCCAAAGTTCTATACCATTGCAAATAGTCCAAGCTGTTTTAAGGCATCCTAATTACTGATTCATTTGGAACAGCTGTTTTAATCAACTCAACATATATATATATATATATATATATATATATATATATATATATATATATATATATATATATATATATATATACACAGTGGGTTGCAAAAGTATTCATACCCCTTGAACTTTTCCATATTTTGTCACATTACATCCACAAACATAAATATATTTCACTGGAATTTAATGTCAAAGACCAACACAAAGTGGTATACAATTGTGAAGTGGAAGGAAAATTATACGTGAATCAACATTTTTTTTACAAATAAAAAACTGAAAAGTGCGACGTGCAAAAGTATTCAGCCCCCTTTTCCCTGAGTGCAACCAATTGCATTCAGAAGTTGCCTGATGAGTGCTAATGACTCAAAAGGGTCCACCTGTGTGTAATCTAATCTCAGTACAAATACAGCTGCTCCGTGACGGCCTCAGATGTTGGTTAAGAGAATATTGGGGAGCAAACAGCATCATGAAGTCCAAAGAACACACCAGACAGGTTAGGAATATGGTTTTGGAGAAGTTTAAAGCAGGCTTAGGTTATAAAAATATTTCCAAAGCTTTGAACATCTCACGGAGCACTGTTCAATCCATCATCCGGAAATGGAAAGAGTATGGCACCACAGTAAACCTGCCAAGACAAGGCCGTCCACCTAAACTTACAGGCCGAACAAGGAGATCACTGATCAGAGAGGCAGCCAAGAGGCCTATGGTGACTCTGGATGAAATGCAGAGAGCCACAGCTCAGGTGGGGGAAACTGTCACAGGACAACAATTAGTCCACAGGACAACAATTAGTCGTGCACTACACAAATGTGGTCTTTATGGAAGAGTGGCAAGGAGAAAGCCATTGTTAAAAGAAAACCATAAGAAGTCCCGTTTGCAGTTTGCCAGAAGCCATGTTGAGGACACAGCAAACATGTGGAAGAAGGTGCTTTGGTCAGACGAGACCAAAATTGAACTTTTTGGCCACAATGCAAAACGCTATGTGTGGCGGAGAAATAACACTGCACATCACTCTGAAAACACCATCCCCACTGTCAAATATGGTGGTGACAGCATCATGCTCTGGGGGTGCTTCTCTTCAGCAGGGACCGGGAAGTTGGTCAAAGTTGATGGGAAGATGGATGGAGCCAAATACAGGGCAATCTTGGAAGAAAACCTGTTGGAGTCAGCAAAAGATTTGAGACTGGGGCGGAGGTTCACCTTCCAGCAGGACAACGACCCTAAACATAAAGCCAGAGCTACAATGGAGTGGTTTAAAAAAAAGAATATTCATGTGTTAGAATGGCCCAGTCAAAGTCCAGACCTAAACCCAATTGAGAATTTGTGGCAAGATCTCAAAACTGCTGTTCACAAACGCTCTCCATCCAATCTGACTGAGCTTGAGCTGTTTTGCAAGGAGGAATGGGCAAGAATTTCAGTCACTAGATGTGCAAAGCTGGTGGAGACATACCCTAAAAGACTTGCAGCTGTAATTGCAGCAAAAGGTGGCTCCACAAAGTATTGACTCAGGGGGGCTGAATACTTTTGCACGTCGCACTTTTCAGTTTTTTATTTGTAAAAAAAATGTTGATTCATGTATAATTTTCCTTCCACTTCACAATTGTATACCACTTTGTGTTGGTCTTTCACATTAAATTCCAGTGAAATATATTTATGTTTGTGGTTGTAATGTGACAAAATATGGAAAAGTTCAAGGGGTATGAATACTTTTGCAACCCACTGTATATATATATATATATATATATATATATATATATATATATATATATATATGATTTTAACTGAAAAGTTTTTTTTTTCACTCAAATTGTTTAAATTTAAACAAGGCATGCTGGTAAAAATAGCTGGGCATACCAAACGGAACTATAAGTAACAGAACCACAAGAGACAAAAATGTTTTATTTTATAACATCAAGCAATCTAAATAATTTCAAGGCACATGTACATCTTACTGCACTGCACAAGCACTACGTATACCTTGGAGTGTGTGCACTATACAGCAAATACTGTAAAATAAAAGTCAAAAAGGGGTGCTTACTGACCTAACTCAATTTGTTCCAACACATTGCAAAGGCGCTCTATTGGATTGATATCTGGTGACTGTGGAGGCCATTGGAGTGCATTGAACTCATTGTCATGTTCAAGAAACTAGTTTAAAATGATATGAGCTTTGTGAAATGGTGCATTATCCTGCTGAAATTAGCAAGCAAAAGATGGGTGCACTGTAGGGCTGGGACAACACGTCAACGTCATTGACAAAATCGATTTGCATTACTTGCAACGATGCGTTGCAAAAATGGCTGCGCCTACTGAAAGCATGGATTTATCCGGAGCTCAAGAGGCAGCTGCAAAAAATCGCTCACGTGCAGTGGGGAAGTACAACACTCAAACAACACAATTGCCGCTCACCACAAGCCGCTCAGCTGTTCTCAGATGGGCTCATGACTCTAGATTCTCCAGTCATCCGGTTACGTGCCGGTTACTTTTAGTCTCCTTGGTCAACGCTTCTGGTGGCCCACATTGAGAAAGGATGTAGAGCAGGGGTGCTCAATACGTTGATTGTCGATGATTGTCGAAAAATGGTTGTGAAGTAGATCGCGATCAAGGTTTGAGGAACAAAAAAGCGTTTATCACGTATTAGGGCTTTTTTTACAGCACAGTATCTGAAGTGCTTATACACACACGCGCACACATTCACACACAATGTGATTCATTCTGAATCGCGATCTCTATCGTTCTGCATGCGAGCAGTCTGCCCCCCCGCCCCCCTCGCTGTTCCCAAAACCGGCACGTGGCCACGCCTCCGCGCTTAAATCCGAAGCACTGCCTCGAGAATCATCTACATTAGATTTACATTACACTACATTACATTAGTTTCTGTTTGTGTTTTTGCACTTTATTTGACTGAAAAGATGAGTGAAGGACGAGTGAAGCTCAACAAGAACTAAAATGTTCCACTTTCATTTAAAGTGGGGGGGGGGGTGAATATATTTTTACAATGTCAAACTGAAAATGCATTTGCTTTTATTAATGTTCATGTTCTGTTTGGGGGCGGCACAGTGGCTTAGTGGTTGGCATGTTCTCCTCTCAGCGGTAGGGATCCCCAGTTAGAATCCCAATCTGGGTGGAGTTTCCATGTTCTCCTCATGTCCACATGGCTTTCCTCCGGGTTCTCCGGTTTCTTCCCACAGTCCTAAAACATTGATCAAGGTCAATTGAATTCTCCAAATTGCCCCATATAGAGTGTGTTTGTGTGTGTGAGTGTGTGCCCAGTGATAGATTGGCGCCCTGTCCTAGGTGTATCTGCCCAGCGCCCGGAGTGTTCTCCCCTGGATGGGCATGGGGAACCCTCCAGTGGCCCTAATAGAGGATAAAGCGGAAGATAATGGATGGATGGATGTTCTGTTTGTGGAAATGTGGGTTACAGTGATTGTTTTACATTTGTGCTGTATACTGTGTGTTGGGTGGGTGTACTAAAATCAGGTTTTCTCCGTGCTATTTGCTAGAATGTGTTTAATAAAAGAGTAATTCTAACATTTTCGACAATACTAACATGATGTGTGTAAACAGGTTTCAATATAAAAGCCTAAAATATAGAGATTGACCCCTGTAGATCTCGATGACCTGTCCAATGGAAAAGTAGATCTCGGGCCAGAAAAGTGTGGGCACCCCTGATGTAGAAGAATATGCCCCTGGATGCTCCCCCTGCTCCACTTGTGCCCAGTGCAATGCCTGTCATCAGCCACCTGCCAATCTTATCCATCCTCTTCCCATCCCCGGCCAACCTTGGTACCATATTGCACTGGACTTTGTTACTGGTCTTCGTGAATCCCATGATAAGACAACTATACTCACCATTGGCGACCGTTTCTCCAAGGCCGTCTATCTCGCTGCTCTGTATAAACTTCCTACAGCCTTGGAGCCTATGTCCTCATCGATCAGGTGTTTCGGATCCATGGCTTCCCCTTGGACATTGTTTCAGATCGGGGCCCCCAGTTTACCTCCAGAGTCTGGCGTTCTTTCTGTGAAAGTCTGGGGGCCTCTGTCAGCTTCTCCTCCTGCTTTCATCTCCAGTCAAACGGCCAGTCCGAGAGATATAGGCCACATTGTGACGAGCCTCTGAACTCAACTCGAAGTCCTGGAGCATCCACCTTCCCTGGCGGAAATATGCTATCAATTCTCATCAGTCTGCTGCCCCTGGATGCTCCCCCTTCGAGGTTTCCCTGGGATACCAATCTCCTATCTTTCCTGAACAGGAACTTGAGATAGCGGTCCCCTCGTTGACTTGTCGCATTTGTCGCTTCAAAAGAATCTGGAGGCTGACAAAGATCGCTCTTTATAGGGCTCAAAGGAGAATGGAGTGCCTGGCCAATCGCCACCGCTATCCTGCACCCCATTACAAACCAGGACAATTAGTGTGGCTTCCTGCCAAAAACATTCCCCTTCGCTCTACATCACGCAAGCTGGCATCCCGCTTCTTTGGTCCTTACCGCATTGCTAGGATCATCAGCCCCACAGCCATCCGCCTAGTCCTTCCTTCGCACATGAGGATTCACCCTACGTTCCACGGCTCACAGATTAAACCTGTATGCACTTCACCTCTTTAGATATGGTCTTATAAGGTATTTAACTATTGTAATATTTGATTTTCTTTCTTTCTCTTTTGACTGTTGAGTGTTGATTGATTACACTGAACTATGTGTTACATGATTTTAGTCTTATGTTTTCTATTTCATAATTAAAGATTCATAAACTCATTGCTGTTGAATTGGTAGTAAACCTGTTAATCTAATTCAGCAGCATTTTTACATTAATATTTACATTTAGTCATTTACCAGACGCTTTTATACAAAGCAACTTACAAACATACAAAGCAAAACAACACAAGTCAGTTGCTATGGAAAAAACAGCTACACCGTAGAATTATCAAACCTGATCATTACATACATCCTGCACCTTTATATATATAAAAATCAGGTGTTTGTGAAAGAGGTGTGTTTTCGGTTGTTTCTTAAAGATGCCAAGTTACTCCGTGATTCATCATTAGAGTGAAGTGAACAAGTGCATTTTGAAAATCTAGAAAGGAGGTAAGAGGGGGCAGATCCAGAAATGGTCCAGAGTCAGTGCCTTTTATTGAATGCTCGCAGCTACAGAGGGCCAATGGAGAAAAATTAGTAGTGGAGTGACATGAGTTTGCTTGGGTTGGTTGAACACAAATTGGCCTGCAGTGTTTTGAATCAGTTGTAGAGGCCTCAGAGTATAAACTAGGAAGCAAGCAAGCAAGCAAGCAGTGCATTACAATAATTGAGCCAGGATAGGATGAGGTCTTGAAATAACAGCTGAGTAGCATGATCAGTCAAGAAAGGTCTGATCTTCCTGATGTTGTAACAAAAAAAAAAGGACCTGCGGGAACAGGCAGTTTTATTGACCTGATAAAAGAGTTTAAGATGGGAGTCAATTATGAAACCAATGTTATGGACCGAATTGTTTGGAAAGTCAGGTCATGTTGGATTGAGGGTTTAGCTGGGATTATGAGAAGGGTTGTTTCTTGGTTTACTTCTTTGCTAATTTAGATAGCGGCGAAGGAGCATGAATTGTATGCTGTTCTCTTCTCTTCCAACTCCATTTTTATTGTCAGCAAATAACACTGACTTGGAATGCATAAACATTAAAGACTATAGGCTGCCATCTTAGCTGGATTTCAACCAGAAGTCGAGAGGAACTAACTTTTGATGCAGTAGATTAATCCCGACAATGACTTGTGCTTAGAACTTTTTACAGATGAAGCTACTAATGGTACATGTACTAATGGTGCGATAAAGAGCAGTGCAACCCTTACAAAACGAATTGTTTGAAAGCAGAGAACAAATCGCCTGCATCAAGCGTGAGGGCAAAGAATGAGACAGTTTAGAACACGTAGGTGCTGAATGCCTTTAACAGAACTCAGCGCATGGTTGTTGCTTGAGAGAGTGGGACTTTCAAGGAAATGAGTGAGTTTTTTCTTCTTCTTGTGTTTAATATTAAATAATTATTAGATTTATTTTGTATTTTTTCCCCCAATGTGTACTACTTTTAAAGAAGTGTTTTATTGTAAATATTATGTCATGTTGTCACAATGTGGTTGTAAGGATTGGTCTGGAGACGTGCAGAACAAAACCGGTTTATTAATGAGCAAGGCAGAGGTAGGGTAGTGCAGGAGGAGGATTGATCGAGGGGGGCGTTGCCAACTGGACCCAGGCCGGGGTGTGGAACCTGGACGGAGGACTGGGCAGAGCACAACACCGAGCAAAACCAATAACAAAATAAAACAAAGCACACAATAATCCTAACGCTGTAGTAAGAGAACCCTACACTGGCTATGCGTGAAGAAAAACGGAAAGGACTAGTGAGGTTGTCTAGAGTAGACAAAATAACAAACCCTATGATAGCAAGAACAGGTGTGTCAACGAGAGTGTTATCCAAAAACCTGAAGGAAGAAAGCGTGGGGAAAGTGTTCAGAGAGGTACGGTGAACTACACGGGACGACGAGTGGCTCAGGAAGGAACTGCAACAAACAAGGGACGGGAAGACAGCAAGAGGGTTAATACACAGGGAAGAAAACCATGTTAGTTCACCGAGAGAGAGCGTGTTAATAAACAGATCGGAACCGTTAGTAGACTGGGTGAACACTGAGACACGGACGCCCTCAGGTGGTGACGCGCCAGCGGAGCGAGCTAGGGTGAGCGCGAACTCCGCCCCAACCGGCCGAAGCCGAACCACCTGAGCGGACGGACAGAGACAACGATCGCTCCCGGGACGCAGGACTCTAGGGACAGGATGAACACTGAAAACAGAAAGAGGATTAGACAAAACACAGGGAGCGATCACAGAAAAACACAGACGTTCACTCATGCAATGACAGAGACTAACCTAAACACAGAGGTGAGAGCGCAGATGCTAACACACAGCTAACACAAACAGACGCGCACTCATCGAGACCAGATACACCACAGGACACAAAGTCGAGAGAACAGATTGAGAACAGAAGCCAAATAATCGCTCGGTATGTATGCAAGCAGGGACAATACTTCGCGTTCGTCCCGTGAGAAGACAGAGCTTAAATAAGATAAACGACCCATCAAACAAATTAGCCTCACCTGGTGATGGAGCGAAAGCGGAACTAGAAGGCGGGGCTAAGGGAACGCGTGGCAGAGCGTGACGGAGAGACAGACGCAGACACAGGATTTCTCACACATGTAGGTATTTCTTCCGGTTTATTATACTTTTCTTCCCCCTGCTGATATTTTATTTAATATATATATTTTAATTTATCATTTTTGTGTTTGATACTGGCCGTGGTTTTTCATTGGTTAATTTTGCCACGTGCCTTAACAGGTCATGGTTCTAAGAGTCATCGGAAAAAGATTTACATTATAAGAGCCATTCTGTCAGCTTATGCTTCCAGCTATTAATTATTGGCTGCTGCTGTTGTACCTTTTGAAGTTTTACTTGTAAGTTATATTTACATTACATTTAATTTTAATATTAACAAGTGTTAGGATAAAGTTTTAATGTTCCATTGAAATATTTTTCTACTAGCAATGAATGTACAGATACTGGCATGGTCAACATTGAAATTTGGTTAAAATAACGTCAGTTGTTTCGTTGTTGTTGGTTAATTTTAAACGTTGTAAAAAAAATAATAAAAAAAAAAGTTTTCCATATACAGTTGCGTTCGCGTTATGTTGCTGTAATTTATTATTAGTTGTACTGTTTGGTTATGTTGTTTGTCTGTTATGTATTTGAAAGTCTGTAAAGCACTGCGATGTTTACATGGATGCTGTTTAATTACATGTTTATCTAAATCTACAAAAACTGAAGCGTTGTGTTCAGCATGGTGCGGCTACATTAACAGTGGTCACGAGTATGTTCGTGTGTCTGTGCTCGACTGTGCTGAGTAGACCATGACAGCGGTATTCCTATTGTTTCAGAGTTGCATGTTGCCGTGTTTTATTAATCAATGCTATTTCTATAAAGTAATTAATTTCTGCATTTTTGAGTGTTTTGTTGAGCCCCCTGTCCTGGCCAGCATCTCGTATCTTCTCCTTTTTATGATATGCAACATCCACAGCAATTTAGTAGATAGAACTACGGAACCTTGTTACTTAAAGTTGTTTCCTTGCTGGCGAGAATATGAGAACACACCGCTCATCCTATAGAAATGGTCCTACTTAGCTAACCGTCAACTCTAGCCTCTGGTACCAAGGAGATTTGTTAGTGATAGAGACAGATTTTTTCTGCCAGTATCGGGAGTAAAGTTACCGTAATAACTGTATATTGGCTGTAAAGAGCAGCTTCTTAGCTTTCATAAACCGTCAGAATTTTTCTGAAGGCGCAAACTGTCGCAAAGTTACGGTATTTCAAATTAAATTCCTTGTTAAAACTCTCATCTGCGACTGACTCGTAAAACGGAATCATGCTTTTCTGTGGAAGCTCAGGTTCGTTTATTCACAGATTTTCAGCCAAAACCATCATTTATTAGAACTGAATGTGCTATTCACTGCTGACAGACATATTTCATGTTATTTAATTTTATCCAATGTTATATGTTATTAAATGATCAAACAAAATGAATGTAACAATTTGAAAAATGGGTAAATACACTCATGAATAGGCAATTTTTTTTAAAGAGGACAAATGGGAAATAAGGGGTCCTGATTTCTAAACCCTAAAAACGCCCCTGCTTCACCCTGATTTTGTCGAATATGCTTCAAGACATTGATGCCTCAGATAAGAGTGACATCTTGTGGCTGAAATAAATTATTACAGCCCGTAATTTACCACGAAGCAAATTACATTTACGTTTACATTTAACGTAAACTTTTATCCGAAGCGACTTACAAATGAGAACATCGCAAGTCAGTAATTATGAAGTAAAACCAGCTACACTGTATAATTATCAAACCTGATCGTTATATGATGCTGCGCCCACCTTTATTTTTTATTTTTTATTTTAATTTACAACAGGTATTTGTTAAAAAGATGTGTCTTCAGTAGTTTTTAAAAAATGCCTAAGTGAAAGTTAAAAAAATATAGCAGCCTACTAATCTTCTGGTCTGATCTTCCACCCATGACAGGTGTGGATCTCTTAGGTACCTAAATTAAAAGGAAAATATAATAAATACAATATAGCTATCTATCCTTATGAAGATAATCAGCAATACAAAACCTTTGACTGTAGATTAAAATTTCAAAAACAAATAAATTCTCATATACTTTTCACAAAAAATATTTAAATAAAATTGACAAGTTTCACAAATCACAATAATCACAAATGATTATTAAAATTGTTGCAACAGATATTTTTTTACATTGAATTTATGTTAAAATAAATGGAAAGTTTAAAAATGATAAAATATGAAGAATACCGAACAGTGAATCCCAAGATTGTCACTAGAGGAATGCGCTCCGGAAAACTGTCAAATCAGCACATGTCAGAAAAGTGACAAAAGCTTTGAATCCTCGGTGTCAAACCTCCAATCCATAAGACGGTCACTTCTGACAGGATGTTCTAATAAATCATTACATAAGTTACAACTTGTGCAAAATGCTGCTACTTTTAACTAAGACCAGAACATTTGATTAAATCAGTCCTGTGTTATAAAACTTACACTGGCTACCAGTTAAGTTTCGTATGATAACATATAAAATAATCAGGCTCTACAGTATCTGAGTGAGCTGATTCAATTGTATAAGCCAACATGTGAGCACAGATCTCAAGGTGCTGGTTTACTTTTAGTTCCTAGAATAAATAAAATTGCTGCTGGTGGAAGAGCATTCTCCCACAAGGCTCCTCAACTTTGGAATAACCTTCCAGTTACTGTTCATGATTCTGAGTCATTATTAATCTTTAAAAGTAGATTAAAAACACATTTATTTAATCTTGCATTTAATTAATTCCCTATCTCAGGCTTGGCTGTGTTGGGTTTGTAATTTGGGATCAGTGTGTGCTGGCGTTTCACCTCTTCACCCAACTCATCATTAATGGGGGTGTGGCACTGAAATGATGCTGTTCCAGGGAGCCCTCTCAACTATGTAGAGTCTGCAGTATCTGCCTCTTTTAGTTATGCTGCTCTAGTCAGTGATGCCGGAGTCACATGCTGCACTGTGTCAATCAATTACTTATTACTTAAATATTGTGCTTTATTATTAGCTCTAAATGCTTTCTTGTCTGTTTCTTTTGAGGTGTGGTCGGTTTTCTGGAGGTGTAGTCAGATCTTCATGCATGGCACTGCCGAATCACTAAGATCAAATCAAATCAAATCAGGTTTATTTGTCACATGCGTAGATATACATGGTACAGCCAGCAGTGAAATTCTTTCCTGACATCTCCACATAAGGTTAAATGATAAAGATAAAAAAAGTTAAATTTTAAAAGAAAAAGAAAAAGAAATGTGTATAAAATATATATTTACACTTTGCAATTTACATATATATTTTTTTATTTAAAAAGAGAAACTACATTTATTGCACTATTGAAAAGAGGAGAAAATGTACAATTATTGCACTATAACCAATGTCAACTAAAATGGTCTTATATGTGCAAGTAGTGCAGTGCAGGGTTAAAAGTTGTCAGTGTTATGAAGGTGTTGTGGGTGGGATTGTGTCCGTTTACACCTGGTTCAGGCTCTGTGTTTGCCTTCAGGATACGAAAATGCCGTCCTGATGGCAACAGAGTGAAGAGCTTGTTGCCAGGCTGACTGAAGCCTTTCACAGTCTTTTTGGCTTTGGACCAGCACCGGTTCCTGTAGATGGTCTGGAGGTCTGGAAGTGATACTCGGATGGTGCGTTCGGCCGAACGTATCACCCTCTGTAGTGACTGTCTGTCCAGATGGGTGCTGTTCCCGAACCAGGTTATGATGTTCCCTGTGAGAATGCTTTCGATGGTGCAGGAGTAAAAATTCTGCAGGACCTTGGAGGGCAGCCTGAAGTCTCATAAACGTCGAAGGTGGTAGAGACGCTGACGAGCCTTCCTTGTTCTTCAGCTTGGTGTTGAGTGTGGAAGGGATAATAGTGTTGAATGCTGAACTATAGTCCACAAACAGCATTCTAACATAACTATTCCTCCCAGTGTCCAGGTGAGAAGAGCAGAGTGAAGCAGGTGTGAGATGGCATCATCTGTGGAGCGGTTATGGCGGTAGGCGAACTGTGGGGGGTCTAAGGAGTCCGGTAGTGAAGAAGTGATGCAGCCTCTGATCAGCTTTTCAAAGCACTTCATCACAACTGATGTTAGAGCTACAGGGCGGTAATCGTTCAGGCAGGCTGGCTGAGGTGTCTTCGGAACCGGAACAATTACGGACTGTTTAAAGCACTATGGTACGACACCCAGTGACAGAGAGAGATTTAAATCTTGGTGAATACCGGAGCAAGTTGGGATGCGCGGGTTTTCAGGACACGCCCACATATCCCGTCTGGTCCTGCAGCTTTCCTGGTATTCACTCTTCTGAACACTTTCCTGACGTCACTCTCCGAGATGAGTGCCGGCTGTTCGTCGCGAAATTCTGCACCTGCGTGGTCAGCTGTGCCGTGAGCCATGTTGGTTGGAGCGCCGAAGGCGAGCATAAAAGTTATTTAACTCACTCGCCAGCGTCCCGTCTGCACTCGTTAAACCGGAGAATGTGCTTTTATAATCCGTCACTGTCCGCAGTCCCGGCCATAAAGATCTCGAGTCACGCTGCTGGAACTGTGACTCTACTTTCTTGGAGTAGCGCTGTTTTGCCTGTCGTACTTCCCTGTGTACCCCGTATGACACGGCTTTATATTCCTACATGTTGTTACTGATGAGTCCTGAGATGTCTGAGCTTTCAAAGCGTCACGGACAGATGTATCCATCCATGGCTTCTGGTTGGGAAACGTCCTGACAGTGATTCTGGGAACCGTGTCATTAACCAGCTTCCCAACAAAGCTCACTACAGAGTCTGCAAACAAATTGATGTCATCAGCACAGCTGGTTTGGAATATGTCCCAATCTGCGTCATCCAGAGCGTCTTGCAGGGTGTCCACCGATTGGTCGGTCCAGCGCGGCACCTCCCACTGAGTCACGACTTCCTGTTTTAGTTTTTGTTTTATATTTTGGCATCAGAAAGATGGCAGTATGGTTGGACTTCCCAAACGGTGAGTGAGACTGAGCCCTGTAACTGTCCTTAATCACGGTGTAACAATGATCCAGTGTCCGGTTGCCTCTGGTTGGGCAGCTGATGTGCTGATGAAACTCCGATGCTGCACGTCTGAGGTTAGCGCTGTTGAAATCGCCAACGACGATGAGCGCTGCGTCCTGGTTCTGGGTTTGGAACTGTGTGAGCATGTCATGAAGCTCACACAGTGTGGTGTCCGTGTTGGCCTGGGGTAGAATATAGACTGTAGTGACAATGGCCGAAGTAAATTCCAGAGGAGGATAGAAGGGACGAAACCTGAGCGCGAGCAGTTCCAGGTTCGGTGTACAGGAGCGTGTAAGTGTAACAACACTGGTATTGTTGCACCAGCGATTGTTTACAAAAACACAAACTCCACCACCTTTACACTTCCCCGAGTCCACTGTTCTGTCCATACGGTACACCGTGAAGTTCACTGTCGGCAAGATGGCGTGGTCCGGTACCACTGGGTTTAGCCATCTCTCTGTGAAGCAGAAAAGATTGCAGTCTCTAATGTCTCTCTAGAACTTAACTCTCGCCCGGAGGTCATCCTCCAGAGACTTGTTCTCCAGAGACTGGACGTTGGCTAGCAGGATACTAAGTAAGGGGTCATGGTGTGCCCTGGCCCTCAGCCTGTTCTGGATGCCCGCTCTTTTCCTTTGGGGTCATCTCTTTTTGTCGCATCCATTGTTCTCCCTCAGGATTTCTCTCGGCCAGCTAGGATTTGTTGTTAAAAAAGTCATGAGGTGAATGGATTGTAGATTAATAGAAACAAGAGTGTCTCTATCATACCTAATGCGTGCCATGGTGAAATGAAAAAAAGTCTAAAATCAATATAAATAAGAAAAATAAACAAACTAATGATGAAGCGGCAAAGATGATTACTGGATGGTACACCCAAGTAGGGCAATGAATCGATAAAATCTGTAAAAATCGATTATGCAAAGTGTCGATATTCAATTTCCATTATTGATTTGTTGGGTCAAGCGATTTCCTCGTTACTCTTGATGTCGTAACCGCTTACGTCACCTGCAGCGCTTCAATAACGCTGGAAAAAAATAGCGGGTTGACAGAATGAGGCGGAGTCTGCAAAACAAGTTGATAAATCGTAGAAATGAAACACAGCTTGAAAAAAAAATTCAGTTTAAATCAAAACTGCGGGAGCTTCACGCTTCACACAAATAAAGAACGTGGAACATGCGAGCTCTGCAAAAATTATGTGAGCTGCATGGAGCACCACGGTAATGATACACCACCTGAAACTAAACATGCTGAACCCCGAACGGGAAGGAGGAAGCTGAACAGCAGATAAATCACTACAACATCCCGAGGTTCTTTAGTTTTGAAGTGAATCAACGTAACAGTGCAATGTAACACTATTAGACCGGCAGAGCACGCTTCATGCTGTTTTTGCTTGTTAACTGGATAATAACAGTGATAGAGAACGTGTCTTAACATCCGTGTCTTAACGTCCGTTATACGAATACGTCCGTATTTCCTGGGACATGTCCATATTTCACCTCCTGTCCCAGTTTTTTTTTAAAAGTGAGGAAATGTCCTGGTTTTTTAATGACCTTCATTGGACCATTAAATGTATAGGTACTAGGCACTGCGCATGGCGCTGCGTGTCAGTCCACAAACAACATGACGAAGTGCAAGTGTCTGTTTACCGCGATTTACAAAAGAGTTTCCCCGCTTTCGAGACAAATGGGAAGCCTTGTGCATGGTGTGCAATTGACATTTCACACAAGAGGTATTTTTTTGTTAATTGACTAATATGTTTTTTTTTTTTCAATAGCTGATTACTAAATAAAATTACTATATAATACTATACTATAGAATAATTTTACTGAAAAACACCCCCCTCCTGGCTCCAAGGTACCCAAGGTATCATGGCTTTCCCAAATGAAAATATAGTCACCCTAAATTAGCTTAATAAGTGTTTAAATCTGCTTTTATAAATACATACAACTTGTACACAATGGTGCTAATTAATGATCAAGCTTCACATTTTAATTATTTGATAAAATATGAGTGAAGACACTGCACACTATGGGAGTGAGGTTGAATTAGTTGCATTTAGAGGGGAATTAGGTAACTTATTAGAGTGACTCAAATTTGTGTAATTTAGTATTTTTTTCACACTATGCTACATATTGTGTCAGTGTGTGTTTGAGATTTGTGTTTAATTGATTTAGATAAAAGCGTCTGCTAAATGATTAAATGTGAAGACATGGAAATTTTAAAAAAATTTATCCGATTCATTGATTAATCAAAAAAATAATCGACAGATTAATCGATTATCAAAATAATCGTTAGTTGCAGCCCTACTTCCAAGGTTTCTTCCTTAAAATAATGTAACAGGGAGTTTTTTCCTGCCACTGTTGCTTCGGCTTGCTCTTTGGAAGTTTAAAGGCTTTTAACTCAAAAGCACTATATAAGTAAATTACTTGAACTTAAACTTCATGTTTAAACCAGGCATGTCCTAAGTCTGGCCTGCGACTTCAATATTATAATGTGTTATTTATGTCTTGCTAGCTATTATCAGCATAAATAAATCAGACAATTTTTAAAAATGTAATTCTGCATTTTTTCACATGATAGCAGCAACATTTTAATACTATCTGTTTCTGGCTCTGTGCCACAGAGAATTGATGTTCAGATGTAGGTAGTCGCAGAGGAGCAGAGGAGTGGTTTTAATTTTTTCTTGTTAGCTGTGGCACAACAATGCCACTGTGCCGCCCTATTGTAGACATATTGCACTACATATTCATTTTTAAAATGTAATTGCTTTTTTTAAAATAAATATTAAATTACTAGTTCAGTTTGCTAATTTTTTTACTTTTACAATAGATGAATAACAATTACAAACACTGTACTGCACTGTTGTGCTGATCCAATGGCATCTTACATGACAAAGTTGCAGTAAGATAAAATATACATATGGTCATCCATGTTGGTAGAAAATTGGTCATCTGTAAAAAATCTTGGTCAAATCTCTGTAAAAAAAATAACAATTGTCTCCTCAATACAGAATGCATTCATGTGGTCATCAAAATTCACTGTAGTGACATTGGTTGAAAGGAAAGCTTGCTTATTTTACACAATTATATTGACTATCTTAATAAAAACTGGCATCTCATTTTTGACACCACTGCAAACAAACATTTCAATCTGATACCCTGTTCTGCAATGTTTTACCCATCAAGTTTTTGAAGTTTAACAGATTTTTGGAAAATGTTGTGCTTTCCTTCAAATCTCCCTCACCACATTTATATAGTCCACTTCTCCTAATACATCTTGGATAGTGGTATAACTGGTGAAAATACAATATTCACAATCTACATCAAATAGAGAAGCTATTAATGAATAGCATTAAGTTTAAGAACTTTGTGACCATCATCCAATTTACAAGCTCAGTGTGTTTTTTTGTAATTTATGTATAGATTTATATTAGAACATCCTGTCAGATAAATTATAATAATCTAACCTTGAGGTAATGAATTAGCTCTCTGCATCCTAGAAGGAGAGGATATTTCTTAGCTTTGAAATGCTGCCATGGTATAAATATTGCAATTCTAGTAATATTGCTAAAGTGCTTAGTAAAGGAGCGATCTGAATCAATAATGAAACCTAGATTATTTGCAAACGAACTGGGTCTGCTGGTTTAGAAGCTTTGTTTATTTTATCCCTGGGACCCACTATAAATACCCAAGTTTTATCAGAATTTAACATTAGGAAGTTTTTTGAGATCCACATATTAATATCTTTAATGCATTCCTCGAGCTCACTAATTACATGAACATCATTAGGGTTAACTGAAATGTGTAACTATGCATCATCTGCATAAGTGTGGAAACTAATTCCATGTTTACAAGTAATTGATTCCAAATAATTTCTCTCCAAGTATCCATAATTTAAACTGTAAACCATTTCAGATAATTTGTTCCGTCACCGAGTTATGACCGGTCCTTTTGACACCAAATGTTGATGCTACAGATGAATTCTATAGGAGGGTCTTCTAGTGTTCTGAATAGCTATTTTGTGCGAAAAACCAAACCTGTATGGTCTTCACTTAAGGCTCACTGCAATTCTGTCTTATCAGAATTTAGTTACACTAAAAGATTCCACAAAACCTAAAATGACATTTATTGCCAAATTATCACCAGTAACCTAAATAACAGAACATTTTATAAGGGCAAATGCCACAAGGAAAAAATGCCACAAGGCCTCAGTCTGTAAAATTCTCAAATCATCAATAAGTAGTTTTAGAATTCGATCAAACCCATATTTTAAATAAAATAGCACAGAATTAAGTGGTAAATTTCGGATTAGCAGTTTCAAAGTCACCATAATAAAGATGGATCTGGAAAGCATGTTCATGCTGTGCAAATAAACAAAGTTTTTTGAAGTATGACCCATCATTGATGTCTTTATAGATATTATTTTGTACAGCTCCTTATTACCAAACATTGATTTGAGAGTTCCTAATATAGATACATATGTGAATGTATCATTGACTTGGCTGTAAGAACCTGTTGTTCTGTCTTCACATACATCAAAATGTAAAACAAGAATATGGTCTACTGTTTCAACTATACAGCACTTTTGATCAACCTCCATTTGTTAGTTTTTGTGTTAAGTTACTTTATTCGGGGCTTGATGAGGTAAATTTATAGAAAGATTCTCACAGCTTTCTTTGCCTGTGCATTAGTGTTACACATTCCCGTTCATGCCCCACCGCTCCGCTCTCTCATTCACACACACCCACTACACCAACACGCCCACGTCCCGCTGCTACACGCTCCGCACCGCACACACCCATCTCCACACCTGTTTCACATTCCATTAATCACAGATCACCCTCTCCAGACTATTAGGTGCAGGTGCGCTCCGCTTATGACAGCGTCCTTTTAAGCCGCCGATCTGGATCCATCGGCGCAGAGTTTTTTGGGATTCAGCACGTTTACGCACGCTGCGCACTGCAACCCGTTACGCTCCTGTCTGGGATATCCTGATTATCTTCTGGCGAGACTGGCTCGTTGTTCTTTTGCTGACTCGCTACTTTTCCCCAGGATCGCTCACCACGGGAGGAATAAGTACATCGGGTACTGCGCCGTGTCCACACTGACCCCCCCTCGTCCGCATGGCATGCCACTCATGCGCCGCCTCGTAGTGAGCCGCTGATTTCTACGGACGGTGGGAAGTTATTGACAGTCTATTTTTTGATTGACTATTTTTTTATTTTTGTTTTTTCATATATATCCCGCTTGGAGGAATATTAAACTTTGTGTTATTAATACTTTCAACACGCCTCTCTCTATTTTCCTCCGGCAACGGGACGCTAAGCTGACATAAAACTCTGCCTTAACTGATCCAACAGCATGGAGTCTACTGAGGAGGTTCTGCAGGCGCAGGCACGCGTCATGACTGAACTCCAGGGTGGACTGGGTGAGATGTCCCGGGCGATCCAGACGCTGATGGGCCGTCTCACCGAGCTGGAGCGCGGCGCCGGAGCCGCAGGACTGCCATCACCTATACCGACGCTCCAGCAGGACACCGAAGTGCCTCTCCCACCCACCGCTTCCCCCTACAACTTGTCCAAACCTGAACGGTATGACGGAAGTCCTGGGAAATGCCGTTCTTTCCTTATGCACTGTGCCCATTACTTCCGTAGCCATCCATTTTCCAGCGAAGTGGATAAAATTTCGCTGATTTTCTCTCGGCTGATGGGCAGGGCAAGCGAGTGGGCCACTGCCATCTGGGAGGCACAGGGTCCCGAATGCCGGTCATTTGTAGCCTTCCATCAGGCATTTTGTACTGCCTTTGCTCACCCTCTGGAGGGTGAGGAGGTGGGTACGCAGCTATACCGGCTACGCCAAGGATCCAGATCGGTGTCCGATTACGCCCTGGAGTTCCAGGTTCTGGCCGCTCGGACTGGATGGAGCGGCCCTGTGCTGACCCTCATCTTCCGGGAGGGGCTGCGCCGGGAGATACAGAAGGAGATCGCCGGACGGAGTTTCGGAGCCTCTCTTGATGACCTCATCCGTCTCTCCGTCCAGATGGAGCAACATCTCACCACGGTTCTCCCGGGTAACAGGGACTCTCGTCCTTCGGCGGTTCCAGTGGGAAGGAGGGACTCCATCGCAGCGCCACCTCAGCAGCCTCAGGACCCGGAGCCGATGCAGCTTGGACGTTCCCACCTGACTCCGCAGGAATGTCGGCGCCGGGCCCGGCTTGGACTATGCATGTACTGTGAGAGTCCCACGCACTCACTGCAGGACTGCAACGTTCGCCCTGACCGCCATGGCCGTGCCTCACCCACACGTTCGCCACCATCTCGCGCTACATCGTCTGTCGTGGTGAGAAATTTTGATGTAGTGAGTCGGCAGTCTTTATGTTTAAAACCTGTATTGTGTTTTAAAGGTTCTTCTCGGACGGTTGCTGCGCTTGTGGATTCCGGAGCGGAAGGCAACTTTATTGATCTGACCTTCTGTCGTCAGTGGGGCATACCGGAGGTGCCCCTCGAGACCACTTTTTCTATCCAGGCCGTGGATGGCAACCCTTTGCCCTCAGGGGGGGCTAAAAGCTCTACACCCCCCTTCCAGATGGGGATCGGAGAGGACCATTTTGAGGAGATTACTTTTCTCATCATCTCCTCTCCCTCTGTCCCCGTCATTCTAGGGTTGCCCTGGCTGAGGCAGCAAGATCCTGATATTTCCTGGGACGAGCTGCGGGTGCGGGCGTGGTCATCTCGGTGTCGACAGAGCTGCATTCAACATCCTCCGCGCCAGCTGTGCTCGGTGTCTGGGGTGCCACCGGAGTCCCGTCTTCCTCCTAAGGTACCTGAGGCTTACACCGACCTCGCGCCGGTTTTTAGTAAGACGCGTGCTAACACACTTCCTTCCCATCGCCATTATGACTGCGCTATTGACCTGGTGCCGGGGGCTAAATTACCGCACGCGCGCCCTTACCCCCTCTCTTTAACTGAGACGCGGGCCATGCACGATTATATTGTGGAGGCCTTACGCAACGGCTTCATTCACCCCTCCAAATCTCCTGCTGCATCGGGGTTTTTCTTCGTGCCCAAACAGGGAGGGGAATTGCGTCCTTGTATAGACTTTCGAGAACTGAATAAGGCCACGAAACGTTATTCCTACCCGTTCCCACTGGTTCCCTCAAATTTAGAGCTGTTGCACGGGTCGCGCGTGTTCTCTAAATTAGACCTTCGGAACGCATACAATCTTGTGCGCATTAGGAAGGGAGACGAGTGGAAGACCGCGTTCATCACCACCTCGGGGCATTATGAGTACCGGGTGATGCCCTTTTGTCTCACCAATGCCCCTGCTGTCTTCCAGGCCTTCATTAATGATGTGCTTCGGGAGTTTCTCCACCAGGGGGTGATCGTGTACCTTGACGATGTACTGGTTTTCTCTAGAGAACTGTCTTCCCATGTCGCCTTGGTTCGGCGTGTCCTATCGCGTCTCCTAATGGGTTGTACGTTAAGGGGGAGAAGTGCGTTCCACCAGGACTCGGTCTCCTTTTTGTGTTTTATCATCTCCTATAAGGGGATCGAGATGGACCCCGGCAAGGTTCAAGCGGTCGTGGACTGGCCGACACCCAACTCACCCCGGGAACTACAACGTTTCCTGGGGTTCGCCAATTTTTATCGGCGGTTCATTCAAGACTTCAGCCGCATTGCGCTGCCTCTGACTTCCAGCCTCAGGGGTGCTCCCTCCACGTTGCGCTGGAGCACAGAGGCGGATCGGGCCTTTAAATTGCTCAAACACCGGTTCACCACCAAACCGGTGTTGGCCCTTCCAGACCCCGGTCGCCAGTTCATCGTGGAGGTGGACGCCTCCTGTACTGGATCAGGGGCCGTCCTGTCCCAGTCCACGGGGGGTCTAGCGCAGGCTCGCCCCATAGCTTCCTTCTCCCGCAAGTTCCTGCCGGCCGAGTGCAATTACGGTATCGGGGACCGAGAGCTTTTGGCCATCAAATTGGCTCTGGAGGAGTGGAGACATTGGCTCATGGGGTTTTCCCTTCTGGTGCTCATACTTACCGATCACAAAAACCTTGAGTACGTGAAGAGTGTGCGGCGCCTCAATGCTCGTCAAGCCCGGTGGGCTTTATTCTTTAACCAATTCGACTTACAGATTTCTTTTCGTCCAGGGTCTGAAAATAACCGGGCCGATGCTCTGGATTCACGGCCCCTCGCAATCTGATCCGGATCTCGGGTCCGCTATTATTCCATCTAGCAAATTCTTAAGTCTTATCCGTTGGGAGGTGGATGCCCAAATTCAGGAGGCGCTGCGCACCGTGACGGTGCCTCCCAACTGCCCGGAAGATAAAACGTACGTCCCTGGTCCTTTCCGTGTCCTGCACTGGTCATCCGGGTGTCCTTAGAACCATCCAGCTTGTCCAACGAAGGTACTGGTGGGAGTCCTTGCAGGCGGACGTTCAGTCCTTTGTGCGCTCCTGTGCCATCTGCACTGCCTGTAAGACCCCCCGGGAGCTTCCAGCGGCAAGCTGTGCCCGTTGCCAGTGCCGGAGCGGCCTTGGACCCACATCGCGGTAGACTTCGTGACCGGTCTCCCCTTCTCCAATGGCTACACCACTATTCTCTCGGTCCTCGATAGGTTCTCCCGGGCGGTAAAGCTTTTTCCCCTTAAGGGGCTGCCCTCTGCGTTCAAGACGGCCGAACTGCTGTTTTCGAGAGTGTTCACTTCGTTTGGGATCCCGGAGGTTATCCTTTCAGATAGAGGGTCTCAGTTTACGTCAGCTGTTTGGAAGGCGTTTTGTGAGAAGCTGGGGTCCTCCATCAGTCTCTCCTCTGGGTTCCACCCCCAAACTAATGGGGCTTGTGAACGCTCGCATCAAGAGACCAACAAATTTCTTCGGATTTTTGCGCATCGCAATCCATCTGATTGGTCGCGGTACCTCCCCTGGCTCCATAGGTTTCATTTAAATGGTCAACTGTATCAGAAATAGGCTCCCCATGAATTCAAATCAAATGCTTTTTGAGTACAAAACAAAAAAAAAAGTACAAAAACAAACAGCACCCACAATATTTACGTATTAACATCAGATAGTGTAACTCAGGTCATATAACTGTGAATGTTTCTCGAATGGGTTTTCATAGATGGCTTGGTGCACTGGGTTGCATAGCAAGGCAAGGCCTGAATTTGAGATCATTTAGCAGACACTTTTATCCTAAGTGACTCAGAAGTATCCCAACATGATGGTTGGGGTCAGAAGACAGAGAGCACTTCATCAGGGCTTTTTTTTTTTTGACTATTGTCAAAAAAATAGTGATGTTCCTTTGGTACTTTGAAAATCAGAATTAATTCAGGGAATATCTGACAAATTTGATGTCACACGATGCTGTACATTACATTATACTCCAGATATTAGAATTATCCCATGCTCTTTGTCACGTTCGTCTTACCGTGGGCTAAACGCGGCTGCGCAAATACCCAACCCAGCGCCCGAAACGTTCTCCCCTGCCCAGCGCCCGAAACGTTCTCCCCTGGATGGGCATGGGGAACCTCACCGCAACCCTAGTAGAGGATAAAGTGGAAGAAAATGGATGAATGGATGGGTATAGCCTGCCAATGACCTTGGTAGATTTACAGATATTTTTAGTGGCCCTCCTGGCAAAATTCATGATGCCAGATGCAAAAAAAAATGTCATAGTTAGGACTCAATGTTCCAAAACTGTGCAACTGTGCAAATATTTGTATTTGTGCAGTACATATAAAGCAAAAATGTGCTTCACTTAAGCATTTCAATTAACAGAGGTATTTATCAAAAACATTACAATTTGGCCATAACAACAAAAAGTGCTATGCCATTATTTGGCCAAGGATTTTAAAATAATGCAACACAATATACAGTACAATTGAGCTTGGGTTTCTCTACTACATCATCTGGTCATCTCACTGTAACAGCTTTGGCTGAGGCTATCACAGGAAGAACACCATGGTTCTCACCAATTAGCTTCATCGTTTCAGTGTAAAACTAAAATTTCATAATCCCCCTGCCAGTTAATTTCTGATTATCTAAGACTTTTTGAAGTCATCTTTGTCACGACCTCCTATTTTCCCGCCTGCCACGCCCTCCTCATTCGTCATTTCCTATAAATACCCCAAGTTTCTCTACCGCGTTTGCCAGATTGTCTGACCTTACCTAGTGTATTCGTGTCCAATCCAGCATTCTCCTGTTCTGATCATCTGTGTACTGACCTCCTGCTCCGGTCCTGGTTTTCTGATTGTCTCGCCTCGTCCTTCGGTACCGTGGCCTTGATTTCGTTTCACTTTGTTGTTATTGTTCTGTGTTTTGTTTGTTTCGGCCATCGCGCCAGGTTTTCTTTCATTTCTTTATAGTGTAATAAAGCTCCTTACTTTACACTTCGTCTCGTGTGGCTGTTCGGATCACTCACACTCACCAATGCCGTATGTGCGTCACAGCACAATCTGGCCAGAATGGAGCAACCGAATGAGCGCATGTCCGAAGCTAACCGCGACAATCAACCTTCGCCGGCCGAGAATCAAGAAAGACTCAACTAACATGAGAATCTTCTGATGAGTCTTTTGGAACAGAACCAGGAATTACTTTTTCAAGTGCACGAACTTACCCAGCAAGTTCCACTGCTCTCGACTGTTCCACCGGCAGTGGCGTCATCTGCGCCTACTTCTGCACAACCGGCCCCACCTCCCCGCGCCGCGCTCAACGAATCCCCGGCTGGTTCACAGACTCACCTTCCAATGGCGCATCTGGAGCCATTCTGCGGCAATCTGAACTTATGCCGAGGGTTTTTATTCCAGTACCGATTGGTCTTCAGCCATCAACCTTAGCATTCATCCTGAGTCTGTTGCGTGATCGCACCCTCTCGTGGGCAGAAGCCGCTCAGATTGATCCCAACCTCGGCACTTACGATCAGTTTCTGGTCCGGTTCAGGACTGTTTTCGACCGCACGGATTATGCTGGTGATGCTTCCACCCGCCTGCTCAGTCTACGCCAGGGAAGCCATACTGGGGCAGAGTTTGCCGTTCAATTTAACACGCTTGCATCTGAGTCAGACTGGAATGATGTTGCCTTGAAGGGAGTTTTCCGTCGTGCTTTAAACGACCGTTTTAAGGATGAGCTTGCGACACAGGACGACCAACCTTCAGGGACTTATAGACCTGGCTGTCCGAAATCACAACCGCCTCCGCGAATGCCAGCGAACCCCAGGCATCAACCAAGCCTCATAACTCAACCCAGAGACCGCCAGTCATACCTCTACTGGCTCTCCTCCTGTTACTTCTCCGGCTGAACCTATGCAGATCGGGCGCTACCATCTTTCTACAGAGGAATGCAACCGCTGGATCCGAGCAGGACTATGTCTCTACTGCGGCGGGGTGGACCATCTACGAGCAGAATGCAAGCTCAGGTTAAGACGGGGGGAACCGTTCATCAAAGTGAGTATGCTGACTGGTCCGGAACGTTCTCCACCATCATGTCTCTCCATTCCAGTGACCTTCTACCTACCCGGTGGCACTCTCAAGGTATCAGCCCTAGTGGATTCTGGCGCTGAGACTAATCTCATCGACCTGAATTTCGCCCGTAAAGTTGGTTTTCTTTTCGAGGCCCTATCTAGCCCCATTTGTGCTATATCCTTGGATGGTAAAACCCTAGCTCACATCACTCACACGACTTCACCGGTTTGCATGGCCATGGCGGGTATGGATATGGAATCCATCAGATTGTCCATCATCCAGTCTTCCCATTCTCCAGTAGTGCTTGGGTTTCCATGGCTACAACAACACTCTCCCACATTTGACTGGAGACAAAACACCGTAATCCAGTGGAGTGAACAATGCCATGAGAGTTGTTTGGGCGGCGCCCGCATCCACGTCCTGCTGCTTCAATTCCAGCTCATATCGACCTCACTACAGTTCCCTCCGAATATCACCACCTACAGGAAGTATTTGATAAGGAGCACTCCAAATACCTGCCACCTCAAAACACGCCAGTATTTTCTCAGTAGACCTGAACGTGAGGCTATGGAGGCTAACATTACATTTACATTTTACATTTAGTCATTTAGCAGACGCTTTTATCCAAAGCGACTTACAAATGAGAACACCACAAGTCAGAAGCCATGGAGAAAACCAACTATACTGTAAATTCATCAAACCTGATTGTTTTTTTTTTCCCTCTACAACAGGTATTTGTTAAAGAGATGCATCTTCAGTAGTTTCTTAACACTGGTTTCCCTGGAACCACGAAAATTGTCGTTGTGCGTGTGTGCGCGCAAATCCCCCGCTCCCCTGCAGTGCACCACTTAGTGTCCATTGTTACACAAATGAGCCGGAGCGCCGCAAGAGAAATTCCCAACCCCCTTTATCTAAAGTTTTTGTAACTTACGAACGCACGCTGTATTCTTCAGACAGAGTAAAAGCTTTTATTTTTAGAATGAATTATGTGCTAATGTAACAGTCAGTTTTGAGAAATGATTTTAGTGTTTTTATAATGTTTCCACAGTAGTATATGATGGCAGAATGCGCGCACTGTACTTACGGGCACATGTCAACAAACATTTTATTATGAAAGCTTGTATAATACCTGATATATAATACCTATTATAATACCTATAACTAAAGGCATACACGTCGCGGTAAGTCTTATAGCGCGCGCGCTGAGCACCGTCAACAAATCAGTGAAATTCTCTGTGTGAACCGCGGCGCGCTGACGCTGCGAGGCGCAAAGCGAGGCGCAAAGCGCAACGGAATTATTATCGTGTTTTCAATATTGCTAAATTAAAGTGCAGACACGAATTCTAAATATAACCTCAGGTACATCTATATGTACTATTTATTATTGGTAAGGAAGAGATGCATACATATGTATCTGTATGTTTTATTAAATTGTGAAGTTGGGAAGATCGTTCCACCATTTTGCAGTGGTGAACGCCACGGAGTGAGAATTAGCTCCTCGGTGAGGTGGAATCACCAGGCAGCAATCATCACTGGAGCGAATTGAACGAGTCGGAGTGTATTTTGAAAAGATAGAGTGAAGGTAGGAAGGGGAAGATCCAGAAATGTTTCTGTATGCCAGAGTCAGTGACTTGTACTGAATGCGAGCAGCTACAGGGAGCCAATGGAGGGAAGTGAGTAATGGAGTGACATGAGTTCGTTTGGGCTGGTTAAACACAAGTCGGGCTGCAGAGTTTTGAATTAGTTGAAGAGGTCTGATTGTGGAAGCTGGGATACCGGCAAGTAGCGCATTACAATAATCAAGCCGGTATAGGACTAGGGCTTGAACAAGCAGTTGGGTAGCATGTTCAGTCAAAAAGGGTCTGATCTTCCTTATGTTGTAAAGAAGGAATCTACAGGAACGGGCGGTTTTGATAACATGATCAGAGAGTTTAAGGTGGGAGTCTATTGTGAAACCAAGGTTCCGGACCGAATCGGTTGGGGAGATTGTGGAGCCATCAATTTGGAAGGTCAGGTTGTGATGGATTGAGGGTTTAGCTGGGATAATGAGAAGCTCTGTTTTTTCTAAGTTTAATTTGAAATGACGGGCCTTCATCCAAACAGATATGTCGGTGAGGCAGGAAGATGCCCGATTTGAGATGGTGGTGTTGTCAGGGGCAAAAGACAGATGAAGCTGAGTGTCATCAGCATAGCAGTGGTAAGAGAAACCATGCGCCTGGATGGATGACTGTGCTTAGTGATGTCATGTAAAGTTAGAAGAGGAGAGGACCAAGTACAGAACCCTGAGGCACACCAGAGCGTACTTGGTGAGAGTTAGAGATCTACCCATTCCATGACACTTTGAAGGTCCTTCCGGTGAGATAGGATCGAAACCATTCAAGTGTCGTATCAGAAAAGCCTAATTCAGCTAGAGTGGACAGTAGAATCTGATGATTTACTGTATCAAAAGCTGCAGAAAGGTCTAACAAAATGAGGACCGAGGATTGAGATTTGGCTTTGGCAGATTTAAGTGAGTCAATCACAGAGAGCAATGCTGTCTCCGTGGAGTGACCACATTTAAAACCGGACTGATTGGGAACAAGGAGATTATTCTGATTAAGAAATTTGGAGACCTGTGTGGATACCACCCATTCAAGTGTTTTAGACAGGAAAGGTAAAAGAGAAACAGGTCTGTAGCTATCGACCAAATTTGGGTTGAGCGTAGGTTTTTTGAGTAGGGGTTTGACTATGGCCTGTTTGAAACAATTTGGAAAAGTCCCAGACGTGAGAGAGGAGTTAATGATGTGATGTGTGTGAGAGCTGGTGTGATGGAGGAGGCGATGGATTGAAGAAGGTGGGATGGGATGGAATCAAGGGGCAAGTAGTTGGGTTACTGGCAAGAAGAATTTTGCAGATGTCAGATTCTGTGACAGGGGAGAAGGAGTAGAGGGTTGGATGGCTGGATGTGTGAGATGTAGTGTTGTAGAAATGGTGAGTATGAAAGAGTTTGCTGATGCCCTCAATCTTTTCTGTAAAAAAAGTTGCAAAGACATCAGCTGACAGAGAAGCGTTAGGAGGGGGAGAGGGAGGAGTTATTAGTGAGTTGAAGGTACTGAATAAGGTGCGGGCATCTGGGATGCATGTTACCTTAGACTGTAAGAACAAGGATTTAGCAGCAGTTACATCCTTCGAGAAAGTGGCAAGTGAGGACTGGTATGTTTCTAAATCTGAAGACAGACCAGACTTATGCCATTTTCTTTCGGCGGAACAAAGAGAAGTATGTTGCTTCCGAAGCGTCACCGTGAACCAGGGACTGGACGTAGAACTGTGTGTTTTCCTGGTGGATTTTGGACAGACCTGATCAAGACATGAAGCCAAGGTGGAACAGAATGTGCTTGATGCAGTGTTGATGTCAAGGGTTAAGAATTTACTGATGCTAGGAAGGGCATCTGTAACCAAGTCGGCAAAGAGTGTATTAGAGAAAGCGCCAAGATTGTGACGTACCTGAGATGTTTTACTGATGATCACGGGAGGAGGTGGAAGAGAGACAGAGAACTGTATGAAGAAGTGGTCTGATTCATGAAGTGGAGTGATTCATGAAGTGGTCTGATTCATGAAGTGGTTCTTCTTTGTGGATAAGAAAGACAGCACTCTAAGGCCCTGCATTGATTACCGCGGTCCCAATGCGATAACAGTAAGAAAAAAGTATCCTCTTCCTCTTATCTCCAATATGTTTGAGGCCATTCACCGCGCCAAGGTATTTACCAAGCTGGACCTACGTAATGCATACCATCTTATCCGGATCCGGGATGGGGATGAATGGAAGACAGCTTTTAACACCCCCAGTGGATTACATTTTGATCTTCTCTCCTAATTTGGAAGAACATGTTCACCATGTGCAACAGGTTCTGAACCGACTTTTACAGAACTGTTTATTCGTCAAAGCTGAAAAATGCATCTTTCATTCTCAGTCCGTGCCTTTCCTCGGCTTCATTTTGGAACCTGGCCAGGTCAAGCCTGACCCTGAGAAGATCTGTGCTGTCATTGATTGGCGTACACCCTCTGATCGTAAGCAGCTCCAAAGATTCTTGGGGCTCGCCAACTTCTACCGTCGCTTCATCCATGGTTACCCCTTTAATGTCCTCACCAAGAAAAAAGCAAAGGAAAAATTATTTATTTCTTTTTTTTATGTTTGGGGCATTAATAAAAACAATTGGTGTGTTTTTTTTTAAATATACCCCCCAGTTTTCAAAATACACACCTCTACCAAACGGTTGAGATGGCAGTCTATGGTAAAACTAAGAACAAGAACCAGAAATACAAAAAAAATTTTAAACAAAGGGCAATGACATGTTAACTCTTTGTTTTTTTGACTTTTTAGAGAAGTGGGATGTGTCCAAGGTTGTCATATATTATCTGGTTGTGAGAGCTTTGGGATTTAATGTTCTTTCTGAGACATATTTGTAGTAAAATCAGAACATCCATCCATCTATCCATTATCTTCCTCTTTATCCTATATTAAGGTTATGGCGGGGGGGTGTTCCCCATGCCCATCCAGGGGAGAACGTTTCGGGCGCTGAGCAGATACACCCAGGACAGGGGGGCAATCTATCACTGGGCACACACTCACTCACACAGACATACACACAAACACACTCTATATGGGGCAATGTGGAGAATACAATTGACCTTGATCCATGTTTTTGGACTCTGGGAGGAAACTGCAGAACCTGGAAGAAACCCACGTGGACACAGGGACAACATGGAAACTCCACCCAGATTGGGATTTGAACCAGGAATCCCTAGCGCTGAAAGGAGAACATGCTAAACCACTAAGCCACTGTGTCTCCCCAAAATCAGAAAATTTTAACAATAATAATAATAAAACATTAACAAATAGTAACAACAACAATAAAAAGCAATAATAAAGTGCAATAACATGCTAACTTTGTTAACTTTTGTGCCTTTTTTGAAATAATCTTGTGTGATGTACAACAGCACTAATGGTTTTTCAGCGTTGGACCCAGTTTATTTCTTGTGGTTTGCTATGAAGCATTGCTGGTTTGCATTAAGACATTGCATTAGCTTTGCCAAATGCTCTTCAATCTCTTGTGGACTAGTTTTGATTGGTTCCCTTAACTCTTGAGCAGAATACAGATTTGTTTGTTGCGCAATATGTTCAATCATATTGTCAGTGAAGAGTGTTTTGAAGTACTGGAATGGTGTCTTAACAGCATCAGGGAGCTCAAATCTTGAATCAGGAACCTGTAATGTCCCAATGTCTTCATGTTTCTAGATTTCCTCCCTGCCTTTGTTTAGGCCTATGGGTGAAGTAGGGTTACTTGTGTCCTCTGGCTCCTCTAGGGAAATTGTTTTCAGGGAGTTTTTCCTCTTTCATCTTTTTCTTACTGGGTGGCGCTTTAAAAGATAAACTTGTTGAGACTATGTCCTCATCATCCATTGACTCAAAAGATGTTTCTCCAGAATCTACTGTTTGGATGGGCTAAAAAAACATAGATAATCTAGATCCTCTATTTTATAATTGTCATCACTCAGATAAACATCAGACTCAACATCAGACAGAATGTGGTCTTGGACCTTTAAATATTTTTGTGTCCATCTATTATTTGCAAAAAAATTAAATAAATAATTTAAAATTAATAATAATTATAAAATAAGGGAAAAAATAGCATAGAATGTGTTGAAAAATGAACCACTTTCCTTGTATGTGTCAAAATTTGTGAAATAAATAGATTTAAATATATTGCATGTAATAACAATAAATGTGTTACAAAAACAAAATATGAATGATCAGAGATTTTTAATTAAAAACAAAAAAGTTGGTTCTAATTACTATAGCTAAGCATGCTGTATCTACTTTTACCATAAACGGCCATCTCAACCGTTTGGTTGAGATGGTTTTTAAAAAATTATTTGACCCTTATAAAACATATTTTTGTTGTAAAAAGTTACATAATGCTGATAATTAAAGCCTCTCAAACTACACTATGCAAAGAAAATATGCTTATCTTTGAAAATTCGGCCAAAATACGTCCGAATGTGTGGCTTGTTTTGCTGGTTGCCGACTTCGTCTATAGAGGTGAACTTAAACGTCATACTACTAAAAGACAAAGTGACCCCTAGTGAATTTTTCTTGCATAACATGTCTATACCGAATGGGAGATACGGCACAATCAGGTTGAATTAAGTTTAACAACGTTTTCAATAAGATATAGTGACTGAAAGTGTGCTCTACCAAACGGTTGAGCAGGACGTTAAAGGGTTACAGTCAGATTGCCACACCACTAACCTGTCTCACTTCTGTCAAGTCTCCTTTCATATGGACCTCTGCGGCTGAAGAAGCATTCCAGGAGCTCAAGAAGCGGTTCACCACGACTCCGGTCCTTATCCAACCCGACCCCTCACTTCAGTTCATTGTGGATGTTGATGCCTCTGATACTGGCGTAGGGGCGGTTCTCTCTCAGCGGACCAGGATCAATAAGCAACTTCATCCTTGCGCCTTCTTCTCCCACAAACTGTCCCCCACAGAAGCGAACTATGATATTGGGAATCGTGAGCTGTTTGCAGTCAAGTTGGCACTCGAAGAGTGGCGTCATTGGCTAGAGGGGGCTGAACATCCCTTTGTTGTATGGACTGATCATAAGAACCTGGCCTATATCCAGTCCGGCAAGAGGCTTAACTCTTGCCAGGCCCCGTGGGCTCTATTCTTTCTTCCTGGGCGGCACCCGTAACACCAAGCCTGACGCTCTTTCACATCTTTTCAGTCAAGAGGAGGATAATGCCCCTAGTCCAAGGAACCAATTCTTCCCATGGAAAAGGTTATCGCAAGTGTCACTTGGAAGATCCTTGACACCATCCGTGCCACTCTGGTAAATGATCCTGCACCACCCAACACTCCATCTCATTGCCTTTATGTCCCAGCCTCAGCTAGCTCAGCAGTTCTCAGATGGGCTCATGACTCCAGATTCTCCGGCCATCCTGGGGTCACACGCACCTCCTTGGTCGCAAGTCTCCTTGGTCGACGCTTCTGGTGGCCCACATTGAGAAGGGATGTAGAGGAATATGTCCTTTACATATTCGATGCAATGCCTCTCATCAGCCTCCTGCCAGTCTTATCCATCCTCTTCCCATACCTGGCTGTCCATGGTCCCATATTGCATTGGACTTTGTCACTGGTCTACCTGAATCCCATGGTAAGACAACCATACTCACCATTGTCGACCGGTTCTCCAATGCGTCGCTTCAAAAGTATCTGGAGGCTGACTAAGATCGCTCTTCAAAAGGCTCAAAGAAGAATGGAGTGCCTGGCAAATCACCATCGCCGTCCTGCACCCCGTTACAAACCAGGACAATTAGTGTGGCTTTCAGCCAAGAACATACCTCTTCACTCTACATCACGCAAACTGGCACCCCGTTTCATCGGTCCCTACTGCATTGCCAGGATCATCAGTCCCACGGCCGTTCGCCTAGACCTACCCTCGCACATGAGGATTCACCCTACATTCCACGTCTCACAGATTAAACCCTTACAGACTTCTCCTCAAGGACTTTCACTAAACTTATCCTGAAAAGCCCAAGGGACCGCCAGGAGGCGGTCATTGAGGGGGGGGGGTTCACGACCTCCTATTTTCCCGCCTGCCTCACCCTCCTCATTCGTAATTTCCTATAAATACCCCAAGTTCCTCTACCGCATTTGCCAGATTATCTGATCTTACCTAGTGTATCCGTGTCCAATCCAGCATTCTCCTGTTCTGATCATCTGTGTACTGACCTCCTGCTCCGTTCCTGGTTTTCCGATTCTCTCGCCTCGTCCTTCGGTACCGTAGCCTTGATTTCGTTTCGCTTTGTTGTCATTGTTCTGTGTTTTGTTTGTTTCGGCCATCGCGCCAGGTTTTCTTTCATTTCTTTATAGTGTAATAAAGCTCCTTACTTTACACTTCGTCTCGTGTTGCTGTTCGGATCGCTCACACTCACCAACGCCGTATGTGCGTCACAATCTTCTAAGGTAGCCCACCTACAAGCCACCTTGTCATGCTCAAACATCATGTTGAACTTGCTTGTTAAATAAGATGCCATCTCTTTCCAGAATATTGCCTTTTGGCCTCGTGATAGTTCAATTTTCAAATTAAGCTCTGCAAGACTCTTAGAAAGGGCTGGTCTGGTGCTTGTTAAATGCTGGCACCTTAAATCAATCAGGAAAAGTGTCTCCTCTCTTTTTAAAAAGCACTTGACTGACAGGCTGTGGTGGTCAGCAAATATAGTTACTGAAAACAAAAAAAAATATGTAGACAATATTTGTTACTTAAAGGTTCATTGATTTTAATTAGAAAATTTATAAATCACTTTCAAGGTTTTTTTTACGCTACATGTATGTCAATTTATTGTGTAGCTACATTGTTTGTGTAGTTACCATATCATACCATATGCTAATAATGTTAGCTATGCTAATGTAAATAACATGTTAAATAAGTTAATGTGGATATCATGATAATCACGGTAGTGTGGAGAACAAGCCAAACAGCCAAACGTTAACAGTACCATACCAAAATATTAACAATAAAAGTAAGAATGCAAAAAACTAATAAAAAAACTGTAAAATTGTTTTAGAATTAAAAACAAAAGCTGATAAAATTTTTTCAAACATGGATCCCTATGGGACTAAATCTGCGCCATTTTGCTTCAAAAAGCACAAGCATGGGTAGTACCATTTTGCACAATTTGCACAAGAAGAAGAAGCAATAAAGGAGAAAAAGATGAAGATAATGAAGAACAGGAAGTTGGCCTTACCAAGCCAACTTAATAATAAAAAGAAGAAGAGGAAGATAATGAAGAACGAGAAGTTGGAATTTCCAAGCTAACTTAATAATAATAATAAGAAGAAGATAATGAAGAACTAGAAAGTGTGATTGCAGCAAGGGCGAAGGAGCACAGTGCATAGGTACTGTATTTCAAAGCAATACAGTGAACTAGGTAAATAGTGGGTGTGGCCTAGTAATAGCATGTCTATAAGCCGTGGTCACATTAATGGTCGGGACAGTTTAGAATTGATATAGCAAACTATTAAAAAAAATACTGCAAATAAATGTAAATAGAAGCTCAAAAATTAACCGAGTTATGCCACTTTGAAAATCTGATTTTTACCATCGGGAAATGAACTAAGCCGAATTTCAAGAGTGATCAGGAGTAAATGAAGGTTGTGTTAAACTTGCGACTCCACAAGGCTGGTTTGGCTACAGCCATGTCTGACTCAAGCGAATTTCATTTTTGTAGCTCAAATGCAAAGTGAATGGGAGTTTTGGCTTGGAAAAACGGGAATATTTTGGGAATGGTTTCCTTAGCAAGCACATATCTCACCAATGAGCCGTAGGTGTCCTGCGAACACTTCTTCAATTCAACAATTCTTTTAGTGAATCTGATGGAATTCAGATCTCAGAGGCTGAAGCTGCAGGACCAATTGGCATTCAACTCATTTTTACCCCCCCCCCCCCCCACACACACACACACACACACACACACGCTCATTTAAAATATGTAAACTAAGCAATTTTTCTGTTGTATATATTGTGTTTATTATTTTACATCAGTTTTTGTGTGACTTATTTAAGAGTCTGTGGCAGTAAACAAGCTAAAACATAATATGTAAGTGATGCAATAGGTACTTCTTTTGTGCACAATATCATGCAATTCTTCCTCTTGCAGAATGATGACAGAGGATGTAAATGATTGAGTTATTGGTAAAGTCTCCTAAAGCAACAGAATCATGAAAGGAATGCATTAAACCTTCATAGTGAGCAAGGCATCATAAAATACTACAACCCACACCACAAGCTTTCTGTTTAATATTTAAAACCGTATTGCTTTTGGTTTTTATGAATGAATGATAGGAGGAGCCACTCTGGCTCCTGAATAATACCACAGTATGTGTGATTCATCCTCATCCTCCTTATATCCCTGAGATGCTGAAAAATTTAAAAATCCATTTTTGCAAAAAAAAAAAACCCTCTGCTACTTTAACCCACGCTAGCATTTTCTTATGCTCCAACCCATCCCTTGATTGCTGCAACCAGTCTCAGCCAGTTTTCAGAGCTTGCTGATGCCAGTACCTCCTCCTCTCATACCTCACTGCCACCACTGCATGAATAATCCATGTGGTAGAAGGGGCTGCGACAGCAGCAGCAGAACAGCAAGAACCACATGTTTACACACCCCCTTCTTAGACTGCGTGAGGGGTGTGTTTCTGTGGGAATGAGAGACTGCAGCGTTACCCAGCACTGCATCTGATGCATATTGGATTACTAAGAAACCAGAGTCCTCCTTATTTTTTGCTCTTCTGCCTTATTATAGCACCCGTGGCATGTTTTGCTTCTGCTTGCAGGGCTCTTTGTTGAAGCTTCAAGCTCTGGAGGATGATGCAGGCACACCGCCTGGATTTTCACTCGAAGAAAACCCACCTGGCCTGGGTGGCAAAGATGAGGTGCAAACCACAATATGCACTGGTAGCCTAAAAGATGGATCAAATCTGCAAGGTAATACACCTGCACCTTCATGTTGAGCTAAGAACTATTTCCGGCTTAAAAATACATATTGGGAAAGATTTACAGAGGGATAGTATTAGCAGGCCATCCAAAATTCAAATGGTAATGTCCTTTCTTTGTCAGTGGTTTAGCTAGCATATATTATGGATTTACAGAGAGAAAATAATTGCTTTTGTTGCTGTGTGGTGTTATTTCATGCAAATGTCTATTAATAACCCCCCATAGACACACACCTCTGACATCTGCAGCATGCTCTCTCTTTGTCTCTCCATCTCTCTCTTTTTCTCTGTATAAGATGTATATTTACATCTTATCTTTATATAGACTAAAAAACAGGGTCAGGTCTTAACCAAAAAAAATCTCTTATAGGTTTGACAAAAGCCTACATGGTCTGATGACTCACAAATGCATGTCATCCTCCAATAACATTTGTATTATACGGTCAGTATTTATAACATTTTTTTAGTTAACTGATTTTAAATAAAAAGTGGCTAAATCCTAAAGTAAAATGTGACAAACCAAATGTTTGACCATAAGTATGTCTTTCTTTATTGACATTAAAATATATAAGGGATTTATTTTGTTATCACAAATGTATGCCTTGCAGAATTTCAATCAGAATTATTAATTGTAACTTAAGGGCCTTATTCTTATCTCTGACATGCTTTTGGGTGAATTGTCTTTTCTTTAGACCTTTAAATGAAGAAATGCTATTTGTTACTCTTGGAAATGTGTTGTTATGGTTACTCTTCTCCAAACAAATCATTTTTTACACATGGTAATTTTAGGTTCCGGGCGGCACAGTGGCTTAGTGGTTAGCACGTTCGCCTCTCAGCGCTATTCCCACGGGATTCCCAGTTCGAATCCTCATCTGGGTGGAGTTTCCATGTTTTCCCCGTGTCCACGTGGGTTTCCTTCTCCGGTTTCCTCCCACAATCCAAAAACATGGATCAAGTCAATTGAGTTCTCCAAATTCCCCCATATAGAGTGTGTATGTGTGCGTGTCTGTGTGAGTGAGTGTGTGCCCAGCGATAGATTGGTGCCCTGTCCTGGTTGTATCTGCCCAGTGCCCGAAACGTTCTCCTCCGAATGGGCATGGGGGACCCCCCCGCAACCCTAATATAGGATAAAGATAATGAATGAATGAATGAATTTTAGGTTCCAGATGTTAAGGTACAGATGCTGCTTTTTTGAACCTGAGAAATAATATTTACGCGCTGGATGCTCCAGGAATTTACTATGCCTTTTATCTGATTCGTTTTGTGGGAGCATCTTGTACCCAATAATGCCCTTTGTCCAGGCTGCAGGTTATCAGGTTATTGTTATTAAAAATTAATAAATAATAAATTAATAAATAACTAAATATTTCCCAAACCAATTTTTATTTTGATCTAAAGAATGCATATTCATTGTTAATCAGTGAGGTTTCTGCACATTTCAATTTTTTGGTGTACGGTGATCCCTCATCTCACATGGGGTTACGTTCCAGAGATGTTCCAGAGAAAGGTGTAAATCCTCGAAAGTAGCATTTTACATTTCATTAGTATTATAATTAGTTTACATTTATATTAGTTATTGTTAGAGAAGTCCGTCTTTCCCCGGAAGAGGGCGGCTACGCGGAGTTGCTGCGTACGACCGCTCCTAGACACCGACCACGCGGGGAATAATGCGTGCGTCTGTCCGCGGAAACGCTCCCACTAAATACGACTTGCGCGGAGAAGGTGCTCAGCGCTGTATCGTGGTTGAACGCGGAAGGAGAGTCCAAGAGACACCGGGATAAAATCCAAAACTAGAATTTATTAAAAATTGGTGACGGGACACCAACAGAAAGGGGGGAACAGAACGAACACAATGACATAGGGCATAATAAACACAAACAAAGACGTGCGCCGACTTGAAGGAAAACGGAAACTAAATAATAAACCAACTAATCACGTGCACAAAACAAACCAATCACCCAGCTAAGACAATTAAGGACCAAACGAGGGACAGGGCCCCAGGCACCTTGTGACATTTACAGTGGTGTGAAAAAGTGTTTGCCCTCTTCCTCATTTCCTGTTTTTTTGCATGTTTGTCACATTTAAGTATTTCGGAACATCAAACCAATTTAAACAATAGTCAAGGACAACACAAGTAAACACAAAATGCAATTTGTAAATGAAGGTGTTTATTATTAAAGGAGAAAAAAATCCAAATCATCATGGCCCTGTGTGAAAAAGTGATTGCCCCCCTAAACCTAATAACTGGTTGGGCCACCCTTAGCAGCAACAACTGCAAAAAAGCGTTTGCGATAACTTGCAATGAGTCTTTTACAGCGTTCTGGAGGAATTTTGGCCCACTCATCTTTGCAGAATTGTTCTAATTCAGTTACATTAGAGGGTTTTCGAGCATGAACAGACTTTTTAAGGTCATACCACAATATCTCAATAGGATTCAGGTCAGGACTTTGGCTAGCCACTCCAAAGTCTTCATTTTGTTTTTCTTCAGCCATTCAGAGGTGGACTTGCTGGTGTGTTTTGGATCATTGTCCTGCTGCAGAACCCAAGTTCGTTTCAGCTTGAGTTCACGAACAGAGGGTCGGACATTCTCCTTCAGGATCTTTTGGTAGACAGCAGAATTCATAGTTCCATTTATCACAGCAAGTCTTCCAGTTCCTGCCGTAGCAAAACAGCCCCAGACCATCACACTACCACCACCATATTTTACTGTTGGTATAATGTTCTTTTTCTGAAATGCAGTGTTCCTTTTACACTAGATGTAATGGGACACAGACCTTCCAAAGAGTCCCACTTTTGTCTCATCGGTCCACAGAATGTTTTCCCAAAAGTGTTGGGGATCATCAAGATGTGTTTTGGAAAAATTGAGACGAGCTTTAATGTTCTTTTTGCTCAGCAGTGGTTTTCTTCTTGGAACTCTGCCATGTAGGCCATTTTTGCCCAGTCTTTTTCTGATGGTGGAGGCATGAACGCTGACCTTAATTGAGGCAAGTGAGGCCTGCAGTTCTTTGGATGTTCTTGTGGGGTCTTTTGTGACCTCTTGGATGAGTCGTCGCTGCGCTCTTGGGGTAATTTTGGGCGGCCGGCCACTCCTGGGAAGGTTCACCACTTTTCCATGTCTTCGCCATTTGTAGATAATGGCCCTCACTGTGGTTCGCTGGATTCCCAAAGCTTTGGAAATGGCTTTATAACCCTTTCCAGACTGATAGATCTCAATTACTTTATTTCTCAATTGTTCCTGAATTTCTTTGGATCTCGGCATGACGTGTAGCTTTTAAGGATCTTTTGGTGGACTTTACTGTGTCAGGCAACCCCTATTTAAGTGATGTCTTGATTGAGAACAGGTGTGGCAATAATCAGGCCTGGGTGTGGCTAGAGAAATTGAACTCAGGTGTTAAAAACCACAGTTATAGTATGTTTTAATGAGGGGGCAATCACTTTTTCACACAGGGCCATGATGGTTTGGATTTTTTTTCTCCTTTAATAATAAACACCTTCATTTACAAATTGCATTTTGTGTTTACTTGTGTTGTCCTTGACTATTGTTTAAATTGGTTTGATGTTCTGAACCACTTAAGTGTGACAAACATGCAAAAAAAACAGGAAATGAGGAAGGGGGCAAACACTTTTTCACACCACTATATATATATATATATATATATATATATATATATATATATATATATATATATATATATATATATATATATATATATATATATATATATATATATATATATATATATATCTATAGTCAGAGATCGTCCGTTCTTCCCCGGAAGGAGGGGCGGCTAACGCGGGGATAGAGCTGCGTTCAGCCGCTCGCGCCTAGTGAGCGCTTCCGGGTACCGACCACGCGGGGAAAATTACGTGCGTCGGTCCACGGCGAACGCCCCCACGGTACACGACCCACGCGGAGAAGGTGCGCAGCGCCGTACCGTGGTTTTACGCGGAAGGAGAGTCCAAGACACCGGGATAAAATCCAAAAGGTTAAATTTAATAAAAATTGGTGACGGGACACCAACGAAAATGGGGAACAAACAGAACATCATGACATAGGGTATAGGAACCTCAAAATAAAGACGTGCACCAAAGGGAAGGAAAACTCAGAATAAATACAAAAGGAACTAAACACGTGAACAAAACAAACCAATCACCCAACAGAAACAATTAAGGACACAAACGAGGGACAGGTGCAATAGGCACCTGTGACATACCCCCACCCCAAGGGTCGCGCTAAAAGGGAAAGCGGCCCTAAAACAAAAGAAAATAATAATAATAAACAGTACTAGAAAACAAAAAACGGGGGGGGTAAAGGTCCCTCTGGCGTTGAAGCCTGTTGGCTGCACCTGCTGACATCGTCGAGTACGTCCTCTCGCTGCGGGGGCGCGGCTCGGCGCCCTCCCGCTGCGCGGCGGGGACAGCGCCCCTGGAGTCCGAAGTCTGTGGCTGGCGGACCCTGGCTCTCGGAGTCGTCGATAGAGCGGTCCCTGGCGCCCAGACTCGGTAATCGGCGGTCCCCCGTGCTCGACTTCCTCAGCAGTGCAGCCCCTGGTCCTCCGAATCTGCGATGGGTGACCCCTGGTGTCCGGAACTCTCCAGATAGTTCTGGCACGTCTTTCTGTCAGAGATCGTCCGTTCTTCCCCGGAAGGAGGGGCGGCTAACGCGGGGATAGAGCTGCGTTCAGCCGCTCGCGCCTAGTGAGCGCTCCCGGGTACCGACCATGCGGGGAAAATTACGTGCGTCGGTCCACGGCGAACGCCCCCACGGTACACGACCCACGCGGAGAAGGTGCGCAGGGCCGTACCGTGGTTTTACGCGGAAGGAGAGTCCAAGACACCGGGATAAAATCCAAAAAGGTTAAATTTCCAAATTTAAAAGGTTAAAAATCCAAAAACAGAACATCATGACATAGGGTATAGGAACCTCAAAATAAAGACGTGCAAACTCAGAATAAATACAAAAGGAACTAAACACGTGAAGAAAACAAACCAATCACCCAACAGAAACAATTAAGGACACAAACGAGGGACAGGTGCAATAGGCACCTGTGACACTATACAGATTTTATTACATATATTGTGGCGTTGACGAAGAACTGACACGGAGTCGAGATGCCATCATAACCAAACTGGGTTTATTAACGAGATCGTGAACAGAACTCATATGACTCCTATACTTCAACCACGCAGACAAGCGAACCCCTTCCCTTATATACACGTATATTCCCGCAGCTCATCCCAGAACATCCATGGGGCAACTTCCCATTGGCAGGGCAACCTGCCAAAACGCGACGTGCACACGCGCCCCGCTTTACATCCCGTGAAACCCACGGGGCAACTTCCCATTGCCAGGGCAACCTGTCAAGCCGTGACGTGTGCCAGGGCAACGTGCCAAGCCGTGACGTGCGCTCCAAAATGGCGAGTCCCACGCTACAATATATATAAACCACAACTGTCTGTTGTGGTGAAAAAGGAGCTAAGCCATTAGGCAAGGCTCTTGATTTACCAGTCGATCTATGCTCCTATCCTCACCAATGGTCATGAGCTTTGGGTAATGACCTAAAGAACAAGATGGCGAATACAGGCGGCCGAAATGGGTTTTCAGGGTGGCTGGGCTCTCCCTTAGTGATAGGATGAGAAGCTTGGATATCTGGGAGAGACTCGGAGTAGAGCCGCTACTCCTCCGTGTCGAAACCCTCGAACACGGTGGTGGTCACCTCGTGTAAGGGATGCCGTCAAGCTGAAGAAGGAGTTCTATTAGGCATGGTTGGCTTATGGGACTCCAGAAGCAGCTGACCGGTTCCGACAGGCCAAGCGATTTGCGGCTTCGTGCGTCGCGGAGGCAAAAAATGAAGGAATACTTCAAGGACCCACCAATATGCCCTCCGGAGAGGAGGCAGTGTCAGAGGACCCGGGAGGAGGCTTGTCCATCACTGTGCTGAAGTCGCTAAGATAGTCAAAAGGCTCCTTGGTGGCAGGGCTTCTGGGGTGGATGAGATCCGCCCGGAGTTCCTCAAAGCTCTGGATGTTGTGGGGCAGTCTTGGTTGACGCGCCTCTTCAACATTGCATGGTCATCGGGGGCAGTGCCTCTGGACTGGCAGACGGGGGTGGTGGTGCCTCTTTTTAAAAAGGGGGACCGAAGGGTGTGTTCCAATTACAGGGGAATTACACTCCTCAGCCTCCCCGGCAAAGTCTATGCAGGGGTACTGGAGAAGAGAGTCTGACTGATAGTCGAACCTTGGATACAGGAGGAGCAGTGTGGTTTTTGTCCTGGTCGGGGAACACTGGACCAGCTCTTCACTCTCTCCAGGATTCTCGAGGGTTCATGGGCGTTTGCCCAACCAGTCTACATGTGCTTTGTAGATCTGGAGAAGGCTTTCGACTGTGTCCCTCGGGGTATTTTGTGGGAGGTGCTTCGTGAGTATGGGGTACATGGCTCCTTACTATGGGCCATTCAGTCCCTGTATTTGCGAAGCAGGAGCCTGGTTCGCATGGCCGGCAGTAAGTCGGACTTGTTTCCAGTGAGGGTTGGACTCCGTCAGGGCTGTCCTTTGTCACCGGTTCTGTTAATAATTTATATGGACAGAATTTCTAGGCGCAGCCAGGGAATGGAGGGTGTCTGGTTTGGTGATCTGAGAATCACGTCGCTGCTGTTTGCAGACGTTGTGGTCCTGTTTGCATCATCAGGCTGCGAACTTCAGCTCTTACTGGATCGGTTTGCAGCCGAGTGTGAAGCGGCCGGGATGAGAATCATCACCTCCAAATCTGAGGCCATGGTTCTCAGCCGGAAAAGGGTAGAGAGTCCTCTCTGGGTCAGGGATCAGATCTTGCCTCAAGTGGAGTAGTTTAAGTATATCAGGGTCTTGTTCACGAGTGATGGTAAGATGGAGCGTGAGATTGACAGACGGATCAGCGCGGGGTCAGCAGTGATGCGGACCCTATACTGATCTGTTGTTGTAAAGAAGGAGCTGAGCCAAAAGGCAAGGCTCTTGATTTACCAGTCAATCTACGTTCCAACCCTCACCTATGGTCATGAGCTTTGGGTAATGACCGAAAGAGCAAGATGGCGAATACAAGCGGCCAAAATAGGTTTTCTCCGCAGGGTGGCTGGGCTCTCCCTTAGAGATAGGGTGAGAAGCTTGGTCATCTGGGAAAGACTCGGAGTGGAGCCGCTACTCCTCCGCATCGAAAGGAGCTGGTAAGGATGCCTCCTGGGCGCCTTCCTAGGGAGGTGTTCCAGGCAAGTCCAGCTGGAAGGAGACCCAGGGGAAGAGCCAGTACACGCTGGAGGGATTATATCTCTCAGCTGGTCTGGGAACGCCTCGGGGTTCCCCCAGTTGAGCTGGTGGAGGTGGCTGGGGCGAGGGAGGTCTGGGTCTACCTACCCCGGTTGCTGCCCTGGACAAGCTGAAGATAATAGATGGATGGATGGATATATATATATATATATATATATATATATATATATATATATATATATATATATTACGGGTTTAACGGTATGTTGTATTTTGCGTGAACCTTTCAGTGCGGGCCTCATGGTTCGGTACACACTTTTCAATGCAGAATACAATGGGGAAGACTTTAGCTGTTAACACTTCTAACCATATGCCATGCTAAGTGTAGCTGAGTTTAGAAGCTGACGCTGTCACACTCCTCCCACACGGAACCCAAACTCCTCCCACACGGTTAATTTAAATGAAGCAGTGATGGTTTGTAAGCATCTTGCGGCATTTGAGAGGTATGCTTGTGGAAACATTTAGACTGCGCTGACGAATATTGGCAGAAACATTCACATCGATAACCAGACCTCATTATCTTCTTCATTATCATCATATATATATGTCACGCTCGCCTACCTCGACCAAATGGCTGCGCATAGGTAGCGCAAAGCCGAAGCGCCCTAATGCGCTGAAGGTAGCCAGGCACAACAGGTAGCAGAGAAACGGTAAATTTATTTAAAGGTGTCGGAACACCCAACACCAACGTACAGCAACGGCGAGTAGAAGGGGAACATGGAAACTAAATACTCAAAACCACCGACCTCGTGCACAAAACAAACCAATAAACAAACGTTTAATTAATTAGTTAATTAACTAAAATACCTAACTCAACACAAAAGCTAATTAACTAAAATAAGGAACAGGTGCACTAGGCACCTGTTACAGTACCCCCGCCCCTACGTTCGCGGAACGGGGGGACGCGACCAAGAAAAAAAAAAAAACAGTCGGGGCCCTCCTCGGACCAGTCTGGTGGCCTGGCCCGATGAATGTCCTCTGGTCAAGGTGTGGCAGGTGCCCTCTGGCTGTGTGATGAGGCAGACGCCCTCTGCGGACGAGGTGTGGAGGATGCCCTCTGGCTGTGTGGCGAGGCGGATGGCCTTTCTGGACGAGGCGTGGCGGGCATGGCACACTCGGGAGAGCTGGTGTGCCCAGGCCGACTGGCACCCACGTGCATGTGGGTGTGAAGAGCACCCTTTGGCTGGCCGGCCACGTCAGCACATCCAGTACGCCGTTCCATCGCCTCCACCTCGGAATCGCCATCCTACATACAATATAAGTACACACCAACCGCCAGACCCAAGGACAAAGCCCCAAAGGAGTATGACATGGGGGATACAGCCTGGACAAGAGGGACAGAGAGATTGGGCACATTCACACTATAGACATTCTCACATAACCGTGGTAACTCTGGTAACGCCCCCACGCAGCGGGACTCAGGCGTGGCCCATACAGTTACGACTCACCTGCCTCGTCATCGGAGGTCTCGATCATATCAAGTCGCTTCTCCGCACAGAGCGACTCATACCCACTCCTCCATAGAAACTCGGAATCGCAATTGCAACTCGGAATCGGAATCGCAATCCTCGGAATCGTACCACTCCGAATCTGCCGAATTAAAGTCGTCTTCATGGCTCTGCGACGGCGGGAAGCACATACTGGCGCACTTGCGGACACAACGGAGGGTGCCACGAGTACAAGGGTTTACGGCCCCCGCAAAGAAAAATTTAAAAAATCGCTTACCTGTGCCCTGGACTCCCCAATTTGCCTGGCATGTTGTTTCTGTCACACTCGCCTACCTCGACTAAAACGGCTGCGCATAGGTAGCGCAAAGCCGAAGCACCCTAACGCGCTGAAGGGAGCCAGGCACAACAGGTAGCAGAGAAACGGTAAATTTATTTAAAGGTGTCGGAACACCCAACACACAAGAGGTACAGCAACAGCGAGTAGACATCAAAACAAAATCAACAACGTGCACGGAGGAAGGGGAACAGGGAAAATAAATACTCAAAACCACCGACCGTGTGCACAAAACAAACCAATAAACAAATGGAGTTAATTAACTAAAATACCGAACTCAAACACAAAAGCTAATTAACTAAAATAAAGACAATATGCAATATACTGAACATGTTGCCCAACTGCTAGTTGAAGCCCTAGTCCTATCCCAGCTTGATTATTGTAATGCGCTACTTGCCGGTATCCCAGCTTCCACAATCAGACCTCTTCAACTAATTCAAAACTCTGCAGCCCGATTTGTGTTTAACCAGGCCAAGCGAACTCATGTCACTCCATTACTCATTTCCCTCCATTGGCTCCCTGTAGCTGCTCGCATTCAGTACAAATCACTGACTCTGGCCTACAGAACCATTTCTGTATCTTCTTCCTCCTACCTTCACTTTATCTTTGCAAAATATAGGCGATTCCACCTCACTGAGGAGCTAATTCTTACTCCGTAGCCTTCACCACTGCAAAATGGTGGAACGATCTTCCCAACTCTGTCCGTAAGGCTAATCAGTTTTAAGAAACTACTGAAGACGCATCTTTTTAACAAATACCTGTTATAAAAAAAAGGGGGAGGGGGGGGCGCAGCATCAAATAACAATCAGGTTGTAGTTGGTTTTCGGCATAACTTCTGACTTGTAATGTTATCATTTGTAAGTCGCTTTGGATAAAATCACTAAATGTCTGCTAAATGACTAAATGTAAAAAATGTAAATGTAAATGACTTGCTTCTTTTAGTGCAGTGCCGAGACCACTGGACCAAACTCATCTCTTAATTATAACTTTTATTTGCAGGAATGCTTTAGTACAGTTGGGACACTAAGTTAATTCAGGTTTTAACAAACCAACTGTTTATGGGACCAAGTATGTTGTGAATAAAACCATGCACGGGAAATCCTCTAAACCGAATTTAAGCCTGTTTTCAAAGTTATCTTTTGCTAGCTGGGCTGGAGGCAAAATTAGCCAGACTTCTTCAATGCGTCACAATTGTGGCATTGTGCACCATATTGTTACTGTTGTTATTGTTACATATATATGTTACTAACACCTGTTGGTTTAAAAGTGTTTAATATCATATGATGTGTGGGAAGGGTTTGTGAAGCCTTAAACATATAAATAATAAAATAATGACGCTACATCACAGGGGTCCCTGGAACGTAAACACCGCGATAGGTATTATTGTAAATGCTCATTGTTTCAGTGATATATTTGTTCCTGTCTGATTTCACATCTCAGGAGCAGAGGATTAGGCGTGCACACATTTACTCACATTTACACACATTTACTGTAAGTTACTGTAAAAAGTAGCTCAGATTGCTTGGATGGTTTTCATTGTAGATAATTCTGCCAATACGAGTTTGTTCCAGTGCAGTGTAAATTTACAGGAACCCAAAATCCTTTAACATGTAGTGTTAGTCGTATTAGTAGTAGTGTTATGTAGTAAAAACAACACAAACTGCCAAACCATGCAAAACCGTTAGCTTCAAAGTAGCAAATTAAAACCAAGTGAGCAACATGTTATTTAGGAATGGCACAACCATTTAGGAGTAAACAACCAAAAAAGGAATGTAACCAAGAGGAATATGGAAACGCTTTGTGGTTTGTCTCTGATAGTATCCACCACAAATAAAAATGTTCTGTACAGGAAATGTAGGGCTATGGCTTCAAGAAGGGAATGCATAGTCATACTCTCATGACCACAGATAGGTTTCTGTATGACCTCTTAACCAAAGATCGGGTAGGATTGGGTTTTAGATTTAAAGTCTTATCAATCCTCTAAAACTGGGAAGATGGAAATTTTGCAATGAGGTTTTAAAATGGCAAGGTGGAAATGCTTGGAAAAAAATGAAGCCTTTATCTTAATATAATGTGTTCCAGTAAGCAAGAAAGATGAAATAAAATCTTTCCCAATCTGTAAACCAGGGACCTGCAACACATCCAAATCGACTGTTTAAATCATCTGCTAATTCCGTTCTGTACGGTTCAGCTGTGTCCTCATCATGTGTCATCCATAATGTCTATTTAACTTCTTTCCTCCTATATGGCCATGTTTGAGCATTATTTTAAGTCATTCTGTTTTGTCTGTGCATGCATGTTTGTTTATCCCTGGTTGTTCAGCATTAAATACTCATTTAAATACTCATTCAGTGCTGCACAGGTGGCAGGATCCTGACCATATGCTGGAAGCAGTATACAAGCTGGAAAAAACAAGATATTCCTTTTTAGTTCCACAATGGTAATGACTACAGGAATTTTTATTTTTTAGCTCTGACCTGTTGGGGCTTGCTGATTTTTTCTTTTGCCAATCAGACTCCTTCTTTGCCAGTAAGACATCATGGGGCTTTTCTTTATTTCGAATGATTGCTCCATTCCTGGTTTCGGTTGAAGACTCACTCAGACCATAGAGCCCCTCTGGTCCTTTGCTCTCTTGTGTCCCTGTTGCCTTTCACTCACCTGCATTCCTGCGTTGCTTCACCCCAGTCTTCATTCATTATTTGGTTACCCCCCTTTCTGCATAACTTGACTCTCCACCTGCATTGGGTTCAGCCATACACTCTGCGCAGTCGGCTCCTCACCTGCACTTCATGTCTTTGCGTGCTGTTGGGGGCCATTACGCATCACGTGGGCTGGACTTTCACCTGGAGTTCCAGTGTTCACCAGTCCTGTCAGGAACTTTCGTGGTATAGCGCTTTAGTCCGCACATGTAGTGCGGTGGGGGGGGGGGTTTGTTGTTGTATGTTTTTAGTACTCTTCCTCTTTATTCTGGACTTTTCTTCTTGTTTTAAGGGGGGGGGGGGTGTAAGACCATCTCTTTCGTCTTTCTGGTTATTTGAGAGCATCTTATGTACACCTCTTTGCATCACATAGGCATTGCTTAATGTTATAAGCTAATGATTCAGTTATAAGGGAAAACCTGCTATTGGGATGGATTATATTTTGGAGTTGGACGGCACGGTGGCTTAGTGGTTAGCACGTTCGCCTCTCAGCGGTAGGGATTCCCACTTCCAATCCCAATCTGGGAGGAGTTTCCGTGTTTTCTACGTGTCCGTGTGGGTTTCCTCCGGGTTCTCTGGTTTCCTCCTACAGTCCAAAAACATGGATAAAGGTCAAATGAATTCTCCAAATTGCCCCATATAGAGAGTGTGTGTATGTGTGTTAGTGTGCCCAGCGATAGATTGGCACCCTGTCCTGGGTGTATCTGCCCAGCGCCCGAAACGTTCTCCCCTGGATGGCCATGGGGAACCCCACTGCGACCCTAGTAGAGGATAAACGGAAGATAATGGATAGTTGGATGGCTATTTTGGAGTCTGGAAAACCACAATCAGTTAAGCAAGCATGGCTAATACTATGAAGAGGAGAGGAGAAGAGAAGTGAAGGAGGTAGAGTAGGCAACCAAATTAAGACATACCAGAAAAAGAAAACTTACACATTTAACTAAAAGGAGGAACATAATGCTTGAACTTATGGATGATTTGACATATGTGCAAGAAGTCAAAGAAAGTATACCCAATTGTTGGATGACTTTAAATCCATACATGGTGCTTATCATGAGCTGTTGACAGAAGATGAGGCAAATGAAGATAAATGGAAATTGTACATAAAATGGATGTAATTAATACTATTCTTTCTTCTGGGTCTGAGTGGCTATCCGGGGTTTCTGATGGTTAAACCCCAAGAGATGAAAGTTTCTCCTAAGAACAAGTATGTCACAAGTCTCCAATGAATGCAAACTTCGCAGATGTCAATAAAAGGTGAAAAGAATAAGTTTTTCTTATTAAACAAAGCTTTTAAAGCCCTTTCCAAGGAACGACCCTTCAAATGTTCAACCCAAACATGGCATCACCACCCAATCAGAGGGCCCTGCTGCAGACATGAAAACAAGCTCAGTAACTTTATTGTCAAAGAGAAATCCCAATTTTTAGTGGTAAAGTTTTGTTATATCGACCATTCATTAGAGCAATTGAGCATGTGATTGAGCTTAAGACTGAAAATAATGATCTTAAAACTGCCATACAAACTCTGGGAAAGATTGTGATCTTTTGTGTGTGATTTTCAAGAGAAGTGTACAATTACATACAATTCTATTTATCTTCATTCTTGCTGCAGCTCTCGTAGGAGCAGGTCGCACTTTCTCCCTCTCTGTCCTCTCATTCCTTCTTGGATTCTCTGTCTTGTCTGTGCTGGATTTATCATAACACTGCGCTTTGAAACGAAAATATGGAACTAATTAAATGGGTTCTCAATGCTATTGTAAACAAGAAGTCGTGGTTCGGGGGAACCAGCTTGCCCGGATGGCACGTTGGCGTCTGGATACACGATGGACGCCTGGGGGAATTGGCAGATCGTGTGTCTGCACCCCCCCCCCCATCTGTGAAAGATGTGTAAGATATCTACCTATTCGGATTTATGATTCTGGGATTTCTGCTGATTGGATTATGCATGGCCCTGGTGTATCGCAAAATTAAGAGAGTTGGCCCCAAGAAACTGCCCAACATGATTGATGTGCTGGGCAGAGCAAAAGGGACTCAGACTGCGACTTTAAATCGCCATATGGAGTCAATCTTTCAGAGGCTATCGGCTCTGAGAACGAATTTTGATGAGTTGGAGATCAGGAAATCACAAGTGTTTTTATCGCCTATTCTCCTAATGTATCACATTTTCTGCCTGTTTCTAATGATAGCGCCGCTGTGTTCGGCTGCCGTCGTGAGTTCTCCTAGGGTCGTACAAGCATTTCACTCTGTATAACTATGCATGTGAGGAATGAACTTGATTTGACTTGACTTAAAGTGCAACAGCAAACCTCATTTCACAGATCTTTCATTTCACAAATTTTTAGAACGGCAAGTGAGGATAATATCTGACCCAATGTATGTGGATATTCAAGATAGACCCCTAAAATCCCAAGAAAAGCTACCTGTTAAAGCTAAGCTCAATCCAGTGAAAGCAGTTTCGCATTGAGTGCCTTTGCTATGACCTCTCAGTCCAAGCAACCAACCAAAAGTAGTCAAATTTCATATCAGCTACCAGTGTAGCACACACACTAACCAAAATGGGTTGCTGAGGTATGGGGCTGGTCGGAAAAGGAGTAATAAGTCAGGTATGGCAGGTAAGAGGCAGCTTGTCGCTGAAGACCTTCCCCTGGATAGCACACTGTAATACACCACCTTCCAACAAGTTATCCTTCAATTAATCATAGTATTCCAGAGCAGAATAGGCTGCAATTCTATGGACTGCGGTCCACTTAGTTTGGCCGTACATTTGTCTTTGTCCAAAATCTGTTATGTTGGTTGGAGGTGGCTTCAGCATAAGGGAAATGTGATTGAGGCCGTGATCGATCTGGTGGTCTTGGAGCAGTTCATCAATTAGCTACCCCCTGGGACCGCAGAGTGGATCCAGTAGCACCTCCTGACATTGCTGGACTTTAAAAAAAAAATATATTGTTCTCTACTCTCTCTCTTTCTCTCTCTCTCTCTCTCTCTCTCTCTGATACCATGATGTGGCAATCTCCAGGACGAATGCCCCATATTGGAAGTCTAAAAGATGGTCTGTGATCCAGAATTGCCACCGTTAGTTCCAGGATCTGGCTAGGAATTAATGGAACTATTGGTGGCACTAAACAACTAAAATGATTCAGGACTAAAACCAATGAAATCGCCTCTTGGCCCACTTTTACTAAGGCATTGACGTAAACATGCGTTTGTGGTGTGCGGCCTACTGTGAATATCAGCTAAAAAAACCCTTCAGCAATTAAAAAAAAAACACAATGCAGCCCTTCCTGTTGATTGAGGTTCCATTAGAACTTATTGGGAACTTGTCTCATGTTGTGACAGTGGTGACGTTGCACAGTGGCGCTGGGGGAGGAGAGGCGGCGCGAACGAGGTTCATTAATCATAATTAACGCTTATGAAACAGCTCTGTCGGATGACCCTGTGCCTTTATAAGCTGTTACAGCACATGATGTAAGGAGAGAGAAATCCATGGACAACAGAGCGGGACTTTCTCTGAGCTACAGCCTGCCAGCACATGTATATGAATTTAAATATTGTGTAATAAAGCAAGTTCCTAGTTGGGTGAAATCCTGTCTCTAGTTCTCATTCGTGCTCACCCTTTGTTACAATTTTCCCAATCAGCATAGACACTTCTATCCTTCCACACCAATGGCCACACAAAAGAGGCAGGTCCCCAGCACTTCTCCTTGTTTTTTGCGGCAATGTGTGATACACCCCGGCATCTTCCGGTAAATCCACGACGACTGGAACCTTGCCCCACCCACTCTTCAGTATATTTTGGAGCAATTTGAACAAGTGTGTTCCATTCCCAGACAGAATGTTTGTTTGAGCGAGCTAACTATACTCTTTAAAAATGTTAAAAACTAAGATAAATGGCTGGCGCCACTATTGTTCACAGTATGAAAGGTCTCACAAACGTTTATAGGGTTTGCTCTTCTGCCTGGTGGGGGTAACTGAGAAACCATATGGGGGTAACTGAGAAACCTGGTAAATGATGTTTCGGTTTGGGCTTTCCTACCTTCCATACATCCTTCTTTCCTTCTGTATGTATCTACTCTATTCTAAATATTTTTTATGCAGAATATTCTTGGATTTCCATTGTTGGGGTTCCACTATTTGGTCTTTGGTGAATTTGGCTGTGATGAGTGCAGCTAAGTGGTGGATTCTAACATCCTCAACCTGCGATCCACATTGATTTGCAGAATAAATTTACTGCCATACCCTTTCTTTATTCTTAAGAACATTCATGGTAATTTTTAATTTATGTTATACTACACTTTCATTTGGTCTTTCACATTTCTGTTTTCTCTCAGTTTTCTCTCTTTGTAGTGCTGCAGATTTTTATTTATTGCATCACCATCTGACAAAATTATATTGTTGGGACATGCTTTTCATGACCCTTAGTCTATGCTCTACCCACTACTTTGTTTGCTTTTATTTAGCTGTCAGTGTGCCAACTCTGCTTCTGCTCATGGCTTGCAGTTTCCCATTTACCTGTTGTATATATTTTTCCACAGAATAATTAAAAAATAGCAGTCCAACATGATTCACCTCATAAATGACTATTTCTGTGAATGTGATATTTTTGCATGGTACATATTTTCCTTGTACTTGTAGTTAAGTAATATACAAAAACAAAGCTAATAATTAGCACATGCATTCTATTCATTTTGACATGCAGTAACTAATTCTGTGGAAAAACAGGTGTCAACTTTGGCCATTTTTAATTATAGTAGATGTTGATGAGGCAAATGTTGCACATGGCTCATCAACGGCTTCCTGGGCGATATTCACTGTGGCATACTACTCATCTATTGCCAAACTTGTATTTTAAGATGTACTACTACTCATCTATTGCCAAACTTGTATTTTAAGATGTAATGCAATATGTTAGAATGCTCCACAGAATAAACTATACACCATTTTATTCATTTGCAGACCAAGTCTCTGTAAGACCAACTTAATGGCATCACAGATTTATCCTATCCTAAGGTTGTGTCATTTGCAAAGTTTATGATTCTGATTCTACAATCTAAATTTATCAGACCCTGATCTATTTCACTCAAACCATCTGTTTCACTGGATTTCATGTTTTTTACCAGGAGGAATTAAACTGCTGCTACTTTTCAGCAACTCCCTGTTATCTAATTACCTGTTGTGACACATGAGCAATCAACCTTGCATCCTTACCTAAAGATAAGTTAGTATTTTTGTTAATACAGAATATAACCCATATCAGAGCATCTGCACCACTGGTTGTGTGTAAAGGTACAGTATGTGCAGTATGTAAAGGTACTCTTTCTCCATCATTACTGAAAATTTAACCTGTAAAATGTGTAGTTTCACCTTTAGCCTAACAGAAAAGATGTCAGTTCTAGAAGAGCACATTTGGGTTTAAGAACAGGGTGATTTTAGAAAAGATGCTGTCCCGACTCCAGCTCCAGAAACCTCAAAGCTAGTGGTAAGTGGGTAACAGCTGGGTGACACAGACATAGAGATAAGGCGGAAATGATCGCAGGTGGCATCGAGACCATAAACAAAGACAAGGAAAGCATGGAGGGATAAAATCTAGGCTAAAGCTAACACTTTTTTTAATGGTGGCACTGGGGGAGGATGTTACACATTCCCGTTCACGCCCCGCTTTTTCGTCCGCTCCGCCGCACACACCCACTCCACAGACACACCCACTTCCCTCTGCTGCACGCTCCGCACCGCACACACCCATCTCCACACCTGATTCTGTTCCTAATAATCACAGATCACCCTCTCGAGATTATTAGGTGCAGGTGTGCTCTTCTGATGACGGACTCCTCTTAAGCCGCCGATCCGGATCCATCGGCGCAGAGTTTTTTGGTTCGCAACGCTCATGCGCGCAGCTCGCCGCTTCCCGGTCTGTTCCTGATCTACCCATCCTGCTTTCGCTCCGACGTGTTCGGCTGATGACGTTCTTTGGTCTGCTGACACGCTGCCTCTTTACAGGATCGTTCTCCTCAGGAATAGTGGGACTTCGGGTTCTCCGTTGCACACGCCCCCGCACCCCCCCTCGTCTGCATTCCACGCCGCTCTCATCTGGTGTGTGACGTGAGCCGCCGCATACCTCGGCTGGTGGGGAGATCTGAGTCGAATTGATTGATTGAACTGGTTATTTTTCGTTTATTTGAACTGAATCCCGCTGTGAGGAAATAAAAGACTTGTGTTTATGTTTTTAAGACACGCCTCTCTCTCTCTCGTTTCCTCCGGCAACGGGACGCTAACCCAACGCTAACATAAAACTCTGCCATAAGAACATACAACGAGGATGGAGCCGACTGAGGAAACCCTACAGGCGCAAGGACGCGCCTTGGTGGAACTCCAGAGTGGTCTAGGTGAGATGACCCGAGCAATCCAGGCACTGATGGGCCGTCTCACCGAGCTGGAGCACGGCGGCTCTGCTCCTGGAGCCGCGGGACTGTTCTCACCACAATCATCGCTCCAGCAGGACACCGATGTGCCTCCCCCACCCACCGCTGCCCCTTACAACCTATCGGAACCAGAACGCTTTGACGGGAGTCCGGATAAATGCCGTTCTTTTCTGATGCATTGTGCCCATTATTTTCGCAGCCATCCACATTCCAGCGAGGTGGACAAAATCTCGCTCATCATCTCTCAGCTGACGGGCAAGGCAAGCGAGTGGGCTACCGCCATCTGGGAGGCACAGGGTCCCGAATGCCGGTCTTTCGCCGCCTTTCACCAGGCGTTTCGCACCGCCTTCGCCCACCCCCTGGAGGGAGAGGAGGTGGGTACACAATTATACCGGCTACGCCAGGGATCCCGATCGGTGTCCGAGTACGCTCTGGAGTTCCGGGTGCTGGCCGCTCGGACCGGATGGAGCGGTTCTGTCCTCACCGTGATCTTCAGGAAGGGTCTGACAATGCTATCAAGCTAGCCAGATGTTCTACCCTGCAGATAGACAGAGGGTTTTACAACAGAGGGTTTTACAGACTCTGGTAAGACCAAATGTGATGTATTGTCATCTACATTAACAAAGTTTTTACCAAAAGCTTCTAACACTATGTTAAACCTTGATAACTCTTTAATTAGACCCAGTTCATCTGTAAATAATCTTGGTGTCATTATTGATTCAGATCTCTCCTTTACAAAGCACATTAGCAATATTACTAGAATTGCTAGATTTCTGGAATTAGAATTTTTTCACCTTCGTAACATTTTAAAGCTACGAAATATCTTCTCCCTCCAAGATGCAGAAAAACTAATTCATGCTTTTATTACCTCAAGGTTAGATTATTGTAATTCACTTCTGACAGGATGTTCTAATAAATCATTACATAAATTACAACTTGTTCAAAATGTTGCAGCTAGAGTTTTAACTAAAACCAAAAAGTTTGATCATATCAGTCCTGTGTTATCAAACTTGCACTGGCTACCAGTTAAGTTTCATATTGAGTACAAAATTTTAATGATAACATATAAAATTCTACATAATCAGGCTCCAAAGTATCTGAGTGAGCTGAATCAATCGTACAAGCCATACATACTCAGATCTCAAGGTGCTGGTTTTCTCTTAGCTCCTAGAATAAATAAAATTACTGCTGGTGGAAGAGCGTTCTCCCACAAGGCTCCTCAACTTTGGAATAGCCTTCCAGTTACTGTTCATGATTCTGAAACACTATTAATCTTTAAAAATAAATTAAAAACACATTTATTTAATCTTGCATTTAATTAATGCCCTGTAGATAAATATGTATATCTCAGGCTTGGCTGTGTTGGGGTGGAAATCTGCGATCAGTGTGTGCTGGCGTTTCACCTCTTCACCCACCTCATCATTAATGGGGGGGGGGGGGGGGTGTGGCGCTGAAATGATGCTGTTCCGGGGCGCCATCTCAACTATGTAGAGCAGGGGTGCTCAATACGTCGATCACGATTGAAGGGGTGTCAGGTCGATCGCCATGGTGGTTTGAGGAAAAAAAAAGCGTTTATAACGTATCAGCATTTTTTTTTTTTTACAGCACAGTATCGGAAGCGGCGGCACGGTGGCTTAGTGGTTAGCACGTTCGCCTCTCAGCGCTAGGGGTTCCCGGTTCGAATCCCCATCTGGGTGGAGTTTCCATGTTCTCCCCGTGTCCGCGTGGGTTTCCTCCGGGTTCTCCGGTTTCCTCCCACAGTCCAAAAACATGGATCAAGTCAATTGAACTCTCCAAATTGCCCCATATAGAGTGTTTCTGTGTGAGTGAGTGTGTGCCCAGCGATGGATTGGCGCCCTGTCCTGGGTCTATCTGCCCAGCGCCCGAAACGTTCTCCCCTGGATGGGCATGGGGAACCCCACCGCGACCCTAATAGAGGATAAAGCGGGAGATAATGAATGAATGAATGAGTATCGGAAGCGCTTATACACACACGCGCACACATTCACACACAATGTGATTCATTCTGAATCGCGAGCAGTCTGCCTCTCTCGCTGTTCCCAATACCGGTATGTGGCCACACCTCCGTGCCTAAATCCGAAGCACTGCCTCAAGAATCATCTACATTAGATTTACATTACATTACATTAGATAGTTTCTGTTTGTGTTTTTACACTTTATTTGACTGACAAGATGAGTGAAGGACGAGTTGGTGAATATTTTTTACAATGTCAAACTCAAAATGCATTTGGTTTTATTAATGTTCATGTTCTGTTTGGGGGCAGCACAGTGACTTAGTGTTAAGCATGTTCTCCTCTCAGTGCTAGGGTTTCCCAGTTCGAATCCCAAGCTGGGTGGAGTTTGCATGTTCTCCCCTTGTCCACGTGGCTTTCCTCCGGGTTCTCCGGTTTCCTCCCACAGTCCAAAAACATGGATCACGGTCAATTGAATTCTCCAAATTGCCCCATATAGAGTGTGTTTGTGTGAGTGAGTGTGTGCCCAGCAATAGATTGGTACCCTGTCCTGGGTGTATCTGCCCAGTGCCCGAAGTGTTCTCCCCTGGATGGGCATGGGGAACCCCCCCGTGACCCTAATAGAGGATAAAGCGGAAGATAATGGATGGATGGATGTTTTGTTTGGGGAAATGTCGGTTACAGTGATTGTTGTACATTTGTACTGTATACTGTGTGTTTAACAAATATCAGGTTTTCTCTGTGCTATTTCCTGGAATGTGTTTAATAAAAGAGCAATTCTAACAGATTCGACAATACTAACATGATGTGTGTAAACAGGTTTCAATACAAAAGCCTAAAAATAGAGATTGACCCTGGTAGATCTCGATGACCTGTCCAATGGAAAAGTAGATCTCGGGCCAGAAAAGTGTGGGCACCCCTGATGTAGAGTCTGCAATATCTGCCTCTTTTAGTTATGCTGCTCTAGTCAGTGATGCCGGAGTCACATGCTGCACTGTGTCAATCAATTACTTATTAATTAAATGCCTTGCTTTATTATTAGCTCTAACTGTCTTCCTTGTCTGTTTCTTTTGAGGTGTGACTGGCTTCCTGGAGGTGTAGTGAGACCTTCATCCATGGCTCTGCCGACGAATACTGGTTGGAACCTGAATATTAATTGGACTGGCCGTCCTGCAGGACCCCTTTAATGGACTCACATATAGTTCTCCAGTTGTTAGAGTTTTTCCATTTGTTAAATATCTGTTCATGGCTGTCCCACACTGTTGTTGCTGCCTGGCCGCTCAAGGAGGATGAGCCCCCCACTGAGTCTTGGTCCTCCCAAGGTTTCTTCCTTAAATAACAGCATAACAGGGAGTTTTTTCTTGCCACTGTCGCTTCGGCTTGCTCTTTGGGGGTTTAAAGGTGGAAGCTTTTCATTCTATAAAGCTGCTTTGTGACAATGTACTGTTGTAAAAAACGCTATATAAATAAATAACTTGAACTTGAACTTCATTATTGGGAGACAATGTTGGCTTTTTTATGATCATCAATTTTATGATCAAGTGTAGACTTTTTTTTGCCAAGGAAATTCAGCAGTGCCATATAACTGCAGTTTATATTTCACCAGATGCAAATAACAAGCTAGCCATTAATTAAATCTATACAGCAATTAACAGCACAGCACAGCAGCATACTGACAGAAAACAATCTCTCAGCCATGAGAGATCAGGGCAAACCTTAAACCAAAAAAAGGTGAGGTCAGGAAGTTTATTAACTAAACAAGATCTTATACAACTGTGAGGTGAATGGATTATCTCAGCTAATGAAAAGAGCTCACTACCACATATTTAGGCAAATTTGTGAATATTATTTGAGAGAAAAGGTATTTTATGTACATAGAAAAAGTCTTGGAATTTAAGAAGAATGTGAGCAAATAGTTTATTAATGCTGCTCTAGTATTTTCTGTAATCAAAAAATTTATACTCTACATACTCTATTTGAATCATATACAGCCCACTACTCATTTACTCTCTAACTGCTTTTCTTATGTTTCTTTTGAGATATTAATATGCTCCCTAATAAACGCTAAGATGCTAGACATTCCATGTTATCTATAGGAAACAGAATATGTTCAGTAAAGAATCAGAAAAAAGGAATTCTGTTAATAAAAAGTCGAACTGCATATAATGTAGAGCAAAAACAGGTAGATAAACACTCATCTGTGCACATTTGTCTCTATATAGATTATATACAGACTGAGACTGTCTACAGCAGTGAGCAAAGTCCTGGTCCCAGTCATCTCATCTCTCATTTTATGGATGGAAATAGCCCATTGCCTTCACCACGGTGTGCCAGCCTCAGTCTTAGCCAACGTTTCAACACTGACCCTGAGAGTGCACCTTCACCCCCCTGCACCCAGCATCTCATCCTGTAAGTCTAAACACAATCACAAAAACGTTAGGATCAGCAGATCAGCATGCTGTTTTAAAATTTTGATGTAATATACTCACCTCTTTAATCTCATAAAAATTGTTTAGATGGCAAAAAATATCCTTTTAGGGATCTGAAATAGACTGTCAGAAGCTGTAGGAGCTTTTCGACAGTATGTCCCTACTTTAATGCACAGCTACCAATACATAATATATGAGGTACTCCAGGACACAAAAGCGGAATAGATTTGGGATTAAGGCAACAAGTAGTAAAATTGCAGGTAAATATATAGTCTAGTGGACACAGCTCTATTTTAAATAGTTCTCTGGAATCGAACTGAGGGCCATAATTGTTGGCAATGAACTTGATATCCTTGGGGATACTTGAGTTGGACTGTAGTAGATGTTGCTTACAGTAGATTTGAATTTGCTAGTGCTGCCTGGTACATGCTTCTGTTAAACAGTGATTATATAGTTTAATGGCTACAGGTAAGAATGATCTCCTGTGGTGCTCTGTGGTGCAATTTTGTAAAAAGAGCCTTAAACTGAATGTATTCCTGTGTCTGACCAGTGTGTGGTATAGTCCCGTAGGCATTAGGGAGGCATTGTCCATGATGGCCTTCAGCTTGGACAGCATCCTCCTCTATGATTCTACCATCAGCTAATCCAGCTCCACACCCACAATATCACTGGCCTTACGGATGAGTTTTTTCAGTCTTTCGGCATCTGGCACCTTCAACTTGCTGCACTGGTATGCAACAGAATAAAGATTAGCACTCGCCACCACAGACTCATAAAAGATCTATCGCCGTGCAGACGATGAAGGACCTCAGGCATCTCAAAATGTAGAAACTCTGCCTGACACACCGTGCTGCAGGCTTATGTACTGAGGTCTGCTGGTCAGGTAGTCAGTAATCCAGGACATGAGTGGGGTGTCGATCTGCATCGCTGTCAACTTCTTTCCCAGATGAGCAGGCCAGATGATGTTGAATACACTGGATAAATAAAAAAACATGATCCTCACAGTGCTGGCTTTCTTGTCAAGGTGTGTAGACTCAGTTGAGCAGGTAGATGATGGCATCCTCAACTCCCAGCCGGGGCAGGTAGGCGAACTGGAAGGGGTCCAGAAGTGGCTGGACTATGGGCCGGAGCTGATCAAGGACGGGTCTCTCCATGGTCTTCATGATGTGGGACATCAGTGCGACTGGTCTGAAGTCCTTAATGTCACTGGGCTGCAGCGTCTTTGGAATAGAAACGATGCATGACGTCTTCCACAAAACAGGGACACGCTGGCTAATGTTGAAGACAATACTGCACACAGCTGGGTGGCTTTAGGCTTTAACCCTGGTTTCCCTGGAACCATGAGAATTTTTGCTGTACGTGTGTAAGCGCAAATTCCCTGCTCCCCTGCAGTGCGCCACTTAGTGCCCATTGTTATACAAATGAGCCGGACTGCCACTAGAGAAATTCCCAACCCCTTTTTATCTAAACTTTATAATATTTTGTAGCTTACAAAAGCACGCTTTACTCTTTAGACAGAGTAAAAGCGTTTACTTTTAGAATGAATTAAGCACTAATGTAACACTCAGTTTTGTGAAATGATTTCAGTGTTTTTAAAATGTTTCCACAGTAGTATATGGTGGCAGAATGTGTGCGCTGTACTTATGAGCACATGTCAAGAAAAATTTTATTATGAAAAAATTATTTATTATGTGGGATTATTTTATTATTACCTGCAGCCTTGTTTGTGTGGAGTCTTTCTAGCTGTCTTCTCACCTTATATATTCCAACGTAGTATATTGGACTATATACAACAAGATAATATTATCAAAATGTAACCCAAGACAACTATCATCTCAAGTAAACACACACATCAGCACACAGTTGTGGCCCTATATCACCATTTTGTTCATATTAACTTAATTCTTATGTACTAGCTGTTACTATTCGATTTTGCTTGCTAAACCTTGTTGAATTATTCATACTATAAATTTTGTTAAAAAAGCTGGGGATTATATATTAGCCAGTGTTACCCAACCACGCTAACAAAAAAAAATGACTGTGGATAAATATTTGAAAGTACTCAATCTGACGTGGCTGTTAAGGAACATCTCCGGGTTCAACTTCCTTCAATTCCTTCCTGCAAGAATATGTGCATTGTTAATCTATTAATAAGTATTTTGTGGCTATAAAAATTATTGTGCAGAAATGCAGTATAAAACCACCATCGATAACATCTATAAATAAAATTGCAATATTATTTTGAAAAATAACACTAACCAAAAATCCAGTTTATTTTTATCCAAAATCCATTTCCGTTTCATTTATTACATTAAGTGATTTTTTATTGCCATTGAAGCTAATGCTAAAGAGCTGAGTTGTATTTCTAGCATGAGTTTTTAATTAGCTAAAAATGTCCAATGTAGTAGTATACTCTTTGACTATCCAATCAGAGGGTGTGGATACTCTGACCTAAGAGGGCCTGCTAGAGGGCCTTACTGTTTCGGATTGGTGGAGGCAACAGGTTTATTGACACGTATTCAATGCTACCGGCCCGCAAAACAGATCCTAAAGGTCTTGTGTGTTATGCTGGGGAGCAACAGAATTACCATACCTGGCCTTGCAGAAAAGGAGAGATGTTCCACACAAGTAGCACTAAAAAAAACAGCTATACACAAAGTCCGTATTGCCACTAACCGAATCTTTGGAGCAGGCACTATGATGAAGACCCCTCCTGTGGTGTGGGAACCGGAACCCTCTCACTTAAGTCTGCGAGGACAGAAGTGCAACCTCCTCAAGGGAACAAGGAGAGTCCAGAGGAACTCCTGTATAAGCTTGCTGTCCAGAACATCCTCTGCCAGGACCCAACTATGCTCCTCGTGACCGAACCCCTCCTAATCATTTAAGTACTGGAGCTTACCTTTATACCAACGGGAATCCAGCTAAAAAGCAGCTAAAAAGGACAATAATGGACCCCCAATTCCATCTCTTGTTCTGTCCAACGCTAACTCTCTGGACAACAAGTTGGACCTACTTTGGTCTACAAGTTGGACCTACTTAGTGTTTCTGGTCTACATAAACAAAGGTTGGTATATGAACTGTGTGTTGGTAAACAGCCGCTGCTCTAAAGCTACTGAACAGCTGACTGTGAAAGTCATCCGCATTATTTGCATTGAGAGTTCACGACTGTGTTCGTCATTGCTATTTACATAGCACTGGATGCTAATGCTAACAACGCACTAAAGGAGCTCCATGACAACATCAAAATAAGCATCCAGATGCGTTTTACGTAGTTGTGAGTGATTTCAACCACGTTAAACTGCCGAATACTCTGCCAAGGTATTATCAGCATGTAAACATTCTCAGGGAATGTTTACAGGGAACTCAGGGAAACACTCGCCTGTGTTTATACCGACAATAAAGACACATACAGAGCTGTCCCCCACCTCGGACTTTCCAACCACATCTCTATACTGTGGACGCTGGCATACCACCTCCTGCTGCGATGCTCCAGAAAACCATTACTGTGTGGCCCAGCGATGGTGACATTGTACTGCAGGACTATTTTAGCTGCACAAACTGGCATTTCTTCATGGAGTGTGAGGGGGAGTTAAATTTGATTACATCTGATGTCACCACCACCAGGACTGTGACCTGCCAACCAAATCAGAAACCCTGGCTGAATGCAGAGGTGCGTTCTCTGCTGAAAGCCAGGGATGCTACCTTCAGGTCTGGCGACTCACAAAAACTCAGAAAGAGAGCTGATTGCAGGGGTTAAATAGGTGAAAGCTGCATACGCCCAGAAAATCCAAGGACACGTCGATCCCACCCACCTGGAGCAGACAGATTTCTATGTCCGTGTGCTCTTTCTGGACTTCGCACCTGCCTTCAATACAATGGTGCCAGACCCTGACCAATAAACTATTCTTACTTGGACTGAGCCGTTCCATTTGCATCTGGGTCCTGGTTTTCCTGACCAACAAGCCCCTGTGTGCTGAGCCCCCTCCTGTTTACACTGCTAACATATAACACGTCACCTACCCATCCAGGTTGTCATATTGTAAAGTTTGCAGATGACACAGCAGTGGTTGGATGCATCACAGACAGCGATGAGTTTGGCTACAGACAGGCGTTGGAACACCTGGAGGGTTGGTGCAGGAAAAACAACCACTGCATCTATGTAAATAAAACCAATGAGATGACTGTGGACTTCAGAAGGGGCAGACACACTCACAGCTACTTGTGTGTGCACCTGAGTAACAACCTCACCTGGAGCAACAAGACATACAACTTACATGGGAATTGGTAGAGCTACCTGTGTTCCAGCATCATGTGTGGCACGGAGTGTGCTGAGTGTCACCCAGCATACTCACTTTTTGTCCCGCTTCCCTCAGGCAGGAGGCTGCAGAGCATTAAGTACAAAACAACAAAACTGAGAAACAGTTTTACAGCAGAAGCTGTAAGACACTTAAATTCTAATTAAAGACTTCCCAATAAAACACTTCCCATAAACTTCCCGTATGACACTTTCCTCAACGTACATTTTCCGAATTATCTCAAGGCTGCTATATTTAAAAAAATAATTATTGCTACTATATTTTTATCCTGATATTTTTATTCTACATTTTAAATTAAAATTCTATAACGCTGCTGTATTTTAATTCTAACGTAATATTTAATTTTAAGAATTTCAAATTGTACCACTTAGTGTAAACTTAGTGTAGTGAATTTCGTTTACATTTCATGTACCAAATGTTATGTAAATGACAGTAAAATGTGTGCCCAGGTGATAACCTTAACGTGAATAGACAGCGGGATACAGTTGTGATCAAATTTATTCAACCCCCAATGCTGCGAAGGGTTTTATGGAATTCAGTGCACATTTGTAATTGTGTTCATAATGAAATCTTACAAGGACTTGTTAAAGAACTAAATGCAACTAAGATAGCATCAATTGTTTTTGTCATAAAGTATTAAATGGCCTTTTTGTGATTTCTTCATTGACACAATTATTCAACCCCCCTTACAAACTACCACTCATAAGAACAGAGGTTCATTCCAGTGTTTTCAATCAGGTATTGAAAACACCTGTGGATGTCAACGAGCAGCAATCAAGCATGATAAGCACCAATTAGGCAGATTTAAAAGGACTGTGATACTCAGCTCCTTCTAGACATCTACTGGTGTGTTTACAAGCATGGTGAAGGCAAGAGAATGGTCCCAGAAGACAAGAGAAGGGGTTATTGCTCTTCACAAGAATGGCAATGGATATAAAAAGATTGCGAAGTTGTTAAATATTCCAAGAGACACTATCGGAAGTATCATTCGCAAGTTCAAGTTAAAGGGTACAGTGGAAACGTTACCTGGTCGTGGCAGAAAGAAGATCCTGACCGCGACTGCTGTGCGCTACCTGAAGCGTAATGTGGAGAAAAATCCCCGCGTGACTGCTAAGGAACTGAAAAAAGACCTGTCAGATGTGGGCACTGAAGTTTCAGCTCAGACAATAAGGCGCGCGCACTGCATAACGAAGACCTCCATGCCAGAACTCCCAGGCGCACCCCCTTGCTGACTCCAAAGAACAAGAAAAGTCGACTGCAGTATGCCAAAAGTCATGTGGACAAGCCACAAAGGTTTTGGGACAGTGTACTGTGGTCAGATGAAACTAAATTAGAACTGTTTGGGACAATGGACCAGCGCTATGTTTGGAGGAGGAAGAAGCAGGCTTATGAACAAAAGAACACCTTGCCTACTGTGAAGCATGGCGGGGGGTCAATTATGCTTTGGGGCTGTTTTGCTTCTAATGGTACAGGAAAGCTTCAACGTGTGCAGGGTACCATGAATTCCCTTCAGTACCAGGAGATCTTGGAGGAAAATGTGATGGAGTCAGTCACAAACCTGCGGCTTGGGAGACGTTGGACCTTCCAACAGGACAATGATCCGAAGCACACATCCAAGTCCACTAGAGCATGGTTGAACATGAAAGGCTGGAACATTCTAGAGTGGCCATCGCAATCACCAGACTTAAATCCAATTGAGAACCTCTGGTGGGACCTAAAGAAGGCAGTTGCAGTGCGCAAGCCTAAGAATGTGACTGAACTGGAGGCTTTTGCCCAAGAAGAATGGGCTAAGATACCCATAGGTCGCTGCAAGACACTTGTGTCAAGCTATGCTTCACGCTTGAAAGCTGTCATAACTGGAAAAGGATGTTGTACTAAGTACTGAAAAATAATGTCACTAGGGGGTTGAATAAAACTGATAATGATGTGAGCACAGTAAAGACATTTGTGGTTATTCCATCATAAATATTATGTTATATTTGTCTAATTTATAAGTGCCTCTTTGATATAATTGTAAATAAGATGAGTGAAATGATCCAAATCAATGTCAAACTGGCCAAAACACTTTATTTCAGTGGGGGTTGAATAAATTTGATCACAACTGTATATGTTGATTCAGATGGACAGGCAGAAGGTACTGGGCCATCACCTAAAGACTCTCTAATGAGCTGATCCAACTCCCGTTGAACAGAACGGATAAAGCGGTGCACAGGAATGATCAGACATCCTTGATCAGTATTGGAATTCGAGGGATCATGCAGATGAGAGAGGGTCATCAGTTCTATTTTTCTCCTGCCCTGGCAGAAAGGAAATGTGTAAGTCAAAATTATAAAAAAAAAAAAAAAAGAAGACCACCGGGCCTGACGGGCGTCAAGGCAACGCGCCCCCTTAAGGAACCCCAGATTTTTGTGACCCATTTGCATGCCATGCCGGTTGGAGGGGAGATTACCAAAGTAATTTTGTCCTAATTGTGCAGCATTGGATGACTTTGGAAATAGAGGGCGCATTGGAAGAGGTAGAAGGGATTGGTCATGGGTGAGCAGTCATACCACGCCGGTTCCAGAAGGGAGAGCGCTGAGGGAGGTGTGGTGCAGGGAGTGGCAGGCTTTGAGCCCCCTAGGCCCCTATTGATCCACAAGACCCGAGAAAGACCAAAGGTCCACAAAACCTTGCTTGAGCTTTGACCATCAGTGGATGGTTGAGAACACCGCCATTATAACCTAGGCCATCTCGGACCTGAGTTCCAAGAGGACCTGCTCCTGTAAACTTGCTTCTGCCGTACTTGCTCCGCTGTGGTTCCATACCGGCCAGAAGGACTCGGCTCAGCGGCCGTACAATGTTCTCGTTGGGTGAAGGATTTCTGTTACGTTGGGGAGCAGGAGAGAAGTATCAAGAGGTTGAAGACCAAGAGGTTCCACACAGGTAGCCATAAAAAAACAGCAAAAATACTAAACACTAATATCTCTACTAATGGAATTGTTGGAGCAGGCACCAGGATGAAGACCCCTCTTGTGGTGTGGGAATCCCCTTGCTTAAGTCTGCAACCTCCTGAAGAGAATGAGGAGAGTCTACTGGAGCGCTTTTAAGGAATGTAGCTCTAAGCACCTGCGTAAGAACGACAGAAATAGGGAGAAAGGAATGTGAAGACAAAAAGGGAGAGAAAGAATGTGTAACATTGGCTAATTACTTAACTCTGCCAATAAATCATGCTTAAATGTGATTGGTTAAATGTTTGAATAAGAAGATAGACATCAGGATGTTGCTCAACCAAAGGAACACTATAAAAGGAATGCAAACAGGTCTTTTGGAATTATTGAGTTAGTATTCAAAGACAACATATAATTAACATCATTCTGTGACTCTTTAATTTATTAGAAATTTATTAGAACCTCAGAGAAGTCCTTAAAAGCCTCGCCGGCCTGCCGGCCTACCATTGATTTAGATATATTTCAATAAATATACTTTTGTGATATTTTTGTTTGGTGCTGTGCCTTGTGATTTTTCTAATGTGAAATATGTGTTATGGCTTAAAAAGGTTGGGAAACATTGAATTATGAAATGTTTGTTCAATTTGTTAAATTTGTTAACAACCCTTTACTCTTCTGGTTATATTTCCTTAGACCTCGTGGGATGATTAGATCTCAGGTGGCTGATGATGCAAAAGACAGTTCATCTATCCTATTGCTTACCAGGCACATCCAGACCCTCAAAAGAAAGCTACGCAAGTTCGAAGAACACTTTGAACAAGAGATGAACTATAAGGTGCCCACATGATTGCATGATTGAATTAACTGACTTTACTTTATAATACAAGTGGGTTTACTAACAACACTTCTGTGGTTCTCAATACATAGATACATACTTCTATGTGGAGTGGAGGAAATATAAGTATTTGATCCGTAGCTGATTTTGTACGTTTGCCCATTCACAAAGCTATAAACAGTCTACAATTTTAGACAGGGTAGGTTTAATATAACAGTAAGAGTTAGAATATCAAACAGAATATCAAAAAGAAATCCAGAAAAGCACAATGTATAAATTATATAAATTTATTTGAATTTTGCAGAAATAAACAATAATTTAATCCCCTACCAACCTTTAAGTTCTGGCTCCTACTGACCAGTTAGACACTCCTAATCAACCTGTTACCTGCATTAAAGGCATCTTAAATTGTCATCTGTATAAAAGACACCTGTCCATAGACTCAATTAATCTGTCAGACTCTAACCGCTCCAACGTGGGCAAGACCAAATTGCTTTCTACGGATGTCAGGAACAAGATCATAGACCTGCACAAGGCTGGAATAGGCTACCAAACCATAAGTAAGCTGCTGAGTGAGAAAGAGACAACTGTTCAAAAAGGTGTGTGGAGTGGTCTACCCAGTCCCAAGACTTTAATCCCAAAGACAACTTATAGATGTTGGATTTGCCAAATGACAACTGCAAAAAAAAGTTTTAGAGATGATCTGCAAAAAAGAAAGAACAAAACTCCTGACATTTGTTATTTGAAAAATGCAAATAAATGTATATACTTTAGACACTGTGGATTTTAAAATTTCTCACTGTAAAAATAAAATTACCCTTAAAATCATAGACTGTTAAAATCATAAACATGATTGTATCATATGCATTCTTATTGATTTTAATTACAAGTGCTTCAATGACAATGACAAAAATTTTAATTCTTGATATATAATTTTTTAAACACTAAATCTGTGTTCTGTTTAGCCTTCCCACAATGACAAAACAGCTAATCCAGAGGTATTTAAGCTTATGAGTGAATTAGCCAAGTACCGTAAACAGCTCAAAGGTAAGTGATTTTAAATCTGGTAGCAGATTTCAAAATTTGTATTTGTCTATCTGTCTGTCCCACTTAGTCTGTCCTCACCAGTTATAATATTCCAGCAGCACTGCTGCTTCTCATGCAGTCTAAATTAGTCTACACATATGGCACATATGTCCACAAATATACATATATATTGCAATATAATCTGAAGCATTAATAAATTTTAATAAAAAAATCAAATTACATTTTAATTTAATTTATATATATTTTGTTAATCTGAAGATCTAAAGCTTAAACAATCAGTGAGAGATTCTCAAGGCCAGGAGAATGATGAACCCACAGATATTACCTGTGGATCCTTAAATGGCCTGCATGAGGCACTTGAGCAGCAGCAGCCCAACAAGCCCTCTCTGGAGGAGACAGTAAACCTGCTATTTAAGAGGCTCAGGGAGAAACGTCAGGCTCTTGGCCTTCCAGACAACATGAGGGTGAGACCATCCGTATTCTATTTTTAAATTTTGCACCAAAATCTAATCTCTTTTCTTAATCCTCTACTAGGACCTTGTCTGGGTTCCCCATGCCCATCCAGTGGAGAATGTTTGGGCACTTGGCAGATACACCCAGAAGAGGGCGTCAAGCTATCGCTAGGCACATGTGCTCACTCACACACTATATGGGGCAATTTGGATTGGGACAACTTAGAGCAGCCAAATTACCTTGAGTCTTTTTTTTTTTTAACTGTAAGAGAAAACCGGAGACCCGGAAAAAACCCACTTGTAAACTTCACCCTAATCAGGATTCAATATTATAGCCCCAGTAATAAATACACAGTCTCCCCTGCACCAAAATCAGTTTTTAAATAATTTTGTCTTGGCAGGTTCAGTTTTGAGACAGAGATGATATATTGTCTTTCTTTGTTGCTGGGAGGGCAGAGATTTATATTTATAACATATTACGTTTTAAATATTTATTTAATATCTAAGCTTGTAATGTTTACAAATGTTTATATTTCCAAGCCATTGGAATTTATCTAATCTCATTTATAGATTTTTTTAATTTGATTTATTTTAATAAATTATATTTAATTCAATGTTAAAGGTCCCTTGTTTTCAAGCAGTACATTTTGTTTATTTTGTTTATTGCTTTTTTTTTAGGAGATGACACAGAGGCAGATGGCACTAGAAAAGCTCACACTGCAAAAATGTCTGTTGTATTTCGAGAGCATGCATGGTCATCCTGTAAGAACCTGTTTACATCCCCAAGATAATGCATTAATAACAAGTCAAATTCTAGGGATTTTGTTTTCAGTTTTTTTGCATTTTTATCTTATAGGGAACCAAGCAGGAAATGAACCTAATTAAGCCACTATATGACCGATACCAGATGGTCAAGCACCTACTCTGTGCCAGTCCAATAACCACCATAGTAAGCAATTTTTTTCATTTTTAAATAAATAATGTCACTGTCCTTTAGATATCCATCCATCTATCTATCTATTGTCTTCCGCTTGATCTTCTACCTGGGTCGCAGGGGGCTTCCCCATGCCCATCCAGGGGAGAACATCCTGGGCAGCTACACCCAGGATAGTGTGCCAATCTATCGCTGGGCACACACTCACATAATCACACAAACACACTTTTTATGGGATAATTTGGAGAATTCAATTGACCGTAATCCATGTTTTTGGACTGTGGGAGGAAATCGGAGAACCCGGAGGAAACCCACACGGACACGGGGAGAACATGGAAACTCCACCCAGATTGGGATTCAAACCGGGAGTCCCTACCGCTGATAGGCGAACATGCTAACCACTAAGCCACCATACCGCCCATCCTTTAGATGTAAAGGATAGATGTCACTTGCATTAGTATTTATATTTTAAAAATCTGTGGTGTTTTAGCTTGTAAGTAAAAGGAATTTTGGGTCATACAGTCATGGACATCAACATCAAATAAACTCTCTAAAAGCACCTATAGGAATTAAGATGTTACAATATCCCACAAAAGTAAGTACACACCTTACATTTTATTGATATATATATGTTATATATAGATATATGGCGGCACGGTGGCTTAGTGGTTAGCACGTTCGCCTCTCAGCGCTAGGGATTCTCGGTTCAAATCCCCATCTGGGTGGAGTTTCCATGTTCTCCCCCTGTCTGCGTGGGTTTCCTCCGGGTTCTCCGGTTTCCTCCCACAGTCCAAAAACATGGATCAAGTCAATTGAATGCTCAAAATTGCCCCATATAGAGTGTGTCTGTGTGAGTGAGTGTGTGCCCAGCGATGGATTGGCGCACTGTCCTGGGTCTATCTGCCCAGCGCCCGAGACGTTCTCCCCTGGATGGGCATGGGGAACCCCACCGCAACCCTAATACAGGATAATGTGGGAGATAATGAATGAATGAATATATATATATATATATATATATATATATATATATATATATATATATATATATATATATATATATATATATATATATTAAAAATGTATATAAATTTTCAAGATTATTAATCTTTTCATGGGACAACACTGAAGCTATGACACTTTGATACAATATAATGTGGTCAGTGTACAGCTTGTATACTGTAAGTGTGAAGATGCTGTTACCTCAAAATAACATACAGCCATTATCGTCTACAACACTAGCAACCAAATTTAGTACACCCAAAGTGAAAATGGCCAAATTGTGCACAATTAGCCATTTTCATCCCCATTGTCATATTAGTGTCACTAAGTCTCTGGTGTGAAGGGAAACAGATATGAATTACAATAATTTAACCTTGAGGTAGTAAAAGCATGAATTAGTTTCTCTGCGGGCGGCACGGTGGCTTAATGGTTAGCATGTTTGTTTCTCAGCGCTAGGGAGTCCCTGTTCGAATCCCAATCTGGGTGGAATTTCAATGTTCTCCTCGTGTCAACTTGGGTTTCCTCCAGGTTCTCCAGTTTCCTCCCACAGTCCAAAAATATGGATCAAGTCAATTGAATTATCCAAATTGCCCTGTATAATGATGGATGGATGGATAGTTTCTCTTTCCTCTTTGAATGAAAGAATATTTCTTAGCTTTGAAATGTTGCGAAGGTGAAAAAATGCATTTCTAATATTGCTATATAATACAATGACACCTAGATTATTTACAGAATCTGTAAATAAATTATTTGTTCTATTAATGGTCAAATGTAATATTTATATTGTCTAATACTACTGTATATCAAATAAATAACTTAACATCCTAAACTATAAATCTAACCACAATATTCTATTAAAATTACCTGCATGTGCACTGACAACTTCTGACAAAAGCCCAATTAGTGGCAACGTTTATAACTTATTGTTCCACAAATATGGAACATTGTTCCAATAAACACTAATGTTTGGTTCTTCTGTATTCTTACGTGTCTGCAGTGATGTTCTAGTGCATGCTGTCAGATGTCTGTCAGTTCCTCACCGACACGTTTTACAGTTTGCATTTTGGCTTTGCATGTGTGTGATAAACATTGACCATGTATTTGCCATTTATGGAAATACAGAACAATTGTTATACGGTTGACATATCCTGTATATTAAACCAATATGAGACACAACATTTATTTTGCAAATACGGCACAATTAAATTTTTTATAGGACAGATGGCAACCTTAAATTGAGCCCTTCTGGCTAGGCTAAAGAAATAACCAGACAAAATGCCTCTTCCTTGCATACTTCCCAGCAGTGTCAAATGGACTAACTAGAACTATATGCAAACTGCATCATCGATGCTACCAGTCACACTCAGATAAGGTTTAGAAGTAGGTATCTAAGCACAAAATGAATTCAAAATTTAAAGCAAAGGGTTAAAACTGTAATTTTGCAGATGTGCATTAAAACAGCATGATTTTTAGGATGGTAGAAGAGGACAATATGATTGGTTTTAATGAAATATAGTTATTTAGCTATATTATTTATGTTTTCAGAATAATTTGTCCATCAGATAAACTAAATATGCTTTTAGATCACTCCTAGATACTTGCTACTAATAAAAAAAAAAGTTTAAAGTAAAAAAAAACATTATTCAGAAATGTAAAGTTTTTAATTCTTAAACTCAGGATGAAGAGGAAGGTTCTGATGAAGATTATATGGAGCATGTACCTCCACCCTGGCCTCCAACTCCAGAGTCAGTGGGGGATGATGATGATTATGATAAAGATGAGGACAGTGACACAGCATATGTCTCCCCACTTGATGAAATGAAGGCAGTCCGACCATATGCACTGAACATGTCAAATCTTCACGCTGCTTCAAGGTAAGTTAAAAAATATTGCAAAGGTCCTACATATGCATATGCACTTTACAGTCATAAAAAGGAGCATTTTATAATAGCTGAATATAAATATATTTTAGACTACATTAAATATTTATTTAACAAGTTTAATAAACCTATCACTAATTCAAATAAAGTTTTTATTTTTCTAAAAAGCAAGAAAATAATAGCATTTTTAGAAAGAAAATTTGAGATGTGTTTAGTTGGGGGCTTATCACCTTTTGGTGGCCTGGCAGGTGCTAAACAATATATCAAAGGAAACAAGAAAACAGGAAACAAGGTAAAAAAAAAAATGGTGGACAGTGTCAGCTAATAAGTTGGCGTCACATCAATGATTGGGACAGTTTATAATTGGAATGACGCTGATATCGCAAACTATTTTAAATAATACGTCAAGGGAATGGGACCAAAAATTATCATGGCACGGTTTGGGTTGTGTGCAATCAGTCTGTGTTTTTAGCTGTGGGTGTCTCTGCAAATCACTCGGGACATGGTAAGTTTTGTTTTTGTAGAGTTACTTATGTTTCCAATAGGGAATGAACTAAGTCAAATTTGAAGAGTGATGAGGAATAAAGAAAGAGTGAGATCACGATTGCACACAACCAATCTGGCTATGGCTATCTCTGACTCCAACGAATTTTGTTTTTGTAGCTCAAAAATTTACAGGATTTGCTGGAGTGTAAAACTACCCATAATTAAAGTGAATTGGAATTTTAGCTTAGAAAAACAATTTGCTGTATACAAGCTTTCATCTCACTAATAACCTTGAGGTGTCCTGCAAAAATTGTGTTAATAGCTTGAAAGTTGTGGATAAGAATGAGGGAAAATAATGGTGGAATTTCAAAAATCTGATAACAATATTGTGCCATATATGGCAATCACACTAATAAACCATGTTGCAGCTAGGAGGCAGTGGCAAATGCCTCACTCAAAGTGCTCCAAGAGTTAAATCAGCACAAATTAAGTGCAAAAGCAGAACATCCATTTAAACCACTTCTGCCATCACATCCTGTCCCATCACATCTTGTCCCATCTTGTCACTCTATTAGGGAAACTTTGATAACACAAGGCTTCATAGATGGTTTTCTATACCTTAGCTTATTAACATCCCCATTCTGAAAATAGTTAAATTGAGTTTTTATTGTGTTTAGTTTCCCATCTGGGAAACTTGGCTTAGTGGTTAGCACTCATATTGCTTCAAAATCTGGATCTGATTAATTATTAATATTATACATTTTCTATAACACGTTTAAAATGCTATGGAAGGGATTAATTTAAATGTGCACAGGTTTAATCTGGCTGCAATGTTGTTGCCAGGCATCTTTTCTTTTCTTTAATGCAATGTGTCTTTCCACGTAATTATGTTTTTATATATGTTTTTTAAAGATGTGTTATTAACTCACATTCAGCAGGAGAAAAAAAGCTCTTTTTTAAGGTTCTTTCATTATTTGTATCACTTTTTCGAATATCGATTACTGAGGTTGTTTAATTCTGCGTGCACCCAGCAGGATTGTTGATTAGTAAAGCTAAAGTTGTCTTAGTAAGAACAGCTTGTGTCTGGCTTACCCAAAAAAAAGTGTAATGGAACAGGCCTCTGGAGTCTATACTTGCTATCTCCCTAAAATGAACTTCAGCTGCTCCATCAGTTCACCTGCTACAACATTGGAGATTTACTTCATCACAGGTTACTTTGTCTTTTGTTTTGTTTTATTTTTTTCTTTGTCTTTTGTTTTGTTTATTATTTATTTCTCAATTCCTGTTCCTATAATTTCAGTTATCAGTTATAGCTGTATTATTTGCTGAATTTCAGAATTAAAAATATTATTTTATTCTTTTTCTTTTATGTTATTCTTATTATTCGGCATAGTGACATCAGTTATCTCATTTCGTGTTTTTTTTTTTTTTTTTTTGCAATACTCTTTTTACTTTGCTAACCAAAAAAATTGTATTGCTGAAACAGCGTTTTTGTCTCCTAAAAGCAAACACAGATAGGATCCGGAGGAGTTTTTTCCCAATGGCGATTCAGACCCTGAACTAGGACTAAATGGACACAAATCCCGCCTACAACACCCTCATAGCTCAAACACCTTATTAACCCTGCACTGCATTAGTTGCACACAGATGCACTATTAACTTTAATTAGTTTATATCCGTGCAGTGCCATATTTGTAGTTTCTTTTTATAACTTTGCACATTGTAAATATATATATATATATATATATATATATATATATATATATATATATATATATATATATATATATATATATATATATATATTTTGCATTGATTTGATTTGAATTCACCCTTGCATGGACAGAGGCTCACATTTGGGCTGCTTCTCTATGGAATACACGCACTGTTGAATTGATTAATTTTGGCCAGTTTTTGGAGCATTTCAATGGTGCTTTTAATCAACCTTGCCAGGGATGCTCTGTTGGGAAAAGTTTGTTTGATGTGAACCTTCAGCATTGAACCAGTGCTCCACTGCGATTTGCTCTTTGGAATTACATACTATAGTTGTTCACAATGGTTGGAATTAGCCATGGCTGGACTGGCCATCTGGCATTCCAGGCATTTTCCCGTGAAGGCCAACTGTTCTCAAATGACAATGTGTAACAGGTGCCTAGGGCACCTGTTTTTCCGTCTTTTGGTTCCTTGGTTTATTCGATTTCTGTGTTCTGTGTCTTTGGGTTTGGGAATTAGCTGTCTTGTCAGGGTGTTGATGTTAATTAGCTGTTTAGTCCGGGTCATTTTGGTTAATTAGCGTCTCTGTTGGATTGGTCTGTGGGTGCACGTGATGCGTGTATTTAGTTCCGGTGTTCCTCGTCGTCTGTGTGCGTCTTGGTTAATTTCATGTCTGCTTGTCTCAGTGTACCATTCGTTGTGGTGTTTGGACACCAGAATAAAGTTTTGTTTTGTGCCTGGCTCCCTTCTGCGCGTTAGATCGCCGCGGATCTGAGCTGTATTTGCACAGCCGCCTTTAGCCCATGGTAAGACGAGCGTGACAACAAGACGCACCACTCGTTTGGGGAGTCCAGAGCCCAGGTAGGTGTTTTTTAGATTTTTCTTTGGGGGGGCCGTATAGCCTCGTACTCGCGGCGCGCTCCGCCGTGTCCGTGAGTGCGCTGTTATGCGAAGCCCGCCGTCCTGGAGCCGGGGGAGCGGCTCAAACAGTGTGGCGGAGCATAGCGACTCCGATGAGGAATGGTTGTGGAGGTACGGGTATGAGGCGCTCTGTGCGGAGGATGGCCTTGATCTTATTGAGGTGTCCGATGATGAGGGCGAATCATACCTATATGGGCATATTCTGCCCGTACGCACCCTCCGCAACTCTGAGGAGTTCTGGACGGAGGGTCCAGTCCGGTTTGTAAAACCCCTGGTGGCGAGATCCAGACGCAGAGCGCGTCGACGGCGTGGAGGGAAGCCGCAGCGGGCGCACGGCGCAGCTGCGGAGCGCGTCTCTCCTATGTCCGATATGTTTGTGTCTATGTGTTTGGGTGTTGCGGTGGGGGTTTATGTGTTCTGTGTGCAGGATGGAGAGCCCAAGGTGCCAGTACACCCTGCGTGCGTGCCGGCCGAGGTCCGCCCAGCGTGCATGCCGGCCGAGGTCCTGCCAGCGTGCGTGCCCGCCGAGGTCCTGCCAGCGTGCGCGCCCGCCGAGGTCAAGGGTCCGCGCGCCGTCCAGCCCGAAGTCAAGGGTCCACGCGCCGTCCAGCCCGAAGTCAAGGGACAGCGCGCCAAGCAGCAGGGGCCGCAGCCCGAGCAGCAGGGGCCGCATGCCACCCAGCCCGAGCAGCAGGGGCCGCACGCCGCCCAGCCCGAGCAGCAGGGGCCGCACGCCGCACGCCCTGCCACCAGGGGGTGCCCGCCTCGCAACGCCGCCAGGGGGCGTCCTCCGTACCACGCCGCCTGTGGGCGTCCACCTGACCCCGCAGCAAGAGGGCGTGGCCCATCCCTCGTCCGACGTGGGCGTCCACCAGACCACGCAGCCAGAGGGCGCCTGCCGGACCACGCAGTCAGGGGGCGTGGCCTGCTCTTGATCCGCCGAGGACGTCCACCGGACCACTGAATGGCAGGGCGTGACCCACTTCGGATCACCCGTGGGCGTCCACCTGACCTCGCAGCCAGAGAGCGTCTGCAACTCCGCGTCCGCAGACGGCGCTCCCCACGCCGCGCCCGCAGAGGGCGTCCACCCCGACACAGAGCCAGAGGACGTTTGACACGCCTCCCCAGTAGAGGGCGTCCACCGGAGGGTGCCTGCCAACCCCCCCCCCTTCCGGGACTGAAATTATTATTTTTTTTCTTGGTCGCGGCCCCTCGTTGCGCGACCGTAAGGGCGGGGGTACTGTAACGGGTGCCTAGGGCACCTGTTTTTCTGTCTTTTGGTTCCTTGGTTTATTCGGTTTCTGTGTTCTGTGTCTTTGGGTTTGGGAATTAGCTGTCTTGTCAGGGTGTTGATGTTAATTAGCTGTTTAGTCTGTTGGATTGGTCTGTGGGTGCACGTGATGCGTGTATTTAGTTCCGGTGTTCCTCGTCGTCTGTGTGCGTCTTGGTTAATTTCATGTCTGCTTGTCTCAGTGTACCGTTCGTTGTGGTGTTTGGACACCAGAATAAAGTTTTGCTCCTGCCACCTGCGTGCCTGGCTCCCTTCTGCGCATTAGAGCGCCGCGGATCTGCGCTGTATTTGCGCAGCCGCGTTTAGCCCACGGTAAGACGAGCGTGACACAATGTTGTTGTATTTTTTTCTTTTCTTCTCTTTCAGAGAGTCCATTGATCTATTTTCAATATAGACAGTGCACTGAACCAATCAGTGATGATGAATACTGGATGGAACCTAAATATCAATTGGACTGGCGGTCCTGCAGGACACCCTTGATGGACTCACATATAGTTTTCCAGTTGTTAGAGTTTTTCCATTTGTTTAATATCTGTACATAGCTGTCCAGGCAGCAACATTGTTGTTGCTGCCTGGCCGCTCAAGGAGGATGAGTCCCCCACTGAGTCTTGGTCCTCCCAAGGTTTCTTCCTTGAATAACAACATAAAAGGGTGTTTTTTCTTGCCACTGTTGCTTCGGCTTGCTCTTTGAGGGTTTAAAGGCTTTTCATTCTGTAAAGCTGCTTTGTGACAATGTACTGTTGTAAAAAGCGCTATATGAATAAATAACTTGAACTTAAAATTCAACAGCCGTTAGTTTCGATAGTGAACATGGGTGTTAAATGAGTGGCAGCATAGAGAAACCGAAGAAAAAGAAAAGGGGTCTGGAGAAGTTGCACGAGAAATGACTGAAGGGTTACTTGTTCACTGCTGTAGTAGCCTGTGACATCAATGTAAGTGAGCAGTAAAGTGTAGAACCATGTGGTTTAAGCTCTACAACATGAACAATGGCAATACATGATGAACAATGGCAATTTATCTAAATATAATATCTATATTAATTGGTATTTGGTTAAACATTTTTAAAAAGCACTCAGATAAGATTTCAAACTGCTAAATGTTTAGTAAAAGCTTTGAAATGTAAGCATTACCAAAGTATTTGTAAAAATGTAAAAAATATTATTAGCAAAAGGTATGTCCACATTGAATTAGAGTAAGACAGAGTCAGTGTCACAACTGCTCCCTCTAGCGTCTCTTCTACGTCACCTGGTGGTGGTTCTGTGGGTGGTCTTGCGCAGACGCGATCTTTCCCCAGGTCACCGGAATTCTGATTCCAGTTTCCACTCTCTACTTCCTATTTCAGTCCGTCTGTTGTGCGTGTTCGTCGCGTTGGTTCTCGTTGCCTAATTCCCGTTACAGGACTAAGCGCTCTGCTTTGTGGTTTGCTCTACATCGCGACAGCTATGGCAATCGTCTTCATCGCAGGTTACGCTGTCGTCTCTAATGGCATCTGGCCAGCTCGCCTCCTTTTTGTGTTTGGGTTTTGTTTTTTGTTCCACTTTATTTATTTTGGAGGTTGCTTTTTGTTCATTAAATTATATTTTGCTTTTGAACATTGGACTGCGTACTTTTTGTTACTACGCACTATCGGCGCACGTGACAGTAACCAACGCCATATATGGATCTGGCTAATCCCACGGACCCGTCTCTCGCGCTACCCGAGCAGGGACGTTATTTGGGGGAGCTTTGGCAGGAGATTAGCGAGCATACTCGTGCTATGAGTGCGCTTATGGATCGGCAAACCCGACTGGAACAGGGATATTCTCAAAACGCCGCTCCACCGGACGCCGGGAGTTCTACCAACACTGCCGGCTGCGGCAGCCGGTACGTCTTCCTCGCCTCTTCCTGTAGCGGAACCGGAACGTTATGATGGAGATCCAGAGGTATGTGAGCTGTTCCTTTTATAATGCTCTCTTTACTTCGCAAATCGTGCCCTGGCAACGGATGAACAGAATATCGCCTTCGTCATCTCTTGTGCATCTCTCTGAGGATCGGCTCTCTGGAACGCTCGTACTGCCGAATCCAGCAACTTTGCGCTGTTTATGGAACGTTTTTGCAGCACGTTTTTTCAACCATGTAAGGGACGCGCAGTTGGAGATCTCCTGTTTGAACTGAGGAACCCGATCCGTCGCCGACTACGCGTTGGAGTTCCAGACGCTTGCGGCTCATAGCGGCTGGAACAAGCCGGCCTTTATGGTAGCTTACCGCTCGGGATTAAAGAAAGCTTGCTGCGGAGCTACTTTTTAAGGATGAGGGCATGTCTCTCTCCGATCTCATCACTATTACTATTCGGTTGGATCAACTCAGTCAATCTAAGAAGGGACAGTCCTTGTTTTCGCGCTCCACGGCTGCAGCTACTGCTTCTACGGCGGATTTGGAGACCCCTATGCAGGTGGAGTCTATTCGGCTTTCTGCTAGTGAGAGGAGTCGTCGCATCCGTGGACATTTGTGTTTATATTGTGGTGGAAATTATCATTTGTTGGACCAATGTCCCACTTGTCCTTCCACTAGGGGTCGTGGTTCGGCCACTAGACTTAGGGCCATTACCTCTTCCCAGGATTCTGTGATGGTGAGCACTTTTCATTTACAACAACCTTTTTTACTACCTGTTAACTTAACATTCTTAGAAAAATGTATTTCTACCACTGCATTACTGGACTCTGGGGCTAAAGGGAATTTTTTGCATTCTGCTTTTGCTGATAAGTGGGGTATTCCTAGAACTAAACTTGCGCATTCCATCCGGGTTAGTTCCGCTGATGGTCGCCCGCTGCACCCTGGTACTATTTTATATTCCACATTGTCTTGTAAATTGTCTGTGAGTGCTCTTCACACTGAGGATCTTACATTTCTACTTATTTCTTCTCCTTCCTTTCCTCTCATTTTAGGGTTACCTTGGCTTCAGCTGCACGATCCGGCCATCTCTTGGGCTTCTCGGGATATTACCAATTGATCTCCATATTGCTTTGCTCATTGTCTGCACCCCCCTCTGCCCAGGCCACGCCCTAGGGTCCAAACCCTTCCGGAGCTTCCTAGTGGTGTCCCATCTGACTACTTGGAACTGGCACAGGTATTTGGTTCCTCCACATTTTCCACGCTTCCTCCTCACCGTGTGTCAGATTGTACCATTGATCTTATTGATGGGGCCAAACTACCTTGTGTAAGTCCATACCCCTTAACTCAAGCTGAGAGTAGGGCTATGCGTGAATATATCGAGGAATCGCTTCAACAGGGCATTATTCGGCATTCCAAATCTCCGGTTGCATCTGGATTTTCTCTTTCGTACCCAAGAAGGATTCCTCGTTGAGGCCCTGTATTGACTATCGGATGCTTAATCAGGCTACCCGCAGGTTGGCTTACCCTCTACCATTAGTTCCCTCTGCGTTAGAAAGGTTGAAGGGAGCCACTGTTTTTTAAATTGGACCTTCGTAATGCTTATAATTTGATACATATTCGAGAGGGCGATGAGTGAAAGACTGCGTTTGTTACCTCTTCTGGGCAGTATGAGTACCTGGTCATGCCTTTTGGCCTTACCAATGCTCCTGGTATTTTCCAGGCATTTATTAATGAAGGGATTTTTTAGAGAAGTTCGTCCTGGTCTACCTTGATGACATTCTTATCTTTTCACCCGATCTTACCACGCATCGTCAGCACGTTACCACCGTCTTTCGGCATCTGCTTCAAAACCAGCTTATGGTAAGTGCTGATAAGTGTGAGTTTCACCAACAACAAATATAATTTTTGAGGTACATTGTTTCGGCCAAGGGGTTACAGATGGACCCGAGTAAGGTCCAGGCTGTGGTAGAGTGGCCAGCACCTAGTACGGTCAAATAATTATAACGTTTTCTGGGATTTGCTAACTTCTAGCCCTTCTGGGTTACTGTTTGTACCCTTACCCTTCCATACTCGCTTAATCACCTGGGCTCATTCTTTGTTGTGTGCAGGACATCCGGGGGTAGATCGGACTATTGAACTTCTCCGACGTAGATATTGGTGGGAGTCTCTAAACTCTGACGTTCAGCAGGTGGTTTCCTCCTGTTCCATTTGTGCAGCTTGTAAGATTCCTAAGGTGTTACCCGCTGGTAAGCTCAACACCTTGCCGGTGTCTTCGCGTCCTTGGTCCCACGTGGCCATTACTTTTGTTACTGATTCGCCCGCTTCCGAGGGGTTCACCACAGTGGTCACCCTCATTGATCGTTTTTCTCGTGCGGTTCGTTTTTTTCCTTTGGCGGCACTTCCTTCAGCTCTCCAGACTGCGGAGCTTCTGTTTACCCATCTTTTCCCTATCGGCATACCGGAGGACATTCTGTCGGACAGGGGCCCTCAGTTTACTTCCGCGGTCTGGAGGGACTTTTTTGAAAAATTGGGTACCACGGTCAGTCTTACTTACGGCCATTTCCCTGAGAGTAATGGATTGTGCGAGAGAGCTAATTAAGAGCTGGGGAAGTTCCTTTGGATCTTTGCTCGTAACAACGCTTCGGATTGGGCACGTTTCCTTCCTTGGGCAAAGATCGCACAGAATTTCCTCCGTCACTCCAACACCGGGCTGACCCCGTTCCAGTGTGTGTTGGGATTCCAACCACCTTTTGCATTATGGGATCCAGAACCCTCCAATTCGCCCATTGTTGATGCTTGGTTCAAGCGTAGTGAGAGGATATGGTCCCAGGTCCATCAACGTATCGACGAAGTATTGCGTCGCAATAAGACCTTTGCAGATCGACGTCGTAGTCAGGCTCCGGTTTATTCTCCTGGGGACCTAGTTTGGCTCAACTCCCACGTTCAGGTTCTCGCATGCTTTAACCCAGATTTCTTGGTTCTTTTAAGGTACTGCGTCAGATTAACCCGGTATCATATCGATTGGAACTGCCTCCTCAGTATCGTGTTCATCCAGTCTTCCACACATCCCTCCTTAATCCTTTTGTTACTGGTCCTCTGGATTCGGCTCTGAAAGAGGGTACAGTCACCCAGTCAGCATCATTTCCGGATGTATTCACAGTGTCCACTCTGCTGGATTCTCGTCGACGTGGTTCCACTATTCAGTACTTGGTTGATTGGGATGGGTTTGGTCCCGAGGAACGCAGTTGGGTAGCTAGCACGGACATATTGGTTCCCCAACTCATTATTGATTTTCATGCTAGTCATCCCGAGAAGCCTGCCCCCCGTGTCCATGGTCGGCCGCAAAGTTAGTCTATTTCCTACACTCCCTCACCTCACCATCCTGAGAGGGGGGGTACTATCACAACTGCTCCCTCTAGTGTCTCTTCTACGTCACCTGGTGGTGGTTCTGTGGGCGGTCTTGCGCAGACGCGATCTCGCTCCAGGTCACCGGAATTCTGATTCCGGTTTCCTGTTTTTGGTCACCTCCTACTTTCTACTTCCTACTTCCTATTTCAGTCCATCTGTTGTGCGTGTTCATCACGTTGGTTCTCATTGCCTGACTCTATTTGTGTGATTCCCATTACAGGACTAAGCACTCTGCTTTGTGGTTTGCTCTCCATCGCGACGGCTACGGCGATTGTCTTCATCGCGGGTTACGCTGTCGTCTCTAGTGGCATCTGGCCAGCTCGCCTACTTTTTGTGTTTTGTTTTTTGTTCCACTTTATTTATTTTGGAGGGCACTTTTTGTTCATTAAATGATATTTTGCTTTTGAACATTGTACTGCGTACTTTTTGTTACTACACACTATCAGCGCACATGACAGTCAGATGCATTTAAGACAGAATTGTGGTGCATGAGTTCATGATGCCTGAAGAATTTTAACCTGATGAATTATAATTAAACTGCTATATCACAATACCTATTAGAAATAATTTTAATAATAAGCTAACTGATTTTAACAATTAACACTTCTGAGTTAACAATAGACACTTCTGATATTCAGGTTGTTGTTTATACATTACGCTTGAAATAGAAAAAACCTAAGGAGGCAGTATACTATACTACTATATATACTATAGTATGTACTGTTCTAATATATATAAAGGCAAACAAATGATGTCATTATTTTTGATGTCTGAGCCAAATTTCTTTTCTTTTGTCTTAGTTCAGCCCTGGAATTAGTTGGTACTTATTGCTGCGTTGAAAATTATGGAAGGAGATTACTAACTGTCAAGAACTGTCCATAATCCCCCAGAGGGGAGCGGGTCCGCCGGACATCGCGGACGCCGCTCGCGCATAGATGAGCGTCTCCCGGGATCCGGCGACGCGTAGACCACAGCGTCCGCCGGTCTAGACAGAGGGAGACGCTCCCACGGATGTGACCTGCGCGGAACGCCAACGCAGCGACACACCGTGGCGGAAATGCGGGAAGGAGGGATAAAATCCAAAACAGAATTTATTAAGAGATGGTGCCGAAGCACCAACAGAACGGGGATAAATAAACAGAACTTAATGTAGGGTATTGTAACCACTAACCAAAGACGTGCTCAGACTTACGGGCGAAAACAGATTAAATAGGAACCCCAACTAAACACGTGACAAAAAACAACCAATCACCCAAGTGAGATAATGAAAACCGAAAACGAGGGACAGGTGCAGCAGGTGCTCATGACATACCCCCACCCCAAGGGTCGCGCAAAAGGGAAAGTGACCCAAACCAAAAGAACAAAAATAATAACAATAATTGCATGCAAAAAATAACAAACGGGGGGGGGGTAACAAGTCCCTCGGGCTGAACCAACCGGTTGCACCCAGCTGACGACGAAGACGCGTCCTCTCGCAGCACAGATCGATGTCCTCTCGCTGCGAGGCTGGGGCATGCAACTCCTGGTGCTCCGAGTCCGAAATGGGCGGCTTCTGGTGCTCGGGATCGATGGCGAACGGCCTCAGTCGGTCCCGACTCGACGACTGCCGCCCTCCGGTAGCCGGGCTCTGTCGCTGGCGGTCTCCGGCTCTCAGACTCGGTCAGGTCGGTGGTTCAGCCTCTGGTTCTCCGCGCACGTTGGGTGACCCCAGGTGTCCAGTAGCCTCTGATGTTTGGCACGTCTTTCTGTCAAGAACTGTGCATAATCCCCCAGAGGGGAGCGGGTCCGCCGGACATCGCGGACGCCGCTCGCGCATAGATGAGCGTCTCCCGGGATCCGGCGACGCGTAGACCACAGCGTCCGCCGGTCTAGACAGAGGGAGACGCTCCCACGGATGTGACCTGCGCGGAACGCCAACGCAGCGACACACCGTGGCGGAAATGCGGGAAGGAGGCGACTGGAACACCGGGATAAAATCCAAAACAGAATTTATTAAGAGATGGTGCCGAAGCACCAACAAAACGGGGATAAATAAACAGAACTTAACGTAGGGTATTGTAACCACTAATCAAAGACGTGCTCAGACTTACGGGCGAAAACAGATTAAATAGGAACCCCAACTAAACACGTGACAAAAAACAACCAATCACCCAAGTGAGATAATGAAAACCGAAAACGAGGGACAGGTGCAGCAGGTGCTCGTGACATACCCCCACCCCAAGGGTCGCGCAAAAGGGAAAGTGACCCAAACCAAAAGAACAAAAATAATAACAATAATTGCATGCAAAAAATAACAAACGGGGGGGGGTAACAAGTCCCTCGGGCTGAACCAACCGGTTGCACCCAGCTGACGACGAAGACGCGTCCTCTCGCAGCACAGATCGATGTCCTCTCGCTGCGAGGCTGGGGCATGCAACTCCTGGTGCTCCGAGTCCGAAATGGGCGGCTTCTGGTGCTCGGGATCGATGGCGAACGGCCTCAGTCGGTCCCGACTCGACGACTGCCGCCCTCCGGTAGCCGGGCTCTGTCGCTGGCGGTCTCCGGCTCTCAGACTCGGTCAGGTCGGTGGTTCAGCCTCTGGTTCTCCGCGCACGTTGGGTGACCCCAGGTGTCCAGTAGCCTCTGATGTTTGGCACGTCTTTCTGTCAAGAACTGTGCATAATCCCCCAGAGGGGAGCGGGTCCGCCGGACATCGCGGACGCCGCTCGCGCATAGATGAGCGTCTCCCGGGATCCGGCGACGCGTAGACCACAGCGTCCGCCGGTCTAGACAGAGGGAGACGCTCCCACGGATGTGACCTGCGCGGAACGCCAACGCAGCGACACACCGTGGCGGAAATGCGGGAAGGAGGCGACTGGAACACCGGGATAAAATCCAAAACAGAATTTATTAAGAGATGGTGCCGAAGCACCAACAAAACGGGGATAAATAAACAGAACTTAACGTAGGGTATTGTAACCACTAATCAAAGACGTGCTCAGACTTACGGGCGAAAACAGATTAAATAGGAACCCCAACTAAACACGTGACAAAAAACAACCAATCACCCAAGTGAGATAATGAAAACCGAAAACGAGGGACAGGTGCAGCAGGTGCTCGTGACACTAACAAACTGGTTTGCAAGCATAAAAAAATATGAACCTTAGCGATTTCATCTGTACTCCCATGAAATTAGACGAGCTTAGTCAATATAGGAAGTATTAGCAGTGTAATCAGCACATTTTCTCTTCTCCACCTTGGATATTAAAACACCTGTGCAGATGAAGTCTACACGGCTGTCTGCAAGTGAAAGGATTCAGTGCATGCATGGATGTTTATCTTTATACTATGGATTAAATGACCATCTTTTATTAGAAGTGTCCTTTTAAGTGTTACAAAGGGTGGCGCAGTCTGTCCAAAGGCTGCGCTGCGCAGTGCTACGCAGTGGATAATGAGCGAGCCAGGTGACCAGGTAAGCAGCATAGAAGTGTTTGATAAATAAAAAGCAAAAACCCGAACCGAAACAACACGCCAACGCGACGCCGAACACAAACATAACACAAAGACAACCTAAGTGTAGTCAGCAGTTAAGTGTAAGTGTCAGCAGGCCACATGTGTAACAGGTGCCTAGGGCACCTGTCACCTGTTTTGTGTTTAGTTTAGTTCGGTTGAGTTAATTAACGTTCATGTGTTATTAGTTTAAGTTCAAGTTCAAGTTATTTATTTATATAGCGCTTTTTACAACAGTACATTGTCACAAAGCAGCTTTACAGAATGAAAAGCCTTTAAACCCCCAAAGAGCAAGCCGAAGCGACAGTGGCAAGAAAAAATTCACATTAATGTGAATTTTTGGTTTAAATGGTAAAAATTGGCCTAAGTATCACTGTAATTTCCTGATAGTATTGGATACCAGACAATTCAAGTTGGCCCTGATTTTACTAGGGTACATTTAAACCTCTTAGCAGAAAGGATGTAGCCCAAAAAGTAAATGGGTTAACAATAAAATTAATTTATCAGCACAAACGTATAACTGACACTGTAAGAGAAGGTAATCTCATGTTGACGGTGAGAGGGCAAGTGAGTAAATAAGAATACTGCCAATATACACAAGGACAAAATCCTCCAGATAATCCTCTAAATAATCCTGTAAGGATATGGATTTAATGGAGGCGGTTATAATTGTTACCTAAACACCCCTTTTAATCTTAATGTCAGGCTTGGGAGGGCTATGCCACCCCCCCCCTGATTTCCTTTTTTCAGATTTGGTCGTTCGGGGTTCCCGTAGGTAGGGCCCATCCCGTGAGCTGGGATTGGGTCCTACCTAATCACATGTGGCCTACTGACTACACTTAAAGAGCTCATGCTCCCTGAGTCAGCAGGCCAGCATTACATTCATTAAGCTTAAGTTACGTTGGGTTGTCTTTGTGTTATGTTTGTGTTTGGCATTGCGTTGGCGTGTCGTTTCAGTTCGGGTTTTTGCTTTTTACTTATTAAACACTTCTCTGCTGCTTACCTGGTCGCCTGGCTCGCTCATTATCCACTGCGTAGCACCGCCGCCTTTGGACAGACTGCGCCACCCTTTGTAACAGAATGCTGGCCTCATACACCTAGTGAAGTCCAGGATTCCCCGTCCGGGTAAGCGCATCTTTTTTTTTTTTTTTTTGATTATTCCCCACTGCCGCGTATACCGTTTTATCGGTCCGTCTTGGCAGTCGATTCACTTTTGCCGCTTCTTCGGCCGCCATTAGCGTTCTCTCTGGCTGCTGCATCCCAGCTGCATTAGCTCGGCGCTAGCCTCACCGTTAGCCACCTCTCCGGCTGCAACATTAGTTGCATTACCTCGGCGCTAGCCCCGCCGTTGGCTGCTTCTCCGGCTGCAGCATTTGCTGCGTTAGCTCGGCGCTAGCCCCGCCAGTAGCCGCTTCTCCGGCTGCAACACCCCGGCTGCATTACCTCGGTGCTAGCCCCGCCAATAGCCTATTCTCCGGCCGCAGCATCACGGCTACATTACCTTGGCGCTAGCCCCGTCATTAGCCGTTTCTCTGGCTGCAGCGTTAGCCGCATTAGCTCGGCGCTAGCCCCACCTGTAGCTCTCTCTCCGGCTGCAGCATCCCGGCTACATTACCTCTGCGCTAGCCCCACCATTATCCGCTTCTCGGGCTGCAGCGTTGGCTGCATTACCTTGGCGCTAGCCCCACCATTAGCGGCTTCTCTGGCTGCAGCATTGGCTGCTTAACATCGGTGGTAGCCCGGCCATTATATTTTTCGCATTCCTCGTGAGCATTTGCGATGAGGGTTGTCGACCGCGTCCCGGAGTATGGGGAGATCGTGCGCTCTCTCTCTGTGCCGTGTAAGCTCCCGGCACCTTGTGACGGAGTGGCTTTGAAGCTGCTCCCGTACATCATCGGAAGTCGCAAGGTGTTTGAATGCGTTACCAGTCGGGAGCTATCGGACAGGGAGAGGGTGCTGTACCTCTCCAGACTCCTAGGACCTGCGCGGAGGTGGGCCGAGAGCTTAGTGGCCACCGGGGATGACTGCCTCACTTCGGCCAGCCGGTTCGAGGCGGCCTTCCTAGGAAGGTTCGCACTGGGTTCGGATGCCCGCGCCGTCAGCGAGCACCTGGGCGTTGTCAATAGACCCGCCCTGCGAGCCACCGCGCACCGCCAGCGTGCTGCTGCGTGCCGCCATGCGAGCCACCCCACTCCGTCTGCGAGCCGCTGCGCGAACCACTCTGTCCCTCCGGTCATCCGCTCCGCGAGCTGTTCGGTCCGGTCATGTTTCCACTGCGCTCTCAAAGGGCCATGTCACCCCCGCATCCTCAAGGGGTCACGTTGCCCTCGCGCTCTCAAAGGATCACGTCGCCTCTGCGCTCTCCGCGTGCCGAACGCCCTCTGGCTGCAAAGTCAGGTGGACGTCCATGGCGGATCAGGAGTGGGCCACGCCATAAGAACTGTAACATAAATCAAATAAACAAATATTCAATGAGCAATTTCCGCATTGTAAACTATTAATCTTAAGAATGATCCTTTGTTGGTTTTACCACACGAATTTTGTGGTAATATTCCAGAATTGATTGTTTCCTATCGGGACACGGGATCGTGGCAGGCATACATGGAGAAACTGGGGGTTTCGGTCAGTCTCACATCCAGCCGGAGTCCAACAGATCCTGTGAGCATGCCCACCAGTAGTTATCTAAATTTTTGCGTCTTTATGCACACCGTAACTCCAAGGACTGGTCACGCTACCTGCCCTGGACCGAGATAGCCCAGAACTCCCTGAGACACTCTGATGCCAGGTCTGATGCCAGGTCTGACGCATTGTTCTGCCGCAGTGAGGGCATTTGGGAACAGGTACATCAATGTATAGAGACGGTTCTCCAGCGTGCCAAACGCCAGGCAAATTGGTCGCGGGGAGTGATGTCCTAATACAAAATGAATGACATGATATGGCTTTTTACTAGGAACATTCAGTGTTCACATAAGAACATGCGCAACCCTTCCTTCTGGTCCCCTTGAGACCACATAGAGGGAGGCTAACTCCGTGCGCTCCAGATAGATGGAGTCTAATACATACTGTATGTTCTCTACTCGACTTGCATAGGCACAACTGTAGGCTCCAAAATTTGTGGAGTGGGAGGGGTTCAGTCTGGCGGAACATATCTGACACTCTTTTGCTCATTTTGACACTCAAAAGTTGCTCATTTGCTGGCCGATCACGCTCCATTTCACCCTTTTATTAATTTCAGGTGCTGCGGCACGCCCCACCCACTTCCTTCCCTATTTTAGGCTTCCGGATCCCCTTCTCCCTCACGTTGGATCTTTGTGAGTACTCTGGTTGTCATCTTGCTGCTCTCTGCTGCTCTGCCAGAACCAGCCAGCAGCTTTTTTGTTTAGGTTGTGGCATACCAGTTCCTGTTTTTCTAATTTTGTTTTGAACGCCCTCCATTGTTTTTTTGGGGGGGTTCCCTTACTAATAAACTGTTGCGGCTGTGAAGTCTTTGACCCGTGTTTCTCTACCTACCTAAACACTGTTTGATAAAAAAAAAAGGTCACGCAATTGAATTTTTTTATTGGACCACTTAGCTTATTACACCATGCATTTACTGAGAAATCATATTCACAAGCTTCTAGGATGTCACAGCATTAAATTCTGCCCGGAGTTGCAATATTTTTTCCCAGGATCTTGTATTACTATTTAATTACTATGCTTTATTTTTCATAATTGCTTTTCTTATCTTTTATATTTCAGTTATAATCAGCTTCTCATCTATAACACTACCAAAACACTACAGCAACAACAATTAACTAATGGCAAATATTTTTGCAGTTTATTTCTTTCTTGCAGGGCTCACCAAAATTGTTCAGTTTTTCTATTTTTGGAAATTAGACACCTGATAATTATTCAATCTGTACACTGCTAATACTAATACTGCTCAGCCACTCAAGGAGGATAAGTGAGATTTGGTCCTCACAAGGAAGGCCAAATATAAGGTTTATTATTCTAGTGTTTTATGTTTTGTGTAGAGGTTTATAAGTGTAGTTGGTTGAGGTAGATGCTCTGGACATTGTAAGAAAAATGTTCCACTGTGGCTACCCCTAATCAGAGCAGTAAGACTAAAAAATAAAGTTAAAGAGTACTTGATGCAGATTTCCACAAGTAAGCGAAATAATATTGTGTGGTTTAATCTGAAGTCTTCTTTTTTTTTAGGTCTGAGCTCCTGGTGTGTTTACGCGAGACTCGTGCTGAGAAAAAGAGAAAACGAAAGGCAATCAAGCGGTTTGAGGAGCAGTTTTTTAGACAAATTGGCAGGTAAAAATTACATAAGTAGTGTACTTTTATTGATTTAGTGAACATTTGTATTATTTTTGACTGTCAAAAATGTGAACATTAAAGGAAACATATATAGGTTGTTTTTATCTATTGGTATCTAGAGCGGTTATTCAAAGCTAATTAACGCCACAGAGATTTAGATTTGCAGAAAACAAATTCAAGAAATGCCAGATGCACCAAATAAATTTTAACAGTATTACAAAAAAATACATTTCATTATGTAAATATTAAAGTTTTTTCAATATGGTAATATACTAACTATGCTAATGTTTCTGCTTAATTTTTCTTTTTTAACTCAAGAACTGCACAAAAGGAAGACCGGATGCCAATGATAGCGGAATACCAAGAATATAAAAGCCTTAAAGCAAAACTACGCTTGCTTGAGGTTTTGCTTAGCAAACAGGAAGCCACATAAGATATCTTATAAATATTTGTTACAGTGGGCCTTTCAGAACACAGTTCAATAAACCATATGACACTTTTATGCTGTTATATCACATAACTGCACTTTAATTGTAATATGTGACCTTTTTATATGTAAATAATTTGTTCTAACTAAAATCACAAGCATCTATGTTGCATAGTTATAGAACTGTGCATTATGCTTGTATGTCATTACAAACTCAAACAGAATTGTTTTAAAAAATTGTAATATTTCTTTATTTCTTGTTTATATATTTATCCATTAACATATTTATTATATTTCGTTTTTGTTAATCAAAGCCCAATTCAACTTGCACTGTTACCAAACTCCTATTCCAAAATACAAAATTTGTTCAGTGGTTCGAGTGTTGAGCTAGCAATCCTTTTGCAAGGCCCCCTAACAATCATAAAAACTGTATAATGACTGACTTCAACCATCCAACCAAGTTTTTGGTCACTAAAAGTATCTGTCAAATATTTAAAAAAAAAATGTTTCCATATGTTATTTACAATTTGTTATGGAGGAAATCATCATGTGACATTATTTTTCCAAAATTATTGACTAGAGGTTAAAATTTTAATTAAACTTAAAAAGCAGTTGACTTTTTACTATCTATTGTACTATCAACGTTTTTGTCTACAGTCATGATACAAATATAAATTTTTACAAAGTCTACTGCATCAGTTTTTATAATGGCAATTTCATATACTCCAGAATGTTATAAAGAGTGATCAGCTTAACAGCAATTAATTGCAAAGTTAATATTTGCCTAGAAAATGAACTTTATCCCCAAAACACATTTCAACTTCATTGCAGCCCTGCCTTAAAAGGACCAGCTAACATCGTTTCAGTGATTAACACAGGTGTGGGTGTTGATGAAGATAGTAAGAATGACATTGTGAATGACACAATTTTGAATGACATTTTGTGCACTGCACAAAAATGGCCTAACAGGGAAGAGTATCGCAGCTAGAAAGATTGCACCTCAGTCAACAATCTATCGCATCATCAAGAACTTCAAGGAGAGAGGTTCCATTGTTGCCAAAAAGGCTCCAGGGTGCCCAAGAAAGACCAGCAAGTGCCAGGACCGTCTCTTAAAAGTGTTTCAGCTGTGGGATCGGGCTACCAGCAGTGCAGAGCTTGCTCAGGAATGGCAGCAGGCAGGTGCATGCACTGTGAGCCAGAGACTCTTGGAGCAAGGCCTGGTCTCAAGGAGGGCAGCAAAGAAGCCATTTCTCTCCAGAAAAAACATCAGCGACAGACTGATATTCTGCAAAAGGTACAGGGAGTGGACTAGTGAGGACTGGGGTAAAGTCATTTTCTCTGATGAATTCCCTTTCCGATTGTTTGGGACATCTGGAATCCATTTGGTCCAGAAGTTGATTGAGAGCATGCCAGGGAGAATTGCAGAGGTCCTGAAGAAGAAGGGTCAACACTGCAAATATTGACTTGTTGCATTAACTTATTCTAACTGTCAATAAAAGCTTTTGCAACTCATAATATGATTGCAATTATATTTCTGTATGTGATAAAAACATCTGTCAAACACACATAAAAACCAGAGGGCAGCAGATCATGTGAAAATATAATATTTGTGTCATTCTCAAAACTTTTGGCCATGACTGTACTGTTCAGTGCTACAACACAAAACAGTCTAATAAATGCCTCCCGGTACCTGAAGTTAAAAAAACTACTGACCATAAAAAGCTATGTAATTTGCAAGTTTAAAAAGGTGCAAAGTTGTTAACTCTGAAGTGAACCAATATACTCTTAATCTTTTCAATTTACCTGCTAAAATCTCATATTTCTCAATAGTCATATTTTACATCTTTGCATGACAGATGAGTTAAAATTGTTAAATTGTTCTATAATTTGTTGTGGGTTGTTCAGTGTTATGGTTGATGTATTACAAGCTCCTGCTAAACTGCAATGACTTCACTTCACATTTGCTTTTTAGTGCATGCTATTTTTGCACTGATTTGTGCAATATATTTTTGATGTGGTGCAAATATTTTTATCTTCATTCATCAAATCATTGATGGTGTGCACTTTTGGTCCTGTTTATTTTCTTTATACTATTGAAAAATAAATAATATTTTTAAAAATCCTTCTGATGTATTAATTAGATCTTGAATAAACTTAGTTAATGTTTTCAAGTGAATAACATGAAATACTTTAGAACAAATACTGCAGGAATGCTCGTGTCTTTTTTCATTATCATGCTAAAGCAATGACAACATTTTTGAAACATTTTTATTGCATATTTATTCCTATCCTCTACTAAGGTTGCGGGGGGGTTCCCCATGCCCATCCAGGGGAGAACATTTCAGGCGCTGGGCAGGACAGGGTTCCAATCTATCGCTGGGCACATACTCACTCACACAAACACATTCATTCATTCATTCATTCATTCATTCATTATCTTCTGCTTTATCCTATATTAGGGTCGCGGGGGGTTCCCCATGCCCATCCAGGGGAGAACGTTTCGGGCGCTGGGCAGATACACCCAGGACAGGGCGCCAATCTATCGCTGGGCAAACACACACACACACACAAACACTATATATGGGGCAATTTGGAGAACTATCTTGACTTGATCCATGTGTTTGGACTGTGGGAGGAAACCGGAGAACCCGGAGGAAACCCACACGGACATGGGGAGAACATGGAAACTCCACCCAGAATGGAATTCGAACCGGGAATCCGTAGTGCTGAGAGGCGAACGTGATAACCACTAAGCCACTGTGCCGCCCTCAAACACATTCTATATGGGGCAATTTGGAGAACTCAATTGATCTTCATCCATGCTTTTGGACTGTGGGAGGAAATCGGAGAACCCGGAGGAAACCCAAGAGGACACGGGGAGAACATGGAAACTCCACCCAGATTGGGATTCGAACAGGGAATCACTAGAGGCGAATGTGCTAACCACTAAGCCACCATGCCAACCAATATTTTTATTAATTATATTATTTATGAAAAACGGACAAAAATGTGTAAAATGCTCAAAAACACACAACCTTTTATAAATTTGATGCTAAATGATGATAAATTTGGAAATGCACAAAAACACACAACTATTCACAGACAACATATAAAAAGCCTGAAATACAAAAAATAAGCATGAAAAACGTCTAAAAAACACACTAAATGAACAGGAAACCTGTAAAATGTACAGAAAACGTGCAAAATTTATGAAAAACGGACAAATACGTCGGAAATGCACAAAAACACAGAACATGTAAAAAGCATTAAATACAAAAAATAAGTGTGAAAAACGTCTAAAAAACACACTAAATGAACGGGATATAATAAATTATATTATTTATGAAAAACGGACAAAAACGTGTAAAATGCTCAAAAACACACAACCTTCAGGTAACATGTAAAAATCATGAAATACACAAAATAAGCGTTGAATACGTCTAAAAACACACTAAATAAATAGGAAACCTGTAAAATGTACAGAAAAAGTGCAAAATTTATAAAAAACGGACAAAAAACGTGGGAAATGCACAAAAACACACAACATTCAAAGACATGTAAAAAGCATGAAATACACAAAATAAGCGTGAAAAACGTCTAAAAAACACACAAAATGAACGAGATATCTGTAAAATGTACAGAAAATGTGCACAATTTAGGAAAAATGGACAAAAACATGGAAAATGAACAAAAACACAACATTCACAGACAACATGTAAAAAGCATGAAATACACAAAATAAGCGAGAAAAACGTCTAAAAAACACACTAAATGAACGGGACATCTGTAAAATGTACAGAAAATGTGCAAAATGTATGAAAAACAGACAAAAACGTGGGAAATGCACAAAAACACACAACATTCACAGACATGTAAAAAGCATGAAATACACAAAATAAGCGTGAAAAACGTCTAAAAAACACACTAAATGAACAGGAAACCTGTAAAATGTACAGAAAACGTGCAAAATTTATGAAAAACGGACAAAAACATGGGAAATGCACAAAAACACACAACATTCACACATGTAAAAAGCATGAAATACACAAAATAAGCATTGAATACGTCTAAAAAACACACTAAATGAACAGGAAACCTGTAAAATGTACAGAAAACATGCAAAATTTATGAAAAACGGACAAAAACGTGGGAAATGCACAAAAACACACAACATTCAGACATGTAAAAAGCATGAAATACACAAAATAAGCGTGAAAAACGTCTAAAAAAAACACTAAATGAACAGGAAACCTGTAAAATGTACAGAAAACGTGCAAAATTTATGAAAAACGGACAAAAACATGGGAAATGCACAAAAACACACAACATATAAAAAGCATGAAATACACAAAATAAACATTGAATACGTCTAAAAAACACACTAAATGAACAGGAAACCTGTAAAATGTACAGAAAACATGCAAAATTTATGAAAAACGGACAAAAACGTGGGAAATGCACAAAAACACACAACATGTACAACATGTAAAAAGCATGAAATACACAAAATAAGCATGAAAAACGTCTAAAAAACACACTAAATGAACAGGAAACCTGTAAAATGTACAGAAAACATGCAAAATTTATGAAAAACGGACAAAAACGTGGGAAATGCACAAAAACACACAACATTCACAGACAACATAAAAAAGCATGAAATACACAAAATAAGCGTGAAAAAGTCTAAAAAAAACAACTAAATGAACAGGAAACCTGTAAAATGTACAGAAAACGTGCAAAATTTATGAAAAACGGACAAAAACGTGGGAAATGCAACAAAAACACACAACATTCACAGACATGTAAAAAGCATGAAATACACAAAATAAGCGTGAAAACGTCTAAAAAACACACTAAATGAACAGGAAACCTGTAAAATGTACAGAAAAACGTGCAAAATTTATGAAAAACGGACAAAAACGTGGGAAATGCACAAAAACACACAACATATAAAAAGCATGAAATACACAAAAAAAGCATTGAATACGTCTAAAAAAACACACTAAATGAACAGGAAACCTGTAAAATGTACAGAAAACATGCAAAATTTATGAAAAACGGACAAAAACGTGGGAAATGCACAAAAACACACAACATTCACAGACATGTAAAAAGCATGAAATACACAAAATAAGCGAGAAAAACGTCTAAAAAACTAACTAAATGAACAGGAAACCTGTAAAATGTACAGAAAACGTGCAAAATTTATGAAAAACGGACAAATACGTGGGAAATGCACAAAAACACAGAACATGTAAAAAGCATGAAATACACAAAATAAGCGTTAAATACGTCTAAAAAAACACACTAAATGATCAGGAAACCTGCAAAATGTACAGAAAACGTGCAAAATTTATGAAAAACGGACAAAAACGTGGGAAATGCACAAAAACACACAACATATAAAAAGCATGAAATACACAAAATAAGCATTGAATACGTCTAAAAAACACACTAAATGAACAGGAAACCTGTAAAATGTACAGAAAACATGCAAAATTTATGAAAAACGGACAAAAACGTGGGAAATGCACAAAAACACACAACATTCACAGACATGTAAAAAGCATGAAATACACAAAATAAGCGAGAAAAACGTCTAAAAAACACACTAAATGAACAGGAAACCTGTAAAATGTACAGAAAACGTGCAAAATTTATGAAAAACGGACAAAAACGTGGGAAATGCAAAAATGCACAAAAAAACACAGAACATGTAAAAAAGCATGAAATACACAAAATAAGCGTGAAAAAACGTCTAAAAAACACACTAAATGAACAGGAAACCTGTAAAATGTACAGAAAACGTGCAAAATTTATGAAAAACGGACAAAAACGTGGGAAATGCACAAAAACACAACATTCACAGACAACATGTAAAAAGCATGAAATACACAAAATAAGCGTGAAAAACGTCTAAAAAAAACACACTAAATGAACAGGAAACCTGTAAAATGTACAGAAAACGTGCAAAATTTATGAAAAACGGACAAAAAACGTGGGAAATGCACAAAAACACACAACATTCACAGACATATAAAAAGCATGAAATACACAAAATAAGCGTTAAAAACGTCTAAAAAACACACTAAATGAACAGGAAACCTGTAAAATGTACAGAAAAAGTGCAAAATTTATGAAAAACGGACAAAAACGTGGGAAATGCACAAAAACACACAACATTCACAGACAACATGTAAAAAAAGCATGAAATACAAAAATAAGCATGAAAAACGTCTAAAAAAAACACACTAAATGAACAGGAAACCTGTAAAATGTACAGAAAACGTGCAAAATTTATGAAAAACGGACAAAAACGTGGGAAATGCACAAAAACACACAACATTCACAGACAACATGTAAAAAGCATGAAATACAAAAAATAAGCGTGAAAAACGTCTAAAAAACACACTAAATGAACAGGAAACCTGTAAAATGTACAGAAAACGTGCAAAATTTATGAAAAACGGACAAAAACGTGGGAAATGCACAAAAACACACAACATTCACAGACAACATGTAAAAAGCATGAAATACACAAAAAGAGGCTGAAAAACGTCTAAAAAACATTAAATGAACAGGAAACCTGTAAAATGTACAGAAAACGTGCAAAATTTATAAAAAACGGACAAAAACGTGGGAAATGCACAAAAACACACAACATTCACAGACGACATATAAAAAGAATAAAATACACAAAATAAGCGTGAAAAACGTCTAAAAAACACACTAAATGAACGGGACATCTGTAAAATGTACAGAAAATGTGCAAAATGTATGAAAAACGGACATAAACGTGGGGAATGCACAAAAACACACAACATTCACAGACAACATGTAAAAAGCATGAAATACACAAAATAAGAGTTAAAAACGTCTAAAAAACAAACTAAATGAACAGGAAACCTCTTAAATGTACAGAAAATGTGCAAAATTTATGAAAAATGGACAAAAACGTGGAAAATGCACAAAAACACACAACATTCACAGACAACATGTAAAAAGCATGAAATACACAAAATAAGCGAGAAAAATGTCTAAAAAACACACTAAATGAACGGGACATCTGTAAAATGTACAGAAAATGTGCAAAATGTATGAGAAACAGACAAAAACGTGGGGAATGCACAAAAACACACAACATTCACAAACATGTAAAAAGCATGAAATACACAAAATAAGCGTAAAAAAACATCTAAAAAACACACTAAATGAACAGGAAACCTGTAAAATGTACAGAAAACGTGCAAAATTTATGAAAAACGGACAAAAACGTGGGAAATGCACAAAAACACAACATTCACAGACAACATGTAAAAAGCATGAAATACACAAAATAAGCATTGAAAACGTCTAAAAAAACACACTAAATGAACAGGAAACCTGTAAAATGTACAGAAAACATGCAAAATTTATGAAAAACGGACAAAAACGTGGGAAATGCACAAAAACACAAAACATTCAGAGACATGTAAAAAGCATGAAATACACAAAATAAGCAAGAAAAACGCCTAAAAAAAACACACTAAATGAACAGGAAACCTGTAAAATGTACAGAAAACATGCAAAATTTATGAAAAACGGACAAAAAAATGGGAAATGCACAAAAACACAATACATATAAAAAGCATAAAATACACAAAATAAGCATTGAAAACGTCTAAAAAACACACTAAATGAACAGGAAACCTGTAAAATGTACAGAAAACATGCAAAATTTATGAAAAACGGACAAAAACATGGGAAATGCACAAAAACACACAACATTCACAGACATGTAAAAAGCATGAAATACACAAAATAAGCGTGAAAAACGTCTAAAAAACACACTAAATGAACAGGAAACCTGTAAAATGTACAGAAAACGTGCAAAATTTATGAAAAACGGACAAAAACATGGGAAATGCACAAAAACACACAACATTAAAAAGCATGAAATACACAAAATAAGCATTGAATACGTCTAAAAAACACACTAAATGAACAGGAAACCTGTAAAATGTACAGAAAACATGCAAAATTTATGAAAAACGGACAAAAACGTGGGAAATGCACAAAAAACACACAACATTCACAGACATGTAAAAAGCATGAAAAACACAAAATAAGCGTTAAAACGTCTAAAAAACACACTAAATGAACAGGAAACCTGTAAAATGTACAGAAAACGTGCAAAATTTATGAAAAACGGACAAAAACGTGGGAAATGCACAAAAACACACAAACATAAAAAGCATGAAATACACAAAATAAGCATGAAAACGTCTAAAAAACACACTAAATGAACAGGAAACCTGTAAAATGTACAGAAAAAATGCAAAATTTATGAAAAACGGACAAAAACGTGGGAAATGCACAAAAACACACAACATTCACAGACATGTAAAAAGCATGAAATACACAAAATAAGCGTGAAAAACGTCTAAAAAACATCTAAATGAACAGGAAACCTGTAAAATGTACAGAAAACGTGCAAAATTTATGAAAAACGGACAAAAACGTGGGAAATGCACAAAAACACACAACATTCACAGACAACATGTAAAAAGCATGAAATACACAAAATAAGCGTGAAAAACGTCTAAAAAAACACACTAAATGAACAGGAAACCTGTAAAATGTACAGAAACGTGCAAAATTTATGAAAAACGGACAAAAACGTGGGAAATGCACAAAAACACACAACATTCACAGACATGTAAAAAGCATGAAATACACAAAATAAGAGTTAAAAACGTCTAAAAAAACACATAAATGAACAGGAAACCTGTAAAATGTACAGAAAACGTGCAAAATTTATGAAAAACTGACAAAAACGTGGGAAATGCACAAAAACACACAACATTCACAGACATGTAAAAAGCATGAAATACACAAAATAAGCAGAAAAACGTCTAAAAAACACACTAAATGAACAGGAAACCTGTAAAATGTACAGAAAACATGCAAAATTTATGAAAAACGGACAAAAACGTGGGAAATGCACAAAAACACAATACATATAAAAAGCATAAAATACACAAAATAAGCATTGAATACGTCTAAAAAACACACTAAATGAACAGGAAACCTGTAAAATGTACAGAAAACATGCAA